>JAQISU010000167.1:3490000-4118333 GCA_029339505.1 Unio delphinus | reverse complement strand
TCGTGACCAAGCTATTGTGCAACGATGTAGTTTACTCCTGCTGGACAATTATTCGGTCATCAGTACGCAAAGGAATTCATGAAAAGGCCATATCGTTCTCAGGAATATGTAGCACGAGTTCTATTAGTGGTACAATAATTGAACAATAAAGTCACACGCAAGATTGGTTTAACACCAGCCCATGATATGTGACAGAAAAGTCATCAGTGTTACTCAGAAAATGATTTCACAGACGGTACTGTTACAACCATTAGCAGGCAGGTTTGTTCAAAATATGTAAGCGCCTGGAGAGTTGGAAGGCTGGCATCAGTGTCTAGCCATTGACCAAGTACGGTATATGGATGTGTTTATTATTCTGGAATGGATTGGTAGACCAAAACACCCAACAGGTTACTGTTTGGGGCCATCATCAACTTATTTAGAGAAACATCTCGGCCGTGCACCTGTACGGGGGAATTGCGTGTCTTTCCAGAAAATTCTGAACTGTATGCAAGATTTGTTTTGACACGTTAATCAGTATCAATCATAATTTAGTTTACAACTGTACGATGACTAAACGCGCGAGTAGTGATTTTATCAGGAAGTATGCACTTATTTGTATCGAGCGGGGATAAACTCACTTTGTTGTATCGGTATACACATATCAGATGTTTCTTCGATCGTATGATGTTTGTCTTGAGTGCAAATTCATAAAGGTCATCGATATAATCATCGGTTAAACTCTTTTGGCATTCAAATAGTCTTGCCAGTGTTCTGCGGTCCAACCAACCGAGTAGATTTTGGATCGCTTAGCCACATACTCTTCGATGGGATTACCCAAGGATTCGTCTTGAACTTTGCCAACCATATTGTTTGGCTTTTCTAAACAGCGTATGGTATTTCGGATACTCGCTGCTATCGAATTAAATGAACATAACGTAGTTGTTACATGTCTACATACACATCATTGGTGGTGATATATATATCAGAACGGAATCCATGTAGATGTACAGCATGACACGACGCTGATGACCTTCAAGTAGTTAAACAATTACATAAGAATCTTCAACAAGTCGAGCAGAGACGAACCCACATAGATTAGTATTGTCAGTTTTAGGTTTAATTTTTACTGGAACGGCAAGAAGTTCACTATCTAATTTTGTAATGGATTCAAAGAACGGGTTGGCAATAGACTTAGACATTATCTTCCACACTATAACATATCAAGAACACCTCGAATTGGTTTGTGCAGATTTCCCATTGTTTTATTATGAACGAGTTAAAGACGTTAATCTAAAAGTCATTTCGTGGCAAGTGTAGCTCCGTATTCATCTGAATGTACCGGGTCATCCAAACTTGCTTCCGACTTACAAGTACTTGATGGATTTTGGTCACAAGCATATCCAGTCGCAAAGGTAACTGCGTATCTCGCGTTGTAGCACATAACTGGTCCGAAGACCTGGTATCCATTTGTTGCATTTAGTGCATTTGGCCAGCATTATGTGCATCGTGTAAATGTTCGGGACAAGCATTTGTGGTAACTGTGAATCTTGTAATTATTCACTTGTTCTTGTATATCCATGTTCGCAGGATCAATCCACTTAAATCCAAGAACAGGAATTGGTTGCATCAAAGCCATGCGATGAAGGTTATTACATATTAAAACTTGATGGGGTCAGAGGGGTATACCTTTCAACGTTTGAATTGTTGGCACGAACGCATCTGTTACTTGACATGAATATTATTCCACAAAGTGACTGCACGATAAACAGATATCCAACAATGCATGTGACCACTTAAGGCTCGATTTCGGTTTTTTGATAACAGTGCATCCCAACCCATACCGGGTGACTAGAATTAAGATACAGGATAGAGCTTGTACATGTGCATGGTAGCAACACGAACATTTTCAAACACATCATTGAGCAACGCCATTTCTGGTTGGTGGTAGAATCCCAGCAAATATATCGAAGTAGTTAATGTACTCGTAGGGATGCACACCATTTGTCATCTGAAACATGTAATGGTTAGAGTATCGACGAGTGATTTGAAAACCTCCGACGACAGATTGTTTATTTGCTTGTCCATCGACGAATTCATAAACTGTATTGAATCTACCAAATCCGCTTTTCGGGGAGTTTTATTCAGTTGCTGCATTTTGCATTATAAAGTAGCCATCCCATTATGAACCACCACAAGACGTTTGCTTTCTTTGGGTAAATTATAAACTGCAAACTTCACGCTTTGTGAGCGCACGCTATACGCACTAATAATAACAAACTTTGGTACCATGGCTTCCCTCTTTATCGATGTAAGGGTTCGTTCTTTTCCACTGAAAGCTCTTTAACAAATCTAGCAATGAGTGAATGCAGAAAAATTTACGAATTTTATCACCAGTCATAATTATATCTGCTGGTGAGTAAGGATGATCTCGAATGCACGTATTGCAACTTAATTGGATCTGATAAATATCCCAAATTTGTTTAAAGCGCTATTCCACTGGACATTATACAGGACTTGCGGCTCTGTTATGCTTTCATGTAGAACTACTACATAACAAAACATATATAGAATTTTAAGAGACTTCCCCTCTTTTATATATTATGCTTTTTTACGGGCACCACAGAAGTAACAGTCATGACAGGTGAGTGAAACATGTGCAAGGAAACCTTCTACACTTTACTTGCTTTGCCAGTTAATAGCAATATTTTTGTTTGGTCCAGATGTAATTTTATATCGATTATAATTTTGGTTTCATTTCTTTCAGCAACAAACAAATCAATCTGAGTTTATCCGTTTGATTTAAGTGGGATAATGTCAGCGGATAGAAGCCCTTGTCATGACAGAACACATTAATAGCACTACCTAAGTTAAGATTTTCAAATTTGTCAGTGTGGTTTTGTTAACCCTTGCAGGAAATTCAAAATCACCATAGTTGGCTTCACCCTAGGGTCGCTGATATTTTCGAGGCATGTATTGGCGACCACTAAGCGGATATAGCAAATGTCAAATGCTCCATTCAAAAAATCGACATTTAAAGTTTCTTACGTTTTTATCGGATTTTGGCGGTTCCCATTATGGTGTTGGTGTGCAACTGGATCAACGAAACGGCTGATACGGTGAGAGATGAACCTCGACTACTGTATGCGTTTCCAGTGTCTATCCAAATACTGCATTAGTGTATTTATCCAGCGTCTCGAGAATCTGTTTAATACATCTGTCAATTTCATCATTGATTTCGCTGCTTGCTGTCTTTGCGCTTCAGGATTACGCAAGCACCACTATGTACCCACGGTGTAGATGTTTTATGTAAAGTCTTGTCACGACTAAGTGGCTTAACCAGACTGGCATTTAAAACAATGTCTCTTTTAACCCCAGTGTGACCAACATTTTGTAATACGGAAACGATTCAAGTAGTCATATACATGTATGTCAACTGTTATCAAGACTCTTTGACGGATGTATGTTGGCGGAATAACTGTCACGCGATTGTCCAATTCGTCATTAAGCGTTTGAAATTTGAATTTTATGGAACTTGTGATTGTTGTGGTTTTGCCAAAACATATTCAGCCGCTTCAGTAACAATATCAGAAGCGAGATAACGACGACGGTTTTGTTCATACTTGACGAATACTGTAAGCCCGTCAGCTCTTTTTAGAACTTATGAATATTCAGATATTATGCTCAAGTACAAATTGTCTTAGTTGTTTTACTATTGGTTTTTGTTAGCTATTGTTGCTATTCTATTCGCACTTACAGCATGTGGTAGCATAGTTATTGATTCATTACATAATCAAAATATATCTTATTTTCATAGATGAATTGATATTTATATTCCACGCTGTGTTGATATATGTTTTATTTTGTGCCACAGTAGTTAGGCTTATGCTGAGGGGATCGGAAAGGGTCTATATAAAGGCTTGCTTTATATGTGATGTTTTGCCATACACAGAAGCCCAATCTATTTGATCCTGGTGATTATTGTATAACTTTCTGTTTACTTGTATTTTGTTGTGGTATATACCAGTGCATTGGCAGCCACATGATTTATGGTTTTTATTTGTTTCTAAGCTCCTTATTTCATGAATAGATTCAGAGGGCTAACAAATTTGGTCCAGCGATTTGACCCGAATGACCCATTTAAGGAACCTTGTCTCCTAGAACATCGTGTAATATTTGCTTGTGAATTTTACAGTATCCATACTAACATGTTCTGCTACTGAGATCGTATTCTCCTACACAGATGCTGCAGATCTTATGCCATCATTTTTGTTTTTATAAACGCAGGAATAATATGGAAATCTTAATGCTTGCTACTAATACCTTTATAAGAAAGAATGTTAGTACATCGTTTATTTGTGGAGAATCTTGAATAATTTTGTAAATCCCATGAACTCTATTTGAACTAGAACTTATCAAAGCAACTATGACAATCAAACTCTTTATTAAGTCTTTCCGTTAAAGAACATATTACTGAAAACTTTAGGGGCTTATTTATTTGTTTGCGGATTTTCAGTTCAAATATAGGATTAATCAATTATCGTCTTTTAAACGTCACATCTTTAAGGTTTATATTTAAAACCATTTATGGAACAGATTATATGATGGCAGTCTCTGCAAAAAGATAAATATGAAATTAAAATGGTTACATAAAAGTAATGCATGGGGACGTGCAATTAAAGCTTTAAAGACGTGATAGCATTTTGGTATGAATCTGCTGAATGAAATGGGTATTTAGAATACATACTGGTTTCGTATCAAATTAAACTGCAATATACACTGTATTCAATATCAGATAAGTAACTGATTACATAATTGCTCAGCACAGCTAGCAATTTGAAACGTGACTCCAGGAGACAACACAAAATATAATCATATACATAGAGTAGGACGAAGCAGTAGATTTTCTACCTATTTTTGACGTAGCTAATCACTCCTTGTATGACGTTAAGAACATATGAGACAGAAGATACGTGATTGTACGTTATCATGTCATTAGGTATAAAAAGACTAGTTCTTACAATAATGAAGTACACTATATTGTTTGATAAATGCTTTCGTGGTTATACGTACAGCCAGTCATGTTAACCAAATACGTAAGGAGAGAGGAGACAGAGCCAGTCAGCCAACCAGCCAGTCGCGCTACCAGTCCAACCCAGAAAGAGAGTTTGACATACTAACAACAAATGTATGAAAATCCAAGAGAAATTAAGAATAATGTATATTTGTTTTTGGGAAGGAACACACGCTGTAGTCTATTTAAATCTTTGGTTTTCTTCTTCCAATTTTATAAAATCTATTAATAATATTCATGAAACAGATTATTTAATTGTATTTATTCTCTCTCTCTCTCTCTCTCTCTCTCTCTCTCTCTCTCTCTCTCTCTCTCTCTCTCTCTCTCTGGACGGTCCGTAAACATATCAGTTCTATCAGTGTATATGCCTCTCTGAAGCATTGCAATACAATACTATTGGTAATCCGTGTATAAGCGAGCATGGTAGATTGTCAACTGTGTCATGCCAATATACACTGATGTGTTGTTTTTTTCTCGGTCATACAAACCAACAGAAATACAAAAAGTTGAAATGAAGAATAGAAACAATTTTATGATTGATAGAAATAATAATTATATGATAACAGTGACTTGGATCAGCTGCAAATACATACATGTGTTCGAATCACCTCTTGTTGATTCATTATTTCACTTAGTTTTTGTTACTGACTCGCGGTGAGGAAAAGGGTGTGAGTTCAGCATTCAAGTAGCTGGCCTAACCATGTGTTAGAAATGCACTTCTTTCTTCAATTACACCGTAATTGACTTTCATGCTTAAATAATATATGTGTTTTATATTTATTCAATCAACAGGAATTCCAATAGAAGGTCACAAATTGAGAAAACTAATCTATGTGTAAAAGAAATTGCGATTAGCCGCAAAAGACAAAGAAATAGATTTTGTAGCGCAGACAATGGTCAATATAATACACAGCTGCCTGTTGGTAATTTTATGTTTTGTAAACGCAAGTATGTCTATTTGTATGCGATATAAATTATAAGTATCTGACAATTTCTTAATTAAGGTTAATGTCTAAGAGTTGTGCTTTGAAGTTTGGAAAACAACGAAAGGTAAGTGTTAAATCTTTTCTTAGCATATATAATCATTTAAAACATGGCAATCCAGTATCAGCACGCTCCATTTGTTTGTTTTTTTGAGCATTGTTATATATTGCTCTTGATTGGTCCTTTTGATAGTGACTTATTGAAGTGAAATAATCTTTTACACAATGGCTTATTGAAGTGAAATAATCTTTTAGACAATGACTTATTGAAGTGAAATAATCTTTTAGACAATGACTTATTGAAGTGAAAAAATCTTTTAGACAGTGACTTATTGAAGTGAAATAGTCTTTCTGACAATGACATATTGAAGTGAAATAGTCTTTTAGAAAATGACTTATTGAAGCGAAATAGTCTTTCTTGCAGTGACTTATTGAAGTGAAATAGTATTTTAGAAAATAACTTGTTGAAGTGAAATAGTCTTTTAGACAGTGACTTATTGAAGTGAAAAAGTCTTTTTGACAGTGACTTATTGAAGTGAAATAGTCTTTTTGACAGTGACTTATTGAAGTGAAATAGTCTTTTAGAAAATGACTTGTTGAAGTGAAATACTCTTTTAGACAGTGACTTATTGAAGTGAAATAGTCTTTTTGACAGTTACTTATTGAAGTGAAAAAGTCTTTTGACAGTGACTTATTGAAGTGAAATAATCTTTTAGACAGTAACTTATTGAAGTGAAAAACTCTTTTAAATAATGACTGATTGGAGTGTAGTCGCTATATTGAGCGATAGAAAACCGTTCCAGCGTATGTAATGTCTAAGAGTCCAATATCATTCATTTATTTATTTATAAACTCAATGTAATCTTAAACATAAAATTAGCGTGGATTGACCCTGTTGGTTCATGTTTCGCTAACGCCATCGTGCACTAAACTCTACAGACCGATTATTCAGAAGAGCTGTCACGATGATTGCACTGTTTACATGTCCATTTTATCATTACAAACATTCTCATTGTCTGAAACCTATGCAGATTGCAACGATTAGATTTGGATCTGTTACTAAGGCCTACTCGATAATAAAGTGATTGTATTAGTTTAAAGCAAATAAGGTAATTTAAACGCAAAAATCATTTAGTAACACACCTAAACATTTAAAATGTCACGAATAGCAATTAGTTATAATAATTATTAAATGGGGTTGGCCATTTTGAACGTAACTGATTGGAAAGAAATGTAACCACTGAGATTATGAAAATCAGCTTCACCAGAAGAAATATCTAAGGAATTATCACTTGTCCTCTTGTATTTGATAGTTTTGTTTTGTGTAGTAATTTAATTTGCCCGTATCTGAATTTAATATTAAACATTAAAACAACATCAAGTGACCCTCTAAGTTCATGTTTTATTAACCCGGCCACTCACAAATCTATTGAACGTTGAACATTCAACTGAGCTGTCGCAAAAATGTTTATAATCTATCTGTGCTTTTTCACCTTTCATCACTTCTCGGCCTACCATATTGGTTCAGGTCTTACTAACCCAATCATGCCGAATGCTCTAGAACTTCAAACATTTCAAAGGAAATGTTGCAACCGTTTATTTTATTTACCTCTACATTGTCTTTTTCTTCACTGAAATTAGAGCATATCCTTTCTCAGATATATATATTTTGCTAGATATTAGATACACTTTGATCGTTTTTATATTTGCTTCCTCTGTATACATATTTGTTACATGTTGCATGCTGTAACATACAGACAGATACATAATGGACCTAGCAGGAAGGTTGGTGTTGATCATTGCATTCAAAGCTTTTGCACAAAGAGAGTGAGCAGGTTATCTTAGATATATAGGTATTTTTGCATATGTCAGGCATAAAACTGCCTAATTATCTCTGTCCAACTCATTTTATGGTATACGATATTTGACAAAATTGGGGATTTTCAATAGCATTTTTATCAATGTGATAAAACAGTGATTCAGCTCTTGGATTAATGTGTGTGAGGTAGTATTTTACTGACCTGACTGGGCAGTTTTGACCACCAGCTGCATACATTCCCATGTAAGAATTTTCCTCCTTAGCATTTAAGTCTCCATGATGATTTGTTTCCATAGTTTGATGGGTCAAATTGACATATTCAGCCCCTGTTTCATCAAATCTGATTTCGAGACTGGTGGGTATTAATTGGCTGTGGAATTCTAATCCATGTGTAACATAGTGGATGGAGAGGTATAACCAAACCCTGTATCTGAGTGTGATAGGATTATCACGCATCAGGTATTGATTGATCGCATACATGTCTGATGGAGGAATAACTGACATGTGTTGAGTTCAACTTTATATTTCCATTAGCATTTAACATGTTGTTTGATTTTTAAACTCAGGGTGTGTAACAATAAATTATTAATTGAATGACCACATTCAACCTGAATAAAGCAATTAATAATAGCTCCAACATTTTAAAAAGTGTTTTATGGTATTCTTTAGCTCGGGCTTCAAGGAGCATCTTCTTTCATGTTGTGGTGACCTTAGGGGCTGCTTTGGCATAAAATATGGTTAACATTTGGGCCAAATGACAAATGTGCAGACTAAGATGACTTCATTTCTATCTCTATATTCTTATCTTTGTGTCATTCTGAAAGTCATATGTTGCTCTGCTTGGTAGAAACTATTTTATAACATTTTAAATATTTAGATCTTTGGGAACATTCATTCTTGCATATCTCCTTTCCATAATTTGTATTTATATAACAAATTTGTTACATTTGTTATGCTGTCAAAAATATTAATTTAAAGATGAACTACATTTTATTCACTTAAAAGCAAGTTAAGTCTTTTGTTTAAAAATGGCATGAATGAAACAGTATATTGCCTTTTCATAATATATAATTTAAGAAAACATAAGAAAAAATTAAGTATCAAGCAATATTCCCAATGCTTATATTAATGAACAGTCCAGTATACTGGTCATTATTATTGTTATTATAGTTAATTTATTATGATTATCGAATGAATGATAAAATCTACCTATACAAGTTTTGTAGACCCATTTAGTGTTTTTATTGGTAGATTTTGAGTACCGCTGTTCTGATATGTTTTAGAGACTTAAGTGATTTGAAGTGTTTTGGTTTGTGATCATCCTGTAGGCCGCTAGATCAACCTTTCATCCGTCAAACGAAATGACAACTCAGTTTGTAATACTTTTTCCACTTAAAAAGGCAAGTCAAATATAGAAGGGTCAAAATTATAAATATCATCATGCGAGAAATCTTTCTGATAAGGCAAAGTTAGCGAACGAATCTCCAAAATTCTGACACGATAGTCATATTGCCGGTGACCTTGACCTAGCTCACTTAATTTTTATCCATACTTTTAACATATTTCAACAAAGAAATAATATTCTTTTTTTTATAAAAAATGTGAAGTATATGTTGCTTTAATCTTTCATATTAATGTAATTCAATTATTGTTAAAAGAAATTGTAAAATTGTTCTTTTCCTTAATGTTTACTTCGTTTCTGCCTTCACTAGCATTGTTTATCGTCTGCTGTACACGTGACTCTATTTATAGACGTGGGTATTCTTTGAAAAGTAGTTTCTCCTAACAGTTCATCCTGAAATGAACGCAATTCATTTTGATCACGTGATAACATTCTGACCAATCGAAACATTACTTTCTTCTACAAGCTACTTTGATTGCAATTACATATTTGTTACATGTTGCATGCTGTAACATACTTTCACATTATACTTGTGATTTCAGTTAACACGATCGACAGCAATCATATTTCCCTCATTAAACGTATGGTACGTATCAATATTATTATTTTTATTATTATCAATAAACGCTTTCTTAATTCGGCAATTATACATGTCGATTTATATTTCGTTTATCTCTCTGTACATTGATGACTATCCAAAATGCCTTATATGACATTTGCAAGCTATTCCAGTTTTCTAAACTCTCCCTTAGTAGCTTTTTATTCTATATCTGGAGTATGTACAACTGTACTACTATACAAATGTTTTTTTTAAAACTTACTTTTTATAGCGATTGTTTGTTACAAAGCATAGTAGTAATCAGTGATGGTTGTAAAAGTGAGAGTTACAAGTATGTTTATATTATAATGTTATTGTTGTAGTGTTTAACGCCATTTTTCAGCACACGATTGGCTATATACATGGCGGCCAGTATTTTTGGTGGAGGCTGAAACTGAGAAAACCCTCGGCAAAAACCAACGACCCACGAGAAGCTACTGGCAAGCTTTCTCACAAAACTAAATTACCCGAATATTAGACTCGAACACACGCAGGCAGAAGTGAGATGGCAGTGATCCGTAACGGAGAGCGCTTTAGACCACTCGGCCACTCGATGACACCGTTTATATTATAAAGATAAGAACTCGTCAAAGATAAACTTAGATCACAAAAAAGATGATTTACAAAAAATTCACGGATTTGCTTTCATGTATTATAATTTGTCTTGTTGTAGAAATGTAGTTCCTCGGATAGGTATATTCTGTGTCTTTATTCCTATTATTATTTTAGGATAATTTCTCAATGCAAGAGAAAAGTTGATATTTTGTTTGATTCTAATTAATCTTATTTTTAACGTTCCGAATCGTTATCATTTATAATTGATGTATTTTTCCTAGCAAAATTAGGCTATCACAGTTTACAATCTTTTGTGGTTTTACATGAAAATTAATTCAATTCAAAACTTGAGTAGTTGTTGCAAATAGTGACTGGAATTTTATGTACATTTGTATTTTGCTTCGCGGTTCATTAAACCTGTATAGAAGTTTCACAAATGCTTCAGTTTTACAGTTGGCATTTTGAAGAGATTAAAAATCATTGGGTATAGGATATTACATTTTGTTTTTCAAAAGGTGCTAAAAATATGTCAAAATAAGTTAATCATTGATTTGCTTGTGAATACATATCACTAGTTTTTCCAATATTTACTTGAAACTGAGTTCATTGATTCGTTTTAGTATTTCCTGACTAAGCTAACACTGCTATAATGTTTGCCCTGACAATGAACCCATGTTGGTACAACAATGAGTTTTCCTGTACATAACTAATGTGTCATTAACGTGATCATTTTCGTTAAAACGATCTAGTTTTTAAAGGAGTTGCCACTAGAATTGACGTATTTTCTTCATCTCTGACGTTTATTCCTCTAAAACAAGCGTACACATAACATTCTATCCATTCGTATCTCGTACATATAAACCCTCATTTTACAAGCATTGGTGATGGTAACGTTAAGTACTCTTTAACATAAATCTGTAACAGTTTTCCGTCACATTTCTAAGTGTTTTCTAAAGCTTGTTTACATAGTTTTCTTTGGAGACTTGCCAACAATGTAGATACTCAACAGTAATATTTAGGAGATATTTCTTTATGAAAATTATTCTTGCGTTCCCGTCCTTTAACTGTTTACAGGTTTGTAATCGAATCATTATCATATACAGCAAGTATAATAAATATGACCATCTTTTTTAAAAGGTACTACTACTACTGACAAGAAAATAATAAGTACATTATGCTATTCCTTATGATGAATACATTCTAAACGTCCATATAAGAACCGTTTTAATTTTGTTCATGTAACTACAACTCTTCCCACATTTATTAGCTGTCGAACGGTCTTCTACAAACAACAGATAACTTGATCTTAAAGCTGACGTTGTACGCATGAATTGATCAATTTGTACTGTTCATTCTTTTTTTAAATCTCCTATAAAATTTGAGAGATTATAATCAGACTTCTGTAACGTTTCTTCATTATAAATGTTTCTGACATTCTCAATAATAACGTGATTGACTTTTAAAACAAATAAAGGTAACATAAATGTAAACTAGTTTAATAGCATAAATAAACATGTAAAAGATCCTAGCATAGCATAACCACTCACTTTCTATTCTTTTAAACATTTTCATGCATTGTTCTTGATTGGTCTTTTCGACAATAATTGATTGGAGTGGAACGATACCTTGGAGACCATGGAAAACCGTATCAGTGTAGCTTTATTTCCATTTTCTCTAAATTGAATTTGCTTTAAACATAAAATCGACCTACACACTTGGTTCATGTTTCATTAACCTGTTCTTCAATTAACTTCTAGATGTTCGATTATTCAATGGACATGCCGTTATCATTGTATTATTTTCCTGCCCGTTTTCTCCTTCCAAGGCTAATCTTTTTCTCAAATTTATCAACATGCATGAACCAGTTATTACTACCTCAAATTGTAAATGAATATTCGATATATCAATAGCTTCCATAAACTCTTTTGTATGTTGATTGAGAAATTCTTCAGTCATGTCTTGCTTCCACCTTTACCCACCCTCTCCCAAAAGATATTGTTGTTTCACGTTTTGTAAAACAAATGAAGATAACGTAATCGTAAAAGTATTTAATCACATTTGTAAACATCGAAAACGCCTGAAAATAACGTATCTACACAGTAATTACTTATTATTATCATTTAATGCATGGTTCTTGTTTGGACATTGAGATGCAAAATGATTTTGATAAAATGGTACAATACAGACGACGGAAAACCAGTTGTGACCATCGTAATGTCGAACTAATTATTGGTTGATATATTGATCTTGATAATTTTGCTTTTATACGTATCTTACTTGTAATCTAAATTAAATCTTACACATAAAAGCGACATCGACCTATCCACTTATTTCTGGTTTTGCTAGCCTGATTATGCAATCAGCCAGTGTACCTCAAACATTCAACAGTGATGTCGCAGTCGCTATAATGCCCATTCGCTAATTCCTTCACGTTTCGACCGACCGTCTTGGTTCATGTTTTATTAACCCAATAACGCACAAAGATCTAGCCCTTCAAATTTTCAATGGAGCTGTAGCAATTATTGTTATATTTACATGACCGTTTCTCCTTGCTACCTCGTACATTCAACTACCCACTAAACCTTTGATTTTTGATAGGTCATATGGTTTATTATTGTCGCTGACCTAGTCTCTGTAAGTTTCTTTCAGTCAAACGTTTGTTTTCGAAAACGTACAATCTAATGAATCAGAATGATGATGAATAATAAAGTTGTAATTTGGTTACGTTTTCTTTCTCACATAATCGAAAAGTTTTAAATACCATAAAAAATATTTGCATTTTAAATAATTATACCTTATTTATGATACTTAACCGTTATATTATCGGCCTAAAATGTCAATGCACAATGAAAACCATAAAAACAAAACAGACATGCACAAAATGTTAAACGTTCCTGGAAGTAGAGTAATATCTACAGAAATATTCATACTTGACCGTAGTATATTTTTTGTTATATTATATTTTGGCATATTTCATGTAACATAAGACGATATTTCTTCAGTAAACGATAAATTGTGCCACAATAGCAGAACGATCACTGCGCATATAAGAAAATGTAATACTCAAGGAGAAGTTTCACTCTGCGATTGCAGAAATTTAGATAGTGCTTTAAACTTATTTTATTTATGGATAAGTCTGAACTATTCACCAGATAATACCTTAATCAGCTCCACGGAGCCTATTTGATGTACCTGAAGGAACAAACATACGTGAAAAAAGAGCATTTAAACTATCTAATCACTAGAGAAAGGAAATATGCAGAGCAATAAGGATGTCCGAATTGCTTTCAGACGAATTGCTTTTAGACGAATTGCTTCTAGACGAATTGTTTTTAGATTAATTGCTTCTAGACGAATTGCTCCTAGAGGAATTGCTTCTTGATGACCTGCTTATAAACGAATTACTTTTATACGAATTGCTTTAGATGAATTACTTCAAGACGAATCGTTTTAGACGAATTACTTCTAGACTAATTGCTTTTAGATGAATTGCTTCTAGACGAATTCCTTTTAGATGAATTGCGTCTAGACGATTTGCTTTTAGACGAATTACTTCTGGACGAATTGCTTTTAAATGAATTGCTTCAAAACGAATTGCTTTCAGATGAATTGCTTTTAGACGAATTGCTTCTAGACGACGCGTTTTTAGACTAATTGTTTCTAGACGATTTGCTTTTAGACGAATTACTTCTAGACGAATTGCTTTTAAATGAATCGCTTCAAAACGAATTGCTTCTAGACTAAATGCTTTCAGATGAATTGCTTTTAGACGAATTGCTTCTAGACGAATTGTTTTAGACGAATAACTTCTAGACGAATTGTTTTTAGACGAATTGCTTCTAGACGAATTACTTTTAGACGAATTGCGTCTAGACGTTTTGCTTTTAGACGAATTACTTCTGGACGAATTGCTTTTAAATGAATTGCTTCAAAACGAATTGCTTTCAGATGAATTGCTTTTAGACGAATTGCTTCTAGACGACGCGTTTTTAGACTAATTGCTTCTAGACGAATAGTTTTAGATGAATTACTTCGAGACGAATTGCTTTTAGATGAATTGCTTTTTAATCCAATTACTTCAAGACGATTTGCTTTTAAACGAATTGCTTCTAGACAATTTGCTTTTAGACTAATTGCTTCTAGACGAATAGTTTTAGATGAATTACTTCGAGACGAATTGCTTTTAGATGAATTGCTTTTTAATCCAATTACTTCAAGACGATTCGCTTTTAAACGAATTGCTTCTAGACAATTTGCTTTTAGACTAAATGCTTCTAGACGAAATGCTTTTAGATGAATTGCTTCTAGACGAATTACTTTTAGACGAATTGCTTCTAGACGACTTCTTTTAGACAAATTATTTCTAGATAAGTGCTTTTAGACGAATTGCTTCTATACGAATTGCATTTAGACGATTTCCTTTTGGACGAATTAGTTTAAGACGAATCGCTTCTAGACGAATTGGTTTTAGACGAATCGCTTCTAGACGAATTAGTTTTAGACGAATTGCGTCTAGAAACGTTCTTTTAGCCGAATTGATTCTAGACGACGTGCTTCTAGACTATCTTAATAAATGAAGAATAGCATAAGCAGTCCAAACTGAAATTGTTAATGTTGCTGGTACCGCGACCAATATGATTTGGGTTTCAACGAATATTTTACATAGTATATCATAGATCCTAACTTTATAATTTAATTATCTGACAGAGTGCTAGAGGAATCACATACGATTGATAGATAATCTATCATTCAATTATTCCCATTATGACCACTATATATTCTTTTCCCAAAACATATTAAACGGATAAACCCTGATATATCAAATTGTGTCGAGACATTATAAACGTATAAGTAATACAACGATGCATACTCTTTGCCGACAAAAATGCTTTAGACTTCGATCGGATTCTTGCAATAAAGTCTAACCATATCTAACTGTATTCATACATTTAAGTAGATGGCTCTCAAACCATTGCATGTATCCAAGATATATCATAGAATGTCAATGTCTTAAACAACAGCTTTAATTAGTATTTATCCGTTAAAATCAGTCCGTCAACGTCGCCAAATACTTCCCTCCTAATACAATGACAACTTGTCCTTATCCGACAATATTTTGGGTCTGTTACGTGCTTAGGCTCGAATAAGCAGCAACACAGAAAGAGTGAAAACTAACAAGCTTGTATAACTTTAACAATGAATTTATTAAGTACAATTATTTTCATAAAATAAATGAACTTACTGTTTTAGAGAATCAAATCCAACAAATTTAGAATTCACAAAATAATCCACTAATGGAATTGCAAGTCCTAAAATATAAATGTTCTAATAGTTCCAGGTTTGAATCTTGACGATGTAATCCAAAATGGCTGACAATGTCACGTGGTACAGTTCTTGTTTTTAATCATCCAATTGAATATCATAAACATATGTCCTTTTTCCAGATAATTCTTCTTTTCCAACGAATTGACACAAGTCCAGAATAATTTAACTCAAACAGATAATACACAACTTATCTTAAAGCCCAAACATCTACTAATGTCAGCTTCTAAAATACAGCTATATATATTGTTTTTCTGAAGTAAACAAGTAATCACGCGCTTTTCTAGAAATTGATAGAAGTTCATGGAAGGTCACAGAAAGAGACTACCTTTACTAAAAATAACATACTCTAGATTTTTCTTACCCCTAAGAACTAAAAATAGAATTTTGTCCCTAAAATTAACCAATGAAATTGAAGACTTGTTGACAATGTTCAAAGCAAGGTCAGGAACTAGACCACTGTAAGCCAAGGTCAAAACTTGTTTACAATCTAAGTCAGCCTATTTACAGAAATTGATTAAGCTGAACTTTCTAGAACAATTTCCCAATTATTGAATATTAAATCCTAAATAATAAATTTGGGTTTAACAATTAAAAAATAAATAAATTAAATTTAATAGCCGTAACAGGTCATTTAAACATTTTCACAGCATAAATGATGGTTGAATATTGCATCCGTTATAAGATATAATGCATGTGTGTGAAAGAAAAGTTTTCTTGATTACAAAAAATTAGGAAAAGATATTGAACACTAAAATAGTGAATAGCAGAGAAGATGATATTGGAAAATATAAATTATTTTTATGGATAGCGTACCTCTTCGAAACACGTTGAACTAATTCAATAATTTGCTCTTCATCTGAGACAACTGAAGAAGTATCAGCGAAAAGAAAACTTGTTTAAAGAATATGATAAATGTAAAGTAAGCTTAGTAAACGACGAAAGGAGTACAAGATTCAAGGATAATGTATGGTAAAACAAAAATACAAAGGGGAAAACAACATTCAATGACATCACGAGTAAAAAGAACAAAGTTACCAACATAAAAGATGCAATCACTAGAGTACAATTTGCGAAATGCCCCAGGATGGCAACATGAGAGCTCAAAAACGACATGAAAAGAGAAGTCATTTACAAATATGAGGCTGGTATCAGCTACATCTAAAATATATAAGAATCAGATTGAAAATCAAATGTCACAGGTTCGTGCTGGAGATTTTAAACTAATTTGTAATGCACAACTACACAAACATTTACAGCAAATTGAACGCCTTAATCATTTTTCAGTCACGTTGACCATAAATGCTATGTTTAGTGGTAATTTGATTTGCCTGTTAATACATATTAACGTTTATGTGACAACTCACGCGTATTTGGAATAAAGCATGCGGTTGCTTCAAATATTAAATATCAGACTTAATGTTCAGATCTCTTACGTTTTGTTTTTCTCGTTATAAATCATTCAAGGACTTTGTGTATCTCAATAATTGTGTAGCAAAAGAGAGTTTCAAACTTGTGAGAATTTGCAGCAAAATCACAGTTATGACTCATAAGGAAATAACATATGCTTGAAATAAAGAGAGATAAAGTTGCATGAACTAGCGGCAACGTTAATATAAATGAAGACAAAATCGCAAATAAAATTGTATGTATATAATGTGTTGAGTATAACATTTCCACGTGAATATTAATGTAACTTTAATTACTTCATTATGACCTGAAATAAGATTTAATTTTTTTATACATAAAGCTACAATCATCAATCGTGATACATTCAAATGTTATTGGTCATATACTGAGGTACTTATCATACACGTAGCTGCAGAAAGTTTTAATTACATACTAACGTATTAGATAGGAAATATAAGAACTTCAAAATTAGAAAACAGTTTTCAAGCTCGTCTGATTACATTCTTAAATGCTTCGACATTTAAAAGTTGTACTTTTGAACATTCTGAAAGTAAACATCACATGGAACGTTATAATGAGAATATATATGTTGATCCATTCACTCATCTCTTCTCAACATAGTATTACGGCAAATTGTTAAAACTAATGTCTATACAGTTGGATAAGTATGAAAATAGGAACGAGCGTTACAAATATATATATATATATATATATATATATATATATATATATATATATATATATATATATATATATATATAATAATAATAATAATAATAATAATAATAATAATCATAATAATAATAATAATAATTTGCAAGCCAAGTCTATCCATAATGTCAACAAATTACCGGTGTTATTTGCCTTTCTTTTCATTTTCCTTCTTTAAATTGTTGTTCCCATTCTTTCCGATCATTCTCTCAAATTTATACCATACATAATGCCAACTTAATGCCAATCAGTTTCATACGCAGTGTGTCCTTTCATTTTCGTTTCATTTTATTAATAAATCCTTAATTCTTACACAACTCCGTGGTGTTTCATCATCCTATTGCAATGGAATTGCCGTGGGTTCACAAAAAATATGCCACAGCTCATCAAACAAATTGAATCAGCGGAACGAAATCCACACATAGTGTGCCTGCAAGAGACCCACCTAACAACGGCCAAAAGCCAAAACACAGGATACTACAAAACAGGATCAACGGAAAATCAAAAGGGGGCCTCGCAATCTACATCACTGAGCTACTCCAAAACACCTGCGAGGACGTATCAGAATCACTCTCACCCCGAGGCAAAACATCGAAATCCAAACTGTCCTAGTTCACCCTGGGCGTTAAGAAATTAAAATAAGTAACATCTACGACCCAGGAGGTGACAATCCAGCTTCAATCGACAATTATAGGAAGCTTATCCCTAAACCCACAGAGAACAACATAACATGCGGTGCCTTCAACGCACACAACAACATATGGGGAAGTAGAATAAACAACCGTGGAAGCCAACGTCTTGAGAAATGGGCCATCGAAACCAGCCTAGTAATTCTTAATAATGGAGCTGGTACGAGACTGAGCCATACTATGGGACCACTCTCGGCAAACGACATCACCATGGTCACGCTCAAATTGGCTCAAATTACCTCACGGGAAATCAATCAAGAGAGCACCCATGGAAGTGATCACTTCACTGTTAGACTTACTCACAACATCGTGACACAACAACAACCAGCCTCTCGCCGCGCAAACTAGCAAGTCTCCACCACGCCGACATCGACCAATTTAACTCGAACATTCTTGGCGCCATAACCTCAGCAGCCCAACAAAGCATCCCCAGGACAGCAGCCCAACAACTGAAACCCACTGTCCCATGGTGGACCGCTGATTGCCAAACAACCCTCATAACGAAAAGAAAAAGCCTTCAACAAGTTCAAACGTAACGGCAAGTCCAGCGATTTATAGTGTTTCAAAACCAAGGAAAAGAAGTGAAAAACATAATTAGAAAAGCCAAAGAAAAATCGTGGCACAATTATTGTATAAACCTGAATTTCAAGACCAATGCAAAAGCATGTGTGAGATAAAACAAGAGCAATTAAAGGAAAAATCCACCAAACCTACCCCTAAACTGCCCGGCAACCTCACCAACAAGGAAAGAGCAAACCAATTAACACTCCACTTCTCAAGAATGAGTAGCAGCACCAACCATACCCCAACCTTTCAAAACAACTCTCAGACCTTGTAAAATAAACACCTCACGTTGTTCACCGACCTTGCGCCTACAGTATCACCACTATATGAGGACTTCACCATAACAAAGTGGACGACGGCCCTGTCTTAAAAGAAGGCCACCACTTCCGGGGAAGATCACCTCGGTTATGAAATGTATAAACACATCCCTGAAAACATGACCTTAAACTAAGATGGCGCAAGGAGCAAATCCCCAAAATTTAAAAAATGTAATAATCATCCCCATACATAAGCCTGGCAAATTAACCTCGGACATCAACTCAGATAGGCCCATATCGCTCACTGACAACATCTGCAAAATCATGGAAACCATGATAAACAGCAGACTCAAATACCATCTAGAAATAAACAATCGGATATCCGAAAACCAAAGCGGCTTTCGTAACAAAAGATCCACGATCAACCAACTAGTACGACTATAAACAAGCATCGAACTCGTCTTTATCTCGAAACGCAAATGTGACATCCACCTCACAGCAGTATTCATCGACTTAGAACAAACATTCGACCTAGTTTGGACAAAAAGGGCTTACAGAAAACTCAACACATACGGAATAGCTGTACGCACGCACAACTGGATATCAGACTTCCTCACCGATCGTAAGATTGTAACAAAAGTAGGGAATCAGCTATCAGACGCGTTCCAAATGGAAAATGGAACACCACAAAGCAGTGTACTCAGCCTCATTCTATGTAACATCATGATTAACGATCTAAACGTGGTCATCAGCACCAATGAAGTCGACTTATCACAATTTTCTGATGATATCGGGCTATGGAAAGCAGGCAACCCATCTAACTCAAAAGTGATAAGGAACCTACAAGACAACTTAAACCTGATAGGTCGATGGGCGGATAAATAGGGTTTTAAAATTTCCAACACCAAAATAGAAGCCATCATGTTCTCACCAAGCAGATAGATGTGCATAGAATACCCAAAACTACACATCCAAAATAAATTAATACAGTTCGTTAAGGTAATCAAAATCCTAGAATGCGCCTATATGAAAATCTAACCTGAAAACACCACATTGAAGAGCTCACCAGAAAAGTGTAAAATCGATCTTACTCTCCTTCGAAACCTCAAAGGTACCACCTGTGGAGCCAACCAGAAAACACTGATGACACTGTTCAAATCCCTAATATGATCGAAAATTGATTGCCAATTATATGCGTCAGCATGCCCACCAACCATATAAAAACTCGGCTCCATACAACACAAGGCCCTAATCATCTGCTCTGATGCTCTTAACCAAACCTCCCTCGAAGAAATACAAAAACTCACAGGGGAGCCCCCACTACAACTAAAAAGGGAGGAAAACACACTAAGATACGCCGCACGGGTATCAGTCAACATACCACGCCACCCAACCAGGAAAATAATCGAACAATGCACCATCATCTTCCAGGTTTAACTGGTCCCCCAACCCCGATGTGGACATAAAATTCACAAACTAATCTACCGGAACTCCAAGCTGATCAACACAAATACCCTGATGCAACACCTTGGACGGGGAAAACCCTATGTGCGACACAACCGCCATCACCTACGGATCTAAACAAGACCAAGAATACATCATAAAAACTAAAATACTACTCAATCTTGAAACACAATTTGTAGGATACACAGAGATCTTCACCGACGGTTACAAAACTACCAACCCAAATAAAAGGTCAGTGGCATTAAACATACCATCAAAGAACCAACAATTTGGAGCAAGACTACCGGACAATTGCTCCATATACACAGCAGAACTCTGGGCCATCATACAAGCACTCAAATGGCTTCAGTAAACAAACACTCCACAAGCAGTGATCGTCAGCGACTCGCTCACTGTCCTCAACTCAATAAAAGCAAATCAAACCATCACTAGAGAGAGGTCTAACACTAAATTAAAATACTAAAACTCAACAGCAAAGTCATAAAATTCATGTGGGTGCCCTCATACATAGCAATACCAGGCAACGATCAAGCCGATAGCCTGGCCAAACAATACCTCAAAGAAAAAACAGTAACAACCATACTGAATAGCATCCATGACCTGTATAGCATCATCAGATTAAAGATAGACAACGCCTAGCAACAATTCTGGGACAACAGTAGCCAAAGACGCACACTCTACGCCATCCTACGCAGGGTCTCAAGGAATACCAAACCACCAATAATAACGAAGAAGCCAAGACGAGAAAACCATCAAAAAAATTATAACCAAAAAAACTAAGTTGGCCAACAGCATCGAGAAATATCTAACACCAAAAAGAGACGCAAATGCCAAATGCCCACACTGCCTCATCCCAGAAAATCGAGTGCACATCTGTAACATTGCCCCAAATACAGAGAACAAAGAGATAGATTGAAAACCAAGAGAAAATACAAAGGTTCCCCATCGATCTTCTCGGAAATTGTCACAGAACAAAATCGCAACAAGAGCATCACTACCATAACATTAATATCTTACTGACATTCAAAAAAGAGAAAGCATTTAAACATAAACTAAAATCATAAATATATAATGTAATAACTGTTTTAAATAATAATAATAACTAATTAGCATTTGTTTTGTTGTTGGTTATATATATATATATATATATATATATATATATATATATATATATATAAATTAAAGCTAATTATCATTTGTTTCAACAACAACAATACAAATAACAAAAGTAATAACAAAAAAATCAACATCCATGATAATAACCTTTTTTAACCAAAGGTGACCACGTATTAGCTATAGAATCATCCAAACATTATCACACAGAACTTTAAAAACCACTCTACACTCAAATAAGACACTGAAACGCAGAAAATATAAGGTTCTCTAAACCCAGAACCATCGGGCCCCGCTGCACAAGACAGCAACATAAAAGACTACTAAGATACAATAGATAGGACCAAAACATTTTAACCAATATAAGGTGATCCAAACCTCAGTGATTATCAGGCCCAGTCGCACAAGGTGGCAACTGAATACTTAGGACCACTAACTAGAAACCCCAACTTAGAACATATAAGGTGGTCCAAATTCCAGGAGCATCAGGCCCAGCTGCACAATGTAGCACAACCTCGAACTAAGGCATAGTTCAACATCCTTATCCAAAGGAGAGATCCTCAACTACAGATCGCCCCACTGAAAATAGACAGACCAGAAAATGCAACAATTCCACATAGCTAAAAACAAAGTGGTTGCCTGAGGAAGGAAATCTTACTACCAAGCAGCACAGAATACATGGGTTACAGTAAGTCCAATGACACGGAAACAAAAATCCATACCCTGGAAAAAAACATCTTCTTGGAAAGTTTGCATCCACGGGAGGAAATAAGACCTTGGCAGCCTTATAAAAAAACCACAGATATGGAAGCCTTCAAAAACTGGTAGCAGCTCCTCACCCTGGAAGATGCATGCACAACAAAAGCAAGGGTTTTCATTTTGGCAAGTGAACCCATCTTGACCAGTCTCTATCTCAAACCTAATTTGAGTCGTCTTGGTGCCATCAAAATTATTATTCCTTCATTTATCCCTAATATTGACTGACTAAATTGTATTCAAGTCACTCAGACAATAATTTTAGGGAACTAGCTAGGTACGTTAAGTACTAGAATAATTTTAGGATGTGAAAAGAGAAAATTTACAAACTCGAATTTTTTGACTCAATTGCACAGGTGGCTTATACAGTTTTTTAACGTCGAATAGAATAACTGGACTAAAATTTGATTAAGTACGGGCTGGCGTTTCAGTGGCAATGTGCAATGGTGCGTTCCTTTTCGGGTTCCTCGCCTCCTTTTCCACACCCAGACACCGTACATGGGCGGAGATGTGAAACAATTTGCACCCGCCATAGTACAAGCAACTAGATGCAACGTCATAAGTCGTTGACCAATCACGATTGGCGTCAAATATTGAATTGATTGCCATCTAGCACTTTGATATTGACATTAAATAATAATTTGAGAACGTGCTGGGTATTAATCCCACTCGGAGTAGCCTACCATTCAGTTCGCTATGGCCGATTTTGGCCCAAGACAAAAGAGCCTAATTGCATATTGCGTTTATCGCATATTAATGTGTGGGGACGTGGCACCATACCGTCCCTACGACTAATTATATAGGTCGCTCTTGGGAATTGATCGGACGCACATGCCTTTATAGGCACAAGTATATATAATTTAAATAATGAGAGAGAGAGAGAGAGAGAGAGAGAGAGAGAGAGGGAGAGAGAGAGAATCACTCCTAAACAAAAAATTACATCCCCTGAAGAAGACAACTTAGGCTATGACATAGACTATGCAGATCAGCACACTTGATTTGATCATTCTAATTTGTCAAACGGGACATATACTCACAACATGGAAACATGTCATAGTCATAGCTATACCTAAACCAGGAAAAGATCCCACAAAGTCTACTTTCAACAGACCTTTCTCCTTGACTATCGTTATCTCTAAAGTCATGGAAACTATGATCAATAGCAGACTGAGACATCATCTAGAGAAGTAATTCTAATAGTGGATACACAAAGTGGATTTCGAACCAAACGATCCACTATTGACTAACTAATTCGGGTAGAGCCATATTAAACTAGCTTTCAATGCAAAACGAAAAAGGGGCCACATATTTTTAGACTTAGAAAAGGCTTTTGGTATAATATGGATAAAAGGCCTTATCTCCAAGTTCAAACAGTTTGGTATAACAGGTAGAATGCACTGTTTGATTTCGAACATCCGCTCCGGATGACGCATCCAAAACTAGAATAGGAACAAGTATCTCACAAAACTACGCTCTAGACAAAACGGAACTACACAAAGAAGCGTCATAAGCCGAACATTATTCAACCTAACGGTTAACAAATTAGGCAACTATCTGGACAACGACCAAATTGATTTGTCACAACTCGCCAATGACAGTGGAATCTGGAAAGCAGACAACCCAAACAATCAAGAAATCTTTAACCAATTACAAAGAAGCTTGGTTGCAATTAGCACAAGGGCAAATAAATGGCAACGCAAGAACTCTACTACCAATACAGTTGGAATGCTCTTTTCTCCAAACAGCAGATATCACAAATATCTCAAAATCTACACAACACCATGTATAGTCACTCAACTGACGCATCTCCAACCATATTGGCTGTCTGTTCCAAAACGTTTGTCATTCATTATCACTGTTTTGCGCGTCAGTTCAGCTTAGTATAAAGAGCAACAAAGTTGTTACGTTATTTATTGTAATAACCCATAATAAAACATGTTTGCTTATTATCGTTACGCCATAGTTAGCTGATTGAGTGATATATGCATTACCTGGTGGGCAGAGCGGTGGCATTTACATTGCTTTTAAGAATGTTGTTGTTGTTGTTGTAGGGTTATAGCCATTTTTCAACGCACGATAGAATATACATGGTGGCCAGTATTAATGATGGAGAAAGAAACCGGGAAAGGCCCCTGAAAGAACCACCGACCCACGAGAAGGTACTTGCAAGCTTTCTCACATACCCACATTGGCCAAATTTGAGACTCGAATCCACGCAGACAGAGGTTGCATGGCAGTGATCCGTAACGGACAGCGCTTTAGACCCCTCGGCCACTCGCCCTTCGGTAAGTGTCTAGTCGCAAAAGCATTTTGTGCACAAGTGACTTTAAATCCATTTCAGTTATTCCATTTTGGGTAATGGACAAAATAAATGAAGAAGTTGTAGGAAGTATTGAATAGTCAGTCGAGATAGAATTGACGGAATGATGAGATGCTGAAACAGGAAAAGGGGGATGAAGATGAAAAGAAAAGAATGAGCTTGAAACTAAAAAGTACAAATAGGAAAAAAGAAGAAATAAGAGAATAAACAG
The DNA here is from genome assembly GCA_029339505.1 of Unio delphinus. Lineage (NCBI taxonomy): Eukaryota > Metazoa > Mollusca > Bivalvia > Unionida > Unionidae > Unio > Unio delphinus. The sequence continues at coordinate 4,093,106 of JAQISU010000167.1, read as the reverse complement.
AACATATAGACAAACATTGTGAAGAAGTAAGAAGTTGATTAAGAAAATGAAGAAATTAGAAGAAATACGAAAATATTTGCTTTCTTACATTTACAGTTTTGTAGTCAAATTTATATTTTATAGTACATCTTTGTCTCCAAAACATGTAATCTCTTGCCTTAAAAAAGTTCCTAACGATTTTAAATAGGTGTAATAGATTGATTTTCATCAATCTGTATTTTTTTGGTATGTTTTATATATGTTTCACCCATGCGACAGAGAAATCTAGCTGTTTTACTAACCTTACTTTTCTTATCTCAGACCAATCGTCGCAGTCAAGGTGTCCACGCGCTCAGAACTACTTTTAAAGAAATAAACCCTTGTTTTCTGCTGTGCCTGATGTGGTTGTTCTAAACTTCAACAACCACAACAATAAATATATACAAAAACCTAGTAATCTAAAGTTAATTCATTGAGAACAATCCATACAAAACATTTCGATAGAGACCAATACACCCATGCATACTATTTTTGTAGTTCGTTCCACCCAGCATGGTCAATTTTATGTTAGATGCAGGCCTAGTTCAGTCAATGCTCAGGTCAGCGTCATTAAATGTAACTAAAGCTACCCGACTACTTCTAAATACTTTGTGTGGAACAAATTATATACTGTTACATTTAATGACGCTTAACTAAAAATTAACTGTACTTCAGATAGGGTAAATTTCTCACTGCTGTGTGAATGAACTAAGAAATAAAAGACTGATCCATGCACATAAGTCATTTCATTTCATAAGATTTACACATTTCATAGCCTCCCAACTACGGAAAAAGTAGTAAATGCCAGAAATGTGTTATCACAAACATCCTCTATTCTAATCTTGTTAAGCATCTCCATTGTGCCCCAGTTGAAACAAACATATACCTAAAATATTGAATGATAAATAAAGCACCTACCTGCCATATGGAATCATTTATCCGTCAACATGAGCATATAAACAAATTTCACTGTTGCACTTGCCATATTTCATAGACAGAAAATAAATTTTGAAAGAATTCGTGAACTTGAGTGTATAGTATATTGCAATCCGCTAGGGTCCGTATTTGGAGGATCTGTTTTATACACAGAGGTAATTTTACAATCAATATTAAGGACAACACATCATAGGTCACAGTTTCACCTCTTCCAAAGAAAAGTAGCTATATACGATCGTGGTACAGATCAATAATTACCCACGAATAATCTAATGCAACATGTTACTATTCTTTGCACCTTGTATTGACGTTATGTATATCTGCAGCAGAGGTGAATGGCCAATGTAGTTTCATTGCTTACAATACAACTTTTCAAAATTGGAACTGATTAAAATAAAACAGCTTTTTGTAATAAATATTTATTATTTCTTGTCGATTTCATATAACATGTATATTAAATGTGATAATACATCATTACTATGGGACGTGTAGTGTGTGCTTTCGATTCAACGGTCACAATACATCCGTCATAACATATTTATGTTTCTGCCCCGCATGAAAACACTGGTATATGAACACTAATGAAGAGTTATTGTTACTTTGAAGGAAAATAGTGGGTGCGAATCATAATCTACGTTGGAGTTTGGACCGAGACAAGGAAATGTAATGTATTTCCCATAGACCCTGAACAGCCCAACTATACTACTAATGTGACACAATGAAGTTTTGGATAGTCATCAGTTAAAAAAGATGTAAAACATTTATTTAAATAATTGCCATATCTTATTTATGAATATATACGATAAAACTGTAATTTTGACGCAATAGTTGATGTATTGATAAAGAGAGAATTAAGTCAATCCCGGCATGGCGACACATAATTATGAATTTTCAGTATCAGCAAGTAAAATAGAACAAATTATCATCAGTCGTAAAATTTCAAAATCGTTGGCGGTCTGATTGGCTCAGTCAAGTTCATGCATGTATGAAAGCCTTTAAGCAGAAAAATACAAACAACTGGTGGGCGCAGCAGGGATACGTGCTCTGCAAAAATCCAGTAACTGCTATTCCCCCAACTCAGGCAGCATCCTGTACATCCATGTACGCACTGCAACAAACTCTATTGGGCCCGGATCGGACTGACTGATCAGCCATCTCCGGACAAACAACCAGTGAATCGATGACATTGAATGGTCCTCATTGACACCGATGGACGAATATTATCATCAGTTGTCCTATATACCTATTCATTTTCCCCTTCCCTTACGTTTGGTTCTCTCAACATGGCTGATCTAGTAAACCTACAGTTCACAATTGCTGCTACCTGTACACCTAAAATAATCTTCCATCAACCGTCATGACAGATATGCTGTTAATCCGATCACTGTTTTCACATCGTTTACTAAGCGCGTTACCCTTTATACGAACTAGTGATTAGAGCGTCGTCCTCGGATGCGAGAGGTCGCAGGTTCGAACCATGGCCCATATATATCAAAGACTTGTAAAAATATTACTAAACTGCTTCGTTAGGCGCTCATAACTGCCACACTGCAGACACCATTTTAATATTACTGAAAAATTGTTAAAGCTACGTTGAACAAATCCAAATCACACACACACACACACACACACACACACACACACACACACACACACACACACACACGGGTCATGAACTTGAAAAGACCTCATGATTTATGACGCTAATTGACTTAGTCGTTGGCCTATCTGCTGAAATGCGTATACATTTAGTATAATAATGAATACTGCGTATGAAAATAAGTTTGGGTCAATGGTCATTATATCTATTTATAAAGGGATTTTTTTTATAGCATTACGCACTAAAAGGACGCATGTTACGTGCATGATTTAGAACTTTCTTAATGGTACTTTAAATTCAATGTTATGCGGCCAAATAGTAAAAGTAGCAAAAATAATGGGGAAAAAATATAATGTAAAACAGCTTGAATATGTATCTCTTAGAAGAAAGAAAAATACGGTTACTGTTCTTGAAACAAATACTAATTTACATCAATTACCAGAAACTTCAGGAATTAAATTATTCGATGATATTGTTGAAACATCACTGCAATTTCTTTTATTGTTTTGAGGGGAACATATTTCTAGGAGGTGGGTGGGTTGGAGAGTGCAAGTGAATTTCAAAAGAATCGGAGATGTCAAGACTGAAGATTTCTACTTAAATTTGCATGGATGTGACCCATGACTCAGATCGTGGAACACTGTACGTGTTTCTCGTGGGGGAGTGAGCGATCGATCGATGTGATTCCCGTGCTTCACGAGTATTAAAATTAATGCCCCGTATTACTAACAAAAAGCTTCTGGCATTCCGACCTACTCAGTCTTGAGACAGAGAACACAGTCGAGAAGAAGAGCACTTGGCCTTCACACAAATGAAAGACCAGGGATTGAATATAATTTTGAAAAATTATACCCTTGGAGTCTGGTAAGGTATCATTTGTGTTTTTCTGGGATAAAATTACAAATACCGGTGTGTGTGTCGTGTATTGTGCATTGTATATGTGTCGGTTACATTCCATATTGTATTTGTCTTTAATTCTAAGTATGCGTTTTGTATGGTTTTAGGTTTCCATTTCATCTCACAATAAATCCCACAATCTACAAGCGAGTGTTATCATTTCAACCCTAAATGAGACAGAGCTCACATTGATATAATGAACCACTACTACTGAATGCATTGATCTGCTACTATCTAATGCATAGAGAACATGAGCGACAGACATGTGTATATATATATATATATATATATATATATACATATATATATATATATATATATATATATATATATATATATATATATATATATATATATATATATATATATACAAATATATATATATATACATATATATATATATACATATATATATATATATATATATATATATATATATATATACATATATATATATATATATACATATATATATATATATACATATATACATATACATATATACATATATACATATACATATATACATATACATATATACATACATATATATACATTTATATACATACATACATATACATATATATACATATATATATATATATATATATATATATATATATATATATACATATATATATATATATATATACATATATATATACATATATATATATATATATATATATATATATATATATATATATATATATATATATATATATATATATACATACAAAGAGCAGAAGAAAATTTACTTCCTGTTCGTGAACAAAGAATGTTCCATCCACGCATTAATCTACGACGAAAAATTCTCTAACAGTACTTCTTGTTCATTTAATTTAAAGAGAAAATATAAAATATTCAGTCATATGTCGCTGAAAACTGGGATTAAATGGCCAAAAAAGAAGTATTACCTATAATTTCGACAAATATGGTGTATGTAAATAATCCACTAATGTAAGCAAGAAACAACTTGTTTCGTTTATATACTAGGCCAGGGTATCAAATATGGTAATTATTATTGATCGAATAAGATATAAAAAATGTAATATCTTTAATTGATAGATCTAGGTTTGTTTATTCCTTAATCGGAAGATCGCGTAAGGCAAGGCGGAGAAATGTTAAAGAACACACGCACGCACATTCAATTTGGATTAAAACATTTTATGCTTGTTGAAAACTTTGTTTATATCGTACAAAACAAACACACCTAGGCTGTCCAAGTGTCGTCTGCAAAACCCAACCGAATACTGAACATACTTCTCTAGATTATAAATTTGGGCATGCTGACACCATACATCATGCATAATAACGCCCCACTAGACTCGTTGGACCATTTGAATAGATACCAAATTGTTTGTAATCTAAATATATCATTTCATTTGTTGGAGTAAACTATTTAATTGTAGACTACATCATTTTATTGAATAGAATTTAATTTGACAAATACATTTCATCATTCCATTTTCTTCTATAAATCATTTATTTTAAATCACGTCATATGGAATCTGAATTCATTTCATTTATTGGTTTTAAATCATTTAATTTGATGCAATGTAAATTCAATCAATAAAACTCCATTTGGGATCATAATTTATCAGTTTTGATGGTTAAATAATTTTCTTTAATAGCAGATCATTTGGAATTTAAATTCATGACTTCATCTGTTGTGTTAAATCATTCAATTTTAAATACCACGTCATTAAAAGCAGATATCATTTTGTTTTTTTCTTTAAATCATTTAATATCATTTCAAGTCTTTTTCATTTAATAGCATGTCATCTGGAATCAGACTTCATCATTTGATTTTTGGGGTTATATTTTATTAAATGCTAAATTATTTCATATCGTACATTTAGAATCTAATTCATCATTCCATATGTTGGGTTAAATCATTTCATTTCACATTACATCATTTCATTTGATAACACGGCATATGGAATCTATATTCATCATTCGGTTGTGTTCGTTAAGTGACACCATATCCCTTGGAATCTAGATTCAGTTTCATTTACTGGGTTAAAATATTTGATTTCATACTGCATCATATGATTAATGTAAATTTTGGCGGTGACTGGGTTAAAATATTTGATTTCATACTGCATCATATGATTAATGTAAATTTTGGCGGTGACTGGGTTAAAATATTTGATTTCATACTGCATCATATGATTAATGTAAATTTTGGCGGTGACTGGGTTAAAATATTTGATTTCATACTGCATCATATGATTAATGTAAATTTTGGCGGTGACTGGGTTAAAATATTTGATTTCATACTGCATCATATGATTAATGTAAATTTTGGCGGTGACGGCTGCCCATAGAATTGCTCTCTAAATTGGCAAGTTCATGTGAAAAACAGGCCACGATATATGTATGTGATGCTGATCAAGAGTTGCCAGAGTATTAGCCCGTATGTTTGTTTTTATTTTAATTTTATTTCTCCTAGTCCATAAGGGCTTAATTTGTGGCCTGTTTTCCGTCTTCTAGCTGTCGATTGTCCTTTACAAGAAGTGTATTGGTCTCTGAAAAGACTTGAAAGATTATAGTGAAACTCGAAACCTTAATTCATCTCATGGACTGCTTAGTTACAACCATCAATAGTGCACCTCCTTTATTGGATATGGCTGACAAAGTGAAACTGACCATTTTCAAAATATTTTGCCAATTTCCTCCTGCATGGATGGTTATGCCGACATAGCGTTCTTACAAAAGACTAGTGTCATTTGTAGCTGAATCGTAAAGAGAATGACCCCCAACTGGACATCCATAATGGCGGTTCATGTGTATATCTTGCTTTCAATATCCCTGAATCGATGGTCTTAGTGACATAGGTTCCCAGTGAGTAGGTGGATAAGTGGGTCCTAAATGACATCTGGAATTGATATATGGCTGGAATGGAGGACATCTGCATCCTTGGTATCATTAATTCTCAAAAACTGATCTTTCTATCAGCATTATTCACTTAAAACATCATAGTATATGATCTTAACGAAATGGTGCTGTTGTGATGATAGAGGACAATCCTGAATATCTTTATATGGTAACTGTTACAGAATTAATGGACGTTTCAAAATGTGAGTTCTCCTGAAACAATAAAATAGTGTAGTTTGTTCCCAATCATAATGGAGCTCATTCGACTTCCAACATGACACTGGGCCATTTAAATCTCCTTTTGCATGATCGGTAGCATATGTAAATGACCTTAGAGTTAAATCAATTGTCACTGCTTCCTATTTATGTTCCTTGTCGATTTTGTAAAGAACTGGTTATGCATATATAAATAAATTCTGACATTAGTACTGGTTGCATTTCAATAAACAGATTCATAGCACTCTAGGTCAGATATTCAGTTGGAAATGGTTGAGCTTGATGAAACATATAAATGACTGCTGATCGAACACCAGTTTGTGAATATATCTAAAACAAAATTAGATTTTTAACAATATTTTTAGACTTTGGGTAAATCTTTACATTGAGTAAAACAATTCATTTATGTGATATTCTATTGAGTATATCGATTTATAGCTTAATGATCATGACATTTATGTACATGTATCTTGCAAACATTATAATTCAACATAAGAAACTGCTATTGTAGCAGCTTTAGTAAGCAGTAATTGCTCGAGAATACGATTTCAGTCTTAATAGTTGAAACGTTAAGGACATAAGAAACAAACGCCTCTTGGTGTCTTGGAATTTGGTTTTAGCAAGTTGTGTAATTATTTCCTTCAGGTTCTTTTTCGTTTGTCTTTATTCGTAGTCTATTTATTTACTTTCCTAACTTTTCTTTTAATAGACCGCTACTGTGCATGCTTTCATTCTAAACTTTTTTTATAAAAGGGCGCTTATCGATTCTAACTATGGAATTATAAGTTTTGAGTTTTGCAACATCGCAAAGCTGGCAAAGTTTTAAAGTTAAGAGCACATCAAAAGATTTTTATTTTATGCCACATTTTAAGTCTTCTAAGATTTAATTTCATCTACACCCGAGTGAAAATGGAAGCATTCTGCAAAGACGTCAATAACACCCATTAGCTGCTGTACATATTAATTTGTACATGCGAGATGTTCTGTAACCACGTTTCCGGTTACAATATTTTCGGTTTTCTTGTATAGCTTTTGATTAGAAAGAATAATAAAAGACCGTATAGAATCAACATCGACAGTATTTATTTGTAAATTACCTTAAGTACGAGAGCAGGTGAACATGCAATTACTGAATGTCAATACAGTTACATATACATAAACATTTAAGATTTAATACGAGACTTGTGTAAACCAGACAATTACGGAAGACAAAGGTGATCGACTCCCGTGGGTGAAGGTGCAATGGAGCTAAAACTATAATTATACCTTCTCCACATCTGTAAGAATATATTTGTAATTATTTATATCACATATAATTAACGTTATGGATGTACATAAAAGAGCTGTGAATAAGGTTAAGTATTAACCTTCAGGTGTTGAAGGTGATGAGTATTTTAAGATAAAGGTGCAATGTGAGTTCGCCTTATAACGCAGGTGAAGAGTGACTATTTAGTAGCGTTAATATACTTGTATGTCAGTTCCTGAGGGAACTATTTGTACGTATCCCAAGATTATATATATCGTAATCTCTCTCCTTCACTTTCATAGGTTAATCGCGGTATTAATTCACAGGTGAAATCATATCAACCAATACGGTAGCAGACGTCACCTCATGAATAATAAATAACTGCTGGAATTCCGTTATGTCACGCAAGCATATCAAATTTCATTACAACTAACCATTGCAACCTGACTGTTTATCCAACATAGCTTGAGACCAGTCCCGGATTACCCATTAGGCACAGTAGGCAACTGCCTATGGGCCCCGCGACTTTTATGGGCCCCCAGGGGCCCCCAAAAGTTTGACTGCCTATGGGCCTCCACGGTGCTTAATCCGGCGCTGCTTGAGACATTATAGAATAGTTGAAATAGGTAAAAGTCACCCGATGCTTTGCTTCCGTCTGCTCCGAACGCTGGACAAGATGTACGTGGTGCTATTTTTAGGTAATGATCATGTGATCAATAGCCAATCAGATTCCATAGCGTTCTCGGACACAAAGAGTGCAAATAGCGGATTAGTACGTATTATAACGGCGAGAATACAAACATTGGAATTATGGAATACTTTGACAATGTCTTGGCAGAATTATACACGATATCAGGAAATTTATTTATACTGCTATAAATAACATGTAAAATAACACAACAAGGTTACAATACATACCGAATCGGTCAATCACATCCTGTCAAAACCTCGTGAATCTGCGTGTTCCAATACACAATGCCGGTAAAAAAAAAGTTCACTTGCTAAACGCTGAAGGACTTGCCCTAGATAAGTACGCAAGTAAATGATGCACAGTAATTACATTGTAAATTCATAATGAAGGTATTGTTAATTACAATTCCACAAAATGGCCAAGAAAAATTGTATTTCGCTTATGAGTTTCTTTTGTTATTACAATCATTATCAAATTTATTATAATAACTCCTATGTAGATAACTCTAAATCCCAATAATGATTTTTACAACATCTTGTCTACTGATAGTTTGTCTCCTTAACTATCACTTTGTATCCAAAACAGCTAGAAATATCTTTTTATTATTCCATTTTATTTATTTTTATTTTCATTTTTTTAATCCATTATCAGTACTGTATTTCATGCATTCATTCAGGTTGCAGTGAAATACAATCAATATACACATCAGAAAGAAAGTAACCCGTAAGACGAGCAGCTTGTTACAATTTTCACAGAAAATCATAGTAGACCCTTGGTAAATTGGAAGAAAGGCAGTAGAGAGAAATAAACTGCACAGAAGAGAAGTTTTCTGTGAAGAGAAAACTCCTGAAATTGATTCATGAAATACTAAAGTATTAGACAACACAGAATGTTCTACCCCTTCCATTATTGTAATCTTATACGATTTAGTGTAATAGTTTCTTCTTTTTATCAGTGATTGCAAAAGTCAATGTTGATTTCTGTTCTGCAAACCTCGCCTTCTAAGCATCAAAATGCCAAAACAAACTGAGTATTTAATATTTCAAAAACTGATTAAGTAGTTGTATCTGACAAGAACTTGTAAGAGACCACTACTGTGTACAAAATAGATATGATACTTATTTTATGGCTACACATGTACCGGTATGTACATAGAAGGAAAATAGTGGTTGCTTATTTTTTCAATGTCAAATCATGCAAAGCAAAATAATGAACCATAAATTTACCTTTCAAATGGTGTGTAAGTGATTACATGATTTGGCATCAAGCTGACCAGTCCTAACAGTAGCACAAAGAGAATTTGGAAATATATGCACATGCATTTAACCAAATCATAACTGGTGATTATAAAGGTGCACAATGCAATACTAACAACACACTGGATTGAACAATTGAGGTAATCATCTAACGCAAGGACGTATCCTTGGTCTGCCACTTGTGGGTCTGGAATGACTCTAATACAAGGCTGTTCCCTTGGTCTGCCTCGTGTGGGTCTGGAATGACCGAATTCTTAGTGCACTTTCTGCAACTGCTGATGAATTTTCTTGACGTCCCTGCCAAATGCCCTTTTTAGACTCAAGTTTTGCTATCAACTTCTTCTGTGATTACCCGTTAATGCAATTTTGCTTCTAAATTGCTCAACTTTGATATATTGCTCTTTGACGGACATTTTCATTCCTTTGAAGTTAACATACAAAAAGGTACAAAACTAAAAAAAACTTTAGACCAAGTTAGAAAAAGCCTTAAAAGATTGGGGGTTGGTGTTTTACAGCATGGCAACACAACTAGGAGTTTTTTTCGTGCCAAGGTCAGTGAGGTAAGGTTTTTTGCCCAAGGACATGCGGCAGCTGACCGAGGCTACTTTTTGTACAAACCCCCTTTTGGTCGCCAGTCCAGCATATTAGCCACAGAAATTGCAAGTATTTTGCATATTCGGTCAGCTATCAAATCCACTACATCCCGCTTATGAAATGCATGAAATTGACGATCACACTGTCACTTATCTTACATTGGCAAATACGATCATATTTTTATATTTTAAATGTCAACTAAAGTTGATAATGCAATTATTTCAGGTCTTCCCTATACACTAACGGTGATGCAGGATGCAAAGACTTTGGAAGCGGTGAAGATTGCTGCTGATAGTAAAAGTTAAAATCCTGTTATTAGTGCCATGAGGAACACTTTCTTTGAGGCTAACTGCAATATGGCTCATACAAAGCTGCACCAGTTGATTATCACAGGTATTGATAATATTATAGCTTGTTAATAGTATTATTCTATGGATTTGGATGACACTAACATGTGTATAACCTTAAAATATTTAATTTGATGGTACATCTATCGTACAGTTATTGCTGCAAAATGCCAACCAATGACAGAATTTCTAGGTACTTTCAAACTGCAAATGCAGAATCTATATATTCAGAGTTTAATTAGGGGCCCAGAGTCCAAAGTGTTCTAAAGCTATCTTCTTTACGGATCACTCATCTCACCTCTGAACCGCTCCGGTGGCCTAGTGGTTAGCGGGAAGTCGTGGATTCGATCCCCGACAGTCATACCAAAGACTTACAAACATGGCACTATACTATATACTAACAGCAGCCCTGCTTGATGCTCAGCATTAACAGATTAGTGTTAGAACTGGTCAGCCCGGTGTCAGGATAATGTGACTCGGTGGGACATTATGCTACATTTCTGCGACATGATGCCCCAGTGCTAGACATCACTACAAACTGCCACACAGAAAACATCGTAGAGATGACAAAAAAACTTTAAGCTACGTTAAAAATCCTAAAGAAACAAAACATCTCACCTCTGCCTGCCTGGGTTCTAGTCTCAGATTCGGCCAATGTGGGTATGTGAGAAGGCTTCCAGTAGCTTCTTGTGTTTCGGTTTCTGGTTTTTTTCTTCGCCAGATATGTATGTTGGACTAGAGTCAAGCAAATTAGTTAAGAAAGTCGAATTGGTGCAAAAAAAGTTTCCTTCACAATGAATTTCTTTCAGTACCTAAGTATTACGCCAATCAATCAAGGACATGATCTCATATTTTTGTTGTTGGGCCCCAAGTGGCAGAGTGGTCAAAGCGCTCTCAGTTACGGATCATTGCCATCTCACCTGTATCTGCGTGGGTTCGAGTCTGAGATTCGGCAAGTGTGGGTATGTGAGAAAGCTTGTCAGTAGTTTCTCGAGGATTGGATGTTCTTTCCTGTGTTTTCCAGGGTTCTTCCTCCACCATTAATACTGGCCATCATTTAAATCCTATCATGTGCTGAAAATGGCGTTAAAACCTACATCAGTTTTGATTAAGTCATTTGCTTTTAGTCTAAACAGTCTTTTTGGTGTATCAACCGATGTTGCTGCAGTCGTGTTGGATTGCAAGAGTGGTGGTGTTGCCAAGCTGAAGGAGGCTGCTAAATGTTGGCTTTCAACTAACTGCATTACACATAGTTTAGCTCTGGGAGAAGGTGTTGCAGCTGGCTAGGTTAGATACATGATCAAGTTTTAAGATGTACTGAATAATATGTACAAGTATATTGCATATTCGCTCAGGGACCAAATCCACGACATCCCGCTTCCGTGGCGGACACTGTAGGCTTGAGGGTATTCAGTCATGTGTTTAAGGCTTCTTGCGCTCGGTATTCCACACAAGGTGGCTGAGTTTTGAAGGTAAGTGTGCACGCAGTTGTTGATAATTTTCAAACTCTAGTTAGTGTCTTCTTGGAATACAAGTCTACACAAGATCTTGCATTGTATAAGCCCATCAGATTTGTTTATACAGCACACTATATAGCTGACATTGAGACCTTGGACAGTTCTGTGTCAAGTTTATCTGAGATCTGATATTGATTTTACCGAGGTTAATTGCCTTCTGCACTTACTGTTGAGGTTCTTGAAAGTCTGAGGTCTGAGTCTGGTAGTAATATTTCTAAGTTTCTTTCTGAGAATCCAGTTGAACCAAGTTTAGATTCATCAGGTTTGAACTTTTGAGCGCAAAGGCCATACAATTAGCAATGCTGCTAAGCAAAGACGTTTTGATTTTTTGATATTTTTGTAATGGCACATTTTGTAATGGAACATTTTCTTGTGTTTGGAAACAGAAACGTTTTTATACCATATTTTCTATCAATATTGACAACAATTACGTTTTTGTGCTTTTTTAAAAGTAGTGTTCTACATGTTAAATTTTCAATTTTAGTGGACATGTTTGATGCTGGCCAGGATCACACACACAAAACACGCTTTCTCAAGCCCCTTCCCTCATAATTAGTCAGATACTTAATACAGACCTTTGTGTAAAACCTTTACAATTTGATGCCAGAAAAAGATGTCCAATTTGCTCCAAAACTGCATTTTTACAGAAAGTGTTAGGGAGGGGTCCAGGGTGGCCGAGTGGTCTAAACCGCTCTGTTACGGATCGCTGCCAGCTCACCTGTCTGTGTGGGTTAGTCTCAAATTCGGCCAATGTAGTTGTGAGAAAAATTGCCAATAGCTTTTCGTGGGTCGGTGTTTCTTTCTGGGGGTTTTCCCGGATTCTTCCTCCACCAATAATATTGGCCGCCATTTATAGCCTATCGTGTGCTTAAAATGACGTTAATCCTTACAACAACAGAATGTTTGATTATATTTAGTAAAGGCAACGATATTCAATATCAGATAAATATCAGATCTGTACAAGTTAGAAATGTCTTAATGCCCAAAAGCTGTCAAATTTGGTTGTAATTCCTTTTATGGTTTAGAATGAGGAGCTAAAAAGCAATTGATGAATGAACAATGAATGATTAATGACAAGATTTATGCAAGCCTATAACAGTTCGTATCCTTAGCACCTGGGGAGCTAAAAATGAATAGATATAATGACGAAAGACCAAACATTTGTAAATCCTTGATAGATAACTCTTTTAAACTACCAGCAGCAGGTCATGATTGTACTGTATTTTAATACTAAACATGCTAAAATAAGCACTATAATAATAATAATAATAATAATAATAATAATAATAATGACTTTATTTAAAGAGGATAACACAATTAGCTAAGAATTATTATACCTTGACAGGCCTGCACCGGGGGGGGGGGGGCAACCATGGCACTTGTCAGGGGTCCGAGCTAGATAGGCACATATACGCACATATTTGAAACACGAAAGGGGCCCGAACTCTGTCAGCTGCCTGGGGCCCAGAATTTCCTAGGTGCGGGCCTGCCTTGAGGCCCTCAAACAAGGAATTTATTTCAGCAGCCATCTCAGAAGCCGCTGGATATATTGGGTTTGGAAGATGGAAATAAAGTGAGCATTTCTAATCTCAACCTGAATACTATTCCAGAGCAAAGTTCCAGAGTATTAGAAACTTTTTAAAAACAATTTCTTATTTGGTTTGGTGATTTTATACTGTTTTGTAGACATTGATCGCAAGTAGGGTGTATTACCAGGTAGACTATACTGGAATAGGGATTGTAAATATTCAGGAGTACAATTATTGGATATCCTGTACTTTAATTTCGGCTTGTATTAAACAGATTTGGTCTTTAATAAGTAATATTTTTAACTTACCAGCTAAATTGTCCTTGTTTTCTTTGAGGTTTGATATTGGCCTAAATGCTCGTTTTTGAAGCTTTTCCAGCTTTGCTATGTTTTTATCATTTGAATAGCCCCATTCTGTATTGCAGTATTCCAAATAGGGTTGTATGTAACTGTTACAAAATAGTTTTCTGTGCCTTTCAGGGATAAAATCTCTTATCCTAGCGAGAAGCCAAAAACTTGAATTGACCTTTTTCTACTGATTTGTTTGATGTGATCAGTCCATGATAGGTTATTATCTACAAAACACCAAGTAGTCTGTCATGACAGACCATTTGCAAATTTGTATCCTTCCACGTCAGACATAGTTCATTGCTATCAAGATTTTTCCTTTTTTTCCTTGTTGAGATAAGTACGGAATTATTTTTTGAACCCATTTATCAGTTAGGGAGATCAAGGCAGTCTCACATGAATGTTTCTGTCTAAAGCCTGATTGATTAGGGTGTAACAGCAAGTGTTTGGTTAAATATGACATGAACGAGTCATGGACATGTTTTTTAATCAATTTTGACAAGTTTGGTAGTACTGAGATTGATCGGTAGTTTTCAGCATCATTCTTAAATCCAGATTTGTGAACAGGAGTTACTTTTGCAGTTTTCCATATTTTGGGGACAGATGAGGTTGCAATACTTAAATTGATTGTGAATGTTATGCTATCTAAAATAGCAGAGGCAAAAGATTTAATGAGTTCTTGGACCTATCTGATAGTCTGGTAGCTTTCTTGGTATCAAGTTCAGACATTTTAGCAAAGTTTCTTGATACTGGTGGGATAGAGAAACTTACTTCCTTAGATATTTTGCTGCTACAGAACTTTTTCAGTTCATTAAAAACTAATTATTGCTATGTTCATATAATGTGCATTGTTATACTCTCCTTACGAGGGTCTCGAGGGAGAATAGTCATTGACTAATGAGTCAAACTCTATAAATAAAGCATCATAATTATTATTCCTCAGGTCATCAACTTTCATGTCTCTAAATACATGTACCTAAAAAATATCAAACTTCCATAACAATGACATGTATTGATTCACTGAGACAGCAATAATTGTGACTGACCTTTGTGATCATTATGAAGAATATATATGGTACAATAAATCTATGGTCATCGGTTTAATGCGAAAAATAAATGTAGATTACATGGAGTTGTTGGTATAAGGCTGTTGTACTAATCGTTTGAAGCTATTACAATAAACACAGCTTAAAAATTAAATATCAAAACCCAAAATATAATCAATATAGGTCAGTGAACTTTTTGTGATAATATAATACATGTATACTCAATGAAATACATCCCACCAGCAAGTTTGGCTTTACACAAAAGGTGTACAACATGTGGCAGTGGTATTCAGCCAAATTATTTCCTGGATGAAAATCAACACCAAGGAGATTCAGTGATCATGTACATGTGTCGGTGCTTTTATGTTCCAATTGTCACAAAATTACAGGAGTCGTGCATTTGACCCCTCCCCCCCCCCAAAAAAAAAAAACATTACTTTAAACTAAAACCTAAATGAATCGGATATCTTTTTCTATATCAGCTAACCCCAAAACATAATTTAAATAGACTAGATCTGCGTTTTATTTGCATATCATTAAAGTTCCATTTATTTTGCTCTGCACTCAATGCATCATCTTGCCATATTTCATTATAGTTACAGCAAATACATTCAGATTTTGTGCTCAAACTTTTGTCCATAATTTCCTTTAGATGTCTCTTCTTTGGAAGGAAATGAAGTTAAACATACATTGTTGCGTTAGCTATTTTTTGGGTTTTTTTTAAGATTGATGTGGCACAAGTTTATATAGGCTAGCTTTCATGGGCAAAAGCCTCCAATGAATAATAAACTGCAATAAGTATAAAATTAGTTCTTGGAAGAATTTAATACTTAGTATTTCATTTCATTCCAATTAAGATTGTACAGATAACAACACCAACGATGTCGTCACATGATATCTTATCAATGGTAGCTGTAATTCCATGCCGGCATCAACAAGAACAATATCAATTTCTAATGGATGATAAAATGTCCGCGAAAAAATCTGATCTTTGATAATCTTGCTTTCAACTGTTTTTTTTTTATGCAGCTTAAAATGAATTTATTTTTGTATCCATTCGTGAAATGGTTTCTTCCATTATGTTAATCTTCATACTGTATTTGCACTTGCCTTCAAAAGTATAGCTTTGGAACTTAGTTATGTTCCATTTACATTCATTATCCATTTCTTTTGCATTTTGTGGAATTGCTGTCATCACAAAGAATTCCATGATAAAACGCCTCCAGTACAACAACACCTTCAATTTCTGCCACACATTGTTTTAACTAATCCAAACGACACGCGCACTGGAACAAAGGTCAGTCCATTTTTTGTCTCTACCGCCCTCCTCCTTCTAGAAAAAACAAGCTGATTGAATCTCTTTTTGGAAAAGTTTCCAAATCTGGAGTATGGAAATTCGATAGGTGGCAACCTATTTTTTCTTGGAGATTTCAACCTTCACTTTGTCTTGAAAACCCATACACGTAAAACCTCCTAGATTCCATTCAGGTTTTCAACCTTAAACAATAATTTAGCCAAGCCACCCATAAACTTTGGTCACATTTCAGACTTGTTTTTTCACGGACCTGATAATATTCTGCAATCCACCCTTTTATCCCATGAACTTTCATCAGATCACCTCTGCATTGTATGCCATCTTGACATATCAGTCCCTAAAGTTCCATCTTTTTTTGCTACTAAGAGAAACCACTATGATAAACTACAACTTACTTACATCCTACAGCAGTACATGATAACTGCCTGCGTTCATTGCTTAAAAACATTCCCCAGCCACCAAATGCAGATTATCAATAAAAGTGTTCTCCATGGTATAGTAGTGTTAAGTACCAGCTTTGCACTGCTAAAAGACATCGCCGAAAAGCAGCGAGGCTTTGGCTTTCCACTACA
Organism: Unio delphinus; assembly: GCA_029339505.1. NCBI lineage: Eukaryota > Metazoa > Mollusca > Bivalvia > Unionida > Unionidae > Unio > Unio delphinus. The sequence goes on along the minus strand of JAQISU010000167.1, from coordinate 4,076,099 downwards.
CTCACTATTTATAAACAAATATATGAAGCCACTAAGAACATCACATAGTCCATTTAGCCAAATTATTCCACTACAGTACTAAGATCAGATAGTTCCAGCAGCAAAGAGCTCTTCGAGATTACTAACAAACTAATGTCCAGGAACAAATGTACACTACTTCCAACTACCTTCTCTCCAGTAGACCTTCTGGACCTATTTGCAAATTTCTTCTATGACAAAGTACAAACCATCAGAGATTCGTTTGACAACACAATTTCAGTTGACGCGTCACCATACAATTATGATACAAAATTTCAGCGACAAACATTCGTAGCATTTGAACCTGTCTTTATTGATTTACCAATCCAAGTCTTGTGAAGTTGATCCAATTCCGACATCACTGCTGTATGTCCATTGGCTCAAAATTGTCTTCATTAACTCATGTTAGTAATATCTCTCTATCATCGAGGGAATTCCTATCATTTTTCAAAACTGCCATCATAAAGCCTCTGCTGAAGAAACCAACACTTTAGCATAATGATTTAAAGAACTACTGCCCAGTTTCTAATCTCCCATTCATTTAAAAAATCTTAGAAAACGTTGCTCTAATTCAACTTGTATCTCATTTGAATTCAAAGTCTTATTAGCAATGTCCAGTCTGCATATTGGCCTTGACACAGTATTGAAATTACTCTTCTGAAAGTATTTAATGACATTCATTCTACTTTAGACAGTGGAAAGATTACAGCCCTCACTGTCCTTGATTTGTTTGCAGCATTTGACACAATAGGCCGTGATATATTACTTCACAATCTCCAGCATGTATTTGGCATTCAGAATATAGCCTTAGTGGTTCAAGTCCTACTTGGTGAACAGGACACAAATTGTATATGCAAATGGAATAAATTTCAGCCCAGTTGACCTATGTTGTGGTGTTCGACAGAGGTCTGTTTTTGAACCCGTTCTCTTCATTATGTACACTCAGCTACTCTCAACTGTCATAGATCATCAGTGTCTCACCAATTGTATGCCTATGACACCAAATATACAAGTTGAGCCACCCAAATGAAGTTTATGCTACCATCCATGGAGTAGAAAGGTGCAATTTCTGATGTGAAATCATGGATGACATGTAGCAAGCTGCAGATGAATAAAACTGAGGCCATTCTGATCAAACTCTCATCCACATCCGTTACCTCGGAGAATAAATAATAGCGACACCAACATTAAATTTAGTCACTACGAAACCTAGGTGTTACTCTAGACAGTATTATCACAATGCTCCAACATGTCATGAAGATATGCAAGGCTGCATATCTTGAGCTGAGACGCATCAGTTCCATTCACAACAATCTTTAGTTGATGCCACTAAAACACTTGTATGTCCATTAGTACTTTCAAGACTGGAATATTGCAACTAAATTGGTCACAATATTTACTCCAGAAACTTCAAAAAGTTCGAAACACATCTGCTCCGATCATCTTTAGAGTACCTCGATCAGAGCACACCTCCCCATTGTTCTGTACCCTGCTTTGGCTATCCATTCAATACAGAATCAAACAAAAAATTTGTTCTGTGCTACGTTTTACTGACAAGACTCTAGTCCAACATACCTATCCAGCCTCACCCATGTGTATACACCAGCAAGATACTTACTCCTCATCTGACAATCATATACCGTATTTTCTGGCCCATAAAAAATTCGGAGATTCGGATTATAAGTTTAATTCACCAATTTTGTAAATTTTCCATCCTTCATCTATATATGTCTACTCGGAGTATAAGACGAGGCGAGGACAATCTTTGCTTAGTATTTTACACTAGTAATGGTATCGATATATGCCATATTACCGGCAATCATGAAATTGCATTTACAATGCTAACATGCTTGTGATTTTACTTATGAACAAATCACTTCTATATTCTGTTATCAATTGAATCATCTGAATAAAGTCCATGCTTGTTTTATTATAATTGAAAGTGTGTCCATGTTTTTTTTTAATTTTATTACCTGTAGTTATGAGCATAACTTGTATAAACATTTCAATGACATAATCCATATATTAGACTATTCAGAGTAGAAGACTAAGACCTGTTTTTCAAGTAAAAAAAAGTATAGACTTGGAGGCCGGAAAATACGATACTCATTGTTCCCACTATGAAAATGAAGTCATATGGACACTGGTTCTTTGCATACCAGGGCCTGGCGATGTGGAATGAATTGCCCATTGAAATTTGACAGACATAGTGGTCTCTTTTAAGAGTGCTCTTAAAACGCACCATTTTTGACTGCATATATAATGACACACACACACTCTCTGTGCATTGTTCATATTAAGAAGAGAATCACTGTGGCTTCTTTTCAATCTTTTATTCACTTCATTGAGATTTCATAAATGGTACTATTTTTGCTTGAGATATCACTGATATCACTAGGCACTAACACTAGTGGATATATTAGCTATGAAAGATGGTGACATGGTCACAAGGAAAGTGTATGTTTAAGTGTGGAAAGTGAAATGAAAGTATGAACGTGTCTCATAGCTTTTAATCTGTATCATGTCTCTTGATCATCGAGAAATGCCATACATCACAGGAAACAGACAATTGTGAATTACACATGCTGGGGTTGCATTATATTCAGAATTGCTCAGTTTTGAAACTGAGGAGCCTTTCCATATATCCAACTGGTATCCATATATCCAACTAGCATATAAATTCTTAATGTCTCACTGAATTGTTAATTTGACACCTACCTAAATTTTAAGGTAGAAAGTACGAGCCCAATTATCACAATCCTAGCATTTTTCAATTCACACACAAAATATCTGTAATATGGTTTACATTTAATTCGAGTTCGGCTTGGAAATTGGTCGACTTGGTGGTGACTGCCTGTCAGAGTAGCATTTGAGATTAAATGTGTAACTTGCATTGTAAATGAGCAGCTGACTTGGCTTACGTATTTACACGTCCCTGCTACAGAGGTAAATATCTAAACATGGTTGAGGGGTGATGAAAAGTATGCTGATTTGTTATAGTACTTGTGAACTTTATTCATGCATAAGGAACAGTCTGATTCTTAAAATGGACTTGTCATTGGAAAATATTCAAAATAGTTCTTTCCCGTCAAAAATGATTGCAAAAATAGAGGGCTTGGTGTAAGTGATGTTTCAATTTAGAAGCTTCTCGTTGCATAAGGAACTAACTTCATTATTTGTCAGAATCTTTCAACAAAAATCATTAGGTTTTATTTTTATATTTAATGTAAAAATATTTTGTCATATTTCTGCAATAGGCCATAATTGCCAAACTCTTTCCAGTGAGACCTTAATTAAGAACCCATGTTATTTCGTCAGTTTTGTCCATTGTTATTAGCTGCGCCATAAATCAATTTCTTATTACCTCCATGTCTTGAATCTGACATGGTAAGGTATTCCAAACATACGTACTATAGATTTGATAGCAATAAATAAGAGAAGGGAGCTAACTTAGCACTGTGAAAGTTAACAGGTCTTGTTCCTCCATTATTCTAATGAACAGCAAAAGCCAGTTAAAATTTTATGTAAGATGGATTAACATACTTAATCAGTTTATCAATTATGTCAGTACATACTTGGTATATTCATTATTTTATGACGATTGCCCGAATTTAATGTTTTTATATACATATCTGCTCACATGTAGTGTATCTGTACATAGGTTTCATATTATTTACAGACATTTAAGTTAATTACCTATATATAAGAAGTTCAGGTTTTTATTTTCTTGTAGGCCTCAAGGTGGATGGGAGCACACCTGAGAAAGTGATATTGCTAGCCATTACAATTGTCAAAGATTTCCTTGTCAGTCAGCCGCCTGCACCAATTGTTGTGGACCTTTCGCAGGTACAGATTTGCTTAATTGCAGTTTTTGGTGAGTTATGTGAAATAGTTGCCCCCATTTTGCATTGGTTTTTCTTTTTAACTTTCCATGATTTTGTTTGCTTTGGATTTGATTCTATGCAGGTTACAAAGACTACAAAAGCAAACTTCTCTAAATACTAATAGCAAAGTATTCACTCGCCAATGATGCAAGTGTTCTTAGTGTTCTTCAAATAAATTATAAATACATACCATCTTTTCAACACCTGGGATGAATCTGGGTATAAAATTTCATTGATTAAATTTCCCAAAAGATGTGGTTCTCCTTACAAACATTGGTCCACACATTTTGTTAGCTCTCTATTATAGTCTACCTCGAGTTTCTGTTCTAGTCTAGATTTGATCTTTTCCATGAAATCAGTTAGAGGGTTTTGGTCAGTTATATATATACATACTGCTCATCTCTTCATATTAAGAAGAGAATGACCTTGGCTTCTTTTCCATTTTTTATTCACTTCATTGAGATTTCATAAATGGTACTGTTTTTGTTTGAGATATCACTGATATCACTAGGCATGAACACTACAGAATATATTAGCTATGAAAAATGGTGACATTGACTTGTCACAAGGAAAGTGTACGTTTAAGTGTGGAAAGTAAAATGTAAGTTTGAAGGTATCGAGGCTCTTGATCATAGAGAAATGCCATACATCTCAGGAAACAGACGATTGTGAATTTTACACAAGCTGGGGTTGGATTGTATTCAGAATTGCCCAAAGTTTTGAAACTAAAGAGGCATTTTCCCTAATTTGACTGGCAAATAAATTCTTAATGTCTCACTGGATAGTTAATTTGACACCTATCTAATTTTTTAGGTAAAAGTAATGAAGCCAATTATCACAATCCAAACAGGTTTCAGTTCACACATAAGCTAAATCTGTAATGTGGTTTTAATTTACTTTTGAGTTAGGCTTGAAATGGGTTGACTGCTTATCAGTTAGACTAGCGTTTGATATCAAATGTAACTTGTGTTGTGAATGAACAGCCGACTTGTGTATTTACATGTCTCGGCTACCGAGGAAAATATCTCAAAATCTAGATTGAAGGATGATGAAAATGATCCTGAATTGTTACAGTACTAGTGAATGAGGCACATACTGATTCTTTTAGTTGTCTTGTCACAGGAAAATAATCAAAATAGCTCTCTTGTCACAAATGAGTAAGAAGCAGGGCTTGGTGGCACTGTTCGTGACGTATACAAGCCACCAGTTGCATAAGGAATTAACTTTAATCCCTCAGTCAGAATCTTACAAGCATCCTTTCAAGAGGAATCATTAGTTTGTTTTAAATACCTTTAATGTAATATTGTCATTTTTCTGCATATTTCCATCAAAGTTGCCAAAACACCGGTCCAGTTTTGATCTGATGTCATTTTTCTTTGTTTCTCAGTCTTGTCAAATGTGATGAGCTGTGTCATAAATAATTTCCTTATTACCTCAATCTTTTTTAACCTGACAGTAAGGGACTCCAAAATATTCACTTCCTATAGATTAGTAAATCTTAGAAGGGAGCTAACTTAGCACTGTGAGAGTTCACAGGTATTGTTTCTCATCCATTCTTCTAATGAACAACAAAAGCCTATTAAGTTACATGCAAAAAGGTTAATTTAAATATTTAACATACTCATTCAATTTATCAATATTCTCAGTACATACTTAGTATATTTTCCTAATAGTGTGATGATTACCCTAATTTAATGCTTTTGCATACATACTCGTGATGTAATGTTTCAGTACATAGATTTCATCTTATTTACATAAATGTAGGCTTTAATGACCTGTATAAAAGAAGTTTAGGATTTTATTTTGTTGTAAGACTCTATTTGTAAGTATGCACACCTGCCAAAGTGATATAGCTAGCTAATACAATGTTAAAAGATTTCCTGGGCAGTCAGCCACCCACACTAATTGTCGTAGACCTTTCACTGGAACAGATCTCCTTCACTGCAGTTTTTGGTGAGTTATGTGAAATTGGTATGCTGGACTAGAGTACGTCAGTGAAAAATAAGAGAATAAATTTTTCATTCGTTTCTGGGTCGAATGGATAGCCAGTGTAGGTTATAGAGCGGTGGGTAGATATGCTCCGATTGTAGTAATGTTAGTACTCTAAAGATGATCCATGCAGCTGTGTTTTGAACTTTTCTTGAAGTTTCTGGAGTAAATATTGTGACGAACCAGACAGAATTGAGTTACAATAGTCCAGTCTTGAAAGTACTAATGAACAGTGTTTTAGTGGCATCAACTGAAATATATTGATGAATGGAACTGATGAGTCTCAGCTCAAGATATGTGACCTTGTAAATGTTCATGACATGTTGGTGTAGTGTGAGAGTATCATCTAGAGTTAAAACCTATGTTTCATTGTTTGTAAATTTAAAATTGGTGCTGCAGATATTTATTTTTTTTGGTAACGGATGTGAATGATAGTGTTGTGATCAGAATGGCCTTAGTTTTATCATTCATCTGCAGCTTGTTAGATGTCATCCATGAATTCACATCAGAAATGCACCTCTCTACTGCATGGATGGTAGCATCAACTTCTAATTGGGTGGTTAGAATTGTATATTTGGGTGTCATCAGCATACAGTTGGTGAGACTGGGTGATGAACTATGAAATTTGAGATGGATGAGTGTATAGAATGAAAAGAACAGACCCCTGTGGAAAACAAGATATGCATATATCAACTGGGCTGGAATGTATTCCATTTGCAGATACAATTTGTCCTGTTGACCATGTAGGACTTTAACAACTGTAAGGCTATATTCTATATTAACATTAGTTATCTCGAAGAGCTCTTTGCAGCTGGAACTATGTGATCTTAGTACTGTAGTGGAATAAATTGGTTAAATGGACTATGTGATGTTCTTAGTGGCTTCATAGATTTGTTTATAAATAGTGTGTAGTGGAAAGCCAAAGGCTCACTGCTTTTGTATTTTAGCAATGCAAAGCTGGTACTTAACTCTATTATACCATGGAGAACACTTTTTTTTAATTGATACTCTGCATTTGGTGGCTAAGGCATGTTTTTCAAGCAATAAACGCAGATAGTTACGAGTTGTTCTGCTGTATGATGTAAGTAAGTTGTTAGGTTTTCTTGGATGTCATGCATTAATTTAGTTTTATTTATCATACGGAGGTTTCTCTTAGTAGCAAGTAAAGGTGGAGGATTAGGGACGGATACGTCGAGATGGCATATAATGCAGAGGTGATATGATGCAAGTTCATGGGATAAAAGGGTGGATTGCTAAATATTATCATCAGGTCTGTGAAGACCCCAGTCTGAAATGTGACCCAAGCTTATCGGTGGCTTGGTTAGCTGACTGTTTAAGGTTGAAAAAATGAATGGAATCCAAGAGTTTTGATGTGTATCGGTTTTCAAGACAAAGTGAAAGTTGAAATCTCCAAGAATAATTAGGTTGCCACCTATCTAACTTCCATACTCCATAAGAATCGGAAACTTCTCCAAAAAGAGATTGTGAGTTGTTTTTCCTACAAGGATGAGAGCGGTAGAGACAGAAAAACTAGACTGACCTTAGTTCCACTGTGAGTGTTGTTTGGGCTAGTTAAATGTGTGGAAGAAATTGAAGGTTATGTTGTACTTGAGGCATTTTATCATGGAATTCTTTGTGATGACAGCAATTCCACCTAATGGAACGACTTGATGGAGTAAGTAGTGATTATTAAATCCGCGCACTTGGACTCTTCGCCTGATGTTGCGAAATGTTTATGCCAGGAAGACGACGTCCCTACTCTGGTCGTTGATAAAATTAACTATTTGTGTGTGCTTTTCCAGTCATTCTACTATCTGGGCATTTAATAATCTAATGCATATTAGTATCTCTGGGACAGTTGACACAACAGTTGCCTACTTTAAGATGAATTTTCACCAGATTATCAAAATTTACGTCCTAATTTTTAAATTGTTTATTATGGACATAAAGAAAATAACTGGAAATTTTGTTCCTGTTCTATGCCAGCCAGCTTTGAAACGTTTCTTTTTTCGCTTCCGTTTACATTGAAATTATGATAAATGTAGTCCCAGTTCGTTTAGTCTTGAGCACAATGTAGTATGAAGAGCCAAGATGTGGCCATTTAATGCAATTAGTGAGGGTCCATCATAGCGTTAGCGGGTTGACTGGTGATCACGTGATGGCAGTTTCTTAAAAAAAAACGTCTTAACAGTGGAACAAGACAGCTGAGAAAAATTCAAATTGTTCTTGTTTCCAAAAGAAGGGGAAGAAGAAACACTTACGAACTGAACAGCAAATGCATGATGACACAAGATAATTTAGACGAAGATAGACAACAAGCACATATATCGTTAAAAATAGCACAAAAACTGAGCCTGCGTCAAGCATTTAAGCGATAGCAGCCATCTCTTCGGGCTGAGGGGCAAACTATATACATGTAAACAAGCTTGGTATTTAATTTCACTTTTTGCAAATCAGAGATGGAATGTATCTCAATTAAATATTACATCATTATCACAAAACTAAGTAACTTAAAGTGACTCGTTTAATTTTTGTGTTGACATTTCCTTTTCAAGTTTTGTTTATGATAGAACCATTCAAATAGATGATTTTATGTATTTTTGTTTGTACCATATCCACTGTGATTAACATTTCAGAAACATTTTCTGGGGTTAGGTTACGTTTACATTGCATTTTACATATATTTGTTGCATCCTGGATTTTGGATGGATGTATGGATGCATTCGTGGACATACGTACCTAGAATTATGAAACCTGATGAGAGGATGCAAAAATTAGGTCAGTCACTGCTATTTGGATTGGTGTTATTCTTAATGTTTCTTGTTTGTATCATTCAGGTGCTCAGTGACAAATGTTGATGTAAGGTGCAGATATTTACATGACCTGCTGGTGATAGTTTTACGAATTGCTGCTGTACAACAGGTTGGTCTTCTCATCATGTCCATTAGATTTAGCTCACCTAAGGCTATGTGAACTTATGGAATTACCATACACGCATCACATGTGGCGACAGGCGTTTGGGCATGATCGAGGCAAGTGGAGGTCAGATGTTCAGAGCAGTGACTCACCCTTACTGACCACACTAGGTCAAGAGACTGATGATGAAGGCTATGTGAAAGTATGGTATTGCCCTGCATGCCTCACATGTCATATAGTAATAAATATTTTAAAGAAAACAATCTAAATGGTTTTTCAAAAAACTGCCAATCAGAACAAGATTTACTCAAGCTTTCATGCATGAAGGTAGTTCAATATTAATCAAGCTCACTTTCATGGAAGCAATGCATTGTGGTTACTTTGATATAAATGTGTGCGTGCGTGTTAGATGTCCATCAAAACCACATCTTCGATGATGGTCAGTAATGAAATTCAAACTCCAGTGTACAGTGACCTAGTTCTACAATTCATTGGTACCAACTAAATTTTGAATGTTACCTGTTAAATTAAGAAACAACCTTTCTATACATAAGTTTAAAGCCTCTATTTCAACTGCCATAAAAAAAACTATGCTGGTGATATAAATTCTTGCAGCATGCATGACAAGAACAATTAATTTGTAATAACTTAAATTATGATTTATATATGATTCATGTATCTAATATGTATTGCTCTTGCTCAGAAATTAAAGATGTAGGTAGTACAGTTTTCTCTACTTCCAAATATTCAGATCTTTAAGATCAGATTCTATACCCACCCCCTTTCACTCTTACGTTATTTGGCAACCCTGTGTTAACTGTAGTAAATAGCACACAAATGTGTTTAACTGTGTTGGGTTTTGGTTAAACTGGATTTCTATTAGTTCCAGGTCATTACTGCTCAGATGCTGTATAGGCTTGAGTGTCTCGAGGATTTATTCAGTAGACACCCGAGAAGAATATACCATCAGCTAATGCAGATCATTTATGTGGAAGAGTTTCAAGAACCAGTCCAAAGGTACTATGCCTGTCACAATGCAGCAGATTGCACTCGTTTCGAATAGGCTCATTTTATCAGCCAATCAAAGGTCACCATAACAGGACTTATGAGCAATTATTGTGAGACCTTCTAGTATAGATTTGATCTTCATGAAGTCATTGAGAGGGTACTGGTCAGTTTATGCTGTGCTTCATTTAGATTTTATAAATGCTTTGCATGGACATTTTGCAGTTATTTTTATAAGAGAATCAGCTTGGCTTCTTTTACATCTTTTATTCACTTCATTATGACATGTCATAATATTACTATATTTGCTGTAAGATATCACTAATATTACTAGGCATTCACACTAGAGGATACATTAGCTATGAAAAATCATAGGTCCATCTGGGTCTCATAAGATGCAATTATTACTTAATCTAATACTCAGATGTTTCAATACACATACTCTGCAAAATATTCATCAAACCTAATATAGTAGTGACTTGGATATATGTTTTGAATAGTAATAGCAAGAAGGGCGTGACCTCTTTGAAGTGATCCTACGAGTATGGGTGTGCCACAGGGCAGTATTTTATCTGTAACGCTATTTAATATCAAAATCAATAGCATCACCAAGTGCTTAACTCCTGGTGCGGACTGCTCTTTATCTGTAGACGACTTTTTAATTTGTTATCGATCAAAGCACATGCATACAATTGAAAGGCAACTTCAACAAAATATCAGTAAGATCAACAATTGGGTCAGTAATAACGGTTTCAAATTTTCTAAATCGAAAAGAGTATGCATGCATTTCTGTCAGTTGCGAAGACATCATGATGACCCTAAACTCACGCTGGATGGGACACTTATTCCAGTTGTTGAGGAAACAAAGTTTTTGGTTATTATCTTCGACAGAAAACTGACTTTTAAACCACACATCAAGAATTTAAAAGCTAAATGCTTAAAAGCTTTAAATTTACTAAAAGTAATTGCGCACACTGACTGGGGTGCTGATAAAAAAGTCCTCCTTAATTTGTATAGAACATTTATCCATTCTATACTAGACTATGGATGCATCGTTTATGGTTCAGCTAGGAAGTCTAATTCAAAAATGCTTGACCCATTTCATCAGCAGGGAATAAGACTTGCTCTAGGAGCATTTAAGACATCTCCATGCGAAAGCCTTCTCGCGGAAGTGAATGAACCACCTTTATCGCACCGCAGAGAAATGCTTTCCATACAGTGCGCTCTTAGGTTAAGATCAAACCCTCTGAACCCTGCTTTTTCGGCTGTTTTTCAACCGAAATACAAAACTTTATACGAAAACAAACCAAATGCTATACCTTCATTTGGCATCAGAATATCATCCAGTTTTGACACTATCAAAATTAATCTCCCTACAGTTCAGAACACGTTTGTCTCGGAAACACCACTTTGGCTCCTTAAGCAACCCAAAGTGGTTTTTACGTTGCACGATGGGAAAAAATCTGAGACAAACCCTGTCATTTTCCAGACCTCTTATCATGAACTCAATGATTTTTAAAACTACACAACTTTTCACTGATGCATCAAAAGTTGATGACAAGGCTGCTGCAGCCTTCGCTAGTGGCAAGCACATAAGCAAAGTGCGCTTGCCAAACGATGCGTCCATATTTTCAGCGGAAATCGTAGCAATAGACCTTGCTCTGAAATTTATTGAACAAAAATGCATTTTAAATAGCATTATTTTCTGTGACTCGCTGTCAGTACTAAAGTCGCTACACCATAGAAAACTGGATAATCCATTACTAGTCGATATTCTCGTCAAAAGAACGGAGCTTAATACCTCCTACAATATAGTATACTGTTGGCTACCTAGCCATATTGGTATTAGAGGTAACGAAGAAGCAGACCGGGCTGCTAAGATGGCTCTATCCCAAGAACCATCGGATTTTAAATTACCGTTTACTGATTTTAAACCTTGTATCAAAAAGTACCTACGTCAGAAGTGGCAGGCGTCATGGGATGATGCAGTCAATAACAAACTTCATGCCATCAAACCAACTCTGGGAGAATGGACTCCTTCCTACAGAACTATACGTAGGGAGGAGGTTGTCATTGCAAGAATCAGGATCGGTCATACATACATTACCCACTCCCACATACTAAAAGGTGAAGATCCACCAGAGTGCGTTTCTTGCAATAAGCCATTCACTGTTAAACACTTTATGACAGTGTTCCGACCTGCAACCTACGCGTGCTAAATACTATAATGTACATGACATGAATGAACTTTTTGATTCAATACAAAACACTTGTATTTTAGATTTCCTAAAGAAAGTAAATCTGTTTTAAACTATAACTTGTATGCCATCACCTAGAATATTTTTATCTAATGCAAATATCACCTCTTATTTACAACATCTTATCAACATACACCATTTACATCTCCCGTTGATTGGGAAGCTTCATATTTTCCTGTCACCAACATCTTACCATTTTACATTTAACTATTATGGTTTTTATATCGCTGGTCGATGTTAAAAATTTCTTATTTTTGAACATCTAACATATTGTATGGCTCTAAATTGCCTAAAGTGCTGGTGCGCCGTTAAAATTCAAACAAACCAAAACCCTGTCAGTAGATTCATCAACCTCATCATCAGAATCATTCACATATGTCCAATGCAAACCTTCAAGACAAACACTAAACATAGTTTGTCTGGATGAATGTTAATTTCTTTATTTTCATCAGTCATACCAAAATACAATGAAAAGAAGTTTATCACCTGCTAAATCATCAGAATATTGCCTTAATTTTTGTATTAATAAAATTTTAATTATTCCTCGTGAAGTTACTTTCTGTTGTGGTGAGGACAAAACTGGTCATTACATAACATTTATTGTTTCACCACAACCTCAGCTCATGTAATTATTTTAAAAAGCAATTGACGTGCCACAACTTCAGAATCTCTCATTTTCATTTACTCGGGTAGTTTACATCAGCACTTTGCAGCCTCTGAACAAGATCTTAAATGTCTATGCTATCAATCTGATTAAAATCAGATTCCACTGTTCTATGTGATGACCTGATTATGATCACTTATGAGTGATGTTCTGGTCACCTTTAAATTTGCCAATAGAAATGCAACTTGAAAAACCTGAAAGTGAATAAAATTATTTGGTACACATTCGTGCACTTCATCAACACTGCTCAGTCTCTAAATGTTAAGACTTCATCAGATTGGCTGATACAATATGTGATCATAATAATATTAAAGGTTACCAGTAAGTCTGAGGTAATTTCATGCTAATTAAGTCAGGTGGGTTGTGTTGTATTAAAAGCCACATATTGTGAATTTAGTTGAAACTGGAGTCCTGGTGATGTACAAGAGAGAATATATTCATTCCTAGTTCCTATTTCATATATTCTTGTTAAACAGGCAGATGTATTTAATATTTTATTTAGATATAATATGAGAGAAACAATTTTTTTTTGATTTTTCATTGTAATTACAAAGTGTTAATGTCAGTCTGGACTAAAGAAACATTGTGAACTAATTCAATGGAGTTCAAGGAAGGCAATGTGATAATCAGGGCTCTTGTCACATATTCACGCCACTATTCTTATTTGAATGGTGACATAACATTTAGGATTGCTTTGGATTTAATTCATAACACTGTAGGTTCCCCTAAAATTAACATTTTATACCTTAGATAATTAAACTTTTCTAAGTTTACTTTTTGTATGAGAAAGAACCAGAGTTGTACCATGTGCAGAAATGAAACTGGCAGAGTTCATAATGTACAAAAAAGGAGTGAAGATTATGAAATAAACATATTTCATTAGATCTACATGTAGTTGATAATTTATCACCACTATTTGTTTTATTTCAGTATGTTCCCTATTAACTAAATGGCTATTTACATTGAATGTTTACTTTATAATATAACCATAAACATGACACAAATAGAACCAAGCCAGCCCTGAAAAAAATGTTTCCCAAAAGGATTATCCACATGTTCACTTGCTCAGAATGCTAACATCTAATGATTCAAAACAACTGACAGACTTGAATACACAAATTACAGAATTTAGCACGCTCTAGTAGGTCAGTGGTAATTAGAAGTTAAAATGACTGGACCCACATATCAAGCCAAGGCTCAAAGCATTAGTGTATGATACAAGGTCACAAAGGGTAAGCAAACGTCAAAATGAAATCATGAAGGTTAGGAAATTTAAACAAATTATTTTAATCAAAGCAAATTTTTTTCTTGAACTAAGGGTCAAAGTGTATTTTACAGAATGAATCATTTTAGATTCAAAGAGATGGGAAAGCTTTATCTAAAACCCTAAGGCAAATTTTCAACGACCGACACAAAGGGATCTTGTCACTTAAACACAACACTTTTTTCGACTTGTGACGAACATTAAGGATCGCTTAGGATTTATATCATAATACTGTAGGTAAAAATTAACATTTTATACCTTAGAGAATTAAACTGTTTAAAATTAACATTTTATACCTTAGAAAATTAAACTGTTTAAGTTTACGTTGCTTCTTTCTCATATTTGAAGACCACATAGTTGTAATATGTGCAGAAATGAAAGTGCAGAGTTCATAGGGTACAAGATGAGAATAAGGGAAGATAATCAAAAACCATTTTATTAGCTATGTCATTGATATTTGCATAGGTGGTACTTTCTTCTTGACTATATTCTTAAAGCAACAGTAATGTTGATAAAATGTGATAGGACACGAGTAGTATTTAATGTCTGATATATCATTTTAATACTGAAATCGATCTTATACAATATTGTGAAATAATTTTATAATATCACCCATACAAACAGTCCTCTGCATACTTATTCACTGCTCCATAGTTACAAATCCTAATCTTTAGTCATCATTCTTTGCAGTTTTCCTCTTCTGCAAAATCTTCTACATTGTCAAATCCATTACATGAATCACTAGTTTCTCCAGTTTTCTCTTCTGGTTCTCAGTAAGCTTTATCTCCATCTTCTGAAGAGATATTCCTATCAAAGACAATGTCAAATATTTTCTTGGCAGTCAGTTGCAGATTCCACTGTTCTACGTGAAGATCTGACAATGATCGCTGTGAGTCGCATTCTGGTGACCTTTAAATTTGCCGATAGAAATGCAACTTTAAAAAATCTGAAAATCGGTAAATTCTTTCATACACATTCATGTCCTTTATCCACACTGCTCAGTCTCCAATAGTTAAGACTTCGGCTGATAAAATGAGTGATTTCTCTTCTGGTTCTCAGTAATCTTTTATTTCATCTTCCTTGTCGGTGAATATTTTTTATTTGCAATGACTGCAGTCCGTGACATTATGACGAGCATAGTACCTTTGGCCAGGTTCTTGAAACTCTTCCGAATACATTATCTGCAGTAGCTGATAGTATATTCTCCTCGGGGTCTCTACTAAATGAATCCTTGACTCTCTTCAGTCTAGAAAACATCTGAGCAGTAATGACCTGCAACAAGTAGAAATCAAGAAAGCTTATCCAAAACCCGAGCCACATTTTACATGACTTGTAACCATGACCCCATGAATATAGTGGTTGAGTAAGTGTCTATATCGCTGAGATCCCAAATGTAAAACTTTCCTTCTTGGCCAACCATTTCATTTATCTGAAGTCAACACAAATAAAGGCACAATCATAACAAAGCATTAGTTAGAAATAGCCAGAAAGAGATTGGTTTGGTTTGTTTTTACAGCTTAGCAATGCAACACACTTCAGCAGGTTAACCATCAAATCTTCAGTCAGGAAGTGACATGGTTGACCTCTGGCTAATCTCCATCCGCAACAGAAATTTAAAAAATTATATCTGGGTCTTGCGAGTTCTTTCTGCAGATATCTTTCCAGTGCTGTTGAATTTTATACTTTTAGCATTCCTATTTTGACAGAAAAACAGGATCATTTGCTCAACAGTGAAAGCCTTCAATGACAAGATGCATTCTGCCAAAAAATTGTTATATTTATTACAACAAAGTGACATGTTAAAAAGTGACATGTTAATCTACTATATTGTATAATGATTGTTAGAAGTAGTTACTTTTTTCTTAAACACAAATTGGTTCATTCTTTATTCATCTCCGATCTCATATTCAAGTATTTTTTATCAATCCTTCCTTTAAGCATCAATTAGGATGGATGAAAATTAACAGGATATTGGAATAGTGAGTTGAACATACGTTTGTTGATTAATGCAATAGTAGTATTTAATAATACCTTATACAACAAAATCACATAATAATAATAATAATAGTAATAGTAATAATAATAATAATAATGTAATAGTAATAATAATAATGTAATAATAATGTAATAATAATAATAATAATAATAATAATAATGTAATAATAATAATAATAATGTAATAATAATAATAATAATATATTAATACTATTTAAGCAACAGATAATAACATTACTTCTAGTTATGTACTGCTAACGGTGTTCAATGCATGAATACTATTCTATAATCTAAGCAACTACAATTGTATTATTCCTCACCAGATACCATCTGTTCGTTTCATTTTTTATATTTTGGTTTACATACCGTCATACTATGTTTATCTTTACTCCCTTGATCAGGTTGGTTTGGGAGTGTATCTATTTTCAGTGATCCTTGCCCAAGGATCTATATTGTCCAATGGCAGCTATGTGTTCTTTGCTATGTGTGTGCTATGCCCAATACTTTTGAATTGACTGGCATTTTGTATCAAATGTTTCTTTATGTTATATATATTTATTATAGGTTGAAGCATTCTAGTGCATAGAAAGTATAGAGGAAGGTTGTTTTCCTCTAAAAGGGCCTCTTGTTAGCTTTGCCAGAAAGGAAAGAAAAGTAATATATATATATAAACGTCACAATGGTTACCATCGTATTTAATTTACTAAAAATTCATCTGATTGGCTGATAAAATGAGCGATTTCACTTCTGGTTCTCAGTAATCTTTATCTCAATCTTCCTTGTTGGTGAATATATTTTATTCGTATTGAATGCAGTCTGCTACATTGTGATAAGCATAGTACCTTTGGCCTGGTTCTTGAAACTCTTCCAAATCAATAATCTGCAGCAGATGATCGTAGATTCTCCTCAGTTCTCAACTAAATGAATCCTTAGGACACTCAAGCCTATACAGCAGCAGTAAAAACCTGCAACAAATAGAAATCAAAAAAGTTTAACCAAAACCCAACACATATTTTAGAAGACTTGTAACCATGATCCCATGGTTATGTTATCATGGTTGAATAAGATCCCAAATGTAAAACTTTGCATTTTGGCCAATGTTTTAATTTTCTGAACATAAAGAAATACATAAACATAACAAAGCATTTGTCCGAAATAGCCAGAATGATATTGCTTTTGTTTTTGGTTTTACAAAATAGCAATATTTATAGAATATTTATTAGTATATGACATGTGATGCGTGCAGGGTAATTCCATAAGTTCACATCTCCTTAGGTGAGCTAAATCTAATGGACATGAGAAGATTAACCTTGTGTGCATCCTAGACTAATACAGCAGCAGCTCGTAAAACAATAAGCAGCAGGTCGTGTAGATATCTGCACCATGCATCAAATTGTACCACTGGGTCACTGAGCACCTGAAAGATTCAAACAATTAACTTTCATAATAACGGTCATCCAAAAAGCAATGACTGATAAAATGGATGATTTCTCTTTTGGTTATCAGTAATCTTTATCTCCATCTTCCTTGTTGGCGATTTTTTTTCTATTTGCAACGAGTGCAGTCTGTTGCACTGTGACATGCATAGTATCTTTCTCTTGATTCATCAAACTCTTCCAAAAAATTATCTGCATCAGCTGATAATATATTCTTAGATGGTCTCAACTAAATGAATCCTTAACTCTCCAGTCTAGACAGCATCTGAGCAGTAATGACCTGCAACAAGTAGAAATCAAGAAAGCTTATCCAAAACCCAACACACATTTTACATGACTTGTAACCATGACTCCATGAATATAGTGGTTGAGTAAGTGTCTATATCGCTGAGATCCCAAATGTAAAACTTTCCTTCTTGGCCAACCATTTCATTAATCTAAAGTCAACACAAATAAAGGCACAATCATAACAAAGCATTAGTTAGAAATAGCCAGAAAGAGATTGGTTTGGTTTGTTTTTACAGCTTAGCAATACAACACACTTCAGCAGGTTAACCATCAAGTCAGGAAGTGACATGGTTGACCTCTGGCTAATCTCCATCCGCAACAGAAATTTAAAAAATTATATCTGGATCGTGCGAGTTCTTTCTGCAGATATCTTTCCAGTGCTGTTGAATTTTCTACTTTTAGCATTCCTATTTTGACAGTAAAACAGGATCATTTGCTCAACAGTGAAAGCCATCAATGACAAGATGCATTCTGCCAAAAAATTGTTATATTTATTACAACAAAGTGACATGTTAATCTACTATATTGAATAATGATTGTTAGAAGTAGTTACTTTTATTAAAACACAAATTGGTTCATTCTTTATTCATCTCCGATTTCATATTCAAGTATTTTTTATCAATCCTTCCTTTAAGCATCAATTAGGATGGATGAAAATTAACAGGATATTGGAATAGTGAGTTGAACATAACGTTTGTTGATTAATGCAATAGTAGTATTTAATAATACCTTGTACAACAAAATCACATAATAATAATAATAATAATAATAATAATAATAATAATAATAGTAATAATAATGTAATAGTAATAATAATAATGTCATAGTAATAATAATAATGTCATAGTAATAATAATAATGTAATAATAATAATAAAAATAATAATGTATTAATACTATTTAAGCAACAGATAATAACATTACTTCTAGTTATGTACTGCTAACGGTGTTCAATGCATGAATACTATTCTATAATCTAAGCAACTACAATTGTATTATTCCTCACCAGATACCATCTGTTCGTTTCATTTTTTATATTTTGGTTTACATACCGTCATACCATGTTTATTTTTACTCCCTTGACCAGGTTGGTTTGGGAGTGTATCTATTTTCAGTGATCCTTGCCCAAGGATCTATCTTGTCCGATGGCAGCTATGTGTTCTTTGCTATGTGTGTGCTATGCCCAATACTTTTGAATTGACTGGCATTTTGTATCAAATGTTTCTTTATGTTATATATATTTATTATAGGTTGAAGCATTCTAGTGCATAGAAAGTATAGAGCAAGGTTGTTTTCCTCCAAAAGGGCCTCTTGTTAGCTTTGCCAGAAAGGAAAGAAAAGTAACATATATATATAAACGTCACAATGGTTACCATCGTATTTAATTTAATTGATGTATTATATCAATTTGATTTTTTTTAAAAATTCGTTTCTTATTTTCATAAGAGTTAATGTACATAATTACTTTATTGTATATTTTTTTAACTTCTATATCAGTGGTATTAGGGTAATCTTCATCCAAACTGCTCAGTTTACAAATGTTAAGAATTCATCTGATTGGCTTATAAAATGAGCGATTTCACTTCTGGTTCTCAGTAATCTTTATCTCAATCTTCCTTGTTGGTGAATATATTTTATTCGTATTGAATGCAGTCTGCTACATTGTGATAAGCATAGTACCTTTGGCCTGGTTCTTGAAACTCTTCCAAATCAATAATCTGCAGCAGATGATCGTAGATTCTCCTCAGTTCTCAACTAAATGAATCCTTAGGACACTCAAGCCTATACAGCAGCAGTAAAAACCTGCAACAAATAGAAATCAAAAAAGTTTAACCGAAACCCAACACATATTTTAGAAGACTTGTAACCATGATCCCATGGTTATGTTATCATGGTTGAATAAGATCCCAAATGTAAAACTTGGCATTTTGGCCAATGTTTTAATTTTCTGAACATAAAGAAATACATAAACATAACAAAGCATTTGACCGAAATAGCCAGAATGATATTGCCTTTGTTTTTGGTTTTACAAAATAGCAATATTTATAGAATATTTATTAGTATATGACATGTGATGCGTGCAGGGTAATTCCATAAGTTCACATCTCCTTAGGTGAGCTAAATCTAATGGACATGAGAAGATTAACCTAGTGTGCATCCTAGACTAATACAGCAGCAGCTCGTAAAACAATAAGAAGCAGGTCGTGTAGATATCTGCACCATGCATCAAATTGTACCACTGGGTCACTGAGCACCTGAAAGATTCAAACAATTAACTTTCATAATAACGGTCATCCAAAAAGCAATGACTGATAAAATGGATGATTTCTCTTCTGGTTCTCAGTAATCTTTATCTCCATCTTCCTTGTTGGCGATTTTTTTTTCTATTTGCAACGAGTGCAGTCTGTTGCACTGTGACATGCATAGTATCTTTCTCTTGGTTCATCAAACTCTTCCAAAAAATTATCTGCATCAGCTGATAATATATTCTTAGATGGTCTCAACTAAATGAATCCTTAACTCTCCAGTCTAGACAGCATCTGAGCAGTAATGACCTGCAACAAGTAGAAATCGAGAAAGCTTATCCAAAACCCAAGCCACATTTTACATGACTTGTGACCATGACCCCATGAATATAGTGGTTGAGTAAATGTCTATATCGCTGAGATCCCAAATGTAAAACTTTCCTTCTTGGCAAACCATTTCATTTATCTAAAGTCAACACAAATAAAGGCACAATCATAACAAAGCATTAGTTAGAAATAGCCAGAAAGAGATTGGTTTGGTTTGTTTTTACAGCATAGCAATACAACACACTCCAGCAGGCTAACCATCAAATCTTCAGTCAGAAAGTGACATGGTTGACCTCTGGCTAATCTCCATCCGCAAAAGAAATTTAAAAAATTATATCTGGGTCTTGAGTTCTTTCTGCAGATATCTTTCCAGTGCTGTTGAATTTTCTACTTTTAGCATTCCTTTTCTGACCGAAAAACAGGATCATTTGCTCAACAGTGAAAGCCATCAATGACAAGATGCATTCTGCCAAAAAATTATTTTGTTATATTTATTACAACAAAGTGACATGTTAATCTACTATATTGTATAATGATTGTTAGAAGTAGTTACTTTTTTTAAAACACAAATTGGTTCATTCTTTATTCATCTCCGATCTCATATACAAGTATTTTTTATCAATCCTTCCTTTAGGCATCAATTAGGATGGATGAAAATTAACAGGATATTGGAATAGTTAGTTGAACATACGTTTTGTTGAATAATGCAATAGTAGTATTTAATTAATACCTTATACAACAAAATCACATTAGAATAATAAAAATAATAATAATAATAATAATAATAATGATAATAATAATAAATGTGTTAATAATATTAAAGCAACAGATAATAACATTACTTCTATTTATGTACTGCTAACGGTGTTCAATGCATGAATACTATTCTATAATCTAAGCAACTACAATTGTATTATTCCTCACCAGATACCATCTGTTCGTTTCATTTTTTATATTTTGGTTTACATACCGTCATATTATGTTCATCTTTACTCCCTTGATCAGGCTGGTTTGGGAGTGTATCTATTTTCAGTGATCCTTGCCCAAGGATCTATATTGTCCAATGGCAGCTATGTGTTCTTTGCTATGTGTGTGCTATGCCCAATACTTTTGAATTGACTGGCATTTTGTATCAAATGTTTCTTTATGTTATATATATTTATTATAGGTTGAAGCATTCTAGTGCATAGAAAGTATAGAGGAAGGTTGTTTTCCTCCAAAAGGGCCTCCTGTTAGCTTTGCCAGAAAGGAAAGAAAAGTAATATGTATATATAAACGTCACAATGGTTACCATCGTATTTAATTTAATTTATGTATTATATCAATTTGATTTTTTTTAAAAATTCGTTTCTTATTTTCATAAGAGTTAATGTACATAATTACTTTATTGTATATTTTTTTAACTTCTATATCAGTGGTATAGGGTAATCTTCATCCAAACTGCTCAGTTTACAAATGTTAAGAATTCATCTGATTGGCTTATAAAATGAGCGATTTCACTTCTGGTTCTCAGTAATCTTTATCTCAATCTTCCTTGTTGGTGAATATATTTTATTCGTATTGAATGCAGTCTGCTACATTGTGATAAGCATAGTACCTTTGGCCTGGTTCTTGAAACTCTTCCAAATCAATAATCTGCAGCAGATGATCGTAGATTCTCCTCAGTTCTCAACTAAATGAATCCTTAGGACACTCAAGCCTATACAGCAGCAGTAAAAACCTGCAACAAATAGAAATCAAAAAAGTTTAACCAAAACCCAACACATATTTTAGAAGACTTGTAACCATGATCCCATGGTTATGTTATCATGGTTGAATAAGATCCCAAATGTAAAACTTGGCATTTTGGCCAATGTTTTAATTTTCTGAACATAAAGAAATACATAAACATAACAAAGCGTTTGTCCGAAATAGCCAGAATGATATTGCTTTTGTTTTTGGTTTTACAAAATAGCAATATTTATAGAATATTTATTAGTATATGACATGTGATGCGTGCAGGGTAATTCCATAAGTTCACATCTCCTTAGGTGAGCTAAATCTAATGGACATGAGAAGATTAACCTTGTGTGCATCCTAGACTAATACAGCAGCAGCTCGTAAAACAATAAGCAGCAGGTCGTGTAGATATCTGCACCATGCATCAAATTGTACCACTGGATCACTGAGCACCTGAAAGATTCAAACAATTAACTTTCATAATAACGGTCATCCAAAAAGCAATGACTGATAAAATGGATGATTTCTCTTTTGGTTATCAGTAATCTTTATCTCCATCTTCCTTGTTGGCGATTTTTTTTCTATTTGCAACGAGTGCAGTCTGTTGCACTGTGACATGCATAGTATCTTTCTCTTGATTCATCAAACTCTTCCAAAAAATTATCTGCATCAGCTGATAATATATTCTTAGATGGTCTCAACTAAATGAATCCTTAACTCTCCAGTCTAGACAGCATCTGAGCAGTAATGACCTGCAACAAGTAGAAATCAAGAAAGCTTATCCAAAACCCAACACACATTTTACATGACTTGTAACCATGACTCCATGAATATAGTGGTTGAGTAAGTGTCTATATCGCTGAGATCCCAAATGTAAAACTTTCCTTCCTGGCAAACCATTTCATTAATCTAAAGTCAACACAAATAAAGGCACAATCATAACAAAGCATTAGTTAGAAATAGCCAGAAAGAGATTGGTTTGGTTTGTTTTTACAGCTTAGCAATACAACACACTTCAGCAGGTTAACCATCAAGTCAGGAAGTGACATGGTTGACCTCTGGCTAATCTCCATCCGCAACAGAAATTTAAAAAATTATATCTGGATCGTGCGAGTTCTTTCTGCAGATATCTTTCCAGTGCTGTTGAATTTTCTACTTTTAGCATTCCTATTTTGACAGAAAAACAGGATCATTTGCTCAACAGTGAAAGCCTTCAATGACAAGATGCATTCTGCCAAAAAATTGTTATATTTATTACAACAAAGTGACATGTTAATCTACTATATTGAATAATGATTGTTAGAAGTAGTTACTTTTATTAAAACACAAATTGTTTCATTCTTTATTCATCTCCGATCTCATATTTAAGTATTTTTTATCAATCCTTCCTTTAAGCATCAATTAGGATGGATGAAAATTAACAGGATATTGGAATAGTGAGTTGAACATAACGTTTGTTGATTAATGCAATAGTAGAATAGTAGTATTTAATAATACCTTGTACAACAAAATCACATAATAATAATAATAATAATAATAATAATAATAATAATAATAATAATAATGGTAATAATAATGTAATAGTAATAATAATAATGTCAGTAATAATAATAATGTAATAGTAATAATAATAATGTAATAATAATAATAATAATAATAATGTATTAATACTATTTAAGCAACAGATAATAACATTACTTCTAGTTATGTACTGCTAACGGTGTTCAATGCATGAATACTATTCTATAATCTAAGCAACTACAATTGTATTATTCCTCACCAGATACCATCTGTTCGTTTCATTTTTTATATTTTGGTTTACATACCGTCATACCATGTTTATTTTTACTCCCTTGACCAGGTTGGTTTGGGAGTGTATCTATTTTCAGTGATCCTTGCCCAAGGATCTATATTGTCCAATGGCAGCTATGTGTTCTTTGCTATGTGTGTGCTATGCCCAATACTTTTGAATTGACTGGCATTTTGTATCAAATGTTTCTTTATGTTATATATATTTATTATAGGTTGAAGCATTCTAGTGCATAGAAAGTATAGAGGAAGGTTGTTTTCCTCCAAAAGGGCCTCCTGTTAGCTTTGCCAGAAAGGAAAGAAAAGTAATATGTATATATAAACGTCACAATGGTTACCATCGTATTTAATTTAATTGATGTATTATATCAATTTGATTTTTTTTAAAAATTCGTTTCTTATTTTCATAAGAGTTAATGTACATAATTACTTTATTGTATATTTTTTTAACTTCTATATCAGTGGTATAGGGTAATCTTCATCCAAACTGCTCAGTTTACAAATGTTAAGAATTCATCTGATTGGCTTATAAAATGAGCGATTTCACTTCTGGTTCTCAGTAATCTTTATCTCAATCTTCCTTGTTGGTGAATATATTTTATTCGTATTGAATGCAGTCTGCTACATTGTGATAAGCATAGTACCTTTGGCCTGGTTCTTGAAACTCTTCCAAATCAATAATCTGCAGCAGATGATCGTAGATTCTCCTCAGTTCTCAACTAAATGAATCCTTAGGACACTCAAGCCTATACAGCAGCAGTAAAAACCTGCAACAAATAGAAATCAAAAAAGTTTAACCAAAACCCAACACATATTTTAGAAGACTTGTAACCATGATCCCATGGTTATGTTATCATGGTTGAATAAGATCCCAAATGTAAAACTTGGCATTTTGGCCAATGTTTTAATTTTCTGAACATAAAGAAATACATAAACATAACAAAGCATTTGTCCGAAATAGCCAGAATGATATTGCTTTTGTTTTTGGTTTTACAAAATAGCAATATTTATAGAATATTTATTAGTATATGACATGTGATGCGTGCAGGGTAATTCCATAAGTTCACATCTCCTTAGGTGAGCTAAATCTAATGGACATGAGAAGATTAACCTTGTGTGCATCCTAGACTAATACAGCAGCAGCTCGTAAAACAATAAGCAGCAGGTCGTGTAGATATCTGCACCATGCATCAAATTGTACCACTGGGTCACTGAGCACCTGAAAGATTCAAACAATTAACTTTCATAATAACGGTCATCCAAAAAGCAATGACTGATAAAATGGATGATTTCTCTTCTGGTTCTCAGTAATCTTTATCTCCTTCTTCCTTGTTGGCGATTTTTTTTTCTATTTGCAACGAGTGCAGTCTGTTGCACTGTGACATGCATAGTATCTTTCTCTTGGTTCATCAAACTCTTCCAAAAAATTATCTGCATCAGCTGATAATATATTCTTAGATGGTCTCAACTAAATGAATCCTTAACTCTCCAGTCTAGACAGCATCTGAGCAGTAATGACCTGCAACAAGTAGAAATCAAGAAAGCTTATCCAAAACCCAACACACATTTTACATGACTTGTGACCATGACCCCATGAATATAGTGGTTGAGTAAATGTCTATATCGCTGAGATCCCAAATGTAAAACTTTCCTTCTTGGCAAACCATTTCATTTATCTAAAGTCAACACAAATAAAATAACAATCATAACAAAGCATTAGTTAGAAATAGCCAGAAAGAGATTGGTTTGGTTTGTTTTTACAGCATAGCAATACAACACACTCCAGCAGGCTAACCATCAAATCTTCAGTCAGAAAGTGACATGGTTGACCTCTGGCTAATCTCCATCCGCAAAAGAAATTAAAAAAATTATATCTGGGTCTTGAGTTTTTTCTGCAGATATCTTTCCAGTGCTGTTGAATTTTCTACTTTTAGCATTCCTTTTCTGACCGAAAAACAGGATCATTTGCTCAACAGTGAAAGCCTTCAATGACAAGATGCATTCTGCCAAAAAATTATTTTGTTATATTTATTACAACAAAGTGACATGTTAATCTACTATATTGTATAATGATTGTTAGAAGTAGTTACTTTTTTTAAAACACAAATTGGTTCATTCTTTATTCATCTCCGGTCTCGTATACAAGTATGTTTTATCAATCCTTCCTTTAGGCATCAATTAGGATGGATGAAAATTAACAGGATATTGGAATAGTGAGTTGAACATACGTTTTGTTGAATAATGCAATAGTAGTATTTAATTAATACCTTATACAACAAAATCACATTATAATAATAATAATAATAATAAGAATAATAATGTATTAATAATATTAAAGCAACAGATAATAACATTACTTCTATTTATGTACTGCTAACGGTGTTCAATGCATGAATACTATTCTATAATCTAAGCAACTACAATTGTATTATTCCTCACCAGATACCATCTGTTCGTTTCATTTTTTATATTTTGGTTTACATACCGTCATATTATGTTCATCTTTACTCCCTTGATCAGGCTGGTTTGGGAGTGTATCTATTTTCAGTGATCCTTGCCCAAGGATCTATATTGTCCAATGGCAGCTATGTGTTCTTTGCTATGTGTGTGCTATGCCCAATACTTTTGAATTGACTGGCATTTTGTATCAAATGTTTCTTTATGTTATATATATTTATTATAGGTTGAAGCATTCTAGTGCATAGAAAGTACAGAGGAAGGTTGTTTTCCTCTAAAAGGGCCTCTTGTTAGCTTTGCCAGAAAGAAAAGAAAAGTAATATATATATAAACGTCACAATGGTTACCATCATATTTAATTTAATTGATGTATTGTATCAATTTGATTTTTTTTAAAAATTCGTTTCTTATTTTACATAATTACTTTATTGTATATTTTTTTAACTTCTATATCAGTGGTATAGGGTAATCTTCATCCAGACCGCTCAGTTTACAAATGTTAAGAATTCATCTGATTGGCTGATAAAATGAGCGATTTCACTTCTGGTTCTCAGTAATCTTTATCTCAATCTTCCTTGTTGGTGAATATATTTTATTCGTAATGAATGCAGTCTGCTACATTGTGATAAGCATAGTACCTTTGGCCTGGTTCTTGAAACTCTTCCAAATCAATAATCTGCAGCAGATGATCGTAGATTCTCCTCAGTTCTCAACTAAATGAATCCTTAAGACACTCAAGCCTATACAGCATCTGAGCAGTAAAAACCTGCAACAAATAGAAATCAAAAATGTTTAACCGAAACCCAACATATTTTAGAAGACTTGTAACCATGATCCCATGGTTGTGTTATCATGGTTGAATAAGATCCCAAATGTAAAACTTTGCATTTTGGCCAATTTTTTAATTTTCTGAAGTTAACATAAAGAAATACATAAACATAACAAAGCATTTGTCCTAAATAGCCAGAATGATATTGCCTTTGTTTTTGGTTTTACAAAATAGCAATATTTATAGAATATTTATTAGTATATGACATGTGATGCGTGCAGGGTAATTCCATAAGTTCACATCCCCTTAGGTGAGCTAAATCTAATGGACATAATGAGAAGATTAACCTTGTGTGCATCCTAGACTAATACAGCAGCAGCTCGTAAAACAATCAGAAGCGGGTCGTGTAGATATCTGCACCATGCATCAAATTGTACCACTGGGTCACTGAGCACCTGAAAGATTCAAACAATTAACTTTCATAATAAGTCATCCAAAAAGCAATGACTGATAAAATGGATGATTTCTCTTCTGGTTATCAGTAATCTTTATCTCCATCTTCCTTGTTGGCGATTTGTTTTTCTATTTGCAACGAGTGCAGTCTGTTGCACTGTGACATGCATAGTATCTTTCTCTTGGTTCATCAAACTCTTCCAAGCAATTATCTGCATCAGCTGATAATATATTCTTAGATGGTCTCAACTAAATGAATCCATAAGACTCTCCAGTCTAGACAGCATCTGAGCAGTAATGACCTGCAACAAGTAGAAATCAAGAAAGCTTATCCAAAACCCAACACACATTTCACATGACTTGTAACCATGACCCCATGAATATAATGGTTGAGTAAGTGTCTATATCGCTCGCTGAGATCCCAAATGTAAAACTTTCCTTCTTGGCAAACCATTTCATTTATCTAAAGTCAACACAAATAAAGGCACAATCATAACAAAGCATTAGTTAGAAATAGCCAGAAAGAGATTGGTTTGGTTTGTTTTTACAGCATAGCAATACAACACACTCCAGCAGGTTAACCATCAAATCTTCAGTCAGAAAGTGACATGGTTGACATCTGCCTAATAGCCATGTGCAACAGAAGTTTAAATTAAATCTGGGTCTTGAGAGTTCTTTCTGTAGATCTCTTCCCAGTGCTGTTGAATGTTCTACTTTTAGCATAACTATTTTGACAGCACAACAAGATCATTTGCTCAACAGTGAAAGCCTTCAATGCCAAGATGCATTATGCCAAAAAATTATTGTTATATTTATTAGAACAAAGTGACTTGTTAATCTACTATATTGTATAATGATTGTTAAAAGTAGTTACTTTTTTTAAAACAGATTGGTTCATTCCCTATTCATCGTAGAGCATGATCATATATAAGTATATTTTTATCAATCCTTTTTTTTTTAAGCATCAATTAGGATGGATGGAATTTAACAGGATATTGAAATACGGAGTTGAAGTTTTTTGAAAAAAGCAATAGTAGTAGCATTTAATTAATACCTTACACAACAAAATCACATAATAATAATAATAATAATAATAATAATAATAATAATAATAATAATGATATTAATACTATTTATGCAACAAATAATATTACTACTAATTATGTACTGCTAATTGTGTTCAGTGCATGAATACTATTAATCCTATATTCTAAGCAGCTACAATTGTATTATTCTTCTCCAGATACCATCTAATTGTTTCATTTTTTTATATTTTGGTTTACATACCACCATACAATGTTTATCTTTTGACCAGGTTGGTTTGAGAGTTTATTTTTTTCAGTGATCCTTGCCCAAGGATCTATATTGTCCAATGGTTGCTATGTTTTCTTTGCTATGTGTGCTATGTCCAAAGCTTTTATATTGACTGGCCATCTTGTATCAAATTTTTCTTTCCGTTATGTATATGTATTATAGGTTGAAGAAATATAGTGCATTTTAAGTGCAGAGGAAGGTTTTCATCTAAAAAAAAACCTCTTTTTAGCTTTGCCAGAAAGGAAAAGCAAAGCATTATAAATAAAATCCTCCCAATGGTTACCATCTTATTTAATTTAATTGATGTATTATATTAATTTAATTTCTAAAAAAACACTTTTCATAATAGTTAATTTACGTAATTTATTAAATATTTTAATAAACGTTGGTATAGAGTAATCTTCATTTTTACTGCTCAGTATCCAAATGATAAGAATTCATCTGATTGGCTTATAAAATGAGTGATTTCTCTTCTGGTTCTCAGTAATCTTTATCTCAATCTTCCTTGTTGGTGAATATATTTTATTCGTATTGAATGCAGTCTGCTACATTGTGATAAGCATAGTACCTTTGGCCTGGTTCTTGAAACTCTTCCAAATCAATAATCTGCAGCAGCTGATCGTAGATTCTCCTCAGTTCTCAACTAAATGAATCCTTAAGACACTCAAGCCTATACAGCATCTGAGAAGTAATAACCTGCAACAAATAGAAATCAAAACAGTTTAACCAAAACCCAACATATTTTAGAAGACTTGTAACCATGATCCCATGGCTATGTTATCATGGTTGAATAAGATCCCAAATATAAAACTTTGCTTCTTGGCCTATGTTTATGTATACTATATTTACATTAATGCATACCTTTTTCAAATCAAAGAAATCTTAGACTTTCAAAAGTATTGGCCTGGTCCATTTCAGATTAACATCAATTGACAGAACCCCTGTGTGTCTGTGTGCGCGCGTGTGATTCTTTTAATTTTAATTTTTAATATCAATTTTGGACCGCTCTAGTGGTTAGATGATACACTGCAGAAGCAGGATGTCATGTTTTTGATCCCTTGTCGAGTCATACTAAAGACCTATAAAAATGGTACAAACAGCTGCCTTGCTTGGTGCTCAGCATAAAGAGGTTAGTGTTAGTCCGATGTGTTCTATGCTATATTCATTGTGTGCTATACCCAGTGTTTTTTGTATGTACTGGCTTTTTGTATAAATTTTCCTTCTAGTTATTTATATTTGTTATAGATTAGAAGCATTTGATATGCATAGAAAATGTAGAAGTTGTATATGTATATTCCTATACAAGGACCTATTTTAGCTTGTGCCTTAATAATAAAAAATATATAAATTATTTATCAAATCGTCCCATTTTATTACCCTCATAGAATGTATGTAGTTAATTAATCTTTATTAAAAACTTTTATTGTCATAATATAATTTCTGTAATATATTAATTTATATATATATATATATATATATATATATGATTATCTTCAATATTATTAAAATTGGTTGCATTACATTTAATTTTCCATGTTTGTTATATAATATATTTTTTGTTTCAACTTTGTATTTCTACAATTTAATGTTTTTTTTTTAAATCTACATATTGTTTACATATCAGCCAGCTCTCATGCAGGAACAAAACAATACAACTTGCACTGATATCCATGCAAGTCTTTTCCATTTTGTTACCCAATTTAAATTTGGGTTTTTAAATTCTACACTGTATTTATCGAAGTAAATATTTATCATTAAATGATCGTATATTTGTACATTACTACTCCACATATTTATATTATCCCAATATTTATAAATTAAATCTGAGGTTCTTCTGCAGAGACCTGGTGTTTTTTGAAGTTCAATTTTTTTTATGTATGTTATCATTAAAATGACATAAGTATACATGTATGTAAATGTATATTGCCTCCCATGGTAGTTCAGGAGTACAAACCTATTTAAAAGAACTGATTTTCGATTTATGCTAAGGTTAGGAAGGACTAGTCCCCCCACCCCGTCATCCTTAGGTCTGCATATGTTTTTCTATAGATTTTTCATCTTGCTATTCCAAATAAAATTTAGTATTTTCCATTCAATGTTGTTTATCATGGCTTTCATGAGTTGTATTGTACTCGTTATGTAATTCAATTGGCTGTACATATACGTTTCTGCTACCTGTACTGTCCATGAGATTAATGTTACTATGCCTCAAAGTTTCAATCTGTTTCAGTCCTGATTACTAACTTACATAGTGTTATTTAGTATATTTTTCACTATTTTTCCAAATAGTGGATGGGGTGAATTGGACAACTTATAAAAGCGTATGTTTGTCAAACCAAGGCCCCCTCCAAAATGGAAAAAAACAGAACTTTCGAGACGCATATTTGTTGTTGTGCTCTCTCTGCTGCTCAGGTTTTAACTGAATATTATATCAAGTCCGATACGATGTATTGATCTAGGGTAGTGTAAATTTATAGTTATAAATCCATATGTGATTGACTTAGCATGACTTAAGAAATTTCTGAAAAGATTATAATCCATGTCGTCGTTGCACCAGGTCTAATGAATGGTTCTAAGTGCATACTATCAACGCCATTAAACACAGAAAAAATATTACAATTAACTCTCATCACTCTTGGTATTTGTGTATTCCGTTGAGTTACATAAATCAAATCAGTATTTGTATGTCTGCCTAGAGAAAATATTCTAGTTGGATTTGATTGTTTATCCAGCATCACATCATCATATACGACTATATTGTTAATAGATCCATCACTGGAGTCAACACTCGGCGCTTCATCGATATCAGTAATAAACTCGATAACGTCTTCATTTTTCGTCTTTGTATTTTCATTAAAATCCTTAATTACATCATAACATCGCTGATAGTCTACGGATGGTGCTACTAAATATAGTGTATCCCACTCATCCATCTCATTATTAGATTAAGTAACAGTTGCGTCTTGCCATTTATAGATTATGATCATACAAATAGAATTAGCTTCACAGGTTCTATTCTTTTTTTCGCCGAAAAATCAATTACATTCATATTATAAATTATGGATCTATATTGCGTTAAATGTAAGACGTGTACTAGCACAAATGACTTAACAATTACAACAAAAAGTAACAGATCAGCGCTCACCGGCAAGTGCGCACAGTGTGGTACAAAGAAATTTAGATTTATTTCTGCAAATTTAAATTAAAGAAACGAGGTGATACTGCAGCAAAAATGACAAAACTCCCAGGGACTCCATGGACAAAATACCCAGGAGAAAAATATCTTCCAGGATATTATTACTGTGACTGTGACCCTGGAACCAGATTCGATATCAGACTTTGACTTTTAGCCAAGACCAACCAAGACCAGGTGAATCTTATTAACGCTATCGGTAGAGCATGTCCTGCTCGTGATGTTGCTTATAAAAGTAGCAATCTGCAACATATACATATTGCAGATGTGAAATAGATTCACTCGTTGAATTCAATTACAAAATAAATCTTTAAAGGAATCATTGGCTAACTGGTTAGTAAGATCTGTGATGAGGGGTAAACTGGTATTAGGTGGTAATTAATATCATTATGGAATCTATTTTTATCCAAGAAGATACTGGATGGTGTAAATCTGCAATTAATAAACTCGCCAAAGCAGCATTAGTCAAGGAAGTTACTGAAGCAGACTGGTTATCAAGACAGGCGATATTGCAGATTTATCTACCACCGCCTAAACAAATTTACTTCGCACATTTTGATGTCAGTGTTCTTAATGAAGTTCACCAGGCTGGTATATTATTTCTGCTGCATGATACTGTCAAAAGACTGACTTACAAGCACGTTTTAACTGCAGCTGATGTTGCGAGTAGATACAAAGAAGCAGAGCCATTATTGACAAAGGCAGCATCGGAAGTACCTGTTGCATTTAAACAAATTTATCGACGAGGACCTTTGCAACGGCCAAATCTTACAGGTTAATCCTGACAAGGAATTTTAGGGTGCAGTGTTATCATTAATGAAGCAACATTATGTCACCATCAGACGAGGACATAATGCAATACACCGTGATCAGGCAAATTGTTGAACGATTTAATTGAACACATGCTGAGCAGTTATTTGGATATCAATACGCGAAGAAATTTATTCAAGACAAAAGATCTCGTGAACGGATTTAAAGATTAACAAGTGTGATAGCTGCGTTAAATAATGAAATTACTCAACAATCAATATGAAACTTAATAACGCGAGCCAAAAAAATTAAACCCACTCAAAATGATTTTTCAAAACAACGAATACTCGATAATGTGACTGTAAGATATTTATATGAACCAAGTAATCTCATGGAGGTAAAAAAAAAAGCTACTGATTCTATTTGGAGTGTTGCCACATATACAATATCAAACATAACAAGATCCATGAGTAGACCTGCGATCTATAGATTAGATTCAACTGCTCCTCCGCGTGGATTTACACATGAACAGTTGCAAGTGATACCCGAGGATACACAATTACCGCCACTATCAATTAACTAGCACCTCTGCGTCTATTACATTATAGACTGGTCAGCATAACATTTTCTCATGTATGACCAAAACTGCTATTTTTCTGTCTGCGGTAAATCGTCGTGGATTGTTATCTGAATACTACCATACCATTATACAATTAGAGATCGTGCAGTGATTATTCTGTTGTTTTAGCATCATTATAAATTCAACATCAATATCAAATTATCTAAAATAAAATTGTTTGTCGCTTTGTTTTATAACCAATGAGTTTTTTTCTTATATCATCGCTGATAATTTCGTTGTTGCAGATGTCATTAGTATCTAAAATAACTCGACGCAGTTGATTTATTCTTCCAACTCGTGACACTGCGTGACAACTAAATTCGACCACTTAATTTGATCATCTACGATCCAAATAATTGTTTTCGTTTGTTTTGTTTTGTTTTTGTATTTTTTTTTCTTTAGGGTTTAACGCCATTTGTCAGCACGATATAGGTTATACATTGCAGACAGTATTAACAAACCGACAAACGGTGGTGGTTGACCATGATCGTCACACATATCACAGCTGTATTTTTATAGTAACAGCCAATCAATAAACACTTTTAATATATCTAACGACACTGCATATCTCATCCCAAATAATGAACTTTGGAATATATTTCTCACCCATTCGGTCAAGAGTCCATGCGTCACCCTTATTCCGAAAGAAACTGATAAGTGCAGGAATTTACTCTTCGCTGCTTCATCTCTCTGGCATGTCTGTGTGTGGGTGTTAGCACAAACATGTGACTTCTCTCGAAATAATTCGATCACTCGTGTTGTTTTTCAGAGCCGCCACATCCCTTAAGTAAACTGTTTGGTATCTACATACTGGATTGGATAACGAAGGTGCGCTCGATGGTTCTGATATTTCATTAATTTTCATGTCATTATATTCAACTATTACATCCGTTATTTTAGAATAATCATGTAACATTTCGTTTTTTTTATTCTCCATGATCCCCAATGCGCATCAGGCTTTGTAAAACGAGCCACTGCAACTTTATAATTAATATCTATATAAAATAATCCGTGGAGACTCTTACTGCAAATTCAGTAAATCTATTTATCATCGATAGCAGGTTTATAAAAACGTCAGCCAGCATAGATGATCTTAGACGTGTATACTGAGGTGATTCGCCATCGATGTAGCTAACAATAGTTCCTAACTTTGTTCCATCGGACAAGTAAGCATTTTCACGATTGACATGTATATCTATAGCTGCTGCATCCGCAATTATAAAATCGTATTCTGCGTCATCTAGAATTAATCGTGAATAATGCCCCTTATGATCATATGCTCCACCTAGGATGAATTTACCGATTATTCTTCTACCGAGATCCTTTTCGTTTTTATTGATTTCAAAAGTCTCCTCTGATCGTTTAACAATATAGTCCTTTTCTAGATCAGGGCAATTTTTCTTGTAATCGTTAATAATTTTATCAAAGCTATCAGATTATGGTCGCCAAACCTGTCTGCGCTCGATATGATATAATTGTCTCACCGACAATCGGCGATATCAATATTGAACAATCGATCATATATCGCAATAAGACTATTTTTACCCAATATTTTTCAGAGAAAAGTCTAACAAACCAAGCATAACAAATCGAATAAAGTCCTTTAGCGATTTTGAATGAGATTACACGAGAGAATCATGTTAGATCAAAATCGGGTAGTGGTTCATTTTCTCAACTCGTGTTACTCGTGCGTGGGATGTCCAAATCGTTTAAAATACTCATCGCACTCTTCATACCCGAGGAAACTTCCTGGATAACACGCAACCATATCAACCAAGATAACTTTTAGAATCGTATTTGGTTTTCCATAATCCGCCGTGTCCATATGCTACACAACTACCTTAAACATCTGATTGAAATAAAAATCGTGTTGGCATCCATAGATTTTTCTATCTCTGGCGAAATAAGCTGCGACTGAAAGGACTGTAAAACAGTTTGCTAATAATTGCTCGGTATGATCCTTTGAAAGTTTCTCAGCGAGTTTTTCTTATCGCGCCTTGAAGAGATTCAGTAATTTGTCACCGTTAGGTCTTACAAATTGATCAAATTTACCTTCATCTTCAAAACTCTGAAATAACCACACTGACACACGATCCTTTTTACTTAACTCGTAAATAAAATCAAACAAATTCTCCGTGTAGTATTTCAGTTATGTCCAGTGGAAATATTGTTTTTGCGTTAATCTACGCGTGTGCAATATGATCAATGATATTAATTGGAACTCCTTTTGATTTATATTTTCATTCGTATAATCCTGTTATCGTCGCTGCTGTTATTGGGATTCTTGATGCTGTTCCTAACTTAGTCACATTTTTTATTGTAGCACCAGTATCCTTGACTTATCAAGCCCATTTGTATATTTTGCTACGTCTTAGATCTCTCAGACCATTTTCACGCATCGCATTTGTAAAATGCTATATTACTCGTTCAGCTACACAATTTATTTTTGACAGTTTCATATGTTTTATATTCTCAACACTTGGCTTGTCATTTTTCGGATAAATTCCTTTTAAAAAAAACGCGATCACACGAATCGCTCGTTCGTAATACGGTTTGTCAATTCCGGGCATTATCTTGTTTTGGAACGTTTACTCACAATGACGAGGTGGGGGGATAGGATAGGGTCGTTTTTATCACGAATAATTAAGTTTCCCGTTTCTGTTAGTATAATAAATTTCACTTTAATAAAATATTTGCTACGCTTGAGATGCGCTATTATATTCGCTGCTAGTTTATCATTCATTGTAGCATCAACACCTATCATTCATTGTAGCATCAACACCACCATCAATTCGAAATGTTGATCAGGAGTGAGATGCACTATCTTTGTTAAATTCGTTCATAACATTATACATTTTACTAATCACGCTTTTATCACTCACTAGACCTTTCCTTGGTGCATCTACAGAGATTCTATCGAGATTAAATTTATAGGTTTTTGAGGGTTTGATTTTGGATAATCTTTCGAATTCCTCCATATTATAATTAAAACAAGTATTTAAATAAAGATATTTTATATAATGAGCTACTGTAAATGGCCGATGATAGGATCCGTAACCCCTGGAAGCAAATCATGCAGAAACTAATTCTGTGGATATCATTCACAGAGTGTGCGACGATGAATCTTAGGTCGGAAACCTTGTATACGATGCGCTGTTGGAGTACGAGAATAAACACAACTGTGCCTCCAATGTGGTGGTTAGTGATACAGAGAGCTTAAACGGTATTATGATAAAAGAAAGAATGACGTTTACACTGCCAATGACAAAGTCATAAGAACTCCAGAGGATTATAATTTTAGATTCTCAACAAATAATAATTAAAACAGACAATTATTTAAACAACTAAATATTATATTTTTAGAAATGAGCCAAGAATTTCAACCACATTCTACGATCAATGACTCCGATGCGTTTCATGATGGTGAGGTCCGACACAGTCGGTTAAAAAGACCAGTAGGTACTGTCAATAATCAGGGTTATTTAATGTTTATTGCTGGGGAAGGTGGGCGGGAATATCTTTGTCAAAGATTTACCTACGAAGTATAAAACGGAGAAATTCTAGATGGTTTTGTGATTGATCACATTGATTCAGATCTAAAAATTAATTCTTTATGTAACCTTCAAGCTATCACTCAAAATGAGAATGCCAAACGCGGTCGCACAGGAACGCATAAAAAAAGTTGCGATATTTTCAAATTTATAACTGCTGAGACGGGTGAAAAATTTTTTTTGATGGTTTAACGCCATTTTCAGCACAATGTAGGCTATTCATCGCAGCTAGTATTAATGGTGGAGAAAAAACCCGGAAAAACCCCAGAAAGAACCACCAACCCACGAGAAGCTACTGGCAAGCTTTCTCACGTACCCACATTTGCCACATCTTAGACTCGAACCCACGAAGACAGGGGTGAGACGGCAGTGATCCGTAACGGACAGCGCTTTAGACCAATCGGCATCTTGGGGCCCCGGCTGAAGAATTGATACTTCAATCGATGAGTGAGGCCGGATAGTATTTTGATATTTGTATGCCCTAAAATCTATATGTAACAGAAAATGTGTATAAATCTGCCTTTTCAAAAGATACTGACAGAAAATTCAGTTTGAATATATACAATAAAAGCCTATTACCAATCTCCGCTGCAGATGTGTGTGTGTGTAATGCTGTTAGAGTTACTACCCTCCTCAGAAACTACGTAAATGGGTTTTCCCATGTAGATGTTAATGGATACAACACACTGTTTTGGGTTTCATAGATTCGTTTGACTGAGTTTGTTTCATCTGCGATGTACCGATGTAAATTGATTGACTGAATTTGTCGCAGTTAACTTTATATTAATATTCATTTCCAAACTATTTTTTGTCAGATTAGAACATTGCGTAATCGCTAACACGGCTAATTTTTCGTCCTGAGGACCAGCGT
The DNA here is from genome assembly GCA_029339505.1 of Unio delphinus. Classification (NCBI taxonomy): domain Eukaryota; kingdom Metazoa; phylum Mollusca; class Bivalvia; order Unionida; family Unionidae; genus Unio; species Unio delphinus. The sequence goes on along the minus strand of JAQISU010000167.1, from coordinate 4,038,305 downwards.
TCGAATCTCGTGACAGGTATTATTGTCGACCGTACCGATTGATAGGGATTTTCTATATAGTGGGGGTCAGCCCCAAGCTCAAAGTTAACACAAAAAATACTCACTGCGTGGCGCTATTTTGCACCCGGGTTAATTGGGTGGGGAGGTTGCAAAAGAAAAATCTGTTGATCAAAAAAACTAGATTTGGATCAAATCCTATCCGACTTTGAATATTTACAAGAGCTTATACTCGAAAATATGTATGCGTTTCCGTCGCAGTGTAGATTCATTAAGGAAATACAAGCCGTTAACGCATCATTAGCAAAAAAATAGCGAAAAACTAAGTAAGTTCGTATCTGTGTTTACCGTAGTAGCAAAAATAAGAGCGTAATTATCAAAACAATATGAAACTAGGATAATCATTAATTTAAGCGTGAGGCAACTTAAAAGGATTAATACAAAACGAAAGTAATAGCCCATATCCCGGCAACCAACGCGGCTTCTAATTAACGAAGCGAAAGTATGCACAGAAATTTTTTTATACTATTATTATCATTTACAAATTCTGAAAGAGGGAATCCTTCTATTTGATAATGCGACTGGAAAATATTTTTTTTTGCACCCGCATTTATGATCGAAATCTTTATGGGAAGATCTTTACAATTTCAAATAGAGACTTATTTGTAAAGTTTTATTATACAGGTAAATTAAGTTACCGGATTGGTCACTGAGTTTAAAATTTCTTCTCGTTAATAAATTAGTATGACACCGTATACATTCCTATTTTAATGGTTCTTGAACAATTAAAAACCCAGGTGGAACCAGTCGTGTAAACAAATATAAAATGTATCCCTACAGGGCCTGATTTGATTTTTCGAGTATTATTTAGTAGCTTCCGTCAATAGCATCACATACTAGATTTACTGCGATCACCGAGGATATATTGACATTCCCAGGTGCTATATGTCTCTCAACTCAGTCTGGGTCAATATTGTACTTGAGGATAGTGTTTTGAGTTTTCCTTGCAGCGAGTATTACAGAAAAATTATCGTTTAAAAACTGATTTTCTTAATTGTTCTTCATTATCCCCAGGAAACTTCAAATTAGGTAAATCAGCTTCTGTTGTCGTATCTTGAAAGAACGAATTTTGTTTAAACCGATCATCGCCGGTGTCCACATGATCCATTATTGCCTGGACTATTCGCTGGTTGAGATATTCCATATCGGATACAAGCTGATTTAATATCTCAATATGTTTATTTATTGGACCTCATGAACTCTATATGTCTAAAAGCTGTTCTTGGAACTGTTGCTGTAGTTGTGTTTTGTGTTCTTGATTAATGATTTTAAAATATTGAGTAATACCTTCTTCGCTGATAATTATAGTTTTATTATATCTTCTATCGTGGGGTAGTTCATAAAAATTCTACGAATGTCCACCACCATATTCGCCATCACCTGTATGAATTGGACCAAACGCTACATCATTTGTAGTTTTTATATCAAGCAAATGGTGTTTGTCTGATGGGGCAATTTCGTGGTATGACTGCATGTCTGTGACATAATCGGAATTGTTAGGTTCAGGTGGACGTGGTTTTCCCTGCAGTGGAATTTCAGGCCATCCTAGCACTGTTCTGATCAATGATTGATAAATATCTACAACATAAACTGGTGAGTTCATCTCGATCGTGGCTGATCATGTCGATTCGTGAGCCGTTATAGCAATTTTTGATAATTACCGGACGGCATAGAAACAATATACCATTCAGGGGTTCCGTCTGGTTTATTTTTATTTGCAAACACTAGAGAATTATTCGGTTGCTGCCCACCAGATGATTTTTATCTAATATTTGGCCAGCTGTAACAGACATTGAATTTTACTAGTGCGATTTCCCTTACCGGAATTGCAGTTGGGAAATTGTTTTTAAATTAGGGGTTAGTTGGGGCTATTGAGATCATGGTTGTCTTTCATGGGGTTGTCTTCGCGGCTATCTGTTGCAGTAACTCCGTTGACGTTGTCATTGTTGTTATATGTTTCTAATTTTTATGTTGCTGTGTGGTAGATGTTAGTCATTACCGAGAACTCGTTATCGGATATCACTGTATCGTTGCGACTGGATGATATCAACGAAGATATTTGAGAATATGCAGCCGTTGCGATATGTAACTAATTAGATACTCGTGTAGTTTGTTTTGACTGCATGTGGATATTTTTTTGCAATGATATTAAGAAACCTTGTAATTATTGTTGCTGCTGATATACAAATTGTAACAACTACAGGTGTAATCATTGTTACCGTTGATAACAATATACCTGTTCCAACAATAACACTTGAAACCGAATACACAATTATGTCAACACGGGTAATACTCCTACGGTATTTTTTTTTACTGATTACTCGTCAGTGTTAATTTTTAGTTTAGTTTGAAACTCGCGCACATGATCGTATCGATATTCTTGGACATTCGTTATACTATTTACTTAAATCAATTACAAATTCTACATACCATGTGATTGATATTGATGCTAAATTACCATCAGTAGAGGTTATTGTAAATATCTCCATGACGCCTTTTTCTATTATTGCAATTGTAGTATTAATTCCCGTGGACATACATACTTGATGATACGTTAAACTGTACTGCTGAAGGTAGGGTTAATATATTAATACCCCGGTCAGCTTCAGTAACTTAAATGATGTTATTTTGAGGTGTCCAGGTGAAAGATCCACGTCGTTCAGAGTACATGGTATTAATAATTTGTTTATGCAGTATTTTCATTTTATCGAGTCGTGCAGCGACAGCAGGAAAATCACTAACGATATTATCCTGTGTTTTGTTTAATCGTATCAATAGTTGTTCTAATATCAAAGAGTTTCATGGTGATCGCCGGCGGAGTATCAAAGAAATTATCCGCGGTTTCATCCGGTTTATTTCACATTTCTACGGAGGTTTGATAAATGCGCCTAAATGAACATCATACTCAGCCCGCAGCGTTGATAGATTATTGTCTGTGGTTTCATATTCGTCTCGCAGCTTTGTTAGTTTATGTTCTGTGGTTTTATATTCGTCTCGCAGCATTGTTAGCTTATCATCTGCTTAGTTTTTTGTCACACCGTTACTGTCTAATGTTGGATTACGAAACGCGGTTATTTTATTCGAGTTCGTGTTGAGCTCGCCCGTCATTGTATCACCAGATTTTTGTATTACTCGACCATTAATATTATCTAACTCAGTTGCAGAAAGAACACCTAGTTTAATCCTACCTGTAAAATCAACCACTGCTAGGAATTGTTTGTTTAATTCATTGAGTCTAAATCATTCAGGGAAACATTACTCGTTTTTAATTTCCCTATCTATCCTGAAATACGACTATTTCATCTGGCACACACTTGCAAGATTGAACATTTCAGATATTTAAACCTTGATAACTTTTTAGCTATTTGGTTGCCGATAATTCCCCGGTTTTTTTCAGGTTTGAGAGAGATCTTCCGTAAATATCATTCATTATGTTTTGAGATTTCTCTTAAAAGTGATTTCTTGTGTACGGTTTAATATGGTCGTTTAGTTGATGATGATATAGCATCAAGGACATTAATTACGTCTTGACCGCATATTGGTGGGACGATTGTTGGCTCTGTTAGTAGCGTTGAGTACCAGCGAGGAATTTTTAATTGGTGTACATAACGCATAAATTTTCTTAGAAGCGCTAACCCGTATGAATAAAAAAAAAGATACCGCGTGGATCTATCGCGTATGCACCCTAGTGAGTTCCAGGTCCGGTGCTGTTATCGAGATTAATAATACCGGTTTCAATATTGTTTGGTTGTTGTGGTAATTGATCTTGCATAAAAACACCTCTGAAGTTTTTTTATTCTTAATTTGTTATCAACATCAAGTAAATCAAAATGTGAGAGCGGTTTTAGTAAACCGTCTCTGGCAACCTCATGCCTTTTCTGTTGTACCATGAATACGGAGTCCCTGGTAGTCTTAGACCCATTCCGGGAACGGATCGTCCCTTTTTTATGTCCTTTTCCCGTTGCTATTTTTTAAGTGGCATTCCTGCCGCTGTTCCAACTGCTCCTAACGCGACAGCTTTCGCAAAAGCGGGGGCGGCCGCGGAAACGAATGCTGGTAACGCAGCGAGTAGAGGAAATAGACCACATGATTTAATTGTGTCTTGATCGCCCCCACAGAGTAAGAGAGAGAGAGAGAGAGAGAGAGAGAGAGAGAGAGAGTAACCTGCACACCTTTCTTAAGATGTTTTTAGCATCATTGAAATGCTTAATCTGACGCACTGTCAGTGATAGTTTATTCTGACCAGCAGTGATCTGACTATGTTTTAACGATATCGTAGTTCCACATTTTTTAGCTGAATACGATTGCAACTTTTTAATCCGACCATGAATCGGAGTAACACTAACGTGACTATATGACATTTATAATAATACGAGTGATCTAAGTGTGTTACATGTTTTCAACTGGTGCATCAACAAGTCTCTTTCGACCACCAACACCTTCGAGTAACATTGATTTATCACTGAGAATGACAGCGATTGCTCCTGTAAGAACCGTATTCGATTGCCGGACCTGCCGCAGTAACAGGAAGTTGTTTTACATGAGCTCAGAAATGTATGTCAACGACACTCTTTCTGGTTCAGTCGAGATGTTCCAATGAAAAGTAATAAATCGGATATAGGGTTTTAAAATCGTACTGCGATATTTACAAACCGGTATCTACATTTATATCACGTCTCATAAATGTCAACTAACGATAATATGCGCGTTCTATTTGGTTTTGGTCGTAATTAAGTAAAATATCTTCGGGTGGTTCTTGATGACCGTTTATCCTCAACGAGACTTCATTAATACCTAGTTTGTCAAATAGCATATGACTCCGCGTTTGTGATTTTAATCGTGCTTTAACCTGTAACGCAGAAAATATATGCCGCGGCGCAGAAACACCCGTTTTCATGCCATATGCCATGCAAATATATCATTAACAGAACTAGTCACTGTATACGTCGTAGCTGATAACCACGATATCAATGATTTACCGCCATTATCCATTAATGATAGTATTTTATCTTGTGCGGTGATTCATGGAGTCATTACTGGCATCCACAATGAGTTTTGTCAGCCTTTGTTTACCATCAGCAACACCATCACCTCGTCAGATTGCATCATGGTCATCACTTTTTTTGCACGAGGACCACTGTATGTTTCGCTCCAAAGATAACCTTTCTAAACATTCCTGCAAAATCCAAACATATGAGACAGTGGAATCGCACATGAAAATAATCTACGTGGTCCTTGTAACATATTTGTACGTTTTGGAAATCCTAAGTTGAGATTAGAATTAACATTTACTACATCAAAAGCAACAGGTGGTCTCGTATATCCAGCTGGTGGATCAGCAGCCGCGCTATCTCGTCTTTACCCTTACCCAAGTATATTGAACATGTTCAGCGTAATCATTAATATCCTTAGCAAACATCATTGATGGTTCAGCCGATCTTGTATAATCATCAGAATATCTAGGTAAACCAATTATTGTTGTGGCAACATCAAAATCATGCTCAAAAGATTCAATATCTCTTCCATTATTATATATATCGCGCTACTAAACAACGCCATAATACCGCTATTAACAAAACCAACTCGCAAACCTTCTGCATATTCCACACCAGCAGTTGTTAAGAGTTTTCTACTTCAATAAATGTTTCAGCGGGTAGGAAATATCTACTTGTTTCTTGAACTTGAAGTTCTGTTTTTATTGCATTATAGGAATAAAACTGATAATCGCGTACACATTCATTTTTGAGAACCGGTGTGTCTATATCAAATGCCGGTTTGGGTTAAGATTTAAACATTTTATTATATATTTCTCGATCTAAATCGCGATCTCGCTGACTTTGTCAGGCCACTTCCTTTTACTAAATTTGCAGTATTATTTCTCTGCACATTAGATCCTTGATTTATCAACGCTGCTAGTTTTTAATTTGCGGCTTGGTTTATTATTTTACTAACATTCGTGGGCATGATTTCTGTACATGGTAATTTTCCTGCCGGTGGTTTTCGTCGTCGAACCAAGATTGTTATTTTTTCCTTATCTGCAGCAAACGCCTTACTGGCAACATCGCCGACGGAACTAATACCTTTATCACAAATTACATCAATAGCCTTCATCGATAATTGTTTTGCGATTGGTGCTATTTTTGGAACCATCCTTGTAAATAACCCTTGAATAACATTATCAAGACCATCTCCATAAATTGTTCTATAAACGGTTGATCGTGAATTTACTACGTAGGTCATGGCTGATTTATAATGGTGATAGAGATAGTGTATGATCATCTTATCTAATTGTTATTTATTTAATGTGGTGACGATCAATCACTGATAGCCATCAACGAGTTCATAAATACATTCGCGATATACTCTAATGTCCATGATAACACTTTGAAATAATCGTCTACAGATATCAGCGGCTTCATTAAATATTTCTGGCGAGTTATTTCCAGCTCATCTACCCCCTATGAGAATTTGTAATCGTGCTATATCGGAGAGAATATTATTAGGACAGGCAACATGACCACTCCCGGGAGTTACACTCTGAGAAATTCCTTTTCCTTTAATAGTATCTTGCGCATCGCGAGGAGATTCCAGTAATCCCAACTCTTCTAAAACATCATCATCATCTGGTATTTCTTCTTGTTGAGGTGAAGAAGGCTCGTGCTCTGAAGATTTTTGTCCCTTCTTCTGTTGTTCTAGTTCTTCCTTTTGCCGTTTTTGTTTCTTTTTTCTATTGCTGTTTAAGTTCTGCTAATTTTTTTTTGCTCTTTACTGTTTCATATTGACTATATAATTTATTTAACACATCAATATATCTTATATACGATACACCTTTTGTATCGATTCGGCTGGTTTTAGGTTTTCTTTTATAAAGTACATCAATCCAATGCTGCATTTTTAGAATATGTTTTATGTCCCTATTATAACATTCCTTTTATATTTTCATAACGCGTTTCAACAAATTTGATAAAAATCATCTATATTACTTTTATCGATTGTTTTTAAAGTATCTTCAGTAAATTTATTACGTAATTCTGCGACTATTTCTTCATCGATTGTCTTGCCGGGCCAAGAGGATTTTGTGTTTTTCAATTATCTCCGTGATTTTTTAAGTTCAGGAAGAATACCTTTTTTCTTTCCTCCCAATCCTTAATATCTCCCAATAAAGCTCTTTTAGTAGCCACTGCAGCTTTTTCTGTAGCTGTAGTAACGGGTTACAGCACCTGTTACAAAATCAACTTGATATTCCTGTCACTGTTGTAATTTTTGTCGGACATAATCACGTACGGGTATACATGTTTTAATTGCAGCTAGTCGCTCTCGAGCTAATCTAGTTGTTAACGATTTTCCTACCATTATTGTTATACGATATAATTTAATTCGTAGCAGCAGAGAGGGCGCGACAACGAATATGCGCCTCGAAAGTTAGAGGCCTTATTTCGGGGGGGGGGGTCGGTTTTTTCGGAGGCCTTAGTTTGATAAACAGACGCCTCTATAAAGTTATCTGATTCACCCCTCTACTACTCCCACATATTTGGTTTATATCATTTTATTTTATGCATTTCCTTACTCTGTTATTTTACTTAGTATTTTATAATCATTATTTAAAAGCGTTATCTATCTACAATTTTTTAACAAATTTCTATCCCCTTTACCTTTATATATTAATGTAATAATCACTTCCCTTAATGTGATGGGCATTTCCTCTTTTAAAAAAACTTTATTAAAAAGTAATTATATTTGTGTTTCAGTTGATAAGCTGACTTGTGGCAAAGAAGAACTTTGTATCACAATTGCATTTTGTTTATATACCCTTAATCATTTAACACAATTCATTACTTAGTGATAAAATACATGGTAATAATACTATTATAGTATTATTATTATTATTATTATTATTATTATTATTATTATTATTATTGGCAGTCCATACAATACCAGTTATAAAAACAATGAGTACTGTAAATGAGACAATATTATACAAATGTCTGTTACAAGTCATCATTTCAACATTAATATCCCCAATATGTGGGGAAGCACTTTGCATATAAAATATATACTATATTTCCATCTTACATACGTTTCAAATCCAAGAAATCTTAGACTTTCAATTTTTGGTGTGGTAAATCTCAGATTACCATCATTTGACAGACCCCCATTGGTATATGGCACAACCCCATTAAAAAGTAATTCAAAAAATATATTAGTTCATTTTTAAATGTTTTATAAAAATCTGAGTTAATTCCATCATGACCAGGTGATTTTTCTTTTTTTAAGATTATTTCTAGCATTTAGTATCTCTTCTTTAGTAATAAAATTATCGCAATAATCTTCTTTATTTTCAACAGATATTTGTTTATAATTTGTTTTATTGATATATTGGCTCATATTCCCTCCCGTTTATAAATCTTCCCGTAGTAGTTCTCTATACAATATATTGTCATTTTTGTTTTTATAAGTTCTTTTTTCTTGGATTTCATCTTTATTTGTTTCCTCCCCCCCCCCCCGTTTTAATTCCAGCTCTCTATATATTCCCCTCCCTTTATTTATATAAATTATCGTATTTACCTGTCCTGATTTTAATCCCCTGCTTTTTTTAATTGTTTCCATTTGTTTTATGTCACTTTCTAATTTGGTTAGGTTGTTTTATTTATTAATTTTAGATATTCCCCATGAATCCACTGTTTATAGAGTTTCCTAAATTTACTGTAATATTTAGCTTTTTTTGTTTTTGTTTCTTTACATTTTTTTAATCCCTCAATATATCTCCTGTTTGTTTTTTTTAAAGCGTCTTAATGTGTATTCGCATAGTTTTATTATATTCTTTATCGCTTAAAAAGTTATTGTTCAATTTCCAGACCCCATTTAAGTGTATTTGAGATTATTGTTACGCATGAAACCAAGTTGTGATCAAATATTGTATTTTTTTGTGGTCTGAAACAAGTATGAGAAAGAAGCAGAGTTGTACCATGTGCAGAAATGAAACTGGCAGAGTTCATAGGATACAAAAAAAAAGAAGTGAAGATGATCGAAAACTTAGATTATCAATGACATTTAGATCTAATAAAAAAAAAAGTTTTGATCATCCATACAAACAGTTCTCTATGTATATTACAGATATATATTCACTGCTCCATATTTTACAAATCTTCGCCTTTTTCCTCGTAGTCAGAAATTTCTCCATTTCACTAGTTTTCCCCAGTTGTCTCGATAATCCTTATCTTCTTTGTCGGTGTTGAATTTCTTACATTAGCCCATTTCCCATTTACAAGTGCACTCTGATGTGTTGTGAAAGGTATAGTAGACTGATTCTCCAATAAGTCGCTTTCTGTCTCAAACTACCATTTTGACAGCTTTGGGGCACTAGCATATTCATCTAGGAAATTCTCCCCATCTCCATCTTGCTGCTTCCTCTTCTTTTGATTATTGCTTTCTTTCCTGCACATAAACAAAACAGCTTATCAAACAGCACTATTTGTTTTATTTCAGAATGTTCTCTCTTAACTAAATGGTTATTTACATAATGTTTACTTTATAATATAACCATAAACATGACAAATAGAACCAAACCAACCCTGAAAAAAAATGCTTCACTATAAAGGAACATCCACATGTTCACTTGTTCAAAATGATGACATCTAATGATTCAAAGCAAAACTGACAGTTACAGACCTGGATCCACCAAAATAAATTAGTAAGCTATAATAGTTCAGTGTTAATTTAAAGTTAACAAGACTGAGCCCACATATCAAGCCAAAGATCAAAGCATTACTGTAAATTATCTTATACACAAGGTGACAAAGGGCAATCAAAAGTCAAAATAAAATCATCATGGAGGTTAGCAAATTTAAGCAAATTAGTATACACGGAGCAAATGGGGTCAAAGTGTGTTTTACATAATTAATCATCTTAGATTCATAGAGATGGGAAAGCTTTATCTAAAACCCTAAGGCAAATTTTCAATCACGACACAAAGGACACAGGGGTGGATGAGTCCGAATAAATTGGGTTAGTTTTATAATGAGTCATCCAAAATATGACCAAGATATATGAGACATGTTAGCATGTCATTGTATGATTCAATACATGTACGAATCAAGCAGCTTATGAAATATGGGAAAATGAGAACTGAACTGTTCATATCTCACTTTCCTCTCAAGTTCGCATACCGGTAGAATGCCTACCTAAGGTCTTCAAGCAAGGTAAGAGATCTTACGGTGTTCAAAAAAAGAGGTACAATGACACCCTGAACGCCTCGCTGAAGAACTTTGGCATTGACCCTGAGAGCTGGGAGAATGTCGATGCTTGTCGATCTGCTTGGCGCAGTCAAGTTCATGCATGTGCGGAAGCCTCTGAGCAGGAAAAAAGGCGTTGACGCAGCTGAGGAACATACTCTGCAAAAATCCAGAAACAGCTATTCGGCATCTCAACAACCTGTACATCCATGTCCTCACTGCAACAAACTTTTTTGGGCCCAGATCGGAATGACTGATCAGTCATCTCCGGACCCATCCCTAGTGAATCTGTGACATTGAATAGTCATCACTGACACCGATGGACGAACATTATCAGCAGCTGTACTATCTATCTGTTCATTTTCCTCTTCCCTCACGTTTGGTTCTCTCAACAGGTCTGATCTAGTAAACCTAAAGTTCACAATTGCTGCTACCTGTAAACCTAAATTAATCTTCCATCAACCCTCATGACAGATCCGATCACTGTTTTTTTTTCTTCCATCTTTTACTAAGCGCGTTACCCCTTATAAGGACTAGTGATTAGAGCGTCGTCCACGGATGCGAGAGGTCGCAGGTTAAAAAGATGGCCCATATATATCTAAGACTTGTAAAATTGTTACTAAACTTCCTCGTTAGGCGCTCATAACTGCCACACTGCAGACACCGTTTTAATGACTGAAAAATTGATAATGCTACGTTGGAAAAAAATCAAAAAATGATTTACATGCACACACACACACACACACACACACACACACACACACACATATATATATATAGCTCGTATACCTGAAAAAATCTCGTGATCTATGACAGTCATTGACCTAGCCGTTGGTCTATCTGCTACAATGCTTATGCATATAGTATAATAATGAATACTGCATATGAAAACAAGTTTGGTCAAGGGTCATTAGATCTATTGATAATGAGAATATTTATAACATTACACGCTAAATGGACGCATGTTAATTACATGCATGATTTAGAACTTTCTAAACGGTACAGTAAATTAAATATTCTGCGGCCAGATTGTAAAAGTAACAAACAAGAAGGAAAATATAATGCAAAATAGCTTGAATATGTCTCTCTGGGAAGAAAGAAAAAGACTAGTCCTGTTCTAAACGCTAATTAACGTCAATTACCAGAAACTTCGGGAAATAGATTATTCAATGTCGCAGGATGAAGCTGGGTTGGGACTGGATTAGTGAAGACACCGAAAGCAACTGCGTTTATTTTAAAAAACGCAAATTTAACTATAAACAAATCTAACACCATTATAAGCAAAAGATAAGGAACATTAAAAATTTCAAAACATGGAACTATCGACAAGTGATTCAACGAAAAAAACCATCAAAGGATGATTTTGACGAACGGAATTTGAACCTAACGTGAATAACGTCTTATCACCCGATTAACAATTACATGTAGGCCTATGAATTTACGAATACTTCGCTCGTATAACGAGACTGATATGTAAAATGCGTTTAATTTTGAGTATATCCTTCATACAACGATTTAACAATGTAAAGGCGTGCGATTTATGAATTTATCGTTCATATAACGATTTTGATATGAAACATATTTTTTGTTCAGATGGCAATAGCAGCAGAGAGGGCGAACAAACCAAATTTTCACACAAAATATACCCATCTCGGATATTTGTCAAACTAAAGCCACCTGCTCATAGAGGGTGAACAGACCAAACTATAGAGGCGTCCATTTGTTAAATTAAGGCCTCCTACGAAAACAAAACCAAAATAATGTCAAAACACAAAACCAAAGCTTCTAGCTAACAGAGTCTCTTTTTTGTCATTTGTTTCAATTATTACTGATGTGATTGTTTACTCTCTGACGTATATTCGAAGTCGTACCCTCTCTGCTGCTATGAATTATATTATTTCTCAAACGAATATTATATAAAAAGTTTGATGCGATATCTTGATCGTGGATCATGTAAATCTATTGTTACAAATCCACGTGGGGTTGACCTAGCATGACTACAAAAATTTATAAAGAGATTATAATTCATATCTCCACTACACCAGGTTTAATGAATATTTCTAAGTGTGTGAGTATCAACTCCATTGAACATAGCAAAAATATTACAATTATCCTTGATCACATTTGGAATTTTTGTATACCGCTGGGTTACATAAATCACATCAGTATTTTTATGTCAACCTCGAGAAAATATTCGAGCTGGATTGGATTGTTTGTCCAGCATCACATCATCATATACGACTACATTGTTCATAGATCCATCAACGGAATCAACAATCGATGCTTCATTGATATCAGTGATAAATTCAATAACATCACCATCTTCGTTTATCGTCTTTGCATTTTCACTAAAATCTTTTAACACATCGTAACATCTTTGATCGTCTACGGATGGAGCAATCAAATACAGCTTATCCCACTTCATCCATCTGATTATTCGATTAAGTAACAGTTGCGTTTTGCCACTTCCAGATGGTCCAATTATATAATTCTGATCAAATTTGGTGGCGTAACTATATGTATAACAGCCTCTTGTTGTTTTTTTTGGGGGGGGGGGCGCTAAAAAGCAATTACATTCATTTTATTATAAATAAATTATTTATCTATAGTGTGTGAAATGTAAGAAATGTAAGACGCGTACTAGCACAAACGACTTAACAACAACTACAACAAGCAATAACAGATCAGCACCTGCTGCTAAGTATGCACAATGTGGTACCAAGAAAATTTACATTTATTTCTATGAAATGAGATGATTTTTTTTATTAAAAAAAATAGGTCGGTGATATTGCAGTAAATTAAAAAATTACCATGCACTCAGTAGACTAAATAACCAGGAGAAAAACATCTTTCAAGATATAATTACTGCGGCCCCTGGAACTAGACTTGATATCCGACTTGACAGTAAAGACCAACGAAGACCAGGTGAATATCTGATAAACGCTATTGATAAGGCTCGTCACACTCATGCTGTATCTTATAAAATAACAATCTGCAGCATATGCATATTGCAGATGTGAAATTCGTTCACGTGTTAAATTATATTACAAATAAATCTTTCAAGGAATCATTAGTTAACAGTTTAGTGAGATCTGCGATGAAGGGTAAACTAGTGTTAGGTGTCAGTAATTAATCAGCTGATTAATATTAGTATGGAATCTATTTATTATTCCCCAAGATGATACTTGAGAGGTAAATCAGCTATTATTAAACTCACCAAAGCATCAAAAGTCAAAGAAATTACTGCAGCAGATTGGTTATCAAGACCGGCATTTGGCAGATTTATCTACCAACGCCTTTAACAAATTCACTTGGCACATTTTGCTGTCAGCGTGCCAAATGAAGTTCATCAGGGGGATATATTATTTGTCCCAAATGATACTGTCAAAAGACGAACGAGTTTAAGTTCATCAATCGGTTTGTTCGTTGTCATGTGACACTACATACTTTGGAATCTGGATTTATAGTTTTATTGGCTGGGTTAAATCATTAAAATTTCATATTACATCATTTGATTATTGTACTCTTGGCTTTGTCTAAAGATATCCATAGCATCATAGTGGCTATGGCTAAAAGAATTTTTGAGATATAGTTGCCCACATTAACATGTCGCTGACACTAAAAGATGTTTGTACGATATCCAATTAGCCCTAAATCAAAAGATTAGACTCCCAATATGATCGACATAACTGTCATCGTGTTATTGATGCTTCGTTCCCACAGACAGTCATAGCAAATTGGGATTTTCACTTAGACTTATTATGCTTTGCACTAAATTCAAATGGTGCTGTTTAAATCTACTACAAGATGGCAGTCATCTTAAAAATTATCTCAACACTTCTTGAATGAATGTAAATGTTGACTTGGATTTTCTATCAAGACATGTCTCATTGTATGTAATTTGCTAAAACGGAAAAAGATCTCCCTAAATGTAAATCTTTTTAATGCTGCTTCCTCTAAATAAATAGATATGAATGACAATTCGGAACATTTTCTATCTAAATATAAAATTGGTCCAATATTGATGTGCTGCCAATACAACCACCGAAATGGCTGACTTGATGACAATCCTGAATATCTTTATATGGTAACTGTTACAGAATTAATGGACGTTTCAAAATGTGAGTTCTCCCGAAACAATAAAATGTTGTGTAGTTTGTTCCCAATCATAATGGAGCTCATTCGACTTCCAACATGACACTGGGCCATTTAAATAATCTCCTTTTGCATGATCGGTAGCATATGTAAATGACCTTAGAGTTAAATCAAAGGTCTCTGCTTCCAATGTATGTTCCCTGTCGATTTTATAAAGAACTGGTTATGCATATATAAATAAATTCTGACCAGATTAGTACTGGCTGCGTTTGATGAAACATATAAATAAATGTTGATCAAACACCAGTTTGTAAATATATCTAAAAAATAATATATTTTTATATTTTTAGACTTTGGGTAAATCTTAACATTGAGTAAAACAATTCATTTATGTGATATTCTATTGAGTATATCGATTTATAGCTTAATGATCATGACATTATGTACATGTATCTTGCAAACATTATAATTCAACATAAGAAACTGCTTTTCTAGCAGCTTTAGTTTAAGGACAAAAGAAACAGACTCATCTTGGCTTTCTTGGAATTTGGTTTGGCAAGTTGAGTGTTAGTGCCTTCATTTATCTTTATTCATCGTCTGTTTCTTTACTTTCCTAACTTTTTTTAATATAGACAGCTACTGTATGCATGCTTCAATTCGATACTTTTTTTTGTAAAAGAATGCTTATCTGTTTTAACTTTGGAATTATAAGTATTGTACAAAAAAATACCAATCTCTCAAATAAAGCTGGCAAAGTTTTCAAGTTCAGAGCACAGCAAAATATTGACTTTTTTATTTTATCCTACATTTTAAGTCTTCTGCGATTTAATTTCATCTACACCTGAGAGTGAAAATGGAAGCATTCTGCAAATACCTCAATAAAATCCATTAACTGCTGCGGATATTGTACATGTGGGGAGATAATCCACAAAAATGCCAAGAATAATTTTCTTTCACTAATGAGTTTCTTTTTTTATTGCATTCATTATCAAATTTATTCTAATAAATCCTAGATAACTCTATTATAATTTTTTACAGCCCCAACATCCTGTTTACTTATAGTCTCCTTAACAATCACTTTGTATCCAAAACAGTTTGAAATATTTATTTTGTCTTTTTATTCTTCCATTTTATACAAAATCAGTACTGTATTTCAAACATTCATTCAGGTTGCATTGAAACAAATTCAATACATACATCTGAAAGAAAGTCACCCGTAATACAAGCAGCTTACTACAATTTTCACAGAAAATCATAGTAGACCTATGGCAAATTGGAAGCAATGCAGTAGTGAGGAAAGAACTACACAAAAGATAGAAAGTATTCTGTGAAGAAAAAACCGCAGAAACTATTGATTCCTGAATTAATAAAGTATTAGATGACACAGAATCTTTTACCTCATCCATTTTTGTAATCTTGATGGATTTAGTTGTTGTTGTTGTAGGATTTAATGCCATTTTTCAGCACACAATAAGCTATACATGGTGGCCAGTATTATTGGTGGGGGAATAACCTGGGAAAACCCCAGGAAAAAACACCGATCCACGAGAAGCTACTGGCAAGCTTTCTCACATAACTACATTAGTTAAATCTTAGACTCGAACCCACGCAGACAGAGGTGAGATAGCAGTGATTCATAACGGAAAGCGCTTTAGACCACTCAGCCACTTGGGGCTCCGATGGATTTAGTGGAATCCCGTTTCTTTTTTTTGTCAGTGATTTTATTAGTCAATATTGATTTCAGTTATGGAAACCTCGTCTTCTAAGCATCAAAATGCCAAAAGAACTGAGAAGTATTTAATATTTTAAAAGCTGATTATTGAAAGCATAAGTAGTGGTATCTGCAAGAACTGGTAAGAGATCATTACTGTGTACCAAATAGATATGATACCATGTTTAAAAATTAAAACCAGAATATAAAAGAAAACATATTTTTTTCCTTGAAAGCATCCTACAAGTTCTCAGTAAACAAAACTATTACTGTAAGAAATTGGTATCGCATTTACTTGTGAGGGGTCTCATTTGAATATTCAAGTACTCTCTTTGTGCTAGCAATGATCACAACACATTTGAGAATAAAACCCACCATTCAATCTTACTGTAAAACATATTGGTGACATTTGTTTTTCTTTGCTTTTAGATTTCTAGCTTCACTGTAGGATTATCCTCTTCTAACATCATAGGGGAGGTTTCGAAAAGTCCTTACTTAGTAAGAGCATGTATAGGACATGTCTTTAAGATGATGAAAATAAAATACAAATGGCTACGTAAGAGAAATGCATGTGTAATGCAAAAGTTCAACAATTTATAGCAGTTGACATGAAACTACTGAATTAAATGGTTGTTTAGCATACGATTAGGCATATCAAGCTGTGCGATCACCAGTGGTGCCAGAACAGTTCTGATCGAACTCGGAATGGGCTGAGATGGAATTTCACAATAACTCCGAGAAACAACTATTAGAACACTGTTTACCCCGGAAATAATAAACAAAAAAGACTGCCATTAGCCAAATAATTTAGGGACAAAAATGCTTGTGAATTTCATGCCATACTGATATCATATGAATTATCTCTTTTATCAAGTAACAATGCAGCAAGCATCAAATGGCGCTACTGCCCCACTCCTGAAACAAATGAACATGAAATGATCAATGTATCCCACAAATCTTCAATGTCAAGGTCTGTGATTTCCATTTTGTAGTCTATGTCAAGATCTGTCATTTATATCTTGGAGACGATGTTGGGGTCGGTCATTTCTATCTTATGAGTCTATGTCGCGGTCTGTCATTATGTCTTGGAGTATGTTAGGGTCCCTATCTCCCTTGTCCCAAGAAATAACAGGAAGAAGAATATAGGATGGGGAGAAAGAAACAGACAGAGGTTGGTTTACCTAAAATTTCATCTATCTCTTTCTCCATGCCCCACTCTGTTAAGAATCCTATTGAAATCAAAATATTTAGATCTCGCCACTAGCTGTAACATAATTAATATGTTGTTTGCATCCGTGTGTGAAAACTGTTCTGTGCTTTTAAAGCCTGCAGGGGCATGAACATAACTCTAGTCTGAATATATCTCTGTTTCTTTATACCCTTTTATTGATTTAGAAAATATAAAAGCACAAATGAGCTAAAAGATGCCCAGAATATATAGTCAGTTAATGGATTAAACCAGATTATGACCAGGGAGCTCTAACACCATTGTCACGTGCATTTCAAACCAAACGGAAATTTTCAGTGAAAATGATGACCATGCTCGCCAGTTATTTCCAGTTCATCGACAATTCCATATTTTGAAAAGAGATCGATATGACACATGCTTACGATATTTACAATGTCAAATCAAGCACAGGAAAATAATGAACCATAAACTGACCAGTCCTAACAGTAACCTCTTAATGCTGAGCGCCAGGCAAATTAGCTGTTAGTACCATTTTTGCAAGTCTTTGGTATGACTCAGCTGGGGATCAAACCCATGACCTTCCACATTTGAGGCAGATGCTCTAACCACAAGGTCACTGGATCTATACCTTTCAAGTGGATTTAACATACAGTGTATTTCTAAGTATACATGTGCACAGGGCTATAAACTCTCAGCCTTATAGTAAGTTATGAAATTGTCCAGTAGTTCCCGAATAGGATTAAGTATATCACTCTATTGTCTCAAGGACTCGTCCATAGTGTACGCAATATGGTATCATGATGATATGGAAACTCCATTAAGTATGAAACGCGAAGATGATGAAAGTGGGCCAATATGTTCTCAGTTAGGTTAGAAATTGTTACTCTATGAATTATCTGACCAAGTATTGTACACTTTTTATCAAAGAATTTTGTTACTGAATTGGTAGGAGGGGTACAAAACATGAATTTCTGCAAAAACTATAGCTTAGCCACCTAAAACAAGTTCATTATGGTTAAGAGCAGTTTTCAAAAGTTCATAGGTTGTAGGTAAAATGCATTATAATGCAATTTTGCTTACAACGCGATGGCAGCATGGCTCCTATTCTTTTAATCTCAAGTGACCTCTTTTTTTACACATCCTAAATGCATGTTCTTTATTCGTATCCCTAGCAGAATATATGATCAAGATGTTAGTTAAAATTGATGACACTGAAATTTCAATGCACATTCTCTATGGGGAGGTTTTTTGAAAACCTTTTAAATCTGATCTCACTTACATCGCAATATTATTCTTTGGACTCCAAACATCGCGTCCTATAGGGTTTTACCTGTACTTTGCTGGCTATTATTTCTTATCTGCTCCATAATGCTATAGTACGGCTTTAAGTTCGCGAATGCCACAGTAACCTTTTTAAAAGAGATGTTGATCAAATAAATGTTTAAATTTTAATTTCAATTTAAGTTGTTATTTATTCATCTTAAACCGTATCTAGTCTTGTAGTATAAGCTTCCACGGAAATGAAAACTATGCTATAATTTTAAATTGTATGGTATTCTGCCTTTTCTACATTATTTGTCTGAAATTCCAAGGGCTGAACATGATTGGTTGCATGATTTGTGTACGCATATGACTAACAA
This sequence comes from Unio delphinus, assembly GCA_029339505.1. Classification (NCBI taxonomy): domain Eukaryota; kingdom Metazoa; phylum Mollusca; class Bivalvia; order Unionida; family Unionidae; genus Unio; species Unio delphinus. The sequence goes on along the minus strand of JAQISU010000167.1, from coordinate 4,019,381 downwards.
TGCAAATGATGCGTAGCAGGTTCAATTCATAATGCTATAGTTTCATCTCATCTGTCAATGGATTGAAGATTGTTTGTTTGTTTGATTAGGATTTTTAACGTAGCTTTAACAATTTTTCAGTTATATCGCTACGATGTCTGCAATGAGGCAGTTTTTATAGTGATGTCTAGCACTGAGACATCATGCTACATGTCTGCGGCATGATGTCTCACCCAGTCACATTATCCTGACACCAGGCCGACCAGTCCTAACACTAACCTCTTTATGCTGAGCGTCAAGCGAGGCAGCTGTTAGTACCATTTTTGTAAGTCTTTGGTATGACTCGGCCGGGGATCGAACCGACGACCTCCCGCTTCCGGGGCGGACGCTCTAACCACTAGGCCACCGATGCGGTTCAATGGATTGAAGACGAAACAGCAATAATACTAATAATTTCTGAAATAATAACTCATTTTCCAATCTATTTAATGAAGATATAACTAGATGAAACAACATTTAAGTTAGCGTAATAACTCTTAGAAACCCAAATTTGGCTAAATGTGGCTAAATGGCTCATAGCGAGTAAATGCGGTATTGGCTAAATATGTGCTTAAACAATGTTTGAGAAATGCATGTTCTCTGGTCATGATTACTATTGATGGCTTAGAAAAATAAATCTAGTATACTATATTGTTATGATCACAAGAGTTTTGAAAAATGAGCAAATGCAAAACTTTATTTTTGTCATTGCAATAACAGCTAAACCAGAGCATAGTAAATGAACGTGACACATTTCAAAACAATGTTTTATATTACTTTCTACTAAAGTGTTCTCTTGTAATGAAGACTGGTTGTTTGGACTCTTGGTAAATGTTTGATAAATAACTTGGAGGCAATCTGCAAACGCTCCTTAACTGATTTATTTCCTTTCATATAGTTCTTCCTATGCTCTGAATATAAATCCCCATTTGTTTGTACCCTCATTCCAATTTATTTTTAAAAACAATCATAAATTAAATTTTATAAATTTAGAACTTAGTCACTTAATTTATTGATTTATAATTTTAAATCGTATTATCACCAGAGGAACTGCGTGTTTCGTCTCAAACATAAATTTTCAGACTACCTTGCTTGTTCGTTACTTCCAGTTCCTGGACAAGTCTATTTCAGCAAAGGGGTGATGCACAACTACATGTGTATGTACATCAACCAACCAACTTGGGGTTTTTATAGTAGCAACCGATCACTAAGGGTCATTTGTGTTACTTTATATCCAGCATATCGCTGGACATTTATTTTCCCTTGGGGAAGGGTCGTTACTCCCCCCCCCCTCAGGCGTTTATGTGCATACCAATGCACTTATTAATTTGGGCGTTATACCGAATTACTAATAAGTAACTATCGATATAGATCTAAGCCCTGGGGCAGGTAGGTAAGGCCCATCCACACCTCCCCTAACAACTTCTAGATGCGATACCTGCAGGAAGAGGCAAAGGCGGAAAAGGTCCCAGTCAGACTCCTCGTCGTCCCACACGCAGGGGTAGCGCCGAACGCACACCCAGACCCACCAACGAAGAAACACGAGACGCCCCCAAAACACTCCCGGAGAACACAACCCGCGAAGCAGCAACACACACCGAACACGCAAAGAGAAAGACAGCAACAGCCACAGATGCCACACCCTGACGAACGGCTCCCTTTAATTTTGTATCAAATTCAGTCCAGTTGTGCTAGTGGATGCCCTACACCAATGATGTGTGCCACCTGTGCAATTATATCGAGTTTTATAAGTTACGGAATTTCCTAACACTTATCACTATGCCCTAATTAAGTACAGAGTGTACTGTACAGTTCCTTATCCGGCCGGCAAAGAACCCTTCTGAAGAGGGCAATTCACCCTAGAAAAAACAAAAAACCTATACTGGGGTGTCAGAGTGACTATTGGTTTGTTCAGGTTAGGTTGTTTTAAGTTATGAATTTGGTTGGGTTTGGTCCGAAATGGTCATATTTGATTTGATGTTTGGTTAGTCAAATGGAATTCGTGTATGTACATACAAGAATGTACATACTATATCAATCTACTTCTGATATGTACAATGTCAAATCATGGAAAAGTACGACAACTACAAATTTACATTTGGCATGGATTTAACAAGTGGTTTAATTTCTATGTAAATGTGTGCAAAGTGCTATAACTCTCAACCTCTCACTCTGCTGTCAGAGTAAAATAGACTCACCCATAGTATACATAACATGACACAGTGTTAGTAAGGAAAGTAAATTAAGCACAAAAACTACGGACAGTGACAGTGCTAGGGCATTTCTGGTTAGAGTTGGGTTAGAAATTATACATCAGTGAATGAAATGACTTTTTCTGTGCATTTTTATCACACCAACTGTTTTCGTTATTGAAATGGCGGGGGGGGGGCTATAATCATACTAGAAATTTTGCAAAACCTGTAAAACCATGTATTTAGCAAGAGAGATGGACTAATAGGAAGATGGATGCATAGAAAATCAAGAGAACAGCAAAATATTAAAACTAGGTTAAAAACACAAAATGTTTATTATTAAACATCATATCACTGAAATGGTGTAAATTGTACATAAAACTTTTAATAATATCAGATGCAAATGAAAAACCACCAGAAAAATTTGTAGTGTCCGATGGGTGTTTTCTTTCATTGTAAAATGAAAGTGTCTTTTCTGCTTTATATGAAAGAACAATGCCTGTGGAATGTGTCTTTGTTTATAAAACAATTTTTACTTTAGCATAAAATATCTTTTTTTATAAGTCTTGTTATGGCTATTGGCAATCTTCTTTAAGAAGGAAGTTCAAAGTCCCCTGGTATAATATTATTGACTGATGTCATCAGGTTTTTAAACGATGTAACTGAAACCTTACTTTACTTTGTATTATATATTCCAAGTGTAACCTCAGTGGTCGCAACTTCCTAGACCTGACCGATTTGAATGATTGTTTAATATATCAGATATAGAACATATTTCCCAACTTTATATTTTCTTCTGTCTTCATGGTCAGTTTGATGTCCGCCTGATGCTTGTTGGAATGTGTATACCTAAAAAAATTTGGTCAGTATTTTTGACTTAAATTTATTTATTCTAAACTAAACTAAGCAAGTCTTTTGAATGATTGTTTTACTGTCACAATAGAATAAATTAATATTAAAAATAATAATGTTCAAATTACATTGTAATTTCGTTGGAAAATAAAAATCAATATTCTTTTCTTAACTTGAACTACCATGTTGTATCACTTTTACAAGTATTTGGTAGACTGCTTCGGTGGCCTACTGGTTAGAGCATTCGCCTCAGATGTGGAAGGTCGTGGGTTTGATCCCTGGCCGAGTCATACCAAAGACTTGTAGATAAACTATGACAATATGATATTGAAAATGTTTGTTATAATTTTATACATTGTTCTTTAGACTGATCATGGAAAAGAAATTCAATTTTCTAAAATATGTTATAATATGCAAAATACAATTGAGTTGAACTTCATTAGTTTCACGTTGATACAGTTTATTTCATGTTTTAACAAGACTTTGAACAATAATCTTTGTACATATTTTTAAAAAATGTAGTTATCGACAAGACATGCCATATTTGATAGAAATCTGAAATTGATTATAAAGAAATTATGTGACACTTTCTGTTGTTTGTTGTTTTGTAATGTTGTGTTAATAAATATATGCTGAGAATTAGTATATACCGGTATGTTATGTGAAGACTGAATGCATGTGGGGTTTTTTTTCTCTTTATAATCATGGAAAGTTGGCTTTAGTGATTTCAATTTATTTTTAAATATCAAAATTGCACTATCAGCTTTTGTTTTTTTGGTTAAGCCATGTTCGTATCTTTGTTGACGTAAATCTTCAAATAGAATTCAGTCAGATATGGTGAAAAGATCGCTTGAACAACAGATAGTTGAGAAAGAAACAAAAAAATATGTTCAAAAGCAACCACCGCAAAACATTTAATTAGACATTGCATTTGATGACTCCGGGAGTAAATCCCCAAAATGTAACACCTGTATACATTTAAAAAGCTAGCCAATTAAAAACATGCCAAATGATACCTATTTATACTTGGGAACACGTATATATTGGTTTATCATTCAAAAATTTACTACATGTTAGCGTCATTGGCTATCATTTACATCTCTCTGAAATATATTTCTTGTTTATATTTAACATGCATCATATTTAAATTTACATTACAAAATGTCCACTGCTTCTGCTCGAAAAAGACAAAAGACAAACTGGCTCTGTGCTTTATGTGGACTTAATTGTGGTGTTGGGTCCCTTGCTTGTGATAACTGCAAGTGTTGGATGCACGCAAAGTGTGATGGTTTGACAATTGACGATTTAAAAACTATTTCTGGACAATACTCTTATGAATGTCGTGTGTGCAGTCGTACAGCCGACGGTGAAGTTTACAACTATGAATGTGCAATGAACAGACCAAATACAGTTATTATTATTATTATTATTATTATTATTATTATTATTATTATTTTGATTATGAAAAAGCGTCTGACCGTATTGACCGAAACACACTTATCATAAATGAGCAAATGAAAAGAGTAGTAAAATGCTTACTATACAAAAACCCATAAATGTAAATGTCAAAGTTTGTGAAAACGCCAAATAGCTTGCCAAAATATTAACCTGCCCGGCCGGTCCGGTGTGTTTTATCATCATTGTTATTTTCATTATTTCTAAACTAAAGACATATTCCTGACCAGATTAATGGTGTATCGGTTCAGTAAACTATTAAAGTAAAGTAAACTCTTTTTCATTAACGTTGTGTTTTTTTTAAATTATAGTACGTGATTTCCGTCACACACTTTATGTTAACAACGTTACAAATCCTTTTAGAACAATGAATAATTAATCATCATCGGGGTTTTGTTTTGCCTTTTACTTTGTCATATAACTGATTCTTTTTGTTGATTTTTTTCCTCCAGACATTCTCGTATTCGTGCTTTAAGTTATTGGTAGAATCAATTGCGTTATGTTGTGTACATTGATTTAATCCTAGAATTAATATATTTTGTGCTTGTACCTTTCTTGTTCTTAATGGCGTGTAATTTGCCAGTAACGCGTACTATTAGTATTATTATCATGAGCAACGATGTGTTGTAATATCATCTTGAATAAGGCGTAGGCCACAAAAATGTAGGCGTGGGGGATGGAGGATGGGATGTCGGGATCGGGATCGTTTTAGATGAATGATATTCTTTTTCACGATAATTAATATTTTTTCTCAAGCAATTTAGCAAAGCTATAATATGGCTTTTTTGTATACCGTATCGGTCCTACTAAAACAACGTAAAGACGGAAAACATGTAGTGTTGATACAAAAATGTATACCCGTAAATATGTAAGAATTAGAAAATGCTTGCTTAGTCTATACTTGTTCTTTTTCATGATCCATTTAATTTAGTACAACGATTGAAACGTTTATAAACTAACAATACTGGAAAATATTTACTGTTGATATAAAATGTAATGCATATGGTAGTGAGGTGCTAATGTATATTCGATTACTGCGTTAATGCGTGTTACAATCTCGAGTAGGTGATTAGACAGATGCGCTACCTTTAACTCGATTAAAATTAAGTGTAGTTTCACTATGTTGATTATGCAAATTATAAGCATCTTAATGTGATTGTGATTTTTCGCATTAATTTTTTGCATTGCCAAAATAAAGTCAAATTGACGCACAACATATTTCTTCTAAAAGTTTGTAATACCGTTTTGATTAATTTCTTTTTTTCAACTTTATTTAATTTAATCAATTTTTGACTACTTCATAGAAATAAGGAAAACTAATTACTGAACATTCATTATTACACTGAATTGATTAAATATGCTATTATAAAATATGAGGTGGAATGTAGTGTAGTTTATGAGCAATTTTATTATATTTTATTATTTATATAAGTAAGCGAGTTTGATATATACATGTATATACATAAAGAAAAGCATGGAACGAACTTTCAATTATGAGCGATTATTGACCAATTCATTCGATCTATATATAGACACAATTCTCATTATTTTCTCACAAAGTGAGGGATAGCTAGGTTTTAAGCTTCATTGTTGATATGTTTCTCTTTGCAGGCGGCATCATCCAGCATTGATCACGTGCGTGTCATGGCCAAACGAGAAAAACAATTTCTACCGCCATTACGATGGATCATCATCAGTTAGACCCAACACAACGTTACATCGACTTCGCAGCAATTGGCGACTTGGAACAAAATGCCAACAAAGACTCCCGAACGTATCGGCCTTTACGGACTGTCTTTTTAATGCCCTTTCCATCGCAATGTGTGGTGCAGATTCTATGTGTTGTTAAATTAAAGTGCGCACTTGTATATAAATAGCCTGTAATGAACAGTTTTACATATCGCAGAATTACTCTAAAGATTTTCTGTTGTGTTCACCTTCGTTTGTAGAAGCTCTCATGAACTGTGCTAAGATTGGTGCATATTCGAAGGCGTGGACCATACATGCTGCAAGTGATGCAATGAATTGTAACATCAACGCATGTTACCCTAAAGTAAACGGACCTGACAACTACATAGCACAACTCTTGACGAGAACACATATACCAAAGGGCACAAAGAAGTCATTTGGAGTTTTGTGGTCAAGAATAGGATTACAGAGCGGTCGCATCTGGTTGCCTAATCGTTTTGTGACACTGGTTCCATGTACAAATGAAATGGTCAGCACACCAAATAAGTCATGGAACTCACTTGCGAAGAATCATTTATCCCCACCGACCCATTTGTCACAGATGAGGATAATTTAGTAAAAACTCAAAGATTATGGATATAACTGACACAGCTTACATACAAACGGACGAACTCAAGAAAATTAATACTTGGGGCGCCTTTAAATGGACATAATGACTGTGAGGATCAGGCAGCATCATTAATCCCAGACATTGTAGACAGTAAGGAAGCTGATGAGCATACAGACGAGATGACCAACATTTATGAAATACCAGGAACTTACCCTCTTCCCGGAATAAAACCGCTAAATGCAGAAGAAATACTCAATATAATCCTGAGTGACATTCCGACAGTGAAACAAATTCCAACTGGAATTAAACAAAATGTTTAATTGCGTTAAAAGTGAACGCAGAAGGTAAGAAACTGTGTTAAGTTCTAGTCAAAGAAGATTTGATTTACACGGAAATACATGAAGCGGGAACAAGGAAAATAAAACTGCTGAAACCTCAGCCACCCAGATCCGAGATAATTACAATTCGTTAGGTAGTATGCAACACTGAAGAAGAAAAAAACAAATTGGCATTGTAACAACCAATTCGCCAATTTTGTTGGGGCCATTGATGCTCCATCGGGACGGTCAAAAGAACTATTTCCGGTTATTTTCCCATCTCAGAGGTGTGCTAGGTATTGAACTCAAAAATGTGGAGATACTAATGGAGACAGACGATGAGAAAGCAATGATCAACGCTGTTGATCTGGCTTTCCCTGATTGCAAAAGAAAGCTGTGCACGAAACACATCAAAGACAATTTTATCCGTCAAATGACAGAAAAGATTCCCAAAACTACTAAGGAGCGGACATTTATCGTTGAAATGATCTCTGGATCAAATGGTGTTGCCACAGCCAATGATTCAGCAACTTTTGACGAACGTAACCAAATCTTGAAAACTAAATTGATCGAAAATAATCACGGAGATCTTTTTAGTCTATTACGAAAGATACATTCAAGAGAAAATATAAAAAAAACACGTATCCGGTGATGACCAACTTTGGACTAATAATAATACGGAAAGCATGAACAGCCGTTTAAAGGTCTTGCTCAACTGGCAACCAAGGAAAACGAACAAACTCATTGAAAAAATATATGAACTGATCAAGGTCCAGCTCGTTGACATTCGCCGATCTCTTTACGGGACAGGCAACTATATGCACAACACAAAATTCTCGCGATGTAAACTAAGTAAATTATCGTGGAGTTCCAAATCTGAGGAAGAAAAACACGATATATTCGTGACATTTTTGAAGAAATCCCACCTTAAATTAACAGCGGTCACGCCCACAGACGTACACCGTGTTGAATGCCCCAAAAATTGAAAAAAAGCCAAACCAAAAAACAAGGTGCCGGGCGACAAGGACTCAGAGAAAGAATTAGAAAATGTTTTTTTTTGTATATCATCATTATTTTCTTTTTCTTATCTATTTAACCCCGCACAAAGAAACATTTTAAACCATGTAACCAGTTGAGAATCTGTAATTATTCATTGTAGATTTAATTGGCCGTTTGCCAAATACATGTTCTCCGAAATGATAATAGGTATGGTACGTTCTCTGTAAACAAACGCGAAAATGTAACTCCTTTCTTCAGCCATTTTGTACTAAATATGAAGACAATTAAAAAATGGTATTTCATACTTTAAAACAATTTATGATATAAATACACTTGTCTGAAATGACTTTTATGAGGATTTGTTAAGCTTCGTATGACTTTGTATCGCTTTGTGTGATTAGTATATATTTGAAAAACACTTTCTTTCGACAACTTCAATTAACAATTTATACAGTAATAAACAGTTGACGTATGATTTTGTCACGTTGTTATTAATTTATTAATTATTCGAGTTCGAATTTGTAATCTGTCGTCCTATGTTCGGTCATTTAATTTTGATAAATATTTTGAAGACAAGTCTTTCGGCTTTGTTAATTTATTCATCAATATAATTAACAATATAAATACATGTACGCATTTCTTATTCGACTTCGCATAGCTTTGTCAGGCTTAGCAGTATTTAGCAAGGCCCCAAATTGTGTACACTTTTCAAGTATTTTTAAACCAACTGATCTAATTACTACAAATGCTAATTTCATAATGCCTAATTACCAAACAGGATGTTTTGTTTTCATCATGTAAATATTAGATCTATTCTGTTGATTATTAACTTATAGTTCATAACATTATCAGACCCATTTTAAATTTACATTTGTTCACGAGTTTACATGTCAAAATTATTAAAGTATACATCAACAGTAATTTCAAATATTGTTCAATCAAGATTCAGTTAGTTTGTTTAATTACTCATTCAGCCGACAAAAAGTTTGCAAGTGAAATTTATAGTGAATATTGAATTTCATGTGCATATATAACTGTCACAAAGATATGTACATTTAATTAATTAAATTTATTAATTATTAATTAATTAAATTTGACACATTATATCGGTGTACTACTTTGTCTTATCATAAGGATATATGAAAATCCTATTAATTTCATCTGAGTTTTTTGTGACATGCATATAAAGTTATATTTTAAAAAAATCTAGAAATGTTCAGCTAAACCAAATCCAAGAATCCCAAGGTTGGTAAGAGAAGAGATGGTTAGCAGCAAGCAAATGTCCCTTAGGGCCATATCAAAGGTCTACCTTCCCATCATTAGATTATTCAAATATATAATTAACCATGCTCTCCCAAGTGATGTTGGCTGGGAAATTTGAATTGGAGATTGTGCTAATAAGGATGACCCTTGTTTTAGATGTCAAAGTATTAGCACTGGGCTACATTAAAGGACAAGCATGATAAATGAAACTTGAACTAACAGTAAAATGTTACACTTCACCATGTTCCAGTTTCAAAGTGTTACGTCTACTTCTATCAATTTCTTGTGTTCAAAGTAACTTTACAGTCTCTTTCAAAACAGTTATTTAAGAACCCTTGTGGATTAGATACTTAGGTAATAAATGGTGGTGTATTGTACTGTCATAATATACATCATAACATTCATTCCTTATTTCAAGGATACGTAGATAGATAGGTAGATAGGGGGGGTAGATTAAATCAAGAGAATAAATTTAATGTCTTATATACAAACACATGCCGAATGCAACTAATTTACCAAGTAAACTTTTCGGCATTTAAGTACAATTAATGATGTTGTGAGAGTCTGAATTCTGTCTTTAGTAAATTGTGGGAAATAAAATGTGACTCAACATGTGGTTCTTGTTATTGGTTCATTATGCCCTCAATGTCTTTGACCCGGTAACATCTAGTCTTGTGAAAATTGGTGTAATGAGGCGTCTCAGTTAGAATCCAAGCAAGTCAGCAATTCAAACACTAAAATTAGGTCAGCATGACTTATTTGCTGTGCGATTATTACACCCTTGCTATGCTAAACTCTATTTCACTCTAACTCACGAAATTTGGCATGTGAGTTGTTTATAAAATAGTAATGACATATTGATATTCTACAATGAAAATAGTTTAGCCTTGTCCAAAGTAAATCAGTGTGACACAAGTTTAATACTTCAGAGATATGGATTTTCAGCTATCTGTTCATTACACCCTCAATGACATGTTTGTCTTTTTTATCTTATCTGTCTGGTGAATACATTAGGCCCTATTTTATCTATGCTCGTGAACATTAGCATGCATATATATATATATATATATATATATATATATATATATATATATATATATATATATATATATATATATATATATATATATAATGAGGACTTTGTATAGCGCCTAATCTTTCGAAGCTCTAAGCGCTTTGCACCATCAATAATGATATGACTACACCACAGAACAACATATGACAAAAACAATGAAATTGGAAAACATAAAAACATGCTGAAAACACATGATACAAAACATGATTAGGTCGCTATGTTTGTCCCTGCAGTCGAAACAGGTGAGTTTTAAGAGCACTCTAAAAAGGGACCACTGTATCTTTGTATCTAATTTCAATGGGCAATTCATTCCACGTCGCCGGGCCCTGGCGTGCAAACGAACGTTGTCCATATGACTTTGTTTTCACCTTCGGAACAATGAGTATACGATTATCAGAAGCAGAGCGTAAGGATCTAGCTGGTGTATACACATGGGTGAGGCTGGATAGGTATATTGGACTGGAGTCTGTCACTGAAACATAGCACAGAGAACAAATTTTGTGTTTGATTCTGTATCGAATTTATAGCCAATGTAGGGTACAGAGCAGTGGTGAGGTGTGCTCTGATCGAGGTACTCTAAGGATGATCCGTGCAGCTGTGTTTTGAACTTTTTGAAGCTTCTGGAGTAAATATTGTGACGAACCAGACAGAATTGAGTTACAATAGTCCAGTCTTCAACTAATGAACACACAAGTGTTTTAAATGGCATCAACTGATGCGTCTCAATTCAAGATATGCAGCCTTGCATATGTTCATGACATTTTGGTGCAATGTGAGACTACTGTCTAGAGTAACGCCTAGGTTCCGTACTGACTGTGAGAATTTAATATTGGTGTTGCTGATATTTATTGTCTGAGGTAAAGGATGTGAATGAGAAAGTCTTTGTGTTGTGATCAGAATACCCTCAATTTTATCATCATTCATCTGCAGCTTGTTACATGTCATCTATGATTTCACATCAGAAATGCACTTCTCTACTCCATGGATGGTAGCATCAACTGCAGTTGGGTGGCTAGACTTGTATATTTGGGTGTTATCAGCATACAATTGGTGCAACATTAGGTGATGATCTATGACACTTGAGAGCGGCTGAGTATACAGAATGAATAGAACAGGTCCAATAACAGATCCCTGTGGAACATCATAACATAAGTCAACTGGGCTGGAGTGTATTCCATTTGCATATATAATTTGTGTCCTGTCGACTAAGTAGTCCTTGAACCACTGTAAGGCTATATTCTGAATGACAAATCCATGCTGGAGACGGTGAAGTAATAAATCATGATCTATTGTGTCAAATGCTGCAGATAAATCCAGGAGTGAGGACTGTAATCTTTCCACTATCCAAAGGAGAGAGAATGTCACTAAATACTTTCAGAAGAGTAGTTTCCGTACTGTGGCAAGGGCGATATGCAGACTGTACATTGCTAAAAAGACTGTTTGAATTCAAATGAGATACAAGTTGAGTTAGAACAACCTTTTCTAAGATTTTTTTATATGAATGGGAGATTAGAAACTGGGCGGTAGTTCTTTAAATCGTTATGGTCCAGTGTTGGTTTCTTCAGCAGTGGCTTTACGATGGCAGTTTTGAAAAATGATGGGAATTCCCCTGATGAGAGAGAGATATTAATAACATCAGTTAGTGAAGGCAATATTGGGTCTAAGCACTCAAGCAGCAGTGATGTCGTAATTGGATCAAGTTCACAAGACTTTGGTGCACTTTTCATCACGATTATCCGTACTAAATCAATAGAAACAGGTTCAAATGCTCCTAACGGTTGTCGCTGAATTCTGCATCATAACTGTATGGTGACGAATCAGTTGAAATTGTGCTGTCAAGCGAATCTCCAATTGTTTGTACCGTGTCATCGAAGAAATTTGCATATTGGTCCGTAAGGTCTACTGGAGAGAAGGTTGTTGAAAGTGGTGTACATTTGTTCCTTGACATTAGTTTGTTAGTTATCTCGATGAGCTCTTTGCAGCTGGAACTCTCCGTGATCTTAGTACTGTAGTGGGATGATTTGGCTAAATGGACTATGTTTGTGACGTTCTTCTTAGAGGCTTCGTATATATGTTTATGAATAGCGAGTCTGGTGGAAACCCAAAGCGTATCTGCTTTTCGGCGATGTCTTTTAGCAGTGCGAAGCTTGTCCCTAACACTGCTATACCATGGAGAACACTGTTTTTTTTTTATTGATACTCTGCATTTGGTGACTGGGGCATGTTTTTCAAGCAATGAACGCTGGCAGTTATCAAGTTGTTCCGCTGTTGGATGTAAGAAAGTTGTTAGGTTTTCTTGGATGTCATGCATGAATTTGTTTCTATTTATCATACGGAGGTTTCTCTTAGTAGCAAATAGAGGTGGAGGGTCAGCGACTGATAAGTCGAGATGGCATACATTGCAGAGGTGATCTGATGCAAGTTCGTGGGATACAAGGGTGGATTGTAGAATATTATCATCATGTCTATAAAGAAACCAGTCTAAAATGTGATCAAGTTTATGGGTAGGTTGGTTAACTGACTGTTTAAGATTGAAAACATGAATGGAATCTAGGAGTTTTGACATGTATGGTTTACCAGGACAGTCAAAGTGAAAGTTGAAATCTCCAGGAATAATTAGGTTGCCACCTATCGAATTTCCATACACTAGAAGATTTGGGAACTGCTCCAAAAAGAGATTCAGTCAGCTTGTTTTTTCTACTAGGAAGAGGACGGTAGAGACAGAAAAAAATGGACTGACCTTTGTTCCAGTGTGAGCGTTGTTAGGACTAGTTCAAACGATGTGTGGCAGAAATTGAAGGTTGTGTTGTACTTAAGGCATTTGATCATGGAATTCTTTGTAATTACTGCAATTCCACCTCCACGAGAGTTGCGGGGGAACGACTTGATGGAGTAATCGCTGGGTGTTAAATCCGCACACTTACATTCATCACCTGCGGAATGTAACCAAGTTTCTGTCAGGAAGACGACGTCAATATTCTGGTCGTTGATAAAATTAACAAGTTCTGTGCGCTTTTCCGGTGATCCTACTGATTGAGCGTTGAATAATGCAATACGTAGTGGTATCCCTGGGACAGTTGACACAACGGTTGACGATTTAAGAGGAATTTGAACCAGGTTATTGAAATTAACGGCAGAATTTTTAAGTTGTTTATCCGTTACGGGCGAAAGGTAGATAACTGGAATTCTTCTTCCTGTTCTACACCGGCCAGCTTTGAAAGAACGTTTCTTTTTTCGCTTCCGTTTACATTTAAGAAATGATGAATGTATTCCCAATTCGTTTAGTCTTGAGCACAATGTAGTATCTAGAACCAAGGTGTGGTCATTTAATCCAATTAATGAGGGTCCGTCGTATTGTAAGCGGTCACGTGACGCCGGTTTATTAAAAAACAAATGACGTCTTAACATTGGGACAAAACAGCTGAGAAAAATTCTAATTGTTCTCGTTTCCAAAACAAGGATATGAATTAACACATACGAACGGAACAGCCAGTGCATGATGAAACACAATAATGTAGACGATGATAGAGAACAAGCACAAATATAAATATAGCACAAAATCGGAAGAACCCATCTCGAGCAGTTAAGCGATGGCGGCCATATTTCCAGATCATATCCAAACAGATCACCACAACTTTTTTCAAGTCTGAATGATGTTTCAATGTTTAGACATTTGTCTTTTCAACCATTTGTTGCTAAATTCTTTGTGTCTACATCCATACAAGCTATCTTAATGCATCTAAATCTATAGTATAGAGCAGTATAAACCTTTCCTTTATGGCTTTAATGGGTGCAGAAAAGTGTGTATCACTTGACATTTTGCCATTCTGATACTGATGTCACCCAGCACTCTGTCCTATTTAATCTATATTGGTACATTTACTGTAAATAGTCCCACCAGAATTTAGTTCACAATGCATGATGACAATATTTAGCAAACAGATTGCCATAAGGTTACATCGTTGTTGTACCTTTTAACTTTTCCTGTGTAATTTTGCATAATTATTTCATTTTTACCACAAGATTATACTTTTTATCCAACTGTGTTAAAATGTTTTTTCTTATCTTAATATTTTGGTCCATACCAAAACACACCAACTAAAGTAAGGAATAGTTTTTATATGTTCACTTTTGTTCATATGATTTTTTTAATTCACATATTCTCATACATTGTTTTGAGAATATCACATCTGTAGCTACATAACTGAATTATATCTACCGATTAATACACATTAATGAATAATTATTAACTTCAAAAATTATTTTCATTAATTGATCAATAAATTAAGTTTAATTCAATATGTCGTTATGTATAATAATTTGTAAATATCATGGAAGACATAAAAGCAACAGAGGAATTTGACTTTCAAAGATTTCATATAAATCCTTTCTCTCATTTTCAACCAAATTATAATTTAATTAGAATTATAACGGTGATTATTTACTACCTCATTTTGCGTAAAACAATATATAATAAAATTGTTACTTTTTTCCACAGTATATATAGTTTGGCAAAATCTATCAGATAACCTGACATTTTGCTATCAAAACTATTTTTACAGCAAATGTTGATATTAAACGTTGCTAAATTGTTTCTAAAATAACATATTTAGTATTAATATTTCATTCTTGCTTGAGCAATAACAGTTTTAGCAATAATTTGTTAGTACATCTTGAGCTCTAAAAAATACTAGCAATAATAATAATAATAATAATAATAATAATAATAATAATAATAATAATGAGGACTTTGTATAGCACCTAATCTCTAAATGCTCTAAGCACTTTACAACATTAGAAAAGACCTAGAACATAAAAAACATAATATGATTACAAAAACAAGAAAGCTCATGTACTTAGCAAAACAGTGTGCATTTATAAATCAAAATCATTTAAAGTCTTACTGCTTGCTTTGAGAGCAAATAAAATAAAGTTCTATGATATACAAGGGGTCACTCACCCATTATTATGTACTTTTGAGAAAGTGATGTATGCAAGGTGAAGTTGTTTGCATATAAAACATGCACATTGGAGAGAATGTTGGCATACCTCTATGCTACTATGATGTAATATGGCTGTGTTTTCGTTCCATATTGTACTTCTGGAAATTGTAAATAATCTTAGCACATTGCTAACTAAAAAAACTACTCCCTTGTCCAAAAATCAGCCAGAATTTGTCTAAAGTACACTATCTTTAGCAGATATTAAAATAGGGAAAATGAATTTGCCAGACTACACAATATCAGCTTCTGAAAATGCAATGAATGAATTACCAATATATGAAATATAAATTATTTTTTTTAATACAATTTGCCTCTAATGTTCAAGAAATGAAAATGACCAAGTGGACCTAGCACTTTTTTTTATATGAGCTTATCCAAAATAGGCCAAGCTGTATACTTTATAATCCTTATTACACCCATCAATCATACAACACAATAAAGGGAATTTAAGGTTCTTTGAACAATGCCTATGAGATACAAGGTCTTTTGTAAATAGCCACTATAACCAATTGGAGAAATTCAGTTTCTTTACATTTTTTAACCCTTTGCAAAATATGAAACTGTAGATCGCCAACCAAGGGAGGTTCGGGAGAGGTATCTGTTGGTCAGCAAAATGCAACAAAATTTTCTCTAATATCAAGTAAACGACATGAAGCATGCTAACAGACCATATCATTTTGAGTAGGTAAGATATTTTATGTAAGAAGGAATTCTACAGAAGTTCTTAAGTCTGAAAAGGTTAAGTTACCAATTTTTGTGGCAAAACAAATATCACGACAATTGCAAAAACACTAGTATTGAATTACAAGACATGGGTTTTACTATTTCTTTAATATTTTTGCATTTCTATTTCTATCAACATTATTGAACGACCTTCACCTTAGCTCTCTCTCTCTCTCTCTCTCTCTTTCTCTGATAATATGAACTTTCCTTTCATATGTAAGCTTAGACTTACAAATGTTGGATAAGAATGTTGGATAAGAATATTTTGACGAATCCTAGAAGTAACGTACTGATCAAAGTCAAATATCAAGCGTTTTAAAATAAAGGCAGCAGATAACTCATTTAGAATTGCCTCTATGAATTGCCAGGGGTTTGGGGACCCAGAAAAAAGTAGCAATCTATGGAATTACCTAAAGAAAAAAAGGAATACTCAATATATCTATTGCAAGGTACACACTGTATTAAATGACAGGAGACATATTAGATCATCTTGGAGTAACAAATGTATCATTTATTTTGCATTCAGATTCAATGGTAGTATCTACTGAATAAAAATATTCTTAAAAATATTCTTTTTTCTATTTTTAGAAACATGAATAATGCTTTAATCTTTTTTTTATCATACGCAATTGGTTCTCAATTACATATGATAAGATTTGTTAACCCAATCATCAACATAATCATTCAAAGTAATATTATGTTTTTGACAATTCAGGTTAAGATTAATGGGTTACTTATTGGTAAAATGTTGCACAGTTGATGGCATATAAAGTTATGCATAAAGGGACATAATCAGTGTCACATAAGATCCCATGGTAAGTGTGTCAGACACACCCACCAAATATGACTACATACAATTTAAGAAAGTAAACCATTAGTGATTTATACACAAGCCGTGTAGGCTATAAGATTCATTTTTGTTTGCCTCTGTATCGTGCTTCACTGATTATCTAAATGTTGCATTCTCAAGCTCTGGCCATGCAAGAATCATAAATCAAAATTTATGTATGCATCTCTGGTAGTACCAGACCCTTTCAATAAATACTGTCATTGTAACCTGCATTTCATATGACCAGGTTTTTACACCATGTATACTTATAATGATGGGTTACTGAATGTATTTCTACATGATAATTCATTTTTACAATGGCTACTGGAAACAAAAAAGCTGTTGCAAATAATTGCTGTTCACATTTTATTTTGATTAGGGGTGGTATGACTGATATATATGCATCCACCAGTAACATTTTAAAGAGCTATTGCAAGAGGTCTGAAATATCACTGATTTTATTTTTGTTGGATGACAACTTGGTGTTCATCATACACAAGTTTTACACGTCATGATGACCCAATTTAGCAGTCAAATTTAAACACACACGCCCCACCTGAAAAATGTCCTGGGTAAAGAATTGGCCAAGTGATTTTATTCCTGCAGGGCCAGCAAAATCTTTCCTCCTTCATCTGAATCTTTTTTCCTGACGAAAGAATTGGCTAGGTGATTCTTTTTCCCCCTCCAAAATAACTGGCTAGCAAATATTTTCCCCTCCAACTACACATGTTAAGCATGAGAAAATGAAAATCTATAAAAATGGATACTTATTTAAGAATTTAATGAGAACTGATTCCCCCTGCAAATGAATATTTGTTCTAAAAACACCAATATTAAATTAAATTTTAATGTTATAACCTACTATAGGTGATCAGGTGGGTTTCTGTTTTTATTACTTTGTTTGGATCTAAATATAATCAGAATATAAAATGAGGAAATATAACTACCGGGTATTTTAAGTCTTTTTTGGATGAAATATGATTGTAAATTTAATTAATCTCTCCGTCTTTCACTTTTCTTCTCATATTTTGTCTGTCTTTCTCTTCCACCGTCTTTCTTTACCTCTTTGTCTTTCATTTTCTTTCTCTATGCTTCCTGTCTTTCTCTATTTGTCTGCTAATCATATTCCTCCCTCTCTGTTATTCTCTCTCCTCTCTTTTCCTCCCAGTTACCCTCTTTTCCTGTCTTTGCCTATGTCTTTTCTCCCCCCCCCCTCTCTCTCTCCCTGTCTTTCTTCCTGTCTTTACCTCTCGCTTTCTCATTTTATTCCCTGCATAAAACTGTCTCTTTTCTCACACTTTCCAAGTCTTTATGCATCTCTTATGACATTTTCTTTAACTTATCTCTTTTTGCATCTTTGTTCTTCTCTCTATCATGTCTTTATCTCTCATTTCTTCCTGTCTTTCTTTTTCTTTTTCTGTCTTCCATTTGTGTTCCTGACTTTCTCTCTTTTCTTATCTCTCTTCTGTCTTCTGCTCTTTTCCTATATCGGTCTTTCTCTATTGCTTCCTCTCTACCTCTTCACACCTGTCATCCTCTCCAAATTGCATGAGGTGATGGTACGTGTACATGTAATTGTACGATTTGAGTTATAAACTTTGCAATTTCATAAAGCAAAGACAGCTACAAACTTTCTTGAAATAGTGTTGTAAGGCATGTCTCCACAATAGTTACTAAAAACTGAGTAATTACATGAACCACAACAACAATATAAATAAATATTTACAGGACAGTAATATGGATTTAAATATGGTGTTTTCAAACATGCCAAGATTATGAGCACAACATCACTGATGTCTACTGACATGTATGTGACTATTACTAGTGGATCCAATTCCAGAAGGAGTTAACCAGTATGATTGGTTGAGATACCCAGCATATTTTGTCTTGGACACTTTCACTCTTCGAGAATTTATTTTACAAAACTTTGCAAATGACCATTTGTGTGTGTATGTACGTGTCGTGTGTATTTGGGATTTTTCATTACTGTGGCAGTTTAAAGTGATGTCCAGCACTGATGCATCACCTTGCAGACATGTAACATCATGTCCCACCCAGTCATATTATCATGCCTCCAGGCCGACCATTCTTAGCCCTAACAACTTATATCGAGCACCATGTGAGACAGATGCTAGTATCATTTTTATAAGTCTTTGGTATGACACTGCCGGGGTTTGCCCCACAACCTTCCACATCACAGGTGGATGCTCTAACCACTTAGGTCATCAGAATGGTCCCCATTTCAATGTAGCGTTGGTTTGCTAAGAAGGTTCAGGAAGATTCTTTATAAGTTGTGTCTTATACCATGCAAGTGACTTTTGAAATGCTATTAGCCCAATATTGTAGCCTCTATTTTTGTAAAGGTTCATTTTTTAAAAAAACAACACTTGTCTACTTTATATTTCAAATGTGGGCCTTAAGCAGATTAGGAAAGAGCCCATTAATGAAAAGAAACAAATTGCTGTTGGGAGAAATAATCTGCTAGTTGATCAGGTCATCCAACCACAACCCCAACTGATTGTATGACCTATTACATGTATGGTATTTCCTAAGTTTAATACCAAAGAGACAATTCATAGTAAGGAACTAATTGGTAGTACAATGTGGTGAAATAATCAGCTGATTCTGAACCTTACCCTTCCGAATCTGTTAAAGGATCTATTATGTTTTGGTATTTCACTTGTATGTCTTGAGTGTATTATCAAAGGGCACATACATGAAAAAAAATGAATTAGCTGAAGGGGGAAAATAATGAGATGGTTGACTATCCCTTTTCCAATTGTTAGCTGACTCATTACATATATACATGTGGCAGTCAGCTTATTACTAATGAGTCCATTACTGAAAAGAAACTAATTGAGGGGAGGGGGCAACTAACTAGAGGGGGAACCTAAATTTGTTGTAAGGGAGGGAGAAGAAATAATTAGGGGGTTGGGGTAGAAGAACTAGATGTTACACCATCTTTGAAAACTGCCAGTTAAGAAAATTAAAGTGGAATAAGCTAACAAGTTTTATAGATTGATGTTGTATTATAATTTGAGAAAGAAGTTTGAGAAATGATTTGTACATGGTTATATTTCAGGCACATTGCAAGGTCAGCACTTTGACTGAGGGCACTTCAGTATTATATAATTTGTAATACTCAGTATATTGTACGAAGCAATACATCATCCAACAAATCATCACTGATAATTCAATCAGCATAGTTTCAACAACTCCAGTTTATCACCATTAGTTTCAAAGGCCAGAGTAAAAGGCCGTGTGATCCAATTCCAAGATCAAAAGTCATAACTTCTATATAGGCCTGTACAGAATTTCATTGGACTAAGGCATGACTTTGAGAAGTTAAATATTGTATGCCCACCTCGAAAATGCCAGCTTAGTAGCTCACACTTGAGCCAGGAAGAAATACAGTTTCAGAATGTAATCAGTTTGTGATTTTCACAAAGACGATGAAACAGAATGATGATGAGAAGACAGGAGAGAGTAAGTACATTTAATGCTGTTTAAATGAATGATAAATACAGCAGAATTTCTTAAAAATGTATTAACTGAAGCACTTCATGATCAAAATTCTTTATATATAAAAGAGAAATTGATAAACTAATTTTTATATTTCTACATGAAACAATTTTGAAATGAAGACTTCTTTTGGTGCATATATATGTCATATAAACCAGCATGCATGATCTTTCATTTTGAAATTTCAATTACAAGTTTAATATTCTGCAAATGAGAATTATTATTCCAGGATAAATACACAATGAAACAATGCAATAATCAAAACAATCAGCCATATTTTTTGGCACTTCATGTTAATTATTCTCCTTAATAATAATAATAATAATAATAATAATAATAATTGTGCTGTAAATGGAAAAGAACAATCCTATTCCTTTATTAAAAGACACATAAAATATTTCATTTTGTAGGATCTGATAGCTGTTTTAACTATGCAAGGGATATACTCTCCTTCAGCACATGGTCTCTGACTCAGTGGAAAAGGGAATATTTGCATAAATCTTGATGACATAGATATTGATAATCTTACCAACAGGTGTTTTTCCAGATTCTGGTTAGGAAGATGGCACAATATTGTGTAAAGTTAATGAATTTTGTGGAACAAAAGAGGTGTTTCTATGGATATTTATTGTCATTAAAAATGCAGTTTAACTGGAATTGGATTTAAATTTTACCATGGCAGAAAAAATTCAAAATGACAATATGTATCCTCACATGCAATAATGACAATTATGTGATTTGTTGACTACTTAACATGTGAATCAGTTGTAATCTCTGCTGAAAACATTTTCAAACCATAATGTAATAACTATAACTGCTGGATGAGCATTTATAGCCCTATGCAAATGAACTATTCCAAAATGAGATACAATATATGAAACAGATACGCAATATGAAAATGAAATCAGCATAATACTAATTTTGACCCAGTGTTGACACAGGTGTTCATGTCATTCTGTAATAAAGTCATTATTGCGTGTAAATTAAGAAAACACTTGATTACAATTTTATAGAAGGGCATATTTGATAACATAGTTAATTTTATTTTGTTTTCACTTTGGATTCCAAGAATTCATGAGTATTTTTCAGTGCAAGAGATTAAAACTTTTCATTTTTTTTGTGCAGTGTGACAGGGGAGGGAGGTAAAATTTAATTTTTCGTTTTAAAATACATTTGTTATGTATAGATAAATTGAATGACATACTTTATTTGTATTTATTTAAACATATTACAATTTTAATTTATATCGCTTCCTGACATTCTACAAAAAAATATTGATCACTTGATTCAGTAAATGACTTATTTGCTTGAAATATTCAATTTATATGGGCAGTAGACATGTATTCAGACATTCAGGGAATACATGAAATGTATTCAATTTTTTAAAATGTTTTTGGTGTTTTGTGGAACTTTAACATGAATATTTTGGACACAGTTCTTACTACTGTAAGCTCCATGCACATTTTCACTCATAAGTTTGATAACTCTGCTACTTTGATGGTAGGATTCGAACACGCGCCATTTCCTTTATGAGTTCAATACTCTAACCATCGATATACCACGGCTCCTGACATTGTGCAACAGTCACTGATGATTTGCCAATGCGTCTTAAAAAGATCACAGGCTTTCTAAAACTAATTACTTGTCATTTTATTTAATATTATGTCATTTATTGAACTAGTTAATCATTTTATGTTCCTATAAAACATGTGAGTATAAGTGCAAGACGTGTTTTAAAATATGTAACACACGCACAGATAAACACATATGCCTAAGATAGAAAATGTATTCACATTCAATGTTGCTTCATGCTTATTATTTAAGTGAATTTGAAGCTTCTGAACTTAATGATTCCTGTAAAATGTGAAGTCCAAAAAGTCATAATATTGTAACAAATTTCCCCCAAAAATAGCATTAACCAGATTTAAACCATTGTTTAAGAACATAGCCAAAGTACATTAAAGGTCAAAGGTAGTTACTTTTTCTTGTTTCAAATTAACAACTTTTAGCATTTAATTCTCACATAATGAGGCTTGGTAAAATGTGCAATATTATATCCATGAAATGAGAAAAACATATCATTATTTATTCACCTTTTCAAATATGCTTAACATATGTAACATGCATGTGACTCAACCCATGTTTGAAATGCGAGGCAAACATGTTTTACTTCTGTAAACATGTTCCTATTTTGAAGATGTAATTATGTGGCGTAACAGTAGGTAGAAGTAACTGGTTCTAGACTTATTCCTACCTGTAGAAGTGAAACAATGTAAATGACCTACGACATAGGTGGACATGGCAGAAAAGGTAAGCCAAGATAACGAAGCATGACACTAAAATATATTCAAAAGGAATCAATAAATGTCATTGACCTTAAGACTATTCATTTCAGGTACCGACACCATATGGACATACAAGTCTGAAGACTTTTCTTTTATGAAAATAGTTGTCTTTAAAGTAACAATAATCCACAAGGCATACTAATGTACTAAAGGTTAATTTGTTAGTAAATACACTTGTTTAGTCCCAGTGGGAAAGAAGAAAATGTTTTGTCATTTATGATTTTCTTTGTAGGTAATCTCTCTAAAAATTATTGGGCTGGTGGAGGACAATGCTGGTGCAGTCTACATGGGATTACGGTAGGGTCAAAATAAGATTTACTGCAAAAAGCCATTAGGGAAACTTGAGACTGGAAATTTTAAATTTCAGTTTGCTGATGGTTTAAAAACAACATTAAATATGAAAGATATCCAGAAAATCAATGAAATTTATTTGACCACCAAGTTTGAAATAGAGATAGTGAACAACTAAATATGTTAAGGAAGATGACCGTGAACAAATAAAGGAAGCAATTGCAATATACATTCAAAGTCAAGCACAGGTATGAATTGCTGAACCACTCTCAAGAGATTCATTGGTTGATCTCTTAAGTAAAACCTGCCTCCTTATTGCATACTACCCCATGCTAATGAGTTATACTCTGTGAACACTGGATTTGACTGGTAGTAATAGTTCTCCTACAGAATTACGATTGGGTGATTATTATCAAAGAAACATATTATACTACAACTTACTGGTTCTTAATGGGTAAAACAGCATCTCTGTCTCATCAATTATTTTTTTAATTATAATAGAAGACATGTCTTTCAGAGTGTGTAGAAATTTATACATTTAACAACATGCCATTAAATTACTAAAGATGAAACTCAGGCAATCTATGAAATGGAATTTTGTATGCTGTTAATATATGGAATTTATCTTGTTAAAACTATTTTAAGATTTCAATATGTTACAAAATATCATCATATAGAAGCAAAGTTTTACAAAATTATTAACATGTACATTTGAACTTGAAACAAAAAAACTATTATGCTTGTGTTTACTGTTATTTTTAAAGATTCAGCCACTTTTCTTGTGTGATGTCAGATCAGAATTAAAAATAAAATGGATTACCAGGGTACATACTTGATAATATGCTTTTTATCACTCTGTCAGACCCAAGTACCATCATCCAACATGTGCCTCATATCCCTTTTTAATGAAATATTCAAATAAAGAT
Organism: Unio delphinus; assembly: GCA_029339505.1. NCBI lineage: Eukaryota > Metazoa > Mollusca > Bivalvia > Unionida > Unionidae > Unio > Unio delphinus. Next base: position 3,995,272 of record JAQISU010000167.1, on the reverse strand, counting down.
ATAATATCAATTGCAAACTTTTCGTTCATTCATTTACAACCTTTTTGCATAGATTTGTTGGTTGAACAGATTATACATTTTAGCTGTATCTTATTTTCTGTGCTGCAAAGGTTAATGGTTTTCTGAAGGTCAAAGCCAATTAACTTGTTTCTTACAAAGATTTACATACAGGAAACACACTGGTCATGTGCACTGAATTTTAAAGTTGCAGAAGTTATGTCATGATATTTTATGACAAAACTTCACAAAGCACTACCTGAAAAAATACAATTTCAGAAAGTTCTAAATTTACATTTATAATAAGAATATCAAAGGTCCATGTTGTTGATTAATTCATTAATGTTAATTTTATTCTGAAATACATATATGTATGTATCCATCAAAAATATATACATGTACATATAAAAATAAAAATGTTTGTGGTTATTTTCCCTACAGATCTCCCTGTGTGGAAATAGTATGGATGGCTTAAACATGTGATAAGATAGAATACTGTCAACTTGGATGCCAAATGGTCAAAGGCATGGATACTAGATAATACCATGAAATCAGAAAAAGTCTGAGAATTTTATTTCTCCAAGAATTTTGCAAATACTGACAAAAGATGGGGGGAAAAATTTCTAATTTTCTGCCATTTCTTGATTATGAAATAATTACTGAACTGATCACAATTTAAAATTATTGCATTCTGACCAGAATATTTTGAGGATGCAGATCATTTGGGTGCTTAGCATAAACATATTTGTATAGCTGACCAAATGTTTAGAGGATTAGATTCATCCAGTAGACTGTTCATTTCACAGAGAGCTCCATATCTTATTTTTTTCTAACATGGAAGGTATGAAAACCAGTCTAGCATCAGAACGAACCAACAGTTATGTGGCAAAATGGTAGCTGATTACAACGCTAACTTAAATGTTATTTCATCAAGTTATATCTGTATGGCATGAAATTCACAAGCATTTTTGTCCCTAAATTATTTGGCTAATGGCAGCCTTATTTGTTTACTATTTCCGGGGTAAACAGTGTTCTAATAGTATTTTCTCGGAGTTATTGTGAAATTCCATCTCAGCCCATTCCGAGTTGGATCAGTACTGTTCTGGCACCACTGGTGATCGCACAGCTTGATATGCCTAATCATATGCTAAACAACCATTTCTAAAGTGAAATCGGAAGCTATTTACTATAACTTTGGCTTCTTTGGAAGACACTGTAAATCCTCTACATTCTCCGTCTCCTTCCTCTTATTTTGCCTGTTGCTCCCATCCCTGCAAACAAGCAAATAAATTTATAGAATGCCACTATTTGATGAACATTATATTTTATTTCTGATAATCTTTATCCTTTAAATACATTAGCCAATCATAATACCTAAGCAAAATTACTATCTTGGAAATCCACCCCACACAACCCAATCCCTCATACACAAAAAATAACAGCGGCCCTGAGTGGCCAAGTGGTCTAAAGCGCTTTCGATTACTGCCATCTCACCTCTGCGTGGGTTCGAGTCTAAGATTCGGCACATGCAGTTATGTGAGAAAACTTGCCAGCAGCTTCTTGTGGGTCAGTGGTTCTATCCAGGAATTGTCCCGGGTTCTTCCTCCACCAAAAATACTGGTCGCCATATATAGCCTATCATGTGCTGAGAAATAGCATTAAACCCTACAACAACAACAAAAACTAATGTTTTAGCTTAAATAGCTAAAAGATATTTGTCAACCACAAAGTAATGTTTGAAAAGAGTGTTCTCCCCTTGATTATCAATTATTTCTGGAGCATAATGCATGCTTTCTATATGAATGTAACTGTGGAGAGGTGTATGTATACTTCTTACCTATTATCTTAAAGTATTATTATTGAGTATTGTATTTAAAGAAGCTACTAATGTTTTTTCTAGTAAAATGTTTCTCAATAAAAATACATTAAAGTGGAGGGAGCATATAAAGCCAAGGATCAAAGCATTACTGGAAAACATTTATCTCGAACACAAGGTCAAAATGGAGACAACACAATGAACAGTCTCATCTTCCTAATAATCCATGTCAATTATAAAGAAAAACTCAGAGTTTTGGAAATATAAGCATAAGTTTAACCAAAACCCAACATAACTTTTGACTGACCTTGCCCCCAAAGGTTAAACAAGTGAGCATGTCATTCACAGAATTAATGTTCTTAGCATCATAGTGATTCAATGGTCATATTCAATATTTTTAGCATCATAGTGATTCAATGTTCCTATTCAATATATTTAGCATCATAGTGATTTTATGTTCCTATTCAATATTCTTAGCATCATATTGATTTTCTGTTCCTATTCAATATTCTTATCATCATAGTGATTCAATGGATAATGAAAAATGTCCATTAAGGTGTTATGAAAATACAGTCCAATCTATCTATATGGTCTCATTTGCTCAGCTGTCACCTGTTCATGCTCCTAATTTCCCCAGGCTAATTTCTTCTAAATTTCTGAAGCAATAACCTGTCTGAAGCTAGTTATACAAACCCCCTTTTGGTTGTCTGTCTAGCATATTAGCCATAGTGACATTAGGATAAATAAACAAGTGGGACACAGCGGCCTCGTACGTCTCACATAGCTGACATCTAAATATGAGGATAAATTAAGTGGCCCATAGAGGCCTCATGTCTCACATAGGTGACATCTGCCTAACTGTAAAATGCAAGAGAAGTTGGAAATGAAATCTGGATCTTGGAGATGCTTTCTACAGAAATTTGTTCCATTTCTGTTATGTTATACAACTTTGAGCATCAGCATCAATACATTGATGGCACATCAGCATAATCTCCCACAACAACAAAAGCCTAAATGACATAATGAATGCTATCTGATGAAAGGAAATAATGCTAGACTGGACTATTGTAACTCAATTACTGTCTGGTTCGTCACAATATTTACTCCAGAAACTTCAAAACGTTCAAAACACAGCTGCACGGATCATCTTTATAATACCTCGATCAGAGCACACCTCACCATTGCTCTGTACCCTACACTGGCTATCACTTCGATACAGAATCAAACACAAAATTTGTTCTCTGTGATATGTTTCAATGACAGACTCCAGTCCAACATACCTATCTATACATGTGTATACACCAGCTAGATCCTTACACTCTTACACTCTTCTTCTGATAATAGTATACTCATTGTTCCGAAGGTGAAAACAAAGTCATATGGACAACGTTCGTTTTCATACCAGGACCCGGCGACATGGAATGAATTGCCCATTGAAATTAGACACAAAGACACAGTGGTCCCTTTTAAGAGTGACCAAAAAACTCACCTGTTTCGACTGCAGGGACAAACTTAGAGACCTAATCATGTTTTGTATCTTATATGTTTTCAGCACGTTTTTATGTTTTCCAATTTCATTGTTTTTGTCATTTGTTATTCTGTAGTGTAGTCATCCATATCATTATTGATGGTGTAAAGCGCTTAGAGCTTCATAAGATTAGGCGCTATAAAAAGTCCTCATTATTATTATTTATTATTATTATTATCTGATGAAAAAGTCTATATTTGTTTTTGGTAATGGTGACCATATTTGATAAGACAGACATCATTGCATAAAATTGTATAGGCAAGGATGCATTCTATTAAACTGAGTTACATTTTGTTGAGCAGATTGAGAAAGCATTAAAGGTTTATCTATTTTGTGCAACTGTAGTTTTATCTGATGGTGGATTGTGATCATTTGTACTTAAAAATCGCTTATTGTCTAATTTGTTCAAATTCAGGGATTGTCCTGGGCTTCACCAATGTTGCAAAAAAAATCACTTATTGGCAACAATAATATCCCATCTGGCAATTTTGTTGGCAACAGTCTCTTTGGTTATTTAATTTGTACATAAAGTGCATTGATAAATCATAATCTGCTTATGTTGACAATTTTCCTGAGTACTGTATGATGTCATACACTCAGTCATACTACCGTACCATACCTACAATTGAAAGACTTCTGAAGACTTGAACAGAACAGCTACAATTAATTTAATGGCTAAATATACCAATAAAACTGATTACCTTTGAAGTACCGACTACTGTGTATAAATACAAAGCAAATAAAAAAAACTCTTAACCACAATTATATGTTGACAGTGCAACATTATCATGAGTAAACAATAGTTAGTCTTGTGTAAATGAAATATAAATACCCTTCAGCCGATTCATTTTTCTCTAATGAAAAAACTATCTGCAGCCGCCGATATGTTTTCTTTAGCTCTCTGCTAAAGGAATCCTTCAGATTCTCCAGGCTTGAGAGCATATCCACCGAAATGACCTGCAACAAAAAGAAATCAAGAAAGTTTAACCAAAACCTAATACACATTTTACATGACTTGTAACCATGAATAAAGAGGTTAAATAAGTGTCTGTATCTACCGAGATCCCAAAAGTAAAACTTGGCTTTTTGGTCAACCTTTTCATTTATCTGCAGGCACAATAATAACAAAGCATTAGTTAGAAATAGCCAGAAAGAGATTGGTTTGGTTTGTTTTTACAACATAGCAATACAACACACTCCAGCAGGTTAACCATCAAATCTTCAGTCAGAAAGTGACATGGTTGACCTCTGGCTAATAGCCATATGCAATAGAAGTTGGAAGTTATATCTGGATCTTGAGAGTTCTGCAGATATCTTTCCAGTGCTGTTGCATTTTCTACTTTTAGCATTCCTATTTTGACAGAACAACAGGATCATTTGCTCAACAGTGAAAGCCCTCAATAGAGATGCCAGGAAGCATTCCACCAAAACATGATCAAGTTTGTTTTTGGTTGACACTATTATAAATCTGAAAGGATTTTGATTCTGGTATCACTAGTTATACAGAAAATAGGCTTCAACTTACATTCAAAGCATAACAAAACAAAACAATTCATTGCAATTAAAAGTTTGTGAGTTCAGTCAATCAATTAAATCTCGTCTTATTATAACTTTGCACAGCTAAAAATATTTGTGTGATATTTTCTACAGTTAACGCAGGGTTGCTAAATAATGTATCAATTGTAAGAGTGAAAGGGGGTGAGTATAGGAATTTATTTCAAAGATCTGAACATTTGTAAGTCTAGTAACTGTTCTACATCTTCAATTCTTAGCAGGAACAATACATTAGATACATGAATCGTAAATAATTAATAATTTAAGCTATTACATATTGTTCTTAGTCATCCATGCTGCGAGAATTTCTATCACCAGCATAGTTTTTTTTATGGCAGTTCAAATAGGCTTTAAACTTATGTATAGAAAGGTTGTTTCTTAATTTAACAGGTAACATACCAATGAATTGTAGAACTAGGTCACTCTGTACACTGGAGTTTGAAGATAGAAAATTTTATTACTAACCATCATCGAGGATGTGGTTTAATGGACATCTGACACACACGCTCACATTTATACCAAAGTAACCACAATGCCTTGCTTCCGTCAAAGTGAGCTTGATTAATATTGATCTACCTTCATGCCTTAAAGCTTGAGTAAATCTGTTCAAATTCTGATTGGCAGTTTTTTGAGAAACAATTTAGATAAGATATTTATGACATGTGATGCATGTATGGTAATACCGTAAGTTCACATAGCTTTAGGCGATCTAAATCTAATGGACATTATGAGAAGACCAACCTTATGTGCATCTTCAACGGAAATGGCTGCTACCCGTAGAACAATAAGAAGCAGCTCATGTAAGAGCCTGCTCCTCACATCACATTCTGCCAAGACACCAAGCACCTGAATGATAAAGACAAGAAACTTTTCTAATAATGGCCATCCAATGACTGCGACCAAATTTGCATCCCCTCATCAACTTCATAATACTAAGTACATACAGAACATACATCCATGCATGCATTCATACATCAATCCAAATACAGGATGTAACAAATATATGTAAAATGCAATGCAAACTTAAATTAACCCCATAAAATGTTTCTGAAATGTTGATGAGAACGGATATGGTACAAACAGAAATGCATAAAATCGTAGAACAGGAAGAATTCCAGTTATCTCCCTTTTGCCTTTTTCAAATAAACAATTTAAAAATTTAGTTGTTAAATTTGATAACCTGGTGCAAATCCATTGTAAACTGTTGTGTAAACTGTCCCATAGATACCACTGCATATTGCATTATTCAATGCCCAATCAGTAGGACCACTGGAAAAGCGCACAAAAATAGTTAATTTTAGCAACGACCAAAATATTGAATTCTTCCTAACAGAAATATGGCTTAAAACATCAGGCAAAGAGTCTAAGTGAGTCTAAGTGTGCTTACTCCATCAAGTCATTCCCCGCCACTCTCATGGAGGTAGAATTGCCGTCATCACAAAGAATTCCACGATAAAATGTCTAAAGTACAACATAACTTTCAACTTCTGCCACACATTGTACATTCGCAAATATCTTTTAGCTGATGCCACTAAAACACTTGTGTGTTCATTAGTACTTTCAAGACTGGATTATTGTAACTCAATTACGTCTGGTTCGTCTCAATATCTAGAAACTTCAAAATGTTCAAAACATAGCTGATCGAATCATCTTTTGAGTACAACTATCAGAGCACACCTCTCCACTGCTCTGTACACTACACTGGCTATCTATTTGATCCAGAATCAAACAAAATTTGTTCTCTGTGCTACGTTTCACTGACGGACTCCAGCCCAACATACCTATCTGTCCTCACCCAGGTGTATACACCAGCAAGATATTTACGTTCCTCTTCTGACAATCGTATACTCATTACTCCTACTATGAAAACGAACATTCTATTGCATACCAGGGCCTAGCAACGTGGAATGAATTGCCTATTGAAAGACACAGTAATCACTTTCAAGAGTACTCTTAAAACTCTTGTCCTCTTTCAACTCGAAGAACAAACTTAAAGACCTAAAAATGTTTCCTTCCTTAGATATTTTCAGCATTTTGTTTTCCAATTTCATGGTGTCTGTTTTTGTTGGTTTTTTATGCTTTTTGTATTCATATCATTATAGATGTTGTAAAGTCTAAAAGAGCTTTGAGCTTCTAAAGATTAGGCACTATACAAAGTCCTCATTATTATTATTATTATTATTATTATTATTATAAACTATTTAATTTGGTGATATTATTATAAACAAAGCTTGAAAATGAAATGCCAAACACAAATTTTAATGAGTCAGTGGTCATAGTTACCTAGTTTCATGAAGGTGATATATTGCTGACAATGCTTCCCACTGTATCAAAAGTTGATAAGTGAATGCCTCAGAAAACCCAGAAACATGTAAATTTTTTATCAAATCTGAATTTCATTTGTATTCCACAGATACGTTTGCATTTCAATTACTTTCTGAATTTAATGTTTCTTCTTTTATCCTTTATGTGCTTGGGAATCAGACTTTTGTGTTTATTGCTTTCGATCATCATTTCATCTTCATTTCACTTCTTTGGATAGAAATAGAATTGCATTATATGTAAAGTTACCTGTTCTCTAAAATGTTAATGCAAAGGAAACTGCAGCTTGTGTCTAATAAAATATAAAAACAGCTTAAAATTCAACATTACATTGTATCTATGATATTACCATTGCAAATGTTTTGGTTAATTCCATTTCAGTTAAAAAAAGATTGTACAGATACCACCATCAATGATGATGTCATCACATCAATGTCTGCCTCGACAAGAACGTTATATCTTGTAATGGGTAACAAACAAGAATTCAGCAAAATGATTCTAATCTTTGTTTATCTTGTGGAGAGGCTTTCATCCATGGAAAACCCAAACCCTCTGAAATCGTCATTGTGTATTAGGGTCTCTGCAAGCCTTATCTTATACACAAACCTTAAACTATGGTGTAAATTGATACCTGTAAATTAAGAAAGTTCTTGGCAAATTACACCTCCCCGTTTTCAAGTAATGATTATTCATGCTTATTTTACATACAAATTAATTATATAGCTGCAGTAGAGTCGCATAATATGGTACCAGCAAAAGCATAAAAGCAATTACAGAGGTGCATTTTGACAGTTATTTCTTCAAATATACGTGATATTAAATGAAAGCATCACCTGTACTCATAAAAAAGGTAACATATGTCTATGAGTCACTTCCATCATTGGAAAAAATGAATAATACATATATCTGCAAACATACCTTACTGATAGCAATCTTCAGCCTCTCCAAAAAGCCATTCCACTCCTCATCACTCATTCTTTTTACCTGGTAATGAGAGATTTAAATAAAAATATTGTATTTTCTGCATTTATTCAGATGTAAAAAAATGTCTCAGAAAGCTTTGTAGGTCTGATGGGTAGTTGTGACACCTTGGATGCATTTCATTGTGTTTAACTGATGGTCTCAAAGACACATTCTGATTTGCATTTAGAGCTTTCATTCAGCATTTCAATTCCTTTCTGTTCATTCTGAATGCATTAACCAAAGACTAAATTTCTGATTTCAATGGAGATAACTATTGTTAAACATTTTAATGTCAGGTGTAATAACAATTCTATGGTATTTAAGTAGTGAACTGTCGTAAAGAATTAGATCACAGGTTATTATGTAAAAGGGCTTGAGACTGTCGTAAAGAATTAGATTGCATGTTATTATGTAAAAGGGCTTGAGACTGTCGTAAAGAATTAGATCACAGGTTATTATGTAAAAGGGCTTGAGACTGTCGTAATGAATTAGATCACGTTATTATGTAAAAGGGCTTGAGACTGTCGTAAAGAATTAGATCACAGGTTATTATGTAAAAGGGCTTGAGACTGTCGTAAAGAATTAGATCACAGGTTATTATGTAAAAGGGCTTGAGACTGTCGTAAAGAATTAGATCACAGGTTATTATGTAAAAGGGCTTGAGACTACATTCTGTGGCAAAAACACAGAACATTGCTCAACACATTTCAAATTTGATTTAAATTTATGAATGCATTCACTGTTCATATTTTTAATTTATCAATAATATTGCATTTTGTATCTTCCCCCTTCAAACTCCCTTCAGCATTTTGTTTGCATTGATTTACCATTTTCATTTTACAAGTAAAATCCATAGCAGAGCTTGCATATAACTTAAAATTCTGTTTATATATGCAAGTATCACACAGAATTCAGACATGGCACTAGTTACAGTCCCAAAAAATTTGGATTTATTATGATGAATGTGGTTTTTAGATATGTATTCCCATATTAATTTGCCCATGCACATATGTGTATTGGATTTCCCACGTAGGATGTAACTGGCTCGCTAAATATCATTCCTACCTTTAAACAATTATTTGATAGAGATGTTTTAGGAATGCATTACTAGAAATTTTACAATCAGCAAACCTTTCATGGATGATCCTTGAGCTAATTTTGAAGGAAATGAACTAATTATGACAAACCATTTTATTAAATGTAGAATGTAGTTGGATTAGAATTGAAAAATGAATTTGGAAGTTATCTTGTAAAAAGAAACAGGTTCTATAAATAGGCTGTACAGTTATACAAACCCTTAAAAACTGATATTTTATATTCATTGCGAGGAACCGAAAGCAAAGTCATCTAATGTAGGTTTTTCATTAGTGATAAATGTTTAGTACATACCACACTTCTGTTGATAATAGAAACCAGAATGGAACACGCCAGGGTCTGAAAAGAAAACAATATGATATCATACTGCAACTAGCTTAAAATTGTCAGGCCATAATCTCAAACTATCACATACAAAATAAAATCATTTTAATTGTACAATACAATAATGAGAATGAAAACTGATTAATACAGATTTTGTAGACTAAATAAATGGCTTAAACTAAACTCACAAATTTCCATTAAATATTAATCACACTATGTTTTTATAAGGTTGCTAAGACTAGCAGACTAGTGTAATGAACTAATTTTCAACAAGACATGAGCCTAAACATCTTATCCTCTATCAAAGAGCTTAGTAATTTATGTTCTCAACATCCTTGCTGAATCATAATCACAAATCATATATATAAACACCTACGTATTTCTGTGCATCACAGTTGCCAAACATGCTGGTTCGACACACATTATGTTCTTTTAAATTCACTCATCCCAATTTGTTATATTCACATCTAGGATGGGTAACTAACCTAATGAGTAGAGATTATGTATACACTAAGTCCAAGGTATGCCTTGTCTGGTGTCTCTTTAGTTGGAATAAGTTTCTCATTACTGGTTGTCATTCATTCATTATAATTTCAATTTGTAGAAACCACTCCAATTATGATCCATTGCCAAATATGCAGATTTTGTTATATATAAAATCATTTCAGTTTAGGATCCTGTAATATGGAATTGCATGCAATGTTTTTATACCTAAATTAAATCAACTATATATACTACAAAAAATTACATTTTAATCTGCCCTATTAATGCCTAGTCTTTGTTGGGTTAATTGCTTATTCTTCAAGCTTGAAGCCTAAACAGTTGTCAATAATGCAAGTAATTAAAAAAAAGCAATCACATGGAAGCTATAAATTAGTAGTGAGATTTGTGTACACAATTTAAATCAAGATCAATCATTTCATTAAGCATCATGAAGATGGATGAAAATTTGCAGAACATAAGGAATATTGAATGGAACAAAAATTTTGTTGAATAATGAAGTAGTAGTAATACATTATACACAAAATCAAATAATAATAATAATAATAATAATTATTATTATTATTATTATTTAGAGCAACAAAACATCACAACATTTCTGCTTAAGACCATTAATAGTGTTCAATTATTATTGTTATTACTATTATTATTGGCAGTCCATACTATACCAGTTATAAAAACAATGAGTACTGTAAATGAGACAATATTGTACAAATGTCAGTTACAAGTCATCATTTCAACATTAATATCCCCAATATGTGGGGAAGCACTTTGCATATAAAATATATACTATATTTCCATCTTACATACCTTTTCAAATCCAAGAAATCTTAGCCTTTAAACTGTAAATGGATAGCCTGAACTGTGTAAAATGATACAAACACAGCTGTCTTTACAGTCTCCAACTGATATGATAGCCAAACAAGACCCATGTTCTTTATATTTTTACCTCAACAGGAAGCCAGGACAATATTTGAATACTTACTTACCTCAACAGGAAGCCAGGACAATATATGAATACTTAACTCACCCCAAGCCCAGGTACTAAACACTTCCTTCACCCCAAGCCCAGGTAGACTCAGATAAATAAGATCAAAGTGTTGAAGACAATCACACCAATCATGACAATTAGAAAGTATTGTGTTAGGGTGGCATGAGTAGAACTCCAGTCAATTAAAATGGACATATGACATGTGACATTTCAATTATGTCATTGGTCTAATGACACCTGTGAAGACTTTTTAACAAAAATACCCCAAAAAATTCAAGTCAATTTAAGAAAATTGCAATAATTCAAACAGAAAATCCAAAATAATAGAAATATGCCAGAAAATCTAGGATATTCTTTTTTTAAAAAAATGATTTTTTAAAAAGAATTTGAATTGACTTTAAGAAAAAAACTGCTACTCAAAGCTAGTGTTGCAGGATAACATAATTATACATACATGCTCAATTGCATTGACCATTACTTTATTCACCTAATATATCATGTTTTGAACAATTTACTTTTATAATAAATTGAAAACATTGAAACAATGTGCATCAAATTTTTTGACTGGTATCAATATCAAGATATTAATACTGACTCCATATATGTGAATCCCACTTGAAGAATTTTCCTCATGACAATAGTTCTACAAAATTAATTATCTCTAATACTGGAAGGTGGAAGATAATATTAATCATAAAAAAATGTTTTGGAATCTGATTATGAAAGGTTATTTTACTTCCATAATTATAACTATTTATGAATGCCATCTAGAGAGAGATAATTATTTATGAATGCCATATAGAGAGAGATAATTATGAATGCCATATAGAGAGAGATAATTATTTATGAATGCCATATAGAAAGAGATAATTATTTATGAATGCCATATAGAGAGAGATAATTATTTATGAATGCCATATAGAGATAATTATTTATGAATGCCATATAGAGATAATTATTTATGAATGCCATATAGAGAGAGATAATTATTTATGAATGCCATATAGAGAGAGATAATTATTTATGAATGCCATATAGAGAGAGATAATTATTTATGAATGCCATATAGAGAGATAATTATTTATGAATGCCATATAGAGAGATAATTATTTATGAATGCCATATAGAGATAATTATTTATGAATGCTATATAGAGAGATAATTATTTATGAATGCTATATAGAGAGATAATTATTTATGAATGCCATATAGAGAGATAATTATTTATGAATGCCATATAGAGAGAGATAATTATTTATGAATGCCATATAGAGAGATAATTATTTATGAATGCCATATAGAGAGATAATTATTTATGAATGACATATAGAAAAAGATAATTATTTATGAATGACATAAGAGATAATTATTTATGAATGACATAAGAGATAATTATTTATGAATGACATAAGAGATAATTATTTATGAAAGATAATTATTTATGAATGACAAATAAAAAGTGATAATTATTTGTGAATGAAATATAGAGATAATTATTTATGACTGACATATAGAAAGATAATTATCTATGACTGACATATAGAAAGATAATTTTGTATGAATGACATATAGAGATGTTTATGACTGACATATAGAGAGATACGTTTTTAAAATAAATAACATAAAGAAAGAAACTTATTTATGAATGACATCTAGAGTTGTTGTAGGGTTGAACAACATTTATCAGCACACAATAGGCTATACATGGCAGCCAGTATTATCCCCGGAAAGAACCACTGACCCACGAGAAGCTACTGGCAAGCTTTCTCACATACCCACACTGGCCGAATCTGAGACTCAAAACCCAAGCAGAAATAGGCGAGATGACAGTGATCCGTATAGGAGAGCGCTTTAGACCACTCAGCCACTCCGGGACTCCATTTAGAAAGAGAGATACTAATTTATGAATGACATATAGTTGGAGAAATAATTATTTATGAATAAGATGTAGACAGAGTGATAAATTTTTTGAATGACATATATAAATACCTATTTATGAATGACATAGAAAAAGATCCCTATTTGTAAATGACATCTAGTGAGATACTTATTTATGAATGACATATAGAAAGCAATATTTATGAATGACATATGGAGATAATTATCTACAAATTACACATACAGAGATCATTATTTATGAATGACATATGGAGATAATTATCTACAAATTACACATAGAGATCATTATTTATGAATGACATATGGAGATAATTATCTACAAATTACACATACAGAGATCATTATTTATGAATGACATATGGAGATAATTATCTACAAATTACACATACAGAGATCATTATTTATGGATGACATAGAGAGATACTTTTTATGAATCACAAAGAGAGATACTTATTTATGAAGTGACCAAATCCAGCTAATACAATGCACCATAATTTAACAGATTCAGATCAGATAAAATCTGGTGTGCCTCAGGTGTCAATTCTACGACAAATTTTGTTTTGTTTATCTTGAACAATAGCAACCTGCCACTGTATATAGAGAACAATGAAACTGACATGTATGCAGATGATGCAACATTCCACACATCAGAACAAGGAACACGATCTAAGAAAAAGTGCAGCATGATGCTAAGAGTAAATAATGTCAATACATAGGTATGTATATAAATAATTAAAAGACCATGGTAATGCTGCAAAAGAACACGAAACAGACTATTCTTGTACAATACTATTTGCGTATATTTAAATGATGAATATATATCTGATGTAGAATATCATAACCCCTATGAGTATATTCTGATTATAAACAATTTCAGAATCATCATGTAGACAATATCTACAATTTTTTTTTTTTTTTTTTTTTTTTTTTGGTTTAACGCCATTTTTCAGCACAATATAGGCTATACATGGCGGCCAGTATTAATGGTGGAGGAAGAAACCGGACAAACCCCGGAAAGAACCACCGACCCACGAGAAGCTACTGGCAAGCTTTCTCACATAACTACATTTGCCGAATCTTAGACTCGAACACACGCAGGCAGAGGTGAGATGGCAGTGGTCCGTAACGGACAGCGACAATATCTATAATAAGGTAGCTTCCAAAATAGAATTTCTATAAAGACTGAAAGAAATGTCAACCAAGTCACACCTATCACAATAGTAACCTTGGGTGTAGGAAAAAAATCCCTCAGCAAAATCAAAGATAGGTCACAATCCCCTCCCACAGTCTCTGTTTTTAAAAGTGTCACATGTTTAAATTAAATTATGAAACAATGAAATCAGGAAGCATTTAGGTTTGTACGATGTCTGAAATGCTTGAACAGAGGTGCTATTTGTAAGAAATTATAATAATACATGGATTGGCACTCACTAACAGGCAAACACAGAGCCATTGAGTATCTGGGCTTCATTTTTTAAGAAAGAGAAAACTCCGGGGAAACTATTATTTATAATAGATTTAAGGCTGGCAGTCAAGTCTATTAATATAATGTTAAATCTAAAATAATGCAGCAACTATGGTTGACAATGTTGCATGGTTCTGAAAACTTTTTTTTACATGAATACACTCAAATGTGTACACCCATACAAATGAAGTTGAAATTATTTTGTTTTAAAAATATTTCATAATACATTAAAATGCTGCAACTGAACAATGGCAAATACTAAGGGTATTCTCCAAAAAAAACCTTTCCCAACCATTCTATTGATTCCAGAAAGACAAAAGTCACTCAGGTGGAGGACAAAAGCATGTTGATCTTATATTGATCAAGCTTTGTGTGTGTGTGTGTGTGTGTGTGTGAGAGAGAGAGAGAGAGAGAGAGAGAGAGAGAGAGAGAGAGAGAGATTAGGAATTTTAACATAGCTTTAACATATTTTCAGTCATATAGCTATGATGTCTGCAGTGAGGTGATTTATGGTGATGTTAAAAACTGGGGCATCATGTCCTACCCAGTCACACTATCTTGACACCAGGCTGTCCTAACACTAACCTTTTAATGCTGAGTGACTAGTGAGGCTGTTGTTAGTCCCATTTTTTTAAGCTATTGGCATGACTCAGTCAGGGTTCATACCCATGACATCCTGCTTCCGATCCAGATGCTCTAACCAGTAGACCACCGGAGCAGGCGATATAATAGTTTGTAACTATACTTATTATGATGTTGCAGTCTTTAATATAAAAAATGTTACACTGTATAATATAATGGTTACACTGTATAATATAATGGTTACACTGTATAATATAATGTGCATCTTGTCTAATGAATTAGACTATTTTATAAAAGTATTTTGTAAACTATTTTTCTTATGATACAATACATCCATATTTGAATAAATATCAAAACAAAATAATAAAACTTATTGAAACTATCTAACACAAGGCTACAAATCAATCTCTCTGCAAACTATGCTAATGTGCATATTATTTCAAAATTATTTGAAAATCATTTAAATACCTAATTAAGTCCACAAAATCCTACAAATTAATGGTTGTATAGTGCAGGTCATTAATATAAACCATATGCTTTCCTCAAATGTAGGTGTATGTTAATTAAGTAATCAAAGTATGTTTGCTTTGACAGGTGTTACTGGAACAAAAGTACTCCACCAAAAAATACCTTTTGTTACTTTCAATTGTAGTTCATTTGTACAATTCTGGTTTATTACACCTTTTTCCACACAAAAAGACAAATACCCTCTCCAGCTTGGATAATTGTTTTTGTTTTTATGGTTTAACGCCATTTTTAAGCACAATATAAGCTATACATGGCGACCAGTATTAATGGTGGAGGAAGAACCCGGAAAACCCCCAAAACAAACCACCGACCAACGAGAAGCTACTGGCAAGCTTTCTCACATAACTACATTAGCCGAATATTAGACTCAAACCAACACAGACAGGTGAGATGGCAGTGATCCATAACAAACTGCGCTTTAGATCACTCGGCCACTCGGGGCCCCTACAGTTCAACAATTTAATATGTCTAAGTGTAGAATTATATAATTAAAAATATCAAGCGTGTGATAAAATATTCTATTGTAACAGTTATATTACTTTTTAAAAGAATATTTTCTGATTATAATCAAACACTCAGTAATTGCCTGTTAAAATTACAAATAATATAAACAATGACAAGTATTTTCTCCAGCCATAAAATTAGTCTCTTTTTAGTTGGAGGTTCTTCCACTGTTATTAAGGTTCTAGGTTAAGTGTTAAAATTATTAGTGCTCAGTTGTAATATCGAACACAAAGACAGTTTTGACTGGACTGCGGGAAAACATGAAAAATCTATACATCTGCATTGCATATCAAACAATTAATGAATAAAAATAAAAACAACTATCTCATCCAGAAGCAGAACCATTTACTCAAACAAAAGTCAATGGCTTAATTCAAAGATGACATACAGCAATTAACTCTAAAACGGTGTATCCTCTAGGGGTCCAAAACTAAGAGTCAAAAGTCAGCATGGTGTAAAAACTGGAGTCAGACTATATAAAAAAAAAAACGTTGGGATCAAAACTGGGGGTCAAATTAAAATAATTGGGGGTCTCTGAAGCGCAAATGAGGGTAAAGGGAAACACTGCTAAAACCAAAGTGTGTAATCTGGTCAAACCAACTTGAATAGATGACAGCTCTGTGACTGGGATGTAATCACTCAACGTTGGGGGGATAACAACAAACATCACAAGTCTTGAACACCATCAACCGAATCCTGCAAATGATTCTCTCTTGCTCGTTTAACAGACAATTAGCTTATTCATTACAGCAATATGGTTTAACTCATAAAGATAAAATGATATACACAACCACTACGTCAACTTTCGCACTACAACAGCAATTTGTAACATGCACATTAGCCTAGTACAGATTGTAGCTTCTATCACCAGTAGCAAGAATCTTTTTATAAAATATTTCTTTTAATTTGTTTTTGATCAGAACAGTTGTTACTAATCAAGCAGTCAATGTAACGATCAATTACATATAGGTCAGGGGTATCTGTCTGATGTCACAATATGGTTATTCATAAGGATGCCGGATCCTAAGATAAAGCAGGGAAGCAGGCTAACTACAAGAATAATTAGTCTGGTGCTCTGCTTTTTATGCTTACTATATTGATCTCCCCAATATGAATAGCTGAGAACAATGCATTGAGCATATGAAACAGGGAATCAGACTAGGAAATAATATAAACTTTAGTCGGGTTTACAACAGAAATAAAAAAAAAAAAACACTATAATAAATAATTCAAACATTGGTAGCAAGCCTAATTTTAAAAAAAAAATATTTTAGAATGGTATGAGCGGTTGCTCTTACAGGGATTAAAGGTCGGTGGAGTTTATCCTAGGTTTTGCAATGTAGTCATTTATAACAGTGTTGAATTGCATATTTTGCCAACACATTGCAGTCATTGGTTGCTTTCAGCAGGTGGTCACTTTTAACTGAGCATTTATATAACAAAATCGATCCATGCATTTCAATTGTGGTCAGAAATGACAGGGTGGTCACTCATAGCAGTTTTTACTGTATATAAAGATAACCAATTAACCCGGGCAATAAAATTAACCATACCCATTTACTGTATACAAGTTTGCTGCCTGTAAAGGCAACACTCGTTTTGTTTTCAATTTGACAATCCTATTATCTGTGCTGAAAATACATTTCTTTTCAGTCAAGCAGAAGTCAATCATTGAAGGGGAGCCAGTGTTGAGCCATAATTCCTAAATTGAACTTTCACATTTTTACAGAAGGGTTTTGTCACATGGTCAACATTTTGTTGATCACATGACTCCATTCCAGAAGTCATTCCTCTGATGAAAGCCTTATGATAAGGTTGAAAGCTAGAAAGTCATAACCTATTATGCTAAAGAAAGTTCTCTATTTTTAGAATGTCATTCACTACAAATACGTTTAGTCATTTTAAAGATCAATTTTGTTTATAGAAACATAAAAAAGCATTTCGTACTACTGTGACAGACTTGACAGGTGATTTCACTTTTGTCTTTCAAAAATGGCATGTATGACAGATAGTTTGAAACCCTCTTATCTTCTGTCAAAAAATTCAAACATGTCCTACAATGCACTTATGGTGTTTAATGACCTGGAAATCTGACAAAAATTGAGGATTTTGATTGACAACATTAATTTTTTTTTTAAACATGATTTACTTCAAGTTGTACTCAATTAGTCAACATACAGGTAAAGAATAATAGTTAATGGATGTTTCAAATTAATTAGTCACACAAAAATCACAAAACTAAATCATTCCTTTGAAAAGCCTTTGGAATACAGTGAAACTCCACAATACACACTTTTTATGAATGTTCATTTCAAACACTGACAGTAGTCAATCACTCCACATTTAACTTTACTTTACTTCTGTTTTTTTAATGATGTCAGCTCACAAGTGTTAATTTTATTCAGCCATGAGCTATTGAACAAATCTTATTTGTTTGCTTTCAATGCATTCTGGGGACAATGTTTGATCACCTGAATTCATAAATCAAATCAATCTCACTGCTAAACATTGTTCAAATTATGTGACAATGATTAACAAAAAATAAGAAAATATAAGCACTAACATGAGCACATGGCTTGGTGTTCTTGTTTGACAATTGCAGTTAGTTGAACAGTGAATAATGTCATCCAGTCCTTATGAAAATGGCCACACTTGTAATTATCAAAGTGTTCATTAATGGGTATCTACAATAAATAACAAAATCTCAAAGATTTTTAAACCAACCTCAACTTCTTAAAACAATTTGGTTAAAAATTCCATTATTTCAAGACATTTACAATAGGGTTGATTTAAATTTTGATAAAAGACTTTAAAATTATATGTTGTTCTATGAACAAGGATTGAGTTTTCTGTAAAATCTTGTCTTCTTGTAGTTCGATAAACCAATCCCCAAACCTGTACTGCTACTCTTATCACTTCTTAATATATCATAAAAGAAACGACAATTTCCCATTTCTCCTGCATTCTATAAGATCTGAAACCAATGATTCAAGCTAAATGTTACTATATAATGGTTTCACACTGAAGTTCAGCTCAGAGATTCAAAAATGCTCTAATCCGGGTTTCCTCTGATTATTCCAACTTCATTTTTCACATTTGGACATTTAGGATGGAGTGTGGGTTCAGAGCAATTACATATTAAAAAACTGGGTTCTCCCACTACCATAAGATAGCTTACCAGCTGGCATGGCAAATTTAAACTAAATTTAAATAGACTTATACCTGCATGAAATCAATAAGAAAATTATGTTTTCTCAAGAATCATCATGTCTTTAATCTGTTGAAAGACAAAACGAAACTCGACATAGATATAACCTGACCTGGTACTTGCCATTTGCATTATTAGTCATATGACTTCACAAATCTCAAACAACGACATGTAAAGTCCAACAGTCACGTGATATCAACAATAAACTTTTAAACTACAAGAAACTTGGCCAGTCTGATTCATCAAGCAGAGTAGTCTGGTTCCCTGCTTTTTATGCTCCCTGTGTGAGAGAGCACATGTCAACGTGGTAGTCACATGATACAACAAAACTTCTGAAGATGGTCTCTGAATAAATATAGAGAATTTTGTGCTCTTTCATTTTTGAATTTTTATTACAACCAGTCCATGACGCATTCAATATTTTTTCTACAATATTTGAAAATAATGGATATGAGATTCTGTGTGCTCATGTGCCTAGCAATCAAACTCGCTAGTACCAGCTCAAATTTTATTAACGAATTAGTTTTTATCATCTTTCAGCAGATTAAAGACAGAATGATTTCAATGCTCACAATTTCTGAGAAAATAAATAATTTTCATATCAATTTCATGCAGGTATAACTCGATTTAAAATTTAAGTTTGCAAGCCTCATCTGCAAAGTGACTGTGTTAATGCCACCATGTTGGCCTCTTGTGATGCTAGAATGGTTTCCATACCTTTCATAGAAAAAAGATACAGATATTGAACTGTTTTTGCAACAAGAAGTCTACTAGACGAATCAAATCCACATAGCGTTTGGATTGTCGACAAATATATTTTTGGCAAGGACTCAAATGATCCATACTGCAAATTCCTAATATTCTGGTTAGAACTTGATAAATTTAACTCATGATCAGTTCAGTTATGTTGTTGTTGCTGTAGGGTTTAACGCCATTTTCAGCACACGATAGGCTATATATGGCGGCCAGTATTTTTGGTGGAGGAAGAACCCAGGAAAACCCACGGAAAGAACCACCGAACCACAAGAAGCTACTGGCAAGCTTTCTCACATAACTACATTAGCCGAATCTTAGACGCGAACCCACCTAGACAGAGGTGAGATGGCAGTGATCCATAATGGAAAGCGTTTTAGACCACTCAGTTCAGTTATGACTCAATGACATAATTGGTTCGGGCATCAAGCTGTGGAAGAAAATTTTCAGAAATTTACCAACTTTTGTCAATAGTTTGCAAAATTGAAGGACTTTTTCCTAATTTCCAGGTAGCATGGGAAAACTGTAAAAAGGATTACCTCATCAGATGCAACTAAACAGAAATATGCAAACATTTTCCCACATGCAGTTTTAAACAAAATCCCTAAATTGCATCAGCTAAAGGGTCCTATTAAAAAATAATCTTAAAGTTGCTACTAACCTTACTGAAGAAGCGAACATCATCACTGCCGACTGCCTGCAATAGGGTGTCTGACAGGGGCCAGAAAAACGCCTAGAAGAAGCGGTATTAATGTTATTCATGACATGCATATTCACTTGGAAGAAAAAGGGTACAACATCAGCCTTTTGACTTTGGATAGTTCATACTTGCTGAATATAAACAATACTACCAAAATGATGTAGCAAACATGACATTTCTCAAAATAATCTTTTTGTTAAATATCTGGAGACATACAAATTTTTAATGTTATATTTTTTTATAGCTAAATGTTATTAACAAATAATTAATTTTAATTAAATTAAATGTTATTTGGCTAAATAATTAATTTCAAAAACTACAAGGTGAATAATGTCTTCTGTTTACGAGTTTTGTGATTACCATGTACTGCCTAATATAAATGTTACATGACAATGAAATTAATACAAAAAAATTTCTATACTAATAATAATTGTTATAAAAACAATTATACAGTTTGCTTTCAAGAAATAGTATGTAGGGTCAATTGTTTGCATTCTAATTGGATATTAACATTAGCATGTACACTTTTACAAAGGTTAATGGTTAGCCTTTAAACTGGATTTTAGTACTAGCATATATACCGTTAAAAAGATTAATTGTTTACCTTCTAACTGGATTTTAGCCATAACATATACACTTTACAAAGGTTAATGCCTGGCCTTTTAACTGGATTCTATACATAACATGTACACCTTGACAGGAAGTAGAAGCTATATCCCATATAAATTATTGTAATAAAATTGATCACTAGCTGTCTTTTTAAGTAACATTATTTGAAAAAAGGTAAAAAATGCACACACAAAATTAATACACTATATATGGTATATGAATTGAAATAAGCATAGAACTCTGGAGAAGCTTAGTATTTTAAAATTCTATGCAAACCAACTAAAATGTATTTATTCAATTTGCAGTGCATTTAATAATACAAATCAGTGTAAGTATTTTGATCCTAGTGAAATGTTTTCAGCATATACTGTTACTGATATGTGTTCCAGATGTTTGTACCCATTTGGAATAATAGTACTTGATCAATTTCTGAACACTGCCTGGAAATAAGCCATATAGCTGAATGAATCTACATTGACACAGCCTTGATTACTAAGCCACCTGATACATTCAGAAAGGCATCCAAAAACACCTTGATGATTAAGACTGAGTCTGCAATCACAAGTTTTTGTTTTGAAATCTTCACAAAATATCAGATCAAACAATACAACTTGTTCCATTCCAGGTTATAAAATACCAGATTTCTTCTCAGGAGTATGATATTTGTTACTTACTGGATATCTCTCCAACATGGTATAAAAAAATGTAGGACTCAGGCGGTGATCCCTGCAAACAAAGTAATCAGAAAAATTGTTAACTCAAATATGCACCTAGTCTCCATATCCATCTCTTTTTTTTCTGTTAGGACATAAATGTTGGGGATTTGATAATATGGGTTAGGACG
Organism: Unio delphinus; assembly: GCA_029339505.1. NCBI lineage: Eukaryota > Metazoa > Mollusca > Bivalvia > Unionida > Unionidae > Unio > Unio delphinus. The sequence goes on along the minus strand of JAQISU010000167.1, from coordinate 3,973,089 downwards.
CACTTTATCTCAAAGACTTCACCACCCATTACATTATAACTACAGCAATCAACAGAATTAATTCTGTCAAGATAACCCTTAAGCACTCATCTTCAGTTTAATGTCTTTCAATAACAACATCCTACCCCAAATTTAATTATGGAACAGTCCAAATAAAATTTTGTGATAACAACTCATACAATGAAGAATTCTGAAAATGTCCAAAAAATTTCTGCAAAACTTTTATTAAGACAATTTGAAATTGAGCACTAATATGTCCTTTCAAATTAGCTAAAATTTGGACCAGATACACCACTCCCTCGATAACTCGCGCACATCGGGGTCCAAAAACTTTGACCGCACTCTAAGTGAGGCGCCAGTTATTGAGGGACCTATAATAATAAAAAGATCATTACAAAGGCAAAAGGGTGGGTGGGTGGCAGATTTTATAGTGTTAAAAACTCGCTTTATAATCATGCTGTGATTAACTGTGAATAAATATCTCATGCTTAGTTTACATTTTAATTACAGCAATCAACAGAATTAATACTGTCAAGATTACCCGGAAGCACTAATCTTCATTTTAATGTCTTTCAATAACATCATCCTACCCCAAATTTAATTATTAACACAAAATTTTATTTGGACTGTTCCATAACTTATACAACGAAGAATCATGTCAACTGAAAATGTCCAAACATTTACTGCAAACTTTTATTATGATAATTTGGGATTGAGCACTGATAAGTCCTTTCGAAACAGCTAAAATTTGGACCAGGTACATTTAAATAAATGATACATCATACAAATTTTACATTAACTCTGTCTCAAACACTGCCATGGCCAGAACACCAAATCTTCTGGAAATAGAGTTAGGCGTGCCAGACATTAGAATCTAAAGTTTAAATATATCATCTTGAGAATCAAAGTTAGCAGTGTTTCAAATATTTGGCAGAACAAGGCAAATAATTACACCGCAACCATTGGTAATTGTGGAATTATTCGAGGAATAATCAGGAAGCTTCGAAACAGGTCAGTTATTATTTGCTCGATTGTTGTGAAATATTACTGCAAAGTAAGTGTAGTTTAATTATTGCAGTATATCTACATATTTGAGTATATATAAAAACGCCATTGTAGTTTGATTCATTCGTAGTGTTTGATGTACATGCGAACTTTGATATGAGCAATGTGATGTGTAGAATTAATATTGTAATTGGTTATTGGGTTAATTCGTAGTAACCTCGTGTATGTATTCATTTGAATTATAGATATGCAAATACTGAACTGAATTATAAACTTTGCCTATTTGTGTATACTTCTAGGAGTATCATGTGTATGGATATATCAGAGCATGAATGTGCATATATGTGTACACTTGTAGAAGTGCAATGTACAGAAATGCATCTGATTATATGATATTGTTTTGTATGTAGTAAGATTCAGAATATATATATATATATATATATATATATATATATATATATATATATATATATATATATACTGTGCACACTTAGCAGGGAAAATGTGTATTTCGATGGGCATGAAAATGTCAGCAGAAAACAGTACAAGCCTATCTGATGATAATAATGTTAGTGTGTGATACGTAGCAAAAAGTATATCCTTTGCTAATGTCTGTGTATGTTTTCTTAGAAGCTTCAAGGGACCAGAGGGAATCACTCCATGATGTGGTCCGAGTCTCAGGGAGACAAAGGTAAGATTGAAGGAAGTTTGAGGGACCAGAGGGAATTACCCCAGCTGTGGCCCGAGTCTCTGGGAGACAAAAGAGAGAAGAAAAGACAGAGGGAGAAGTAGAAGGGATAACGAAGGAAGACAAAGGAAGAGAGGAACATACAGATGAGTAAGACTCGGGACAGAAGGGAAAATTCCACACTAATTCAAAGGATGAACTAGGCTGTCACTTGGTGGAGTGATATGATATTAGCTTAATTGTATTTGAGAGATTATTATTTTAATTATATTGTTATTTAAAATTTCAATTTTTATATTTGTATATTCATTAATTTAACTGTCAGCACCGCTGACTGGGAGCTCAGAGCTTTGCATCTCTCTATGACTACTTCAATTTCTGACAAAAACGAGCCAGGGTGGGTCTTCTATATTAATTTAAATATATTGAAAGCACCCCACCCCAAAAAGGGAAGCAACTAAACCTTTACACCTACCCATAAACAGCAATGGCAAGCAAACTGTAGTCATCCTTAAAATATATGGGTGATTCTTTGTTCTACTTAAAATTCATGGAGAAAAAAATACACATTATGACATATAGCGGAGCCAATCAAAATATTCACCAATGAATGATGAGCCAATCTGTTGATGACCATTAACTACCAAGTATTTTGGTTGGCCAAGTTTACCTCTAGTCAGAAAATTACCAAGGAGACCAAATCTAACATCAAAGGCTTGGCAACAATGTTCTGAATCTGCTTTGCTGTAGTGAGAAATTTTCTTTTTATCCAACGCTGGGAGTTTAGTATGATAGTTGGTGGAATGCATCTTGCACCAGACTGTTAAAGAACTGCTTCCATTTGGGATAACTGTTCCTTGCAGCAACAATTATGAAATGCCATCTGTCTTTATAATTCATGGCCAAAGCCCTGTAGGTAAACAGTGAATCAAGGACCAGTTGACATTGCCAGACAATTATGTTATCCCAGCATGAACTGATGGTTCACTGGGGTTACGGCCAGCACATATACAGGCTGTACAATGTGCATGCCAGGACGGATAGATCTATTAATAAAATCCCCATTACAAAGTCCTTGGGTATTCTAGGAAGGACAAATCTATTATTAAGATCTGTATAAATGTATTGATATGAAGCTGTACACCTAGCAAGATGGGTGGATCTATCACTACTAACATCCCATAATTGTAATTGTATGTATCCTATGGTATATACGTAAGGAAAATGGTGAAACTGTAGGACAGATACAAGAACAAATCTTTCAGTAAGATCCTGTGACTGAGATGGCTACATCAACTAGATGGACAAAAGTGGATGACTATACAATAGTAAAGGAAATATCTGCTGGATTAGGCATACAGACCTGCAAGGCATGCTCAGACATAAAGGAGTATTTATGCCACTTGGGAAGCCTAAAAATGGGGGTACACTCCTCCAGTGTATCATAATTACATGTAGAAATTTAAACATTTGCATTATCACCCTCTTTACTATGAATTGATCTACTTTTGCAAAACCAAACATACTCTCAGACCAAACATTGTTAGATACTGGTACAATATTTGCACATATCTCAAGCCTTGAACTTGTTGCATTTAATACATTTTGTCAACAAGTTTTATTTAAACAACACAATAAAACAATTTTTTTTTTTAAAAAGGAGTATAATTTAATTATGCAGAATGATAAAAAAAGTCACTAAAACATCACCTGTTACTAACTGGGTGAGTCTATAATATGCAGTGTGTGAACAGCAACATCAATCAATGATATAGCATATTGCACAATGTGGTCATATAAATTTGATAACAGAATTCAACACAAATTTGGCTTTGGATTTAAACGAGGTGTCTTATATGATACTGTTGTATCTTTCTCACTGGAGTATAAGTACATATTATTGCATAGATACGCATTCTATCTCACCTGGTGTACAAGACATTCTTCAGACCTTCCCGTACAATATCAATCACCTGCATCTGGTAATACCCTTGATCCTGTTGAAATGACAAAAATTCCATGCAACATTATATCCCAACTGATACACCACTAAAAACTCTAGAAAGTAAGTTGCTGTGACATACTTTTAAAACTGCATATCAGTTATCAAATATCAAACTGAATGTGCTTATAATGCTTGAAACTGTATATACAACTGACCTAAATGTAAGTAACCAACAATGAAAGTATGTCTCTATGATCCACTATTTAATATGGCTGTATCCATATAGCAGCATGAAACAAAACATGTTCCGCTCTAAAATTACTAATGTAGTAGATTTTAAAATGTACCTTGGGCAAAATACCTCAGTAAATCACATGCAAGTACAGTGATAGAGCCTGTATAAATCATGACAACCTGAAACTGTATGCTCATAAACCAAGACCTATCTGCATTTAAAACAAAGGCATCAATGAAACTCTTCTTAGCTCTTTACATGAGGCAATGAAACAAATTATCAGAACATTTATCCTGGGCAACCTAAAGTATGAGTACATTTCAAGCTTGGTAACCATTTATAAAAGATCTTAAATTATCTCCACTGACTTTATATATGCTGCAGGCACTAATTACTGGGTACCTGTTACTAAGTTACTAACTACAGCACCAGCTAATGGTTGGTACTGGCAAGAAGCTGACTGCTATTAGTAGGTGTATGGAGCGTGCCAAGATTTCATGTGAAACAAGAGTCTCTTGAACGGACTGATGTTATTCTGTTGAAAAGAAGATGGGACCATTTCTATTGTTTAATTGTGAAGTTTTGAAACCATTTGTGATATGCTTGAGCAATAAGGTTTTCAAATTAGTTACTGTGGCAGCAAAATTGGATATAATATCTGTAAAAGGGGTGAAACAATACACCTTTGCCACATACGGATTTGATACACAATACACAGACTGTGATACGATACACATGAACTTATCGTATATTCTTGCATATAAGCCAAGAAATTTAGGAAAAAAATAAGGCCTGGAAGAAGGGGGTTCAGCTTATCTGCGGGTCAAGGTCCAAGTCTGAAATTTACAATGCTTTTTCCCCTCAATTTCCAGTATTTACTGTTTCCGTTGATCGCTGAATATGAGTTCATATGCCTGATAAGATCTCTCCTGTCGTGAAGTAAAACTATTGACAGATGTCCATCCACCAGAAAATAAATCCATACATGTTATTTGAACCACGGAAATATGTGTATTTTCCCAAAGAACCGCCATATTAGTAATCTCTAGTCAAGTATTTAACCTTCAGCTAATCAGTAATCATTAAACTCCATGGTTTCGTAGAAATGCATGCTAGCTTATTTCAGTGTAAATATGAAAAGAATCTATGTAAAAAAACCAAAAGAATTACGATACTGAAGGTATATACGACAAACATTTTGATCAAGAGTAGAAATATATGTATGATAGTCTTATAGGAACAATAGCAAGTGGCTCCATAGGTGTTTGTTGCGCACACGCTTAGGAAGGGTAAATAACATTGCAATATACTAGTCAGCGTAAATATTGTAAAACAATATAATTTATTGGATTTCTTTGATAGGTGTTTTAGACGTAATAGGCAGCCACAGTTTATATTTTGTTGTTGATTAGTTGTTTGTAAAGCAAAGTGGTTTGTTAGCGGTAGAGTGTTGTACAATAGCTACCATATGCTTAATCTGTGGTAAATGCCTCGGGGATAATAGGTTTGTTTTGTTGCAGAATGCCAATTACTTTACTAAAACATGCCGACGTATATGACATGATGAAAGCACGTCCATAACAGAAGCAGAGTTTCGTGAACTGTTTGGTGAGTCTGATACAGAGCCTGATTTTGAAGGATTCTAAAAGTGATTGAACTTTTATAATTCATGATTTTAGAATGAGGATTAATTAAATTTCCATTAAGACTTAAGAATTTAGAATTGTTTTTATTTCAACATATAAATTAGCTTTCTTACTTTCATTTTATTTAATATTGTGATTTACCTAAATAAACATATTCAGAACTCACTTTGTGCATCTTGTGATGTACTGGTAGTCTAGAAATTATGGGTCAGCTTATATGCGGGTCATGCACTTTATAACAGTTTTACCGATTCAGTTGGGGGGGGGGGGGGGGGGGCGGCTGATATGCAAACGGGCTTATAAGCGAGTATATACGGTAATGGTCTTTCAGTCTTTGGAAGGTAGGTAGTGCCTTTTTATGTATGTTGATATACTTGTTTTATTTCAAGTATTGCAGATTACAGTTAGACGTACAGTTAACTTAAATTCATATGTAATTTTCATCAATGACAAGATGATAAAAACAATTTCTAACAAACAACCTGTTCATTGTCAGAGTTTTTTTTAAAATTTTTTTTAGGACTTTTCACTCACTTTAGTCGCCAAGCACTGTGTTTTGCATATATTATAAATGCTTTGAAAATATATTGTTTCCAATTTCATGTCTCACTTAAACACCAAACTAAACTGTTTAACAAGAAACTGCACCACAATAGAATTAATACCAAAACCCCAACATTTTGTTTCCATTCATGAAGAAAGCCAAAAAATTGTTGATTTCAATACAGCATACTTCTTCATAGAAAACTGACAAGTTGACTATAGCTTAAAAGTAACATACTGTATATTCCCTAATTAACACCCCAGTGATGTTAGATTTTCCTTAATTAACACCCCAGTGATGTTAGATTTTCCAAAGAATGGGAGGGGGGGGGGTGTTTGAGCACAATAATGAATCTAAAGTTCTTTTGATGTACTCGTACTGACCCCATGCACATTGGGGAGGGGGGTATTTCTGTCACTGAACTCATTGTAAATATCAGCACAGTTAAATTGATCAATCGATCAACACATTTTCTCTCTTAACAACAGGTAATTCTTTGAACTTGCCACCAAGCTATGGCATCATATTTAACACTACAAATGTGCCTGTGACTTTAGCAATTAATACTTCTTGATATATACCATGTAATATTTTCCCCTAGCAGCCAGATGAAGTAGGACTGGTAAGTCCTTGAAGCTGCCACCTAGCTATTACATCATGCTTAACACTACACGAGTGCCTGTGACTTTAGTAATTTATACTTTGATATATATTGTTACGTGTTAAGGCTCGAATAAACAGTAACATTGAAAGAGTGAAAATAACAAGCTTGTAAAACTTAATAAACAATTTATTGAGTACAAATATTTTCCAGAAAAGAAAAATAAACTTACGGTTTTAAGAATCAATTCCAAATAAATCCAAAAATAATTCAAAATATTATCCACTAGAGAAATTGCAAAAGTCCTGGCAATAAAATGTACAAATAGTTCTAAGTTCGAATTCCAGCAAAGTATCCAATATGGAAGATGATGTCACCTGATGAAGTCAGTTCTTGATAATAAAATTTCTATGAGTACATATTCCTTTCCAGATAAATAACAAAATAATTCCTCTTGATCCAAACGAATTGACATAATTTCCAGTACAAAGTAATTTATAATAACACAAAATGACACAACTTAATACTCTAAAAGCCCAACTTCTACTGAATAATTCACTCCAAAACATAGTTTATATACCTGTTTTTACATAAACAAGAAAGGGGTCACGATTTTCTATAATCTCTCAGAACAATTTTACGTTCAAGAAATCACGTAAACAGCGTATGACCCAACAAAAATAGAAAGATGTTTATACAAAACTCCATTTTGTCCTTGGAACCAACCAATCATTTTAAAAGCTTGTTTACAACACTGAAACCAGGTCAGAAATGAGGTCAACACGTGGTGTTTACTCTGTAAAGTACAGGTCACCCCCCCTTCAATGAACGAATCTTAAAACTTAAAATGCCAAATTTAAATCTAACAAACAAACAATAAAAATAAATATAAATGACTTATATCAAATATACTAACAATATCTTGTAAGAATGATTACAGAATTTTGACAATTCTTGATAAAGTTTTAAATTTTCTGTTCTTTAAAAAGGGGAGGAGGGTTATAATTAGGGAATATTCAGTATAGGTATACACTATAACATTGCCAGGCTACAGACCTTCACCTCAGATTCCTTTTTCTTCTGATCCTTGGCAGCAGACTGGGACCGTGTTCTAATGGGAGATGGTTCAAGATTGGATTCAAGATTTAGTAAGAGTCGTATCTGCAAGAAATCATTTTTTAGTACAATATATTTTTTGAAAAATACCTGATTATATTACCTAAAAAAATATGATGACAACTTTGCACCAAGCTAAAATTGGAGCTATAAAAATGATAAGTAGTCTGCCCTCCTAGTACAGGCACAGTGATCTCCCCCTTACATATAGTGACTGGCACCAAACTACATTTACAAGTGTTTTCGTAGCATCACAGAAAGATATTTGCAAATAGGAGTTGATTCGTCTCAGCTCAAGATATGCAGCCTTGCATATGTTCATGACATGTTGGTGCAATAGGAGAGTATTGTCCAGATTAACACCTAGATTTTGTACTGCCTAGTTGAATTTAATGTTGGTGTTGATATTTATTGTTTGAGGTAAAGGATGTGAATGAGAAAGTATTTGTGTTGTGATCAGAATAGCCTCAGTTTTATCATAATTAATCTGCAAATTGTTACATGTCATCCATGATTTCACATCAGAAATGCACCTCTTTACTCCTTGGATGGTAGCATCAACTTCAGTTGGGTGGCGAGATTTGTATATTTGGGTATCATCAGCGTAAATTGGTGAGACACTGGCTGATGATCTATGACACTTGAGAGCAACTGAGTGTACAGAATGAAGAGAACAGCTCCATGAACAGCTCCATGAACAGATCCCTGTGGAACATCACAACATAGATCACCTGGGCTGGAGTGTATTCCATTGCAGATAAAAATTGTGTTAAGTTAGTAATGCATAGTCCTAGAACCATTAAACAAAAGTATTGATGGCCTGTCTTAGGGCCATTAGATATTGATCTTTGATTGCATAGCAATTAAACCAAACTGTAGAGACACCAGGTCTACCTAACTCTGTAACTGGTATAGATTGTTTCATGACTTGGGAACTGTGGCACTAAACTGGTCATAAATCAATCTGACTGGTATTGTCTCTAGGAGCACTGGTATTCTAATCTTGGGAAAACATCACAGGCAAGGTTGGCTTTGGTATTCACTTCATCAAACCTATATCTGATGGCAAAGTAGATTCTGATGGAACAGGATCAATGTTTCCCTTCTCATATATATGACTGCAGCATGATTTTTATTATTATGCATAAACAAATGGATACACAATTAAGTAGAAACATGTAATGATTTTCAATTTCCATGGGCATATATCAATCATTTGGTCATCATTTAACTTAAAAAGCTTCTTGTAAATATATAATTTCATAATTCTAAAAGCATTTCAGGAATACATCATTTGACATTTGACACAAAGTCATGTTCCATTAGACATGTTTTGTTTCAATACAATAAAGATGAACTTCTTTGAACGGCTATCGCTTTCATTCAGTATCATCAAGTGTCCATCATCTCCACCACAAATACAATATTTTACTATACTAATTAAATTGGCTTGTCAACTGGCTTTGGCACAAAAACATGTTGTCGCTAAAATGTATTTGTACATAAAAGTTCTAACATTTAACACATGCTATGAAATTTTAATTCGAGACTGATATTGTACCTGTATCACGAAAATTGTTATCCAGAAATACTCTTTCAAGATCATGACAAGCTTAGGGATATGATATGAATCACTTTTTAAGAACATAAATATTGTCTGTTTGTAAAAAAATAAATAAGATCATTTCTATTTGATAGCAAAATAAACTATTACAGTTCACCTTCACTATTCTGTCTTTTGATTAAAGCACTGAAACTAACAAAATTGTGCTTACAGTACAAGATGATACAAGCATTACTAAATAGCTGTCAATTCTCAAGTACAAAAATACTGACTGCTTGTGACAAATATAGTAATTTTCTGGAACAAATACTGATTTTGAAAAGTTTAATGCATATGTAACTATTTACAACATAACATACAGAACCATCAGTAAAGTAGGACAGTGCCTTACATAATTATTGAATGTCAAAGACATGTGCTGCACACTTGTATCTTCTGGATGGGCACCATGTTCCATTCGGTAGCCCATTAAGAAGGTGCAAGAGTGCAACATACTCAGATACAGGCTGTTTAAAGAAGCCTTTTCCGCACCATGTTTTTTTTCTCATTCTCTATTCCAATGAACCAATTTTCATTAATAATCTCAATTCTGTGGGTTTCTTTTGCTAACTGTTTTCGTTCAAGCGTTATTCTTTGCAATTTTACTGTCTGGAAAATAAATAGCCAGCAACATTAGTAACTGCAAGAGGAAGGTAATTTCTAAAAGAAATTTCAAAAAACTAGTTTTGATCAAATTAAATTGAAGTTCTCTGTTATTTATATACATTGTTAAGTTCAGGATGAGTTGTGTATAATATACCAGGAGGCTGATGTTTATTAGCTTTTTTGTGCTCTTGTATTTTTTGTATGGGTGCCTCCATGCCCAATAGTTTAATCACATTACACAATTTGCAAAACGTCATGTTTTTTCCTTTACACGATGGTTTCACAAATCTATACAAGATTGCACAATTGTCCTTCCAGTTGTTTTTTTCTCTTTTATCTGAAGAAATTTCTGAATATTCCAATTTTCTATTCAACATGATTAGAAGTTAAATATTACGAAGATGAGATACAATACAGAGGTAACTGTTTGTGAAATATAATATGGTGGATAAAGACAGGCATGGTAGCCTAGATTTTGAATAAACCAATCGTATTGAAAACTGTATTCCTATATACATGCAATACATTTCTATCACAATGGAACAGAGTTCCAAACTAAAAATTCCATGGAAATCTTTCATTATTTTTTTTTAAATAAAAAATTTATTGTTGTCAAAAATAATGTACACCCGTATTCAGGTCCAAATTACGGAACAAAACCAGACAGTTGTTGGCAGCTATGTTACTATATACTGATGGAGGGGAAAATCCTCACCCATATACAAGGATGAAAAAAGATAAAATTAAACTGCATACTTAAGCTAAATTTCAACTTAAAGATTGTGGGACACATGGTATTGAAATAAAGAGAAAGATACATACTTGAATGCTAAGGGTCAGAATGCTGAGATATGCAACCAAAGTGGTTTCTAAGTTCAGTTTTTGCCAAATGTACTCAACAACTGGATTTTAATAAATGTGCCCATCACATGCTTTATGAATGTTTTGATTCTTCATGGAAACAAATTCCTAACTAGACATAGATTAATTTGTATAAAGATTAAAACTTAAAATTCCACAACTCTTACAAGAGTTAAAGAATGCAAACACTTCTGGAACTGAAATATAGCGTTAAAACATTGACAGGTTGTTAATATCCACCGAACCTACCATCAATAAGCAACCTTTTGCTACGTCCTTAACCATGGGTACACCAGTCACTGAAAAAGTCAAAATATGAAAATGAATACATCAAAAAGAGGATGAAAATTAGTCAAAATTACCAGACAAGTATACTCAAATTTGATCTGGAAGCAAATCGGGTTTGCCAGACAGATGCAAGAAAATATATACCATTACTAAATATTGGAAAAGACGAAAAAACAAATAATTAATTTGCTAGCACAGTGAAACATACATTTTTTTAAAACTTAAAAATAATACAAAGTGTGAAATATAGAAAATTAGTTTTCATAACCTGTCTTTAAAAAAAAGAACTATATTTGTATAAATTACCTTTATTTTCAATATATCTTTAACATTATCATTCTTCATGAGGTCTCAACAACCATCAACCAACTGTACACCCATCAAGTTTTGACGGTACATACATCCAGTTTTGACTGTACATACACTAAAAACTCGACACTATGGTAAAAATGGCATGCATTAAAATACTATTGAAAATGTGATCCCAATGTTCACCTATGTTTTAAGGGTGACCGTCACTTCCATTGCTGTCTTACAAACAAAAAGGACATACCTGTCTTTGAGTACTGAATTAGAATCTGAATTGCATTAACAAGCTCCTCCCTGTTCACATCATTTGCTGCAGTAATCTGAAGTTGGAAAATTTTAATTATACTGTAATGTCTATAATTATATTTTTCATGTTTATATCAACACCATGAATTATCAGTCTGATATTAGTAAGAATTCCTTGTAATTTTCACATTTATATCAACAATGATGCTACAGTAAACACCATGAATTATCAATCTAACATTAGTCTAATAAGAATTCCCTGATAGAAAGGCTCCACCAAATGTTTTTACTATGTGGAAGCAAGAGACGATCCCCCAGGCATTTAACGACGCTTCCATAATCTAACTATAGGCACAAAGAGAACCACCAGACCTGCAACAACCACTGAACTAATGAACTGCCTCACTACACACCTTGGTCAGGGACTACTGCCAGAAAACAAGTATGGATTCCAAAAAGAAAGTGGGACCATCAACATGGTGTTTGCTGCGAGCGCAGCTACATGAGAAATGTCAAGAGCAAACACTGACCTTTTCTCTATCTACGTCAAGGCTTGTGGAAGGTAATAGTCACATACGGATGCCCAAGAAAATTTATATCCTTGGTACAGCATTACTGACAAGAGTCCAAGACAATGGAGAGACATCTGAGCCATTCCCAGTAACCAATGGCATCAAGCAGGGTTTGTGTTTTGGCACAGACACTGTTCAGTCTATTGTTCTCCGCTATACCGACTAGTGCTTTCAGACCCGGAGAGGTCGGTGTCAACATCAGATACCATACAGATGGACAACTATTTAATCCCTGGAGGCTTCAAGCAAAAACCAAGGTAATGACAGACAACATCAGGGATTTTTTATTTGCTGATGACTGCGCCCTCTGTGCTGGCTCAGAAACCATCCTGCAATGCAGTGTTGACATGTTTTCCAGCTCCTGCACAAGTTTAGGTCTCACCATAAGTACCAAGAAGACTAAAGTCATGCATCAGCCGGCCCCTGGAAAGCCCTATGTTGAGCCCAAAATCACCGTCAATGGCCAAACAGTCAATGTAGTCAATCACTTCACCTACCTTGGCAGCACACTGTTGAAGAGCATCACTACTGATGATGAGGTGTACCGTCGCATAGCCAGAGCCAGCTTGACTTTTAGCCAATTGTATGCCAGCGTCTGAAATAGAATATGCATCAGTATCTAGACCAAACTATATGTCTACAGGGAAGTTCTGCTCCCCAAATTACTTTATGTATGTGAAATACTGATGGTGTACCAATGCCAAGGCTGGAAGCTGAACTACTTTCACATCACAAGTCTCAGGAAAATCCTCAACATCAAGTGAAGGACAAGGTTCCAGACAATGAGGTACTCACCAAAGCATGTCTCCTTAGCATCCACACCATCCTGATGCAGTCCCAGCTACAATGGGCAGTACATGTTACTCACATGCCAGACAACCGTCTGCCTAAGAGACTCTTCTATGGCAAGCGATGCAATGGAGGTAAGAAGAAATGCTTCATAGACAACCTGAAAGCTGCATTGAAAGCATTCAAAATAAACAATGAAACCTGGGAGAAAACAGCAAGCGATAGAGTTACTTGGCATTACTCCGTACACAAAGGCTCCAAATTGTGTAAATCTAGCAGGACAGCAGCTCCAGAGCTGAAGAGGCAAGCTAGAAAAGCACATGCCATCAACCCTCCAGGAGATGTCCCACTCATCCCCCGTCGCTTATACAAACGAATATTCCATGCAAGGGTTGGCCTAATCAGCCACCTGCACATGCACAGAACCAGCCCCTCCAACCCTCTGACCAGAGAGGTCCTTGTCAAATAGATGGACAAACAACAAACAAAAAGAACAGGGAAAATCTAACAACCCCACCAGCATTGGTGCTGTATCAACAACATGAGTATGCCAACAGATGGAGAATCAACCATGGTGAATTTGTTTAATAAATAAAAATTAAATAAAAAGCATTTTTTTGCCATATCATTTTCACATTTTTAAGTTCAACAGCTACTCATCAAAGCCACACATTATTAAACAATAATGTTATTTGAATCCCAACTGCATTAAACATTACTGACATCCAAAAAACAGTCCACCGCCTGGAAATACAAGGGTGTAACACTAGTGCACCCTAGACTGGCAGGGAACCTAATGTCTAAAACCATGATTAATAAGATGGCTGCACCTCAAACCAGCTGTGAGGGGGCTTTATAAATTTTGCACTAACAAGACATGTTGATCAGTTCAGCCACTGAAACATTAACTATTCCATCTAATAAGCTACAAAGATAATAAAATCAATCAGGTGCTGGTAGTAACAAAACCACTACATCAGATAGGAGGGAATGTCTTCACATTCCTTCAAGAAGTACCATCTTCTAGATTACAAGATAATTAGATAGTATACTTAGAAGCCAATTTCAACTGATGAGATCAAGTGATGGTGCATTTACTTCATCAACGAGGCTTTCTGAAGGCAAAGTTCAAAATGTTACCTGGCAAACTCTGTATTCTATATTCTATAAAATCTGTAGGTAGGATTTAGAACCTGATGCAAACAATCATGCCACATATCATCCTCCATCTAGCAAACTGCCCTAGGAATAGTCAATATACATTATACAACAGAAGTGTCATTTTAATTGCACGTCCATTTCGCAAAATATAACTGATTTCGGTGACTCATTTCCACTAGTTAAGATACTTTACTCCACTCTTTTAAAGTTGTTGTCTGATACCGTAGTCTATTTAGCTTTTTATTATTATTATTATTATCATTGCATATCAATGATCTGACAATATAACCTAGCTCAAGTCAACCCATTAGCTATTCAACAAATCAGGCAGGGCTGACAAAAGATATAAAAAGGAAATCGTTGTGGAGAAAAATGAGGCGCATCGTGGGTCTGCATCCCAATGAGAAATGGTGCACTCGTATATGCCTTCCATTCTCACCCCCACCCCATTCCTTTTTAAAACAGCTTATGTTACAAAAACTACAAATATGCACAAATCAGTATTTTAACAGTCTCTGCCTTTCTTCTGATAAAACCCAACTTTTTGCACTAAAGTTTAGATTTCAAAGCAAGGAACAGACATAATAAAAAAAATATGATAAAAAAATGATATGGATATATTGGCAGACAGATAGGAAGACATGGATAGATGGGAAGAATGACTGAGAAATTTACCTTTTTTGTTTTGAACATAAGGTTGAAAACATTGCTGGCCCTACTTTGAAGGACCTTTTCCTCCTTATTCTTATTACCAGCTTCCATCAACTCCAACAATGGCTGGACCAGAGCCTAAGAAAACAATAAAATGAAGAGAGTTATCTGTATCTTCCACCCAGCTAAAAAAAAAAAATGAAGAGAGTTATCTGTATCTCCCACCCAGCTAAAAAAAAAAAATGAAGAGAGTTATCTGTATCTTCCACCCAGCTAAAAAAAAAATGAAGAGAGTTATCTGTATCTTCCACCCAGCTAAAAAAATAAAATGAAGAGAGTTATCTGTATCTTCCACCCAGCTAAAAAAAAAAAATGAAGAGAGTTATCTGTATCTTCCACCCAGCTAAAAAAAAAAATGAAGAGAGTTATCTGTATCTTCCACCCAGCTAAAAAAATAAAATGAAGAGAGTTATCTGTATCTTCCACCCAGCTAAAAAAATAAAATGAAGAGAGTTATCTGTATCTTCCACCCAGCTAAAAAAAAAAATGAAGAGAGTTATCTGTATCTTCCACCCAGCTAAAAAAATAAAATGAAGAGAGTTATCTGTATCTTCCACCCAGCTAAAAAAAAAAAATGAAGAGAGTTATCTGTATCTTCCACCCAGCTAAAAAAAAAAAATGAAGAGAGTTATCTGTATCTTCCACCCAGCTAAAAAAATAAAATGAAGAGAGTTATCTGTATCTTCCACCCAGCTAAAAAAATAAAATGAAGAGAGTTATCTGTATCTTCCACCCAGCTAAAAAAATAAAATGAAGAGAGTTATCTGTATCTTCCACCCAGCTAAAAAAATAAAATGAAGAGAGTTATCTGTATCTTCCACCCAGCTAAAAAAATAAAATGAAGAGAGTTATCTGTATCTTCCACCCAGCTAAAAAAATAAAATGAAGAGAGTTATCTGTATCTTCCACCCAGCTAAAAAAATAAAATGAAGAGAGTTATCTGTATCTTCCACCCAGCTAAAAAAAAAAAATGAAGAGAGTTATCTGTATCTTCCACCCAGCTAAAAAAAAAAAATGAAGAGAGTTATCTGTATCTTCCACCCAGCTAAAAAAATAAAATGAAGAGAGTTATCTGTATCTTCCACCCAGCTAAAAAAATAAAATGAAGAGAGTTATCTGTATCTTCCACCCAGCTAAAAAAAAAAAATGAAGAGAGTTATCTGTATCTTCCACCCAGCTAAAAAAATAAAATGAAGAGAGTTATCTGTATCTTCCACCCAGCTAAAAAAAAAAAATGAAGAGAGTTATCTGTATCTTCCACCCAGCTAAAAAAATAAAATGAAGAGAGTTATCTGTATCTTCCACCCAGCTAAAAAAAAAAATTAAAGAGAGTTATCTGTATCTTCCACCCAGCTAAAAAAAAAAAATGAAGAGAGTTATCTGTATCTTCCACCCAGCTAAAAAAATAAAATGAAGAGAGTTATCTGTATCTTCCACCCAGCTAAAAAAATAAAATGAAGAGAGTTATCTGTATCTTCCACCCAGCTAAAAAAAAAAATGAAGAGAGTTATCTGTATCTTCCACCCAGCTAAAAAAATAAAATGAAGAGAGTTATCTGTATCTTCCACCCAGCTAAAAAAAAAAAATGAAGAGAGTTATCTGTATCTTCCACCCAGCTAAAAAAATAAAATGAAGAGAGTTATCTGTATCTTCCACCCAGCTAAAAAAAAAAAATGAAGAGAGTTATCTGTATCTTCCACCCAGCTAAAAAAATAAAATGAAGAGAGTTATCTGTATCTTCCACCCAGCTAAAAAAAAAAAATGAAGAGAGTTATCTGTATCTTCCACCCAGCTAAAAAAAAAAAATGAAGAGAGTTATCTGTATCTTCCACCCAGCTAAAAAAATAAAATGAAGAGAGTTATCTGTATCTTCCACCCAGCTAAAAAAATAAAATGAAGAGAGTTATCTGTATCTTCCACCCAGCTAAAAAAAAAAATGAAGAGAGTTATCTGTATCTTCCACCCAGCTAAAAAAATAAAATGAAGAGAGTTATCTGTATCTTCCACCCAGCTAAAAAAATAAAATGAAGAGAGTTATCTGTATCTTCCACCCAGCTAAAAAAATAAAATGAAGAGAGTTATCTGTATCTTCCACCCAGCTAAAAAAATAAAATGAAGAGAGTTATCTGTATCTTCCACCCAGCTAAAAAAAAAAATTAGGAGTTAAAAGTTTCGAGTATGATCCATAAATTAGAGTGTAAATGATGGACAGATGATGTGATAAATGAAAAACCATTACATAAGAACAAGACTGAGGTAAGAATCATTATCATTTAGGATACCCTACATACTGTGAGAGATCTGACAAGGGCCAATTTCTCTCAAAATACCCTACATACTGTGAGAGATCTAACAAGAGCCAATTTCTCTCTAAATACCCTGATATCAAAAAAGATATTTTCATATTGCTGTAATTTGGGGCCTTGATACATCCAATACTTCAGATTAACACAACTATACCAGCCCTGCTTGAGAGGCAAAATTATAGTATTTGACATAGCCTCATGCCTACACAAGCTGCCAAGAACAAGTTGGTCTTACCTGTACATGCATGGCTGTAGGTTCATTTTTTACTAGAGTCACCAAAAGATCCAGTACTCTGAAATGGAAGACAATCTGGTAAAAAGTTGTGATGCATATGTTTTCCATCCAAAATTATAGATACAAGTGTTTTATTTCGTATACATATAAGCATTATACAATTTTATACACTTGGGACAAGTGCGAACTCGTGTGACAACCAGTGAAAAGAGCTACATGTATTATGAATAACCTTTTCAGCCAATCATATTTCGGCAATGATGTGTGTGACTAATAGTTTAACTGTTTTGAACTGATTGTTTACGATGAGTGCAGTGAAGTAGAAAATGTCTAATTCTTCCTTGGAACAGGATTTCTAAAGTTGAATCTAGTTAATATTAAGTAAAAACTTACTTTTGCATTTACCACTGTTCAATAATAAAAGAATTCATGTACCGTAGAGTCGAAAACATGGTAAACGTGGCTCTTTTCACTGGTTGTCACATGAGCTCGTACTCGTCCCAACATGACAAATTCGCGAAAATCGCACGTTTCGGAAGGCGTAACTTCAGTTTGGTACAACGTAGGAAAGTCAACAATGGCTTGATGAATATAAAAATATCTCAGGAGTAAAACAAGCCATAGAGAATGGTCATGTGCTTTTAAATACAGAAATAGCTGAAATGAAATCGCAGGTCATGGGTGGAACCAAGTATTTGAAAGTTACGAACCTTCTCTTTTTATATAGTATGAAAGAGAGGGTCCTATGTTAAAATGGGTCATGGGGTAATCTAAGGTATTTTTATCACTCTGCATGATTTTTTTTCCTTTAGATTGTTGTTTTTTTTATTTCACATCAAGCTCACGTCGAGTACCTGTGGTAGGAGTATGAAGTCAAATGCCTGAGCGAAACATCTGTACCAAATTTATTAAACTACGCACAGTTTAGCTTAAAGTATCAGCGTTGATTCTTCAATAGTTTGCGTGAGAAGGCACAGAAGTGTCCTCCCTTGTAGTATTTTATAGTGCATGCATGACTGATAATTAAAATGTAAGCAGCTATGTGCACCCGTGACTCTTCGTTGAATGTACGCGATTCGGTGATACCAATCATAATTAATCGAATATCTCCGTATCAACTAGGGAATATTGGCGATGTCATCCGAATGGTTGCATGAAGTGACTTACGGAAGTTAGGCTTGCATACATTTTTCACAAATGGGTTTATTAATATTTACGACTGCGTGCCCATTTTTCTGTTGATTGGTATTGTCTACCGACTCCCTTTTTTTTTTTTCTGTTGATTGGTATTGTCTACCGACTCCCTTTTTAAAATTTGTTTAGTCACTTTATTAAAAGCCTCGACTTGTACATATTTAAAATTTCTGTCCATTAGTACAGAATGAAAATACATCATGTGGATATAATAGTACTAATATTAGTACCCTTACCCGTACCTAAACCGCAACAATTCAAGTTGAGGCTATGACATCGTAGCTAGTGGATATAAATTAAATATTGCTGTTTCTGTATAATTATGCAGTTTTATTTGCCTAATCTTTCATATTGACCAGAGATCAGATGGGAGAGATATAAAATTAACTTGCTCATGCCCCAATGTGTTACTATGCCCAAATTTGTTGAATTACTTTATTAATAATCTCATTTGTTCAGTTACTTTATGAAAAACCTGGACTTGTCACCATGGAAATGGGTTGAATGTAAAAATGTTTCAACTGGTCTTAAGTGAATTTTGCTCAACAAATATATTTTTTAATTTATTGTCCAATCAGACAAGTTTCTAAAAAAACGTAAATGTTGAGGGATTTTTTGAAAATCATTGTATACTTGGTTCTTATTAAGCATACTGGCATGCTCATTTTATCTCACCGTTTGAACTCGATAGACTTTTGTGTGGATATGTTATGATATTCACTCTGATCAACATGGAATGAACATTTTATTCGGAATTTAACTAAAAGCTAAACTGCAAAGAAAGCTCAAGATAGTGTTAGTTTGGAAAAAACTTCATTGAGCGTTTCCAAATACTAACCCTTATCCCTTACCCTATGGTATTTTAAGAAATGAGCAGTTCTTTCTTTGAAATTGGATCAATCTGTTAAATTGTTAATGGCTCATAGTGGCATTTTGTAGGGATTTTTTTGTCTGAGCTGAAAACTGATCCAGGTCTACACTGGTGGCAGAAGTCATTGTACTCATTTACAGCAGGTAAGGGTTAAATAAAAAATTGACAAGAGAATTTATTGATACAGCTGCAAAAAACCCACATTTACGCTAGTATTTTGAACATTGTCTATGTAAGCCAGAAATGGACTGGTTCCCAGCATGTTGTTCTTATCTTATTACTCACTGTAGGTTTGCCATTGGCTGGCCAAATACAGTTTGGTACTCACCATAAATAATGCACTGTTACTTGAATCTGCTGTGAGATGTAAGATAAAAGACCAATTCCAGCCAGTTAATGTAAACATTCATAGAAAAGTCACGAGTTTTGAAATATTTCCTCTAAAACAATGATATCTCTGCATTCTCACTTATTTGATGACAGCAAAGTTTAAATATGAAATGATAAATTATTGGAAATAGGACAAATTATTCATAAATCACTGTAAAATAATGGTTTTTATGGTTCTAATAATGTCGACCTTGTGAAAAACTACCATATTTCAAAATATTACTCTTTGTCATGGGAAAACTGTTTTGTGGAATTGTTTTTGGTTTCTGAACTACATGCATCTGCTGATCCAATGAATTTTGTGTGGTTGAAAATTGCAGAAATTTTACAGGTGTAACATTTGACTAATTAAGACAAGATACAACAATAATGCCTGGGAAAGACAACAAATATATATATATCATATGGTAATGTTTTTGTTTTGTGATGTTTGTTTGAACATATAAACATGTAAAAACTTCATATGGGTTGGCATGATACTGTGTGTAAAAGGTGTGATATAAGACGTGTCATCTTTATGTAACACAACTAAAGCTGCATGTTTGTAATCTGTTGGGGAACATTTTCCATGTTTATTGAAAATAAAAGTAATTCAGGCATCTTGTGGTTTTAATATTTCTTTAATCCAGTCATATCAAATACATATTATCTTGTCTAACTTGAAAGTAATTTTTAAAATTTACATGTATGGCCCTGCTATCAAATTTCATATATAATTTATGGGTGCTGTTATTTAGGTGATTATAAACAGATTGATCTTAAACCATGTAAATATTGGGTTATTAATCCAAATAAACAGACAATATACAATGTTTCATCCTTAAACTTGAAAACCATAAATACCTGGTTAATCAAATATGAACAACTCATTTTATTATCACTATTCACAAAATGATTTTTATTTATCATATTATCTTAGGTTATAAATAATAATTAGAGCCATTATATTTTATTTCTGATATTAAGTTTAATACTTCTATTCATGTTACAAATAATAAAAATTAGTCATCATATAATTTACTTCCATTAAAGTAATTTGTATGCGCGGTAATAAATTTCGAAAATTTGCTTCTATGCATGGGCATGGGTATCCAAAATTCACTGCTATTACTGGTGGTGGTAGGAAAAAAAAATCACTTCTATGGGTCGTCACCCATTTTTGAATGTGCCTTCCCCCACCTAGGGGTATGTTTAAATGGAATAGCCCTAAGTGAAAAATGAAGGTTCACAAAGCACAAAAAATGCTGTATATTCAGCCATATTAGTTCTTTATTGTTAGGACCATTAATATTTTAGCCATACCTGCCTTCTTTCTTTGCCAATAAAAGTTGAATCTCATTCAGATTGCGAACTCTCCCTAAAGCATTCAATATGCATCCCAAACTCTATCAAATATTATTGTGCCATCTTACAAATGACATAAAGAAGTATACATTTTCAAGTCCCCTTTTTAACATTCATTATCAGCAGGATCCTGGTTTAAAATTGCTAACACAGCTTACAGTTCATGCAGTCATCTATAAATTCATTTTTCAAACTGTATCTATTCTGTTTCCTTTCTGATATAGACCAATTACTACTGATGTATAAGATTAGCAATGTACTTAATTTAGTTAATACAAGGATGCTACAGAATAAGTTACCTCCCCTGTATTCAGTGCAGTGAGTGTGCATCATCAGAAAATCAGAGTGTGCATCATCAGAAAACACAAAATTATGGTGCAGTTGCTTAAAAAAACAAAATTAAGAAAAAAATTACGGCTTCATCTCCTGATCTTTATCAAAGGTGTGTCAAAAAATAGTTTTAACCAAGATTACATTTTTAGAGGTACCATATATTCAGTTACAATGTAATGACATGTACTGTACACTCGGTTACATTGTAAACATGTGTACTATACATGTTGATTGTATTGTAAAATTTAATTATTTCTCTGTTTACACATTACTCTTCTACAAACCTTAATTTAAAGTCTGTCAGCAGTTTAGACTTTTCCTTCCGTTCTTTGTCACCTTTTCCCCTCTTCATGCTCTTGAATGCTTCAGCTAGTACAGCATCAAGTTTAAACATCTCGGAGTCACTCAGATCTGGTTCATCCTGTATAACACATAAAAGGATTCATTCAATAAGAAACACGTTTGCACTGTGACAACAGAATTAAGTATTATTTAATAGACTGGCCATTTTGATATTTAAATCATCAATCTATTTTGTGATACTAAACCCATGGCATAACAAATCATCTAATATGCATTCAGTGTTTAGACTATTTTCCAAATGTAAAAACTTTATTTTTAGTAAATGTCACTTTCTTCAACAAAAGTATACAGTGTCAAACAGTCACAATGCATGAAATTTGAATTCCATAACCTGAAATTTCAAAAGCCCATGAAAACCCCATAAAGCATCTTCGAAAGCAAACACCAAAGTCAATGAAACAAAAACTTTACTTTTTTGCAAAGAGTTATCGGTCAATGTTTAACGTTTGTTCGCAATGCTAAAACCAACGGACCATCATACAAAACTTACAATTGAAAACTACAACGAAAACATGCAACTTAAATTTGAAAACATCAATGCATTATGTACAAACTAAAGGTTCTTCTGAAAGATTAGTTAATGCATACTCAGCAGTTAATTGCACCGAATGTTGGGAAATTCAAATATCATACAATGACAAACACAGTACCTCATCAACATCATCACTGTCAGCAGCTGCATCACCCAAAGCTGCTTTCACTGCCTGTCTGAATTTTTCATCTACTTCTCCTTTGTCATCTTCCTCATCAATATCTTCATCACTTTCTCCTGATTCATCCTCCTGCTCCTCCTTTTTTTTGTTTTCTTCTTCCATCTCAACATCTGTCAATAATTAACATGAGACATAAGTGTGATTCAAATCGCTCAATTTATATTACAACAGACGACCATGTATTTCTTTTCTGTACTTTTAGTTTTCTTTATCTCAATGAAAAAACAGGAAATAGAGGACTTGTTACTACTGTCAGACATAATTTTGGTCTTTCATAAAAAAAAAGATGAAACATTTTAAGGAAGGTTTTGGGGTCCTCATGCCTTGATTTGGGGGTCTTCCAAAAATACATTTTACACTGATAAAAAAAAACTGTTCCTGGTGCAACATATGATCATAAAATAAATCCAAAATGATCATTTGAAAAGCTAGTAAACTTACCAATTATGTTCAACTTAAACTTCAATAATTTCACAATATTTATTGTCACATGAATTTGTTCTCCAATATAAATGCTAAAGTTATTTCATGTGCATGTCAGTGTCCACATCGTAAGTAAGTCACAATAATTTCTCAATTTTTGCAGCAAATATACTTCTCTCTTTTCATAACAAATCTCTAAAATAAACACCCAAGTACATCAACTATATACAAATAATCCCATAGATTCATTTAGTCTTTTTCTCCAATGAACACAACCTGTTGATATGCCAGTCCAGCTCTTTTACAGCTTGGGCAAAGATTTCTTTAGCCTTCCTTTATGTCACCACTAACTTTTTTGACTCAGTGTGTAATTGTTTCTTTTCCTTCTCAATGAGAACCTTTTTCTTTTTCAACTGGAACTTGTATTGGCAATTTGCAGTGCGCATATTCTGACAGGGCTACAACTGTTCTCTCATATTCTGACAGGGCTACAACTGTTCTCTCATATTCTGACAGGGCTACAACTGTTCTCTCATATTCTGACAGGGCTACAGCTGTTCTCTCATGCAAGAAATCTTACTTCTTTTAGTAATTAATTGCACTTTATCCCGTTGCCTTCTGAGCTTAAATTTTTTTGTATGTAACTTCTTTTGTAGATGCTGTTCCAAACTCTTTCAACCATGATTACCGTAATTCAGATCTTTATTGCCAAGGTTACAAAATGTCCGTCCTCTAGCTTTGTTTTCCTATAAACTGACAAACTAAATTTCTGTCAACTTTTCATTCCAGCAATTCCCATTTCGATATGTAATTAAATCCTTTTTCTAAACTTTTCATGCCATGATGTCTCTGAACAACTTGGGACAAAATGTTTTGCAAGCATGCTTCTTTTTTCCATTGCCATCAGTTTCCATTACATGAAGATTCATTGGTTGAATTTAAACCTTTGACCTATCAGATTACTCTTTACGAGTCGTGTGCTATCCAATGTATGGAGTGAATAATTTATAAGGGTTGTTGCAAAATGGGACCAGACAGACCATTTTTTTCGATGAAATAAAAAAAAATGGTCTATGTCAAGAAAATATCAGGAGAAAGGCAGAATTACGCTTTAAAATGGAGAAAATCATGTCTGCACTGTATTAGTGTTTTTAGCAGCTAAAGCAGTGATCGTGCCAGAGGGGTATGTCCCTGCTGCTTCACTGACCTCTAAAGGAAGATAATCCTTGGTACGGGAGGGAGGAACAATGCTGAATGAAAACTGAAGAGTGGAAAACAAGCATTTAATGGCTTTGCTTCACTGCTTTGACAACACTAGTACAAGATACATGGATACCTAAATTTCCCACAAGCATTTACTGACATTGCATCACTTCTTCACAACAAATACATAAGGTGTCTGCATACCTAATTTAGTAACTTCAGCTTGTAAATATTTTTCTGTTTCTTATCTTAAAAGCCTATGTAAACCTAAATCCATTTAATGGACTCCATTTCATTTTTAAGTCCATAATTTTTTTTACTGTTTCAAATGTTAACCTACTTCTTAGAGTGATGTGCATTCTGCTTTCAAAATTGAATCACTTCTAACCATCAGCTGTTTATAAAGACAGAACAACACAAATTTTGGCCACTCTGAACATTGTTAAACACTTGAAATTCGTTGGGTTCCAATTCATTAGCTTTCATGAGTGAGTTAGACCATAAATTTAGAGTCACATCAAAATATCTGCCACTCTGGCCCGTCCTGCTCTCCTCATCCCATGTAATGAACCACCTGCTTATTTTCTTTGAATGCCATTTCTACCTACAAAGATGTCAATTTGAAATAGACACCTAATCCCTAACATTATGTTTTGACACCAATCTTTAAGAACCCATCTTAGCAATCAATAATTTGAATTAACAAACTGAATTACTGCAGTACAGATTACATCTGTTTACTTACAAATGCATGGAAATGAAAGTCAATATAATTGTTTACAAAGACTAATACTGTAAATGTTAATTCTGTAAATGATAGATCCTGCAAATTAGGAAACCACTAATATAAACCACACAAATGAAAAGTTACTAAAGAAAAAGTATTTCACCGTAAATTTGCAAACTGAATATCCAGATATAA
Source organism: Unio delphinus (assembly GCA_029339505.1). Lineage (NCBI taxonomy): Eukaryota > Metazoa > Mollusca > Bivalvia > Unionida > Unionidae > Unio > Unio delphinus. The sequence continues at coordinate 3,947,866 of JAQISU010000167.1, read as the reverse complement.
TTTGCCATTATTCAAGGAACTGATGACAAGATGTCAAAATATATCTATATCACACTTTTTGCCTTCTCTTTGTTAGAATGAGAACACGAGAATTTTCTTTAATAGTTCATGCTTAGAGGCTGATCTTTCCATCAGTAATCATTCGTTTCAATGTGACTCACATCTGTTACACTAAATATTTATCAAGACTGATCAATTATCAATTTGCTAAACAACTCCATCAATCCGATCAGAACCACTTGATAGTATCTGCAACACAACAGTAGATCTTGATGATGATGGTGGCTGTATGTAGGTGATGTGATTACCTTTATTTCAATATTTTTAATATTTTTATTTCCACCTTAGGTATGACAAATCCTGAAAAACACAAATAATTTTCATGATCTTCCACCACAGGGTTTTCAATGTTGCATGACTCTCAACCATACCTGTGAGTTTCCTCTAATCCCAAGTCCCAGCAGAATCTTGGATAAAGTCATTCCGCAGGTCAGTAATTTAACTTACTGATTAGTTTGCTCACCCTCAAAACTAAGTAATGCCTAATTCACATATATTTATTTACCCTTTTCCTGAGAGAGTTATTTACCCAGTTTACACAGTTCAAGTAATTTACTCAGCTACCACATGCCACACAATCTCATCAGCTGTCCAAATGTCTTACAAACCCAAACCTCCAAGACATTCCAAAAAATATATGTATACATATCACATTTGATCAAAAGCTGTTCATAAATAGTCTCTGGACTACTTTACCTTCTTCCTCCTCTTCCTCTTCATCTTCCATATCTCCCTCCTCTCCTTCAAACTCAAGCTGTCCCTCTTCTCCACTTTTTGGAGTCTGAAGAACCTACAATTGACAAAATGAAAATATAAAAAACAATCTGATATTTTTTGTATCTACGAGTGCAGTCCCATGGATACTCTTTTAACAGATTCTTGACACATTCCAAAAATACCTAATTGCTATGAAGATATTTAATCACTACAAAGTTTTATCTCTAGTATGTACTTAGTTACTATGTATATTCCACCTACACTGAAATCAGAAGTTCTTAAATACCCGTGCCTCCATCAAAGTCAAAATCTTCATATTTCTCCATTTTTTTCACGTTTTGTCAAGTATACCATAAATTTTGGTTTATAAATGGTTAACGTTTGGTTTGATATTATTATAATATGCAGTTTTTAATTAACATCTCAATGTCCATAATCCTGTGCCTTCATTACTTGCATCAGACACATAATAAAAGTAAATATTGTTAAGCTTATGCTTACTGCTCATTCCAATATATCTCACTCAATTTTATGTACTTTACACGATAACTTCTGTAAACAATAATGTTTAATCAAAATCAACAGTTTGATGCTGAGAAGGAGCAGAGAAATTTTGAGTAAACCATTAATTCTAATGGATAGCTGATTTACTGCATTATACCAAAATACACATGGTCCTAAAAGAATACAACTTAGCTAATACCTTAATATATGCAAATCATAATTTTCCGATATGCAACAGGTGCATTAAACCTCATGACATTGCAGTCAACATAACATTATGCAAAGAAAAAGGCATCATGACCAAGTCAACCAAATGTTTTATAAAATTATTCATCATTATTATTATGGCAGTCTGGTTAATGGGCCCAATGTGGACGAGTATACAGTGCTTGGCTTCGCTGATCACTACCAACTCATGTACAAAAGAGTCCTAGTCTCGGGCTCAGTCACTATGGTAATGTGAGAAAGCTTGCCAGTAATTTTCCATGGGTTAGTTCTTCTTACTAGGGTTTTCTTCCACCACCTGTTCTACTGGATGCCATGTATAGCCCTATCTTGCACTGAGAAATGATATTAAACCCAAAACAACAATAGGAAGTTCAAATAGAATCAGTATTTTTTTAATGTGATAAAACAAATCTCAAGTAAATTAAATTATGAAACTAGTTGAAATTCTAAGCTGACCAAGGATTGCAGACTTAATTTGTCTGACTCTCTTTACACATAAAACTTTGCACTCATAAAATTCCCATATGCTTGAGGCTGCTTCTCTGATTATATCCCACATTTACATGACAAGCTGAGAAGTATTTGACTCTCTATCAACCTAACATGTAGACACCTGTGTAATGGAAAGCATATAATTTACATTGTAATCTTCTTGACTTAATAATAACAAATTTAACAAACCTGCCAAAACTAATAAGGCTTTCACAATAAGACAGTCAAGTTTTTAATTAAGTTAGACTACTTTTTAATAAGGTGTGATAAAATACCATCTACTACTATTGTCAACTTGGAAAACATGCATTTAGACAGTTCAAAACTGTGATCTAACTGATGCAGTGAAGACAAGCTACATATTCAACTAAAACATTTGTGAAGTGCTTTGACTTTAGTGACAGGAGAGTTTCAGAAACTGCATGCTCTAAACTTCATGAAGTTCAAAGGCTTCTTATTTATTCTCTGAACTTGACATAAACTTTAGGTTTATTTTGAATTTCACATGGCAACAGATACCATCTCTCCTGCACAAAACAAACTCAAATTAATATATGTCCTCTGAATATAATTGTTGCACTTCCTGCTTTTCCCCCACAGAATCTGAATGTTACTAAGGTGTTGATTGTTAAAATTTTTAAAAAGGCTCACTGTGCAATTTATCTGCAACATGTTTTCATTCAGCAGGAATCATATTTTTTATAAAACATTAAACAAAAAACAGCTTAATAATGCAGGCATCTTGTATGTAAAATATGAACAGTGTGAAGCATCTAATTTATTCTTGTCAAGTTAGACTGGTTGCCTGATGAATTCCCCTAAATCTAATATGAAACCCATATCTGGATTAAATACTGACAAGTTAGACTGGTTGCCTGATGAATTCCCCTAAAACTAATATGAAACCCATATCTGGATTAAATACTGACAAGTTAGACTGGTTGCCTGATGAATTCCCCTAAATCTAATATGAAACCCATATCTGGATTAAATACTGACAAGTTAGACTGGTTGCCTGATGAATTCCCCTAAAACTAATATGAAACCCATATCTGGATAAAATACTGACAAGTTAGACTGGTTGCCTGATGAATTCCCCTAAAACTAATATGAAACCCATATCTGGATTAAATACTGACAAGACCTTATATGGATATGATCACAAATATCACATTGTGTACTTTGTGCTATTATTTCTTAAGCCTGTAATTTACGGGTCATTTCAGTACATAAAATCGTAAGAATTGGTAGGTCTAAATTTCACAATAACTGACAAATGAATAACACGAACAATAAAGAAATGCAACACTATAAATGCATTAATATGTATATCGCTATTACTTTAACTGGGAATCCAATGAAGAAGTTTATCAACTGTATTTAAGTCATTATTCTTTGCTCCAACAATGCAAGTCTTGTCAATGTAAGCCATGAGAAGGTTGTCTAGAGTACCACTATGATAAGTAAATGCATTACATGCCTCTGTTGACTGTTGGGACTCTACCTACATACATATGTACAAGGCAAGGAGGTTCTTACATCCAGAATGAGGGAGAGTGCCTTTGGCGTTATGTGAGATGTCAGGGCAGCAAAGACAGAATTGGCTACCACTCGTGCTAAATGTGATCCTCGCGACATCAGACTGAGTATCAGCTCCACTGTCACTTCAATCCACTCTGGTTCTGCAATAGATAATGAAATACAGGAATTATTGCAATATACTTGTTCATAGTTTGGTCAATGTATTATTTTCTCAGAATTTACTGAGGTCATTTATGAAATATACACTAATGTGATCTGAAAATTTCTCCCACTACCAACAGAAATTGAATAGCCATCTAAATATATAGCAGAGAAAATTGTTATCTGGGGGCAATAGCAATACAAACTGAAGTCTGATTTTGTTTCATTAGTGTGATATTGCATTCTGTATGGTAAAATCATTCATTTACTCATACCTATGGTATCTTCAGACATGATTCTGGCCGAAAAAAAATGAAAATGTGAAAGAGGGGATTGGGGGTTCTCACCCAACGGGGTCTCGAGTGGCAGCACACCTCATCAGGAGGTTCAGAGGGTCAAATAGCCCGACTAAAAATGCACTTTACAAACATGAAAATCTGCTCCTGGTGACCATAATATGTAACAAAATAATCATTTGAAAAACTAACATACAAAAAAAATTTAATAATTTTACAACATTTATTGTCACATCAATTTGTTCGCCAATACTATTGGTACTTTTTCATGTGCATGTCAGTGTTCACATTGTAATAAAGTCAATAATTATACATTTTTTTGCCGCCAACATACTATACTTCTATCTTTTCATAACAAATATGTAAAATAAACACCCAAATACATCATCTATATACAAATAATCCCATATATTCACTAGTCTTTATGTCCACTAAACACAACCTGTTGATATGCCAGTTGAGCTCTTTTTGCGGCTTTAAGAAAGATTTCTTAAGTCTTCCTTTTTGTCATCAATGATTTTGCTGGCTCAACATGCAATCGTTTACTTTCCTTCTCAACGAGGGCCATTTTCATTACAAGCTCCAGCATGTAATGGCGACATGCAGTGCACATTTTCTGACAGAGGGCTTCATTTTTCCCGTATGCAGCTTCATTTGTAGGTGCGGTTCCAGACTCTTTCAACCACGACTTCTGTAATGTATATATTGCAGAGGGCACAAAAAATGCCAGTCCTCGAGCGTTCAGTTTTCTGATAAATTGACCAACTAAATTTCTGTCGACAATTTGTTCCAGCCATTCCCTTCCATTTTTTTAAAATCTTTATCTAATATTTTCGTGTCATCATCTCTCTCAACAACTATGGACGCCAATTTTTTGCTTCATCTTTCCATTGCCATCAGTTTCCTTTACACGAAGATTCATTGGATGAATTTTAAAAAAAACGGACTATATCAAGAAAATTCAGATTCAAGTCAGGAGAAAAGCAGAATTCCGTTTTAAAATGGAGAAAAAATTATGTCTGAATACATAACACTGTAATGACTCTTTGCAACGTGTACTGAGAGGTGCAAATATTTAATATTCAAGTTATTAAACATATGTTAAAAGCTAATTTGACTGGAAGGAGGGACACCTCATCAAGATCCCAAAGAAAGGCGACCTCAGCAACTGCTCCAACTATAGAGGAATCACACTCTTGTCAGTACCAGGAAAAGTCTTCAACCAGGTCCTCTTGGAGAGGATGAAGGAGGCCATCGACCCCCAGTTACAAGATGAGCAGGCGGGATTACGGCAAAACAGATCGTGTACGGACCAAATAGCTACTCTTCGCATTATAGTCGAGCAGTCATTGGAGTGGAATTCTTCGCTCTACATCAACTTTGTCGATTATAAGAAGGCATTTGACAGCGTAGACCGAGAGACACTCTGGAAACTTCTTCGTCACTATGGCATTCCAACCAAGCTGGTGAACCTGATCAAAAACACCTACGACGGAATGTCATGTAGAGTTGTTCATGCAGGACAGCACACAGACACCTTCCTAGTGCGGACTGGCGTCAGGCAAGGCTGCTTGCTGTCACCATTTCTCTTCCTTCTTGTCATTGATTGGATTATGACGACGACCACCAATGGGCGGAGAAATGGTATCCAGTGGACATTGTGGAGTCAACTTGAGGACCTGGACTTTGCTGATGACCTAGCTCTCATGTCCCACAGTCAACAGCAAATGCAGGACAAGACCGACATACTGGCAGCCACATCTGCACAGGTGGGCCTCAACATCCATAAAGACAAGACCAAGATCCTCAAGATCAACTATACCAGTAACAACCCAGTCACACTGCAGGGAAGTCCCCTGGAAGAGGTGGAGTCCTTCACATATCTAGGCAGCATTTTCAACCAGCAGGGTGGCACAGACGCAGATGTCAAGGCAAGGATCGGAAAGGCGAGAGCAGCTTTCATTCAGCTCAAGAACATCTGGAGCTCCAAACAAATTTCCTTGACTACCAAAATCAGACTGTTCAACTCCAATGTGAAGTCAGTCCTACTGTATGGGGCGAAGACATGGAGAACCACCAAGTCCACAGTAAAGAGAGTTCAGACTTTCATCAACAGCTGCCTAAGAAGGATTCTCCAGATCTGCTGGCCAGACACCATCAGCAACAACAACTTGTGGCAGAGAACCTCCCAGCTTCCAATAGAGGATGAGATAAAGAAGAGAAGATGGGGTTGGATAGGACACACCCTACGTAAGCCGCGAACCAACATTACCAGACAGGCATTGAGGTGGAACCCTCAAGGCAAAAGGAGAAGGGGACGACCAAGAAACACCTGGCGACGCGACCTTGAGGCAGACATCACTAAGATGGGTTACACCTGGAGTCAGCTTGAGGGGATGGCACAGGACAGAAGCCTCTGGCGATCTTTTGTGGGCGGCCTATACCCTGGCAGGGGTGACGGGCAAAACTAACTAACTAACTAAAAGCTAATTCGAACCTTGACAATGGTGCATTCTCAGAAAGTTAAACCTACGAGTCAACACTAGAACAAATGACCAGGACAAAATTCCATATAATTACATCCTACAATTACATCACTGTAGAGCAGCCAAAGACTTTTACATATTCAGCTGCCAGAAACAGGGTATAATAAATCTGTTCGCACATTCTAGTTTCATGACCACTTTGTGCAAAAGTTACATGGGTATCAACTTAAATTAAATAACTTTCTGTTGAACTAGGCAGGATTTTTGAAAATTAATTGAAAATGAAACCCTGTTTTCATTAAGAAGCTAAGGCTGCATTAAAGTAAATACAATGTTATACAAATGCTAGAATATTTAAGACATACACTTAAGAGCTCAACATCTGGACGAGTAAAAAAAATGAGAAAGCAAATTTTGTAATAAATTATGTTTCTCCGAGAATACTTACCCGATCACATTACTTTAGGGATATTAGCCTGCTACCTCGCGAATCCAGCCCTACCAAAAGACGAAAATTCGTCTTTCCTGTCTACGTCATATAGACAAAGGGCAATAACTCTTGCCCCTTACCTCCCCTTGCTACCCGCTAGGTGTCGCTTCTTTAGTTTTTAAGCTGAGCGGTATATAAAACACGAGGATGCTCGCATGGCGGGGTGGTTGGGAGGGTTTCTTAGTAATGTGATTGGGTAAGTATTCTCGGAGAAACATAATTTACTACAAAATTTGCTTTCTCCTTTGAATACGTTCCCCGATCACATTACTTTAGGAGAATAAGTAATAGGAGGAGGGAATGCGGAGCATCCGACCTCCACCCCGGGTATCCTCTAGGGAATGATGGCTGGATTCCCCATGTGAATGATAACCCGGTCTACTAATTTTCAATCAGCAACACAACCCAGGGTCACGTGATATGTGACCCCTTTATACGGTTAAGAAGATAGTTATTGAAATCTTCTTACCTACGAAAATTTATCTGGCGAATCCAGCGAAGCTAATAGGCTGTGCTGATTGTTGCACATGGGTCTGGTGGGCGTCTGGGCTGCCAACACCGGACCTACTAGAATTAATGTTTGCCTCTGCGAGTACAAACTTGAAGATAAAACTGTAGAAGGTTGACTCTGCATGTCAGCCAACAGCTTCTATAAGGTGACTGATTTGCGAATCCTCAGAGTACGCCGAGCGTATAACCCACTTCAGCCATGAAGCAAGGGCTTGAATGGTGATATCTCATGTCCCGGCTATCACCAGAAGAAAGAGGTGCTTGTATGTGACCTGACTCACCTCTATGCATTGAAATGGTGCTAGAGTGCACAAACAGGATCTTACATGGCTGTTGATCCTGACTTATCTATAAAGAAGCGAGCTAATGATGACTCGTTGATCGCCAATGTATGGTAATCTATTTCGGACTACGAAGCCTGGCTGCGTCAAGAGGACCATCAAACCCTCTGATCGGAACGGAAGAGAGTTCGGGTCACTAGAAAGGACATGTAACTCGCTCACCCTGCATGCTGAAGCTAAGACTATCAAGAAACCCAATTTGTATGATAGTAGCTTTAACTAATCGTGGGTTAAAGACTCAATACTGTCTGAATTGAGTCATGCTAAAACCCAGGACAGATTCCATTTGGAAACAGGGTGAGGGATATAAGTCGATTGAATTTTTAAAGTGTCTAAAAGATCTGACAAATCTTTGTCATGGCTGATAGCACATGTACCAGAATGGCGGAATGTGTCTGAAATCATGGAGCGGTATCATTTGATAATAACTGGAGCCAGCTGTTTCTCCTCGAAAAGCCAGAGAAAAGTTGGCCAGTTGAGGGATTGTGACACTCAGAGGAACAATGTGAATGATATAGTACCTGTCCCTGAAAACATGCCACTTGCCCTCGTAAACCTTCAGAGTAGAGGGCCTTCTTGCTCTCGAGATTCTCTCCGCAATCAAAGATATAAATTGTTTGTCTTGCAAGGCTGTCTGGACAAGAGCCAAGCTTGAACATAAAGACGGTCCGAACAGGGGTGGAACACCCCTGGCCGCGGTTGCTTGCGAATACTTGTGCTGACTGTAATCTTCCTGGGTAGATCTATCGCCTAGATTGAGTAGATCGGAGACCCAGGAATTGTTCCATCTGAGAGGGGCAATCAGAACCATCTGACAGTTCTGACCCCTTAACTTCTGGATTAATTTCAGTACCAAGACCGTGGGAGGGTAGGAGAATGACCACAACCCTTCCCAGCTGATTGATCGAGCATCCACGACTGATCCACGACCCAAGCTTCTGGGTCTGGAACCTGTGAGATGAAAGGTGGACAACTTGCGATTCCACCTTGTTGCAAAAGATCAATCATCGGACGTCCCCAAAGTGTGTCAATTGGAAGAAAGTCCGATTGATGGAGTGACCATTCTGTGTGAATGACTAGATAGAGTGTCAGCCAAGACATTGAGTCTGCCAAGAATGTGTCGGAATTGTACATTGAGGTGGAGATTGTTGAACCAATGTATAAACTGCCAGCTCAGATTGCACAGGTCTTGTGATTGGTGTCCCCATGTTTTGAGGCAAGGCACCACCACAAAGTTGTCTGACATAATGAGGGCAGTTTGTAATAAGAGTTGATCCTGCCCGAACTGAAAGGCGTTGATGACAGCCATTATTTCTGAAAGGTTGATGTGGAAAGGGCTCGCCCCTGGCACCCCCGTGCCGCTGACAGTATCGAAGTCCGGCAACAGGTGGGCACCCCAACTGTAGGTACTAGTGGCGGAACATACCGTTATCCCCGCTTGGGGTATCTCCAGAGTAATCCTTGTGGACAGCCCACAGGGGTTGTGCCATTGACTCAAGAATGATCGTATCTCTGGCGTGAGCATGACTGTGGGATCGAAGGGACTTGAAAAGGGCGAAATTACGCTAGCAACGTCCTTTGTAAAGGGCGCATAAAAGGACGGCTGAGCGGAATCAAGTCTGCTGCCGCATTGAATAATCCGAGGATCTGCAACTCTCTTGCTAAATGCGCATCCTGTTGGAAGCGGACTCTACGAGTGCAATTATCTGGATGATCGCAAACTCGAGGAAGCCTTACCAGATTCAGATCGGGAGAAACTCCACACCCAGATGGACCAAAAATCCGGATTGGACAGAGATCAGACTTTATCCAGTTCACGAGAAAGCCTATATGATGTAAAGTGATATAAGATCGTTTCTGCCTTTGAGCAGAGTAGAACTTGACAGATGTTTCTGGAGGATGTCGTCCAAATATACTGCCGACGCCATAGATGAAGTCGAGCGGAACAGGGTGACAACGTAATCCATAACCTTGGTACTAGCCCAAGGGCTTAAGTTGAGGCCAAAAGGTATGACCTGGAACTGATAAACCGAGTCCCGACAAGCACAATGGAGAAATGTCCGCTACTCGTGGGATAGGGACGTGAAATGTGCGTCGGTCATATCTAGACTGACAGCATACCCGTCGAATGGTTTGATCACGCCATCGCCACATTGACTTTCAGGGTGGTTGAGGCGGCTCAGTTCGATGAATGGCCTCTGGATAAGAAACAGCCGTGAATAAAACCCCAGCTATTGCAGGTTTATTAAGATATAAATATATATATATATAAAGGCATCCTTCCCCCGGTCTGACGATACATCCATGAAGAGGGGAGAGGAGGACAGAGGAGGGGATGGATAAATGAAGTCCCAAGTCCCTCCGAAATGACCTGAATCACCCAAGTGTTTTAAGGTAATAAAGTGGTCCAGTGGTCCTGAAATTGCAGGTGGCGGCTGCCCACAGGTAGGCAGTCAGCTGGCGGTGGGCAGGGTATGTCAATGTCTAGAGTTAGGAGGCGTGAAGGCGGAGAAACTTTGGTTCTTGCCGCCTCTGTATGGTTGCCGTCTAGCTTGATTAGACTGTTGACTCCCAGCATTGGGTTGGGATCTATATTACACATTTGATTATAAGGATCCCTTTTCCCCGGTCCGCCCATCATCCCTCCGCTGTGTCAGGGGATGATTGTTTCTAAACGCCTGCGAAAGTTGGGCGACGAGTTGGAGGGGTAGTTCCTGAGCTGCCTGCCTCCAAACTTTTTCAATTTTCCCCAAAGTGTAAAGGTGTCCCAAACTGAGACATCCGTAAAATCCGAGTACAATGGGGCCTGCGCGACGTGGACCACCTACAGACGTCACGTCATATCAGGTAGAAGTTGGCAGAAGCAGTCAACGCATTGGTCATAGAATGGTGAGCTGCCCTGTTAACAACTCTAGCAATCCAGGCCTTCACTTCACAAGCGTGGTCATGGCTGCATTTGCCTAGGGAGTTGGAATAAAAAATGGCTAGTGAAGTCAAGTCTAACAATGAAGACGTATCAACTACGTTTCAGACTAGCTTTGACGTGGCATTTGAGATCAGTACTGAAGGCGTCTGATGGAGTTTTCGTACCAGCTACACTAGAACGTCGCTGGAAGTTAGCTTCCTGAATTTTTTTATTTTTTTTTCTTTCTCGACTGGCGAAGAAGCAGGAAGGACATCGTCTCTTCCTCCTCATTCAAGATCTACAGGTGCCTGAATTGTGTAGTCTTGAGTGGCAGTAGGAGGTTTTGGGCATTCTGAAGTTCCCAACAACCTATAAATCTTTTATTCTGCGGCCGTGGCGCTAAGCTTAGTCCGGTCCATGACCTGATCTGTGGATGGCTGAAAGTGTTTCGTCACACTCACTGTGCTGAGTCGTGTTCTGGTCAACTCAAGCATCCATTCGCAGCGGAATTGTCATCATTTTTAATATAAATATCCATAATACTTGTGTAGTGCGGCCAGCACTGCGCACCCATCTACCATTCGCTCAGAGGGAATGTTGGTTTTGGTACAGCTTGCATATATGTACAGCATACCAGGTGACCTAGATGACGCAATTCTGTCATAAGTGACACTTTCACTAAATCTCCCTTGTGGAGAAGCCGTGAACATATGGACGGCCGGCACTAACGGCTGATTGAACTGGCGAATGGTCGGCCTGAAAGTCCTGTTCTGGTAAAGCTACCATATCTGGGTAGCGCATACGAAGTGGCATAGATAACTCAATTCCGTCATCTCTGATAATGTCACTAATTCTCCCTTGTTTTAAAATCACACCATCACGTATTTGACGTGACGGGAGGTGTACACCGGCAATACCGACTGATTTGTCTGGTATATGGTCGGCCGGAATGTCGGCGAAGGTCCGGCTATGACCGGCACCTGCCTCTCGAATGGTCTGATTGGACGGAGATTCATCTATAACATCTCTCTCATGGTAGTGATATGTAACCAGTAGTACAGATTGACTGACGGGTACATCACTATAATCTCCGTAAATCCTATGTACAGCCGGTGCAGGTTGATGCCGGCTGGAAGACCGGTGCCATTTGGGCTGAACGGTCGTTGCCGGATGGACGGCTGGTGCAGGTTGATGCCGGCTGGAAGGTTGGCTGGACGACTGGTGCATTTGGGCTGAACGGTCGTTGCCGGATGGACGGCCGGTGCCAGTTGATGCCGGCTGGAAGGTCGGCTGGACGACCGGTGCCATTTGGGCTGAACGGTCGTTGCCGGGCGGACGGCCGGTGCCTGTTGATGCAGGCTGGAAGGTCGGCTGGCCAGCCGGTGCTATTTGGGCTGAACGGCCGGTGCCTGTTGATGCAAGCTGGAAGGTCGGCTGGCCGTCCGGTGCCATTTGGGCTAACGGACGGTGCCGGATGTACGGCTAGTGCCGGTTGGTGCCTGCTGAAGTGCCGGCTGAACTGACAGTGTCGGCTGGACAGCCGGCGAAAGTGCATAATAAAATGGATCCAATTGATCCAGCATAGACTCCATGTGTCCGGACTTAGAGGCCCGAAAGCCATGCACGGACCTGCGGTGAAATTTACACCCACTAGGCAGCCTAAACCATGTCAACATAATTTCCTCCATTTCCACATTGCCAACACCCATTTTGCCATTCATGCCTTCATTGTCGACTTTGCTACTGAAACGACAAAAGAAGAGAACAAAGCACAAATAAAAAATTCAGCATATTAATAATTCAATAATACTATAACCGTTACTAACGGAGTAGTCAAATTATTCCGTGCCAGTTAACTCTTAATGACCACACTAGTTATCGCCGTGAGCGTGTTGCAATGGTTCGTTCAAGACGAAGTCTACTGAAACGAAAAAGATGATAAACAAAGCACATTTAGCAATTCAGCACGCTATTAAGTCGCTATTACCATAACCGTAACTAACGGAGGAAGCGAAATGATTTAGTGTCGCGTGAACTCGTGACTACAACACGAATTCCGCCATTAAATAGTCGCAACTGGTCGTTCAGAGACGAAGTCTACTGAAACGGAAAAGAAGATAAACAATGCACAAATTAACAATTCAGCACGTTATTAAGTCGCTATTCCATAACCGTAACTAACGGAGGAAGCGAAATGATTAAGTGTCGCGTGAACTCGTGACTACAACACGAAGTCCGCCATTAAATAGTCGCAACATGATCGTTCAAAGACATTTTTGAAGTCTACTGAAACATCAAAGAAGATAAATAAAGCACAAATTATCACTGCAGCACGTTATTAGTCGCTAATATCGTAAACGTTACATACGGAATAAGCGAAATTATTGAGTGCTACATGTATTACATGCTAGTACCGCCATAAGCGTGCTTTTTGACCACGTTGCAACCTGGTCCGAAGTCTAGAAAAGGTGACAAAGTCACTCAAATTGGAAAATATTGTAAAATAATGTATACAACCTGTAGAGGAATGATTATCCAACACAGTAATTCCAAATTTAACTTCGGATGGTCAGAATTTACACTAAGATGTCTTGGATTCATTGGAGGTCTAATTGTACGTGTTTTCACATACAGCGAAGCTAAAAAAACTGAAGAAGCGACACCTAGTGGGTAGCAAGGGGAGGTAAGGGGCAAGAGTTATTGCCCTTTGTCTATATGACATAGACAGGAAAGACGAATTTTCATCTTTTGGTAGGGCTGGATTCGCGAGGTAGCAGGCTAATATCCCTAAAGTAATGTGATCGGGGAACGTATTCAAAGGAGAAATTAAGGGTTCTGTAATAAAGTGAATTTTGTTTGTGGGAAATGAATCCTGCACCCTTCTGATCAAATGTCTAATGTCTTAACCTTTGAGCCACTGTTGTTACAAGAATAATTGTGGACATATAAACTGAAACTCAGAACAATGTCACCTATGGGATTGACTAAAAATGTTTGTAACACAAAGGTGACTTATATCAAGATAATTTTACATGAATTTTTCTGTTGGAGAATATGTCTGTGAGGTGACTGTTAAATGGAAATTAATTTTACATGGCATTTTTTGATGTGTCTTCTTACTAAGGAGTCTGTGAGGTGACAGACATATGGAGATTAATTTTACATGGCATATTATGTTGTGTCTTCTTGCTAAGGTGTCTGTGAGGTGACAGAAATATGGAGATTAATTTTACACGGCATATTATGTTGTGTCTTCTTACTAAGGTGTCTGTGAGGTGACAGACATATGGAGATTAATTTTACACGGCATATTATGTTGTGTTTTCTTACTAAGGTGTCTGTGAGGTGACAGGCATATGGAGATTAATTTTACACGGCATATTATGTTGTGTCTTCTTACTAAGGTGTCTGTGAGGTGACAGACATATGGAGATTAATTTTACATGGCATATTATGTTGTGTCTTCTTGCTAAGGTGTCTGTGAGGTGACAGACATATGGAGATTAATTTTACACGGCATATTATGTTGTCTTCTTGCTAAGGTGTCTGTGAGGTGATTATTAGAGCTGGTGTGACTGAACTGCTTTGTCATGTAATATAAGTATACAACATTAAAAATAAGTAAAAAGCAATTGTTACCATCATCCTCTTTCTTTGACACTGACTTTCGTCTTTTATGTCCTGACTTCTCATAACATACATGGAGGTCCTGTGGGTGACAAATGAAATGTGTATAGCTTGGGAAACACACAAAATGGGTTATTTGGCATGATAAGAGATCCTAATTTTCAGAGTAAAATATTTCTTCCATAATACTTACTCAATCATAAAAATCAGAACAACCACTGCATCAAAAATACAGGAATTTAATCCATTAATCATTTACTATAACAATATATTTTAATGCTCTTCCAGGGAAATAACTGTGGGGACAGTATGGAAGGGTGTGCCCATATTATGATTAGAATATTATTGAAGAAACATATGTATATGCTAGCTTACAAAAGGATTTGACTATAAATCAACCCTTGACCCCTTTTGGAGGTGTAAATAGCTAAATTCCTTCTATATCCTGTATTTTGAATGTCAAATCCATCTGTAAAAGATGACCTGTCAGTGACTCAAAGTTGTATCTTGAAGAAAAAAATAACAATAAATACAATTATAAAAGTCAAGGGACTAGTAATCATAGCCAATACTGGGGCCAATAAGAGGTGATGGTCTGTCCAGGACTAAACTAAGTGGACTGTATGCAAAACTAAGTTAATTCTAGTCTTTTCAGAGCTGATAAGAACTATTTGTGTCACTATTTGTGCATGCATATTTACCCCATCATAATACCTTAGGAGTGCAACTCCTACTTCATAAAATCGATCCTTTATAGATAGAAGCTATGTTAGCTATTGATATCTACACACATGTGGCAGTCATGAAAAGTGATCTCCCCTAGATATAGGGACTGGCACCAAATTGTGTGTGTGTGTGCTGCAGTAACTAATGGGGTGTAATGTTACTTGCAGGAATGGTGTTTTCATATGGGTACTGTGTATCCATGTGGGAGCTTTATCTTCAAAGAGCCAAAAGTGAAAATTAACCTCTTGGGGTATTGATGCCTTAAGTGATGATATATTTATGCTCAAAACTATGTGAAAAAGTTCTTCATTTCCTCTCATATGCTTTCAAATTGGAAGACCTTTTCAAGCGATTCTATATATCAAATTTACTCACATTCTGTTCAGTGGCTATTTAGAACAAGTTTTACAAGGTTTATCCATTTTTAGCAACTGTGGCCGAAAATGCTTTCAGTTCAATTTGGTCGCATTTTTTTTCAGAAGCCTTTTATAGGATTTTTCGTTTATAGCAACAGTGGAAATCTACATCATTTGCATAAATTTAAAAGCCCTTAATACCAGAATGTTATGAAATTTTATTACACTTTGCAGAGCAGTTTCTGATAGAAGTTGCTTAAAATTATTCCCATTTTAAGTAACAGAAGCCAAATTTGATTTTACAAAAACTTGGAACGTCTTCACAAACAGATGCTTTCTATCAAGTTAGGTCAAGTCTGATTCAAAGCTTAAAGATGTTTCTATTTTAAGTAATGGTGGACATAGCTTCCAACCCTTCATGCTGGCAATTAGTGAAAATAGAGTTAAAAATTAGTGAATTCCTCCATAAATTCATGACATTAATTTGTAAAGTGATCCTCAAGTCCAGGAATATTTGTCGGAACAAATCATAAGCATTGTCTCGAACTGATAAAGGTAGATTATGTTCAACAAGAAAACTCACAAACAATGCTGCAGTGTTGGTACCTTGCAGTTCTTCCATCGATGGCTGAAAATATTCCTGAGATGAGTTCTTACTTATCCCAACCTTTATGTGCTTTTTGCTTCCAATGTGCTTCCTCACATCGTCTCTGCCACCATACCCAATGCTAACGTTTGTGGCATACTGCATGCAAAGAGCTTGATGTTATATCGGTGTTTGATGGTTGAATGCACAGCAAATGTTGTTTCAAATTTCAGCAACAATGTACTTACGTCTCTTCTGTCAGAGGATTAAAGAGATGATGAATGCCATGCTCACAATTTTTGAGAAAATAAATCATATTTCTACAATTTAATGCAGGTCATTCTCAATCAACAATTGTTCAAGTTTGTTGGGCCGGCTAGTAAGTGGCTACCCCATGCTGACACCAAATTTTTTGATGGGGAATGGACTCTGACCCTACACCCAAACGTAAATGTCCAATTATAAAAAATGGGGTGACAAAAGGTCAGAGAAAACTGACTATATTTTTCCTTGATGATGAAGACATCTTTAAGACGTTTTGTTGAACGGTAATTCAAATCAGTGTTGGTGAAGCATGTGCAGAACAAAATTCCAGTAAAGCCTCAGTTTCTCTTAAAAGCATTTGTAAAACTAATCATAGATTAAAATACGCTAAAATGCTTGCTACCAGGCCAACTGTACCAATCAGCTATCGTTCACTAACATCGCGACCAGTAGTACTAGACCATTTTGGCAACTGCCAATATCCTGACTAGTGCTTAACGGGAAATTGGTTATTTTATTAAATATTTAAAATGATTGAGAATTGGAATTTCATGAATTTTTTGCATGCGCCTGATTCAATGGATTGCCGAAAAAGATTTTCACACCAAAATCGTAATGTTGGCAGCTATGAGTGGCCCATGTGTAGTGACACTCCTGACATCAATATTCTCAGTATTCCAACTTTCAAAAATACAAGTCCTGGAGACCTTTTTATGTGTTACATGGCCCATCTACCTGGAATGAATTGCATGGCCCATCTACCTGGAATGAATTGCCTCTAGAACTCTGACAGTATGACACCATGACCTTACTCAAGAGTAGTCTAATAATTCATTTATTTCAAATTCAAGATCAAACTAAAGACTAAAATGCTTCATTCGGTCATTTTCAGTATGTTTGTGTAGTTTCACACAGTGCTTGTTCTATATTCTTGTGTGTAGTCTAAAAACAGGATAGCCCTTACATCCTGGGTCTAATTCTTAGACAGGTCCCTCTGACAGCTACTTAGCCATGTGACATGTTTTTAATTTTCTAAATTCCATAGGATTTTTAAAAGAATGAACATGTCAACATACACTCAAGACATCTAGTGCCTCCTTTGAACTCATCAAAAGCTGGAAGGCCATGTACAGAAACAGCAGTTCAAAAGCATGATCCTGTCCTGTCTTTTCATTCTTCTGTCTCTGAAAGTTGAAAACAAAGTAAGCAAACATCCATGTTCTATCAACATACAGTGATACATTTGTTCTGGTCTCAATTTTTTGTTTGTTTGTTTGTTTTTATGGTTTAACGCCATTTTTCAGCACAATATAGGCTATACATTGCGGCCAGTATTAATTGGTGGAGGAAGAACCCGGACAACCCTCGGAAAGAACCACCGAGCCACAAGAAGCTACTGGCAAGCTTTCTCACATAACTACATTTGCTGAATCTTAGACTCGAACACATGTAGAGGTGAGATGGCAGTGGTCCGTAACGGACAGCGCTTTAGACCACTCAGCCACTCGGGGCCCCCTCAATTTTTTTCCCCATTTATATAAAGAAGGCAAGTCTGGATTCAATTTTACTTTTTGAACCACTTAAAACCACCAATTTCAAGACAAGATGTTAAACTGATCACATGTGACAACACCTGGAATCCACCGTGATTAAAAGCATGTCTGAAAATTTCAATATCAGCAAAAATACTATTCCCCCCCCCCCATTCCCCAGAGTCAGGAAATATTTTTTTTAAAACATGTTCCCTCAATAATATTTACTTGATCTTAATACATCAGAAGGACATTCACTATATCACAAATAAAACCCTACAAAGCAAGTAAAGACATTCAACATGTCTTTTGACTTGTTTTTTTTAAAAAAAAGGTACTAAAATGTCAACTGTTTTCCAAAATGAAAGTCAAAAAAGAGTTGTTTCTCCTTGAAAAGAATGATTTTTCCCAAGGGATTGTAGTTTGGACTCGATGGTCTTAAACTAAGTAAGAAACAAAAATGAAAAATCAAATCTGTTTGTAAAATTCAATAAATAATTCAACTGCCTAAAATAAAAACTGAAAATTTGAAAATAACTCACAGTATTGTGAATTATGACCTAAAATTTCTATCACAAATCCAAATGTATCAAGTATTCAAAATGAATTCCAGTGGTGTTTAGAATGAAGTATAATCTATTGTGTTAATGTGTCAATAGCCTTGAATAATGTTAATACACCAACAAGCTTGATGTATCACAATGATATAATCAAAAACATCATTAAATGAATTCACTATAATTTCAAAATAGTTACTTAGTCCTCAAGTTCATGAGTACCTTATGAATAACTGAAATAAATAAATCCTCTCAAATATTAGTCAAACACAACTAAATAACTGTCTCCAATTTGGATGTTCAAGACATGAATAGTACTTCTGTTATTCACTACATAATATAAAAAGACACAATTTCAAAATCAGGGTGAGAATCAAAAGTTCACTTCCTGAAATTCATTGCCCAAGTAAACAAGGGCAAGTCCTAAACTTAAATTCATGCAGCCAAATCAAAACAGAGAATTCCCAAGTAAGCATATTTATCAAATAAAAGCTATAATCATAAGACTATGTCAGTTAACATGGGCTACACACAAACACTTGTAAGCATGGAATGGTATGGCATACTGCCAACACAACACAACGCAGATTCATCTTAATCATTTCTTAATTAGAGTGTTGCAACTCTCAAACAATTGGGTTCATGTTCTGAAACCTATTTGTGTAGTTTCATTCCAAATACTTTACCAAATAGATATAACAGCTTCTGAATACTTCACCAAGCTTTTTAAATCTAGTACTTTTTTATGTTTATGAGAAAAAAAAGCTTTCCCAGGAAATAAAACCATGCTTGTTCCACCCACTTTCTCCCTATACCAGTCCATGCTATTCATAAACTTTACTGATTAAGTGAATTCTTTTGAAGGAAAGAGAAACAAATCTCAATGGACCAATTTGCATTTTTTAAACTAGTGCCACCTTATTGAATCTTAAGAGGCTGTGAAACTGGGTCTAAAAAATATTCAGAAACTTTTCTCTTTACTTAGACTTGATTTACAACTTAACTTGCATCTCAAAAGCACATCACCATGCCATACCTACCTACCCCCATCCAACACATACCCACCCATATAGCCTCAATTTGCTCCATTAATCAAGAATCCGCGTTCCAGATCCAGAAATAAAATTCAGGGACCAAAGTGTAAAATTACATTAAAACTCGATAATCCGAAAATAATGTCAAAAAATAAGAAAATTCGAAAATTCATCTATGAAAATAGAATCAGTAGAATAACATATAAAACACAACAGTGAAGCCATTGAGAATCTATGGCCACTATCAATGACTAAGTAGCGTGACCATATTGTAACCAGCAATTGTATAAACAATGTCTCTTTCAGCTAGTTGACAATGGGGGTGTTAATAATTAAACAAACAAACTGGGATCACATCGTTCACTCTTTTTGACATAACATACAGTAAATAAATTAAAAGTGTCATAATCCTCTTTGATGTTTACCAATTGTATGTAATAATAATAATAATAATAATAATAATAATAATAATAATAATAATAATTTATTTATAGAGGGTGACTCATTAGTCAAGGACTATTGTCCCTTGAGGCCCTCTTAATGAAAGTATAACAAATGCACATTGTGTGAAGAAGCAATAATTAGTGCTTATATTAGCATGTTTCGTATTAAAATACTGAATTCCATTATCTGTTAGAAACACATGCATGCTCCTGATATCTCTTCTTAAATACTCTAATATTTTCAGCCGATTTTACATGTAGTGGAAGCTTATTGCACAGAACTGTACCAGAGTATTGAAAACTCTTTTTGAATTGCTCTGTTCTTGATTTTGGTACAAGAAGGTTTCCATGTGAGATTGATCTCAACTGGTATTGTGTTGAAAAAGGCCTGAATAAGTCCTGAAGATACTCTGGTGCAGTTCCATGTAGACATTTATATAAAAGAACTGCCTTGTGAAAATCTCTCCTGTCATATATTGTGAACCATTTGAGTTCAATAAATAATGCTTTTGAGGGATGGTCAACAGATGTATCTAAAATTACACGTGCTGCTCGTTTCTGGAGTTTATAAATCCTGTCAAGCTCAGATTTAGCACAGTTTCCCCATACATCAGAACAGTAATCCATTGTTGGAAGAATATACGTCTTGTAGTATAGATTCCATAGGTAAATATTTCTTGATTCTGCTGAGAAGGGCAATTTTGGATGACAGTGTTTTACAAAGTTTATCAATATGGTCATTCCATAATTACATATTGCCAATGTAATAATCAGTCTATACAAATACAGTTGACATATTTAAGCTGTGGACAGTATAGAGCTTCATTTCCGAATGAAATGGGGACATCAATCATTAGCAACTGTAACAACTGTAAAATACAACTTATAAAAATGACTGCATTTATTAGTTTACCGTAACGTATTTAACTACGAGATAACAGTTTGTATTCATTGTACTTTTTACATATATTACATATATTATGATGATACCATCAAGCAAATGTAGACAAGTAGAGATAAATAAAAAAATATGCATGATTCAATTATCTAGAAAACTCATTACTCCGGACATATTCACAAGGAACGAATGTGTCCGGATTAACAAGGCTCCACTGTGTGTGTGTGTCTATATATATATATATATATATATATATATATATATTTAACCTTCTTATCCACTTTTCTTATGATAGAGACAAGGTTGTTCCATTCTTCTGAAACCTGTAATATGAAATGAAAAAGACATAACATCAGTTATCAATGATGTGATACTAATCCCATGGGAACTACAGATCTCTTTCTCTCTGAAGCCCACATTAGTTCCTGGGTCTGTTTTGATGCTCGTGAAGCAGTGCCCCTCAAGTCTTATCTTGAAAACCATCGAGATCCCACCCCAAGGAAACTATGGTGGCTCTGTGACTAAGGCAATGGACTACTCACCAGAAGATTCTGCCTGGATCCTAATTAATGTGTTGGTCTTGCTCCTAATCAAACTTGTACAATATCTTGATAATACAAACTTACATTGCAATATCTTGATAATACACACTTACATAGCAATATCTTGATAATACACACTTACATAGCAATATCTTGATAATACACACTTACATAGCAATATCTTGATAATACAAACTTACATAGCAATATCTTGATAATACACACTTACATAGCAATATCTTGATAATAATACACACTTACATAGCAATATCTTGATAATACACACTTACATAACAATATCTTGAAAAAACACACTTACATAGCAATATCTTGATAATACACACTTACATAGCAATATCTTGATAATACACACTTACATAGCAATATCTTGATAATACACACTTACATAGCAATATCTTGATAATACACACTTACATAGCAATATCTTGATAATACACACTTACATAGCAATATCTTGATAATACACACTTACATAGCAATATCTTGATAATAATACACACTTACATAGCAATATCTTGATAATACACACTTACATAGCAAGTCTGATCAAAATCTGTTCAGAAATAGGGTCTTATGAGCTTAGCCGATCAGATTTATGTCAATATCTATGAACAGTGCATAAAACTAAACTCATCCAAAAGATTGATTATATATCGTATAAACTTGGGTATAAGCCCATTCAAGAATAAGCAACCCACCACCCCAAACTGGACAGGTATAAACACTAAAAAGTACATGACCCGCATATAAGCTGACCAGCCCACAACGCCAATACATTTCAAGATGCAAGAGGTAAGTTCTAAATGCATTAATTTAGGAAATGTATATTTTAAAAAAATACATACTTATCTCAAGGTTGGCGTACATGATTAATACAAAGAAATGGTATAAACTTGTTTGAAAATTTATTTCTTTGTCTGTTTTCTTATTATTTTTGCCTAATTTAGATTTGGGTATAATTTGATCAAACGAGAACAAGAATTTAGCAATCATGAGTTTTTGTAGCACTACCTCTCTCTTTTTGACTCAATTATTATTTGTTTATGCATTTTTGCATTGGACATTTTAAATCAGTGTACCGGTAATTACGATTTGACTTTGCTTTAAAACTGTAAATACCCAACTCATTAAAATGTAATCCCAGTGTGACAACACAACGAACAACAATACGGTTCAATTATGTGCTGAAAGTACATCCCTTGGAGTCAAACCATGGGCACCATTGCGCTAAACTTAAAATGGTATCTAAAAAATACAATAATCAAGTTTCAGAAAATATGCTTCAAAAATTATGCTAAAACCGTAAAAAGCCAAGTTGTAGTTTGCTTTTATGTAAGTGACCTTACCATACCTGCAAACTTTCATGCCATGAGGAGAAAGAAAAATGTCCTAATTTTTGTGGTTGCTCCATGCCTACATCCTGATTTCATAATTTCTTTTGATTTTTGCAGAGAACTCCCGAGCATTACATTATGTGTTTGACTTTTCATTTTTTCTAAACAAGAAAAGTCTTACATGTTCTGTTGTATCACCCATGATGTAATGTTGTGACAAAATAATTACTTAACTCGAAAGAATTCGCTTGTTCGCTAAATAAAATGTTAAGTTTAAAGAATTCACATAAATTGAGGATTTTTTTCAAACCTCTACAGCAACACAACCACCACAACCCCAAAAAACCAAAAACCAAATCATTCACAATTAATTTCAATCCCAAGAATGATCAACTTACACAAATGAACACCTGCCAATTCTATACTGTATATACCAATGTTAATTACCATCATTAAATTAAAAGCAATGCAAATAAATACCATGCAGCAAAAGTGTTCTCAAAAACTAATTCAGAATATGTTTTATAGTAAGCAATACTAAATGCTTTACGAGTTGGAAATAAGGGAACAAGGACGGATATACCAGAGGAGAAATAGCTGCCAGATGTACATTACCATGAGGATCCTATTTAGGTACCACTAGATCAACAAAATTAGGAATACTTTATTTGCCGATCAATTGCTGGTGCTTGCATAACACACTAGTGTAGAATGTTGTTTCTTTGAGGGCCTGAAGTTTTTTCAAAATAGTTGCATCGATATATATTAACTTTTAATTAGTAGTGCCGACTCTCTTGCTTGTTTAAGACCAAGTTTTAGCTATTGTGCAATTGGTAAAGGTAAATACAGACTTCAAAATTTGCGGGTGCGTTGCGTTTACTGGGGACACCAGCTGTACAGTACTTAGACAGTGCAAAGCGTGCATAGCGTCACTTAAATCCATATTTATTCCCAAACATATTTATGCAGATTTTGCTTTATTTATTGTTTCAACCAAATTGCATTCTTCCAGATAACTTTTCAGCTAGTCCTTAATAGCCGTATCATTTATGCTGAATCACACACTCATGAGTTACTCATTTTCAACTATAAAAGCAATCTTACAAATTAAGGTAATATTTTAAAAAGGTATGCATCTTTAATTGTACAAGCCACATAACCATCATAATTTACATGTTCACAAAGAGTGGCAATAACAAAGGCTAAAATTCTCATAAAGATCAACATCAATCAATTTAGTTTTGTGTCTTGGATGAACAAACATCATCACTTTCCACACATCTTAATGTTTCTGTGTCTCCTATGTTGACAATCGGCGAATCTGTCTTTTCATTTTACGACAACAAAAAAGGCCAGTTAACCATTAAAACCCTCAAACTGACTTGTGTACATTGTTGTGTAACTGCCTTTAATTCCATAATATCAGCACAATTACCGTAGTTTTGTAAAACAGGGTGTAAGGCATACCTATGAACTTTTTCAAAAGCCAAGTAGGGAGAATGAATATAAAAAAATAATATAGGGAGGTTTTTCATGACATTTTTAAAGCCTTCTTTTCAACTAAATAATTGATTGATCTTCTTGGTCCAATATGCGTGAAATTCGCAAAAGGACTTGCTGTGTCTCCCTGTGATTTAATGTTTAATGATGGTAGTATATCTTCATTGCTATTTAATTTTATTTTTAGATGAATACATACAATAATTTTGCAAGAACTATTAATAAAGAATAGAATACATGTACAGGGATTGTGGTTATTTTTCTTGAAATTGTTCTGAAACTGGACCTTGGAAACTGGTCTTTTTGTACAAACCTGTTATTAGAGACCATCTGTCTTGAGAGACCATGTTTGTTAGCAGAAGGGGCAATCTCTCATAACAGGTTTTACTGTATGCAAATTCATTCATGGATATTTCCTATACATATACAGTGCTAATGCATTATCAATTCTATGTGGTACACTGCATGCAAAGTACATGTATATTGGTGTTTGATGGCTCAATGCATGGCAAGTGTTTGGTATATATCAAACTAAATTTCACTTTTTGTGTAATATATCTCTTTCTTATTCCGAGTTTTCTCTGACCCTTGCCACCCCATCTTTCTATTTTTGAACATTTATGTTAGGGTGTAGGGTCTGAGTCCATTCCCAATATATATTTTAAAAAATTGGAATTCGCCGAGACCAAATGGTGTTGGCATGGAGTAACCCGCTTATTAGCTGGCCCAGCAAACTTGAATGAAATATCATCAAGATATACATGCATCAAATTGATAGGAATTGGATTTATTTTCTCAAAATGGGGTAATAAAGGTAAGAGGAAACTTAGACGATCTTTTCCTTGGTGGTGAAGACATTTTTAAGATGTCGAACAGTAATTTAAATCAGTGTTGGCAGCGCAAGCACAGAACAAAATTCTGGTTAGGCTCCTGTTTCTCTTAAAAGCATTTGCCAAACTATATATATATATATATATATATATATATATATATATATATATATATATATATATATTAAAATATGCTAAAATGCTTGCCACCATGCCAACTGTACCAATTGGGGCTATTATTTACTAATATCGCTACCAATAGTACCAGACCGTTCGACAATGCTTACATAACAAGCACTTAACGAGAAATCGGTTATTTTATTAAATATTTTCAGTAATTGAAAATTGGGAATTTGTGAATATTTTGCATGCGACATGAATCCAAGAATCGCTGTAAACAAGAAAATCATGCCAAATTCATGAGGGTTGGCAGCTATGTTGATGATATAAATCTATATTCCAAAATTTTAAAAATCAAAACTGGATCAAAAATATGACTTCACGATTGGTAGCAAGCAAATTTTGATTGGGGGATGACAGAAGAACACATAACCATACCATTATCTTACTAATCATTATGGCCTGGTGAGATAAAAAATGTAATCACTGTTAATGTTTGGATTTTTGCTTATTACCTGAACAGAAAAGGCCTCATCTGGCCTTACAAATTCACTCTTCTCCAAAAGCAACTGCAAGGAAATAAAATTAACATAAACGACAGGACACAAAACTTTCTACAGTTGAATTTACTTTGTCAGAAATTACAGACAAAATTCATATTACAATACTGTATTCAACAATAATGTGCACAAATCATATCACCTCTCAAATGAAATTCCTTTTTTATATTTCATTTTATTACACCAAGAAAATCAAAATTGGTAAAATATTTGCTGACCACATATGCAGATATTTCTAAAATATCCCATCATGCCTTGTGATTTCGAGATGTCATGGGATTATTGTTCTGGATCAAACAATCAACACTAAAACTATTTCTACAGAATTTGTACATCCAGTACTTTTCTTTCTTCTAAAATTTTATTCTGATTCGCTACATGATTAAAGGTACTACTAAATATTAAGAAAAATAATGTCATAATTACTCTATATAACAAAAATAAATGTATGTCTTTGTCACTTAACTTTCTGACCAACAAAGTACATTTAGTTTACAAAAATCATCAAAGCAAAACTATCAAATTTTAACACATTAACTCCTGGAGGATTTTACTGTTTGCACATTAAATTCAAGGTTGGAAACACATTTTAGGGACTATTTCTGAATTCATCCAAATATATTGACTTCCAATACAATTTTCCATTAGACCTAGTTGTGCTAAAAAAATGTTTTCCATTGGTTAGTTTGCTGGGGCATGGGCAGAAGGTGAAAAGTTGGAATATATATTTAAATAGCTTCATAATTGCTTAAAAAAGAACAAATCACGATTGTTCTTTGTACTGGCCTGAGGAAAATTATAAATGGAGAAAATATTTTGAAGTTTTATTGGTTTTGAACACATACTTCAGCGGGAATTTGGTATCTAAACGCCAGCCTACGCGTGGAACAAAGCTTACGTCACAGAGCATCGTATAACAACCAAAATTATTGATTGATAGCCGCTTGTATTTGCAGTCTAACACGTTTAGACCCTTCCAGATAATTAGATATTTTCACACCACTCAACCTCGGCACGGACAGAGTTAGGATATATATTTAAATAGCTTTATAATTGCTTAAAAAAGAACAAATCACGATTGTTCTTTGTACTGGCCTGAGGAGAATAATAAATTGAGAAAATATTGTGAAGTTTTATTGGTTTCCAACACATACTTCTGCGGGAATTTGGCACCTAAACGCCAGCCTACACATGGAATAAAGTTTACGTCACAGACCATCGTACAACAACAAAAATTGTTGATTGATAGCCGCTTGTATTTGCAGTGCTAAAAAAAAAAATGTTTTCCATTGGTTAGTTTGCTGGGGCATGGGCAGAAGGTCAAAAGTTGGAGTTAGGGCTTAATGTGTTAAACGTGTTGGCATCATTTTTTAGTTTTATGAATAGTTAACTAGGGAATCTGCAAACAAATTTAGAGAACAACCATTCCAGAAATGCTGGTGACCCAATTTAAAACTGAGTGTCATGAATACCTACATTGCAGAAGAACAATTATTTGGTGATTTGTCAAGCTTTTCATATGTAGATCATGAAAGTTTGCCTGAAATACTGAGAATCTATATACATAATTGAAAACTCCCTAATCTAGATTACTTCATATATAATTGACAACTGTGGAGTACCACTGAGCTTTTAGCTCAGATCTCTGATATTCACTCTAGTTATTAGGGCCCCAAGAGGTTGGGTGGTCTAAAGTGCTTGCCTTTACTGATCACCATCATTTCACCTCTGTCTGCTTGGGTTCAAGTCTTGGGCTCAGTCATTTAGGGTAAGTGAGAAAGCTTCAGTATGGCTGGTGAGTCTTAATGGGGATTAGAGTAAGTGAGAAAGCTTCAGTACGGCTGGTGAGTCTTAATGGGGATTAGAGTAAGTGAGAAAGCTTCAGTACGCTGGTGAGTCTTAATGGGGATTAGAGTAAGTGAGAAAGCTTCAGTACGGCTGGTGAGTCTTAATGGGGATTAGAGTAAGTGAGAAAGCTTCAGTACGGCTGGTGAGTCTTAATGGGGATTTGCCATATTCTTCCTCCACTAGTTATAATAGCTTGTCTTGTGCTGAGATAATATTCAACTCCTAAACAACAAAACAAATGAACATTCTAATAATTAATGACTTATCTCTTAAGATTGAAAATTTGACCACTAATAGGCAATTAAGATAAGATAAGGCAATTCAATTTCTTCCAATGACCTCTAAGCAGACAATACTGTACATTCTGGTGAAACCAAAACTTAATTTTGTAGATTTTGAGATGCTCCCTTGACCTAGAAGTGTATTTGCAGTGTTGTAGCCCTGGCGAAATGTACTGCATGCAACTTATTTATAAGTTTATATCAATTGTATGAAAAAAACAGTCATACAAATTCACAGGCATATTTTTTAACAGCTGCCTGACCACTCCAGTGGCCTAAGTAGTTAGAGCATCCACCTCAGATGAGGGAGGACACAGGTTTGAACACCAACCAAACTTACAAAAATGGTAATGGCAACTACCTTGCTTGATGCTCTACATTAAGAGGTTAGTGTTAGGACTGGTCGGCCTGGTGTCAAAATAATCTGACTGGGTCAGACACGATGCTATATGTCTGCAGCATGATGCCCTAATGCTAGATATCACCATAAACTGATACACTGCAATTATTGTCTTGATATGACTAAAATTCTTCAAGTTAAATTAAAAAACAAAATCACACATGCACGCACACATATAATAGCTGTCTGATCATCAAAATAATGGTTACTAATGGAATCTACAAGAAAGAAACATCAACAAATAATACATGGACACACTTCCAAATATGGATATGTGTCACGTAGCCCTGCCCACGATTGCATTAAGTCAGGGGAACAAATAAATGTTTAGAACCCATGTATATATGTTAGACACAGTGGCTAAAGTTGGTCATCTTCATAAAGGTACAAGAAACCAGCTTTGTTGGGTGTGAAAAGTCACACATGGACGTTGAAAGCTTTGTTTCAGAAAAACAAAGGACCCTTATAGACACCAAAAATCTCACCACGCTGACAGATGGCCCAGGGCATTGTCTGCCAAGTTGAATAGGACAGGATAGAATTAACATCCAATCAAAATTGACAGGGTGTGGTCACCATTTCAATCGCAATTTAATTTAGCATTTTGGAGCTAGGAACTTACTAATTGACAAACATCGTCATGGTAAATTATAAAGCATTACTCCAGTGAAGCCACTCGTAATTTGATTGGGAAATTTAGGAAATTCTAAGAAAGACAAAGCTTCGAAATGATCAGTAAGTTATTTGCTCAACTGTTGCATAGCATTATGGCACTGTAATTGTAATTATGTGCAGTATGTAGAAATCATTAATAGAATAATTAGTATGTAGAATTACATTTGTACTGGGGTTTTTTTTGTAGTATATTCACATTAAATACATGAATCAGAAAAGGTGATTTTTTTCTGTGGCTACTTAATATCTTTAAGAAAATCCAATATGACCATCCACTCAAAAAAAGTACCAATAACAAGATTGGGACGGGGGGGGGGGGGGGTCAAAGACATTAAAAGTATTCTGTGAAAAAAGTCGCAAACTCATCAATTATACAATAATAATGTTTCACAAGATTATTTATTGAAAGCAAACAATTCTTGATCACGTATATTTGACTCCAACTAAAGATAAGATAAACTGATTTGACTTACCAAGGCATATTCAAAAATCTCATATGTAGTGTTAAGGAACCTATTTATTTGTGTAGTTTTACTGACACCTGAAAGGAAAATAAAAATGAATTAGAGTTACACTTTCCCAATATTTTACAAATCTCTAGAAAGCTGTCTTTCCTACCAAGTCAAAAACTGAAGCTTGAATTGAAAAATGGTCATTCCAAGTTTGAGACCAGTGATTGTAAAAATTTTAAAAACTTCATTACCTCCCCTTTCAACATTACGATATACTTTTATATAGTTTATCTTTAACTTAGAGGTATGTAGCAAAGACTAGATTATACTTTAACTTATGTAAATGGACCATGCTGAATTGTGAATCCCAATATCTGGAATTACTTAATATTTGTGGTAACATATCCACGGAAAATAAAAACAATAAAAATAAAGCTTTCTGGAGCAGTTTCCAAACTTTTAAACCATCACATAAAAATTTCAACCTTTTCACCAATAAATAAAAAACAATTTTTTAAGGTAAAACATTCTGAATCAATAATGCTTACCCAATCATAATACCTTAGGAGAACTACTACTAGAAGTTAGCAAATTTTGTAGTAAATTATGTTTCTCCGAGAATACTTACCCAATCACATTACTTTAGAGATATTAGCCTGCTACCTCGCGAATCCAGCCCTACCAAAAGACGAAAATTCGTCTTTCCTGTCTACGTCATATAGACAAAGGGCAATAACTCTTGCCCCTTACCTCCCCTTGCTACCCGCTAGGTGTCGCTTCTTTAGTTTTTTAAGCTGAGCGGTATATAAAACACAAGGATGCTTGCATGGCGGGGTGGTTGGGAGGGTTTCTTAGTAATGTGATTGGGTAAGTATTCTCGGAGAAACATAATTTACTACAAAATTTGCTTTCTCCTTTGAATACGTTCCCCAATCACATTACTTTAGGAGAATAAGTAATAGGAGGAGGGAATGCGGAGCATCCGACCTCCACCTCGGGTATCCTCTAGGGAATGATGGTTGGATTCCCCATGTGAATGATAACCCGGTCTCCTAATTTTCAATCAGCAACACAGCTCAGGGTCACGTGATATGTGACCCCTTTATACGGTTAAGAAGATAGTTATTGAAATCTTCTTACCTACGAAAATTTATCTGGCGAATCCAGCGAAGCTAATAGGCTGTGCTGATTGTTGCACATGGGTCTGGTGGGCGTCTGGGCTGCCCAACACCGGACCTACTAGAATCAATGTTTGCCTCTGCGAGTACAAACTTGAAGATAAAACTGTAGAAGGTTGACTCTGCATGTCAGCCAACAGCTTCTATAAGGTGACTGATTTGCGAATTCTCAGAGTACGCCGAGCGAATAACCCACTACAGCCATGAAGCAAGGGCTTGAATGGTGATATCTCATATCCCAGCTATCACCAGAAGAAAGAGGTGCTTGTATGTGACCTGACTCACCTCTATGCATTGAAATGGTGCTAGAGTGCACAAACAGGATCTTACATGGCTGTTGATCCTGACTTATCTATAAAAAAGCGAGCTAATGACGACTCGTTGATCGCCAATGTATGGTAATCTATTTCGGGCTACGAAGCCTGGCTGCGTCAAGAGGACCATCAAACCCTCGGATCGAAACGGAAGAGAGTTCGGGTCACTAGAAAGGACATGTAACTCGCTCACCCTGCATGCTGAAGCTAAGACTATCAAGAAACCCAATTTGTATGATAGTAGCTTTAACTAATCGTGGGTTAAAGACTCAATACTGTCTGAATTGAGTCATGTTAAAACCCAGGACAGATTCCATTTGGAAACAGGATGAGGGATATAAGTCGATTGAATTTTTAAAAATGTCTAAAAGATCTGACAAATCTTTGTCATGGCTGATAGCACATGTACCAGAATGGCGGAATGTGTCTGATATCATGGAGCGGTAGCATTTGAGAATGACTGGAGCCAGCTGTTTCTCCTCGAAAAGCCAGAGAAAAGTTGGCCAGTTGAGGGATTGTGACACTCAGAGGAACAATGTGAATGATATGGTACCAGTCTCTAAAAACATGCCACTTGCCCTCGTAAACCTTCAGAGTAGAGGGCCTTCTTGCTCTCGAGATTGTCTCCGCAATCAAAGATTTAAATTGTTGTCTTGCAAGGCTGTCTGGACAAGAGCCAAGCTTGAACATAAAGACAAACCGGACAGGGGTGGAACACCCCTGGCCGCGGTTGCTTGTGAATACTTGTGCTGACTGTAATCTTCCTGGGTAGATCTATCGCCTAGATTGAGTAGATCGGAGACCCAGTTGTTCCATCTGAGAGGGGCAATCAGAACCATCTGACAGTTCTGACCCCTTAACTTCTGGATTAATTTCAGTACCAAGACCGTGGGAGGGTAGGAGAATGACCACAACCCTTCCCAGCTGATTGATCGAGCATCCACGACCCAAGCTTCTGGGTCTGGAACCTGTGAGATGAAAGGTGGAGAACTTGCGATTCCACCTTGTTGCAAAAGATCAATCATCGGACGTCCCCAAAGTGTGTCAATTGGAAGAAAGTCCGATTGATGGAGTGACCATTCTGTGTGAATGACTAGATAGAGTGTGAGCCAAGACATTGAGTCTGCCAAGAATGTGTCTGAATTGTACATTGAGGTGGAGATTGTCAAACCAATGTAGAAACTGCCAGTTCAGATTGCACAGGTCTGGTGATTGGTGTCCCCTTGTTTTGAGGCAAGGCACCACCAAAATGTTGTCTGACATAATGAGGGCAGTTTGTAATAAGAGTTGATCCTGCCTGAAATGAAAGGCATTGATGACAGCCGTTATTTCTGAAAGGTTGATGTGGAAAGGGGCTCGCCCCTGGCACCTACGTGCCGCTGACAGTATCGAAGTCCAGCAAAAGGTGGGCACTCCAACCGTAGGTATTAGTGGCGGAACATACCGTTATCCCCGCTTGGGGTATCTCCAGAGTAATCCCTGTGGACAGCCTACAGGGGTTGTGCCATTGACTCAAGAATGATCGTATCTCTGGCGTGAGCATGACTGTTTTCTGGGATCGAAGGGACTTGAAAAGGGTGCAATTACGCTAGCAACGTCCTTTGTAAAGGGCGCATAAAAGGACGGCTGAGCGGGATCAAGTCTGTTGCCGCATTGAATAATCCGAGGATCTGCAACTCTCTCGCTAAAATGCGCATCCTGTTGGAAACGGACTCTACGAGTGCAATTATCTGGATAATCGCAAACTCGAGGAAGCCTTACCAGATTCAGATCGGGAGAAACTCCACACCCAGATGGACCAAAATCCGGATTGGACAGAGATCAGACTTTATCCAGTTCACGAGAAAGCCTATATGATGTAAAGTTATATAAGATCGTTTCTGCCTTTGAGCAGAGTAGAACTTGACAGATGTTTCTGGAGGATGTCGTCCAAATATACTGCCGACGCAATAGATGAAGTCGAGTGGAACAGGGTGACGACGTAATCCATAACCTTGGTACTAGCCCAAGGGCTTAAATTTAGGCCAAAAGGTATGACATGGAACTGATAAACCAAGTCCCGACAAGCACAACGGAGAAATGTCCGCTACTCGTTTTTCTTTTAACGTAGCTTTAACCATCTTTCAGTTATATCGCTACGATGTCTGCAGTGAGGCAGTTTATAGTGATGTCTAGCACTGGGGCATCATGCCCCAGACATGTAGAATGATGTCCCACCCAGTCACATTATCTAAGTGTCAAGCGAGGCAGCTGTTAGTATCATTGTGTAAGTTTTTGGTATGACTCGGTCAGGGATCGAACACACGACCTGCCGCTTCCGCTGCGGACGCTCTAACCACTAGGGACGTGAAATATGCGTCGGTCATATCTAGCCAGCTTATGATGGGGTTTAAGCGACGTGCCCTTCAGACATGTGTCACGACGTATCAGGTTGGCAGAAGCAGTCAGCGCATTGGCCATGGAATGGTGAGCTGCCCTGTTAAGAACCCTAGCTAACCGGGCCGTCGATTCCCAAGCATGTTCATTGCCAGATTTTTCAGCGATCCTGAAAATGGCTAGGGAGGCTAGGTCTAACAGTGAAGACGTAGCGACTACATTTCGAACCAGC
Organism: Unio delphinus; assembly: GCA_029339505.1. NCBI lineage: Eukaryota > Metazoa > Mollusca > Bivalvia > Unionida > Unionidae > Unio > Unio delphinus. Next base: position 3,914,468 of record JAQISU010000167.1, on the reverse strand, counting down.
TTGGACGTGGCATTGAACACAGTTTTTGTCCACTTTATAAGACAATGCCGCAGACATATGGACTGCTGCCATATTTTATCCCGAGCCAGGACCTCAGTACTGAACGCATCGGAGTGAGTTTTGTACCATCGACCTGAAAACGACGCTGGTACTTGGCTTTCAGAAAAGAACGCCTTAGCATTTCCTGGATCCCCTATACGTGTCGACAGACGGTCATTAATTTCCTTAATTTTTTGTCGACTGGGGAAGGAGGCGGAAGGATAGAGTCTCTTCCCCCTCATCCAGATCGACCGACGCTCTAACCTTTTAGTCGGTAATGGCAGCAGGAGGTGGAGGGCATTCTGAAGGGGCCAACACCCTATAAATTTCCTCCACTGCGGCTTTGAAGCTGAACTCAGTCCGTTCCATAGTTGGATCTGCATACAGCTGATTTGCCTGTGATTCATCGCACTCACTATGTGCATAATCTTGCTCTGGTAAAGCATCCATATCGGGTAATGCATACCAGGTGGCATAGATGACTCGATTCCGTCATCTCTGATAACAGCATTCACTCTCCCTTGTGGATGAGCTGTTAGCCTATGGACGGCCGGCAATGCCGAATGAATTGATTGGCATATGTTTGGCCTGAATGTCTGCGACGGGCCGGCTATGACCGGCACCGACCGCTCGAATGGTCGGGTTGGATCGAGAGATTCATCGCCAACATCTGTGTCATGGTAGTGATATGTAACCGGTAGTACGGATTGACAGACGGAAACATCACTAGAATCATCGTCAATCCGATTTGTGCGGATTGCGGTATCATAAAAGTCCAAGTGCTGGTACAGTCGGACGGACTGGTATATGACTAAAATCTCCATACGGTTGGACGACCAGTGCCTGTTGGGCTGGACGGCCGGAGCCGGATGGACTGTCAGTGCCGGCAAGTGTTGGCTGGAAGCTTGGCTGGACGACCGGTGCCATTTGGGTTGAACGGTCATTGCCGGATCGACACCCGGTGCCGGTTAATGCCGGCTGGAAGGTTGGCTGGATGACCGGTGCCATATGGGCTGAACGGTCATTGCCGGATGGACGCCCGGTGCCGGTTGGTGCCGGCTGGAAGGTAATAATAATTACATAATGCTTATGTAGTGCGGCCAGCACTGTGCGCCCATCTACCATTCGCTCAGAGGGAATGTTGGTTCTGGTACAGCTTGCATATCTGTACAGCATACCAGGTGACCTAGATGACGCAATTCTGTCATAAGTGACACTTTCACTAAATCTCCCTTGTGGAGAAGCCGTGAACATATGGACGACCGGCACTAACGGCTGATTGAACTGGCGAATGGTCGGCCTGAAAGTCCTGTTCTGGTAAAGCTACCATATCTGGGTAGCGCATACCAAGTGGCATAGATAACTCAATTCCGTCATCTCTGATAATGTCACTAATTCTCCCTTGTTTTAAAATCACACAGTCACGTATTTGACGTGACGGGAGGTGTACACCGGCAATACCGACTGATTTGTCTAGTATATGGTCGGCTGGAATGTCGGCGAAGGTCCGGCTATGAACGACACCAGCCTCTCGAATGGTCTGATTGGACGGAGATACAATTATAACATCTCTCTCATGGTAGTGATATGTAACCAGTAGTACAGATTGACTGACGGGTACATCACTATAATCTCCGTAAATCCGATGTACAGCCGGTGCAGGTTGATGCCGGCTGGAAGACCGGTGCCATTTGGGCTGAACGGTCGTTGTCGGATGGACGGCCGGTGCAGGTTGATGCCGGCTGGAAGGTCGGCTGCACGACCGGTGCCATTTGGGCTGAACGGTCGTTGTCGGATGGACGGCCGGTGCAGGTTGATGCCGGCTGGAAGGTCGGCTGGACGACCTGTGCCATTTGGGCTGAACGGTCGTTGCCGGATGGACGGCCGGTGTAGGTTGATGCCGGCTGGAAGGTCGGCTGGACGACCGGTGCCATTTGGGCTGAACGGTCTTTGCCGGATGGCCGGCCGGTGCCGGTTGATGCCGGCTGGAAGGTCGGCTGGACGACCGATGCCATTTGGGCTGAACGGTCGTTGCCGGGTGGACGGCCGGTGCCTGTTGATGCAAGCTGGAAGGTCGGCTGGCCGTCCGGTGCCATTTGGGCTGAACGGACGGTGCCGGATGGACGGCTAGTGCCGGTTGTAGCCTCCTGAAGTGTCGGCTGAACTGACGGTGTCGGCTGGACGGACGGCGAAAGTGCATAATAAAATGGATCCAATTGATCCAGCCTAGACTCCATGTGTCCGGGACTTACAGGCCCGAAAGCCATGCACAGACCTGTGGCAGCCTAAACCATGTCAACATAATTCCTCCATTTCCACATTGCCAACACCCATTTTGCCATTCATGCCTTCGTTGTCGACTTTGCTACTGAAACGACAAAAGAAGAGAACAAAGCACAAATTAAAAAAAATTCAGCATATTATTAATTCGATAATACTATAACCGTTATTAACGGAGTAGTCAAATTATTCCGTGCCATGTTAACTCTTAATGACCACACTAGTTATCGCCGTGAGCGTGTTGCAATGGGTCGTTCAAGACGAAGTCTACTGAAACGAAAAAGATGATAAACAAAGCACATTTAGCAATTCAACACGCTATTAAGTCGCTATTACCATAACCGTAATTAACGGAGGAAGCGAAATGATTTAGTGTCGCGTGAACTCTTGACTACAACACGAAATTCCGCCATTAATAGTCGCAACTGGTCGTTCAGAGACGAAGTCTACTAAAACGGAAAGAAGATAAACAAAGCACAAATTAACAATTCAGTACGCTATTAAGTCGCTATTCCATAACCGTAACTAACGGAGGAAACGAAATGATTAAGTGTTGCGTGAACTCGTGACTACAACACGAAGTCCGCCATTAAAATCGCTAATTGGTCGTTCAAAGACTTTTTTGAAGTCTACTGAAACGTCAAAGAAGATAAATAAAGCACACATTATCAATGCAGCACGTTATTAGTCGCTAATATCGTAAACGTTACATACGGAATAAGCGAAATTATTGAGTGCTACATGTATTACATGCTACTACCACCATAAGCGTGCTTTGACCACGTTGCAACCTGGTCCAAAGTCTAGAAAAGGTGACAAAGTCACTCAAATTGGAAAATATTGTAAAATAATGTATACGACCTGTAGAGGAATGATTATCCAACACAGTAATTCCAAATTTAACTTCGGATGGTCAGAATTTACACTAAGATGGCTTGGATTCATTGGAGGTCTAATTGTACGTGTTTACACACAACAAGCGAAGCTAAAAAACTAAAGAAGCGACACCTAGCGGGTAGCAAGGGGAGGTAAGGGGCAAGAGTTATTGCCCTTTGTCTATATCACATAGGAAAGACGAATTTTCGTCTTTTGGTAGGGCTGGATTCGCGAGGTAGCAGGCTAATATCCCTAAAGTAATGTGATTGGGGAACGTATTCAAAGGAGAAACATGCCAACATTGGTGATAATTAGAGTGAGCTCCCCTTGATACAGGGATTGTTGCCAAATCTTGTGGATACTTCAGATGTGACTCAAGAAGGATGCATGCTCTCTAACAGAAAAGGCTGGGAAAGTGTATGTGTGTTATGATCAAGTAAGTATTATTGAAGAAATAACTTGTAATAAATTTCATAGTAAAATATTTTTTGAGAATTCTTACCCAATCATAATATTTTAGGAGAACCACTACTACCTCGCAAATCCAGCTATCCCAGTTACTACTTAAAGCTAAAGCAAGTTTCAAGTTGTCTTCTAAGCTTTGTGACGGTCAGACAGAGTGATCTCCCCATACATATATAACTTTGCAGCAAAGCCGAAAAATACTTCAGTTACTACTTCTGCCAAGAAGTACACTCTTGTAATGAGAGACCTTGAAAGAGCCAGAAGGTATGTATACTCATCTATATTTCCAACATTTTCTCTTTTTATCACAACAAAATTCTGCTTTTACAAGTTGCTGACAATTTTATATATGTATAATTCTGTCTTTCTGATACTGACATTGACCACAGTATCCTTAGCCTTGGAATGTCTTGCTTCAATGAATCAACCTGTATTGTCCAGCAACCTTCTCTACAGATAGCATTGTATAAGATGTACTAGTGACACAAGAGCGACTGCCACTCACGCATACGCCTGCACAGCCACAACAGACGATGAAAACAATTCAGAGACAGACGACACCCCAAGGGCGCTATCTGCATGGTCTCCTGAGACTAAGGCGCCAATGATGAGTGACACAAACAGATATGTAACAAGAGTGCATAATTGTGTGAGAATGGCACAAGTTATAATTCTGAAATAAGACTGAGAACTTTCTTAAAAGAAACAATAAAACTTGAAAAATTACAATACAGTAAACTTCACTTAATTAACACTCTCTAACTTCCTGCAAGAAAGAAAATGTCCAGAATATGTGGATGTAGATAGCGAAGCCTGTCTGTAGAGAACATGCTACTCAACACAAGCAGAAGTAGTAGTATTCACAGATTTGGTACCAGTACCTGCAGCTAATGTGGGTAGGTACCTTGTGTATGTATTAAGATATATTTGAAGATGAAATTAATTTCAAAGAAAACCATTGTTCAATATTATCACTATCTTTTTTCAGTTCTTCACAAAATTAAATCTACACAGTAAATTTTGATTCCTTCTTAAATCTGATCAGATTAAATATGCCACTAAATACCTGAAGCATGGAAAGAAGCATGGTTGTTGAGGATCTTGAAGAAGTTCACTCTCAAAGTCAGCTTTATTGGAACTGACAAAGCAGTTACCACAGCATCACACTGCAAGTTCAAAATAAAAAATACACTAAGATAAATAAAGTAGTCCTAGTCAACTAGTCAACACTTACATGTTCAGGTACAAAATATTGAATACACTCATTCAAGATGATAAAGAATGATTAAAATCCATATGCCCAGACTCTAATCTTCCTGTTTCAAAACAATATACACAAATCTTGTTACCTTTCTGTACATAAAACCTCCACCAACCCAACAAAATTTGAAGCAATTTTATGATTTAAAAATTCAACGTAAACTTGAATGATTAAAAAAAAATAAACAAGCACCAAAACAAGAAATCAATCAGTATCACATAGTAAAGACTTTGAATAATTCTGAACAAATCAGGTGGTCAAAATTAGGATTCAAACCTATTTTCTCCAAGTCTTTCTCAAATCAGTCCTGGTCTGACCAGACTGTATATGCAATGAAATTTTGCAATGGAAGTAATGGAAGGAAACAAATTGTTTCACCTTGTGGAAATTTAAGCAGGTATTGTTATTATATTCCTCCAGAAAAACCTAAAATAATGGCATATCTTTGCGCATGAAAATATTCTTTTGAAAAATTTTGGTTTCTATATACCATAAAGCTAAAACTTACTATATTCTATTTTCAATCCTTTTTTAACTATAATCAACAATAACATATTCTCTTTTTCTCAAAGCACTAGTTCCAGTTTGTACTAAACAACAATGAAAGGAACGACTGGCCAGGAGACTCATATTATTCATCATTATCTCCCCTTGAGAAACATCCAGCAAGTTAAATCAGTTTTGCATACTTTTTCAAATGATACCTACCTACTGATTGAAATAGCTTTTGTTTGTTTGTTTGTTTTAGGGTTTAACACCATTTTTCAGCACATGATAGGCTATACATTGCGGCCAGTATTATTGGTGGAGGAAGAGCCAGAGGAAAACCCCTGGAAAGAACCACTGACCCACGAGAAGCTAATGGCAAGCTTTCTCACATTAACTACATTAGCCGAATCTTAGACTCGAACCCACACAGAGGTGAGACGGCAGTGATCTGTAACGGAAAGTGCTTTAGACCACTCGGCCACTCGGAGCCCCTTATATAGCTTTTGTTTTAGATGTCATACACTAACAACCCCTCTTGAGAACCTAATGATCATACATTACAAATTTGCCCAGTGCCACTTTCCAATTTAAAACAGTTCTAAATCTGATGCATTCTTACACAAATAGATAATTTTTGTACAACAAAAGATATAAAAACATGGAAAATCATAAATAACACAAAATGTGGATTACCATATATACTCATTTATGAGTCCAACTGCAAACTGCACAGACCCATATACTGTCATTGAATATGCTGGCAGAACTGGGTTGATGCAGTTAGGAATATTCAGCGTTACAAGGAACACAGATCCTGATCTGCGCATTATGTGACAGATGATCAGGGTCAAAGATGTTTACAGTTGGACTAGATATAAACAAGAATACAAAATATTGTTACAGAACAAAAATTCATGATCTCCCATAAGGTAGCTGTCCGCCACCACAATGTTACAAAGGAGAAGTGACTCACATGAGGTATGTCTGAGGTTGTCTGTGTCACAGTGAAGAAAGCTCTGCAGAACATATACTTCATCAAGTCCAAATGCCAATCAAAGCTACCTGCACCTCCCATTGTTGCCAAGACCCGCAAATGTGTCACTGCCCATCTTTTCAACTCATCTCCAAGTTTGTGATCTTTTCTGATAAAAATAAGGATAAAGAATACAAATAAAATTAATAAATGACTCAATGTCTCATCTGAGACCAATGTTGTAAACCTCACTTCTGAACTTTTGGTTCCTCAACCAAACATAATGCAGAGAAAGAAAAGTTACCACCTTTCTTTTAACGATGTCAAAGGATCAAGTGATATAAATAAATGTAAAGAACGAAAATTTAAATTAGTTTTTTTCTTGTAGAATGCTTTCTTGGTCACATTAACATTAGGAATACAAGCATGCTACCTCCTGAATCCAGCCTCTTAAAAAGCCACATCCCCATGCTGCCATTATAGTATCGTAGATTAAAACATTATGTTTGAATGTGAAGCTCAATGAGATCACTCATCAGCTGAAATCATCATGAAGCAACTTTGATCTTTAGTAATATGAGAGTACACTGAGCATACAATCCACTAAAGCCATAAAACCAGGTCTGAGGTGACATCCTGATTTGGCGCTTTTATAGGGAGAACAAGTCTGTTGCAATTATATATGTGTGCTTCAAGTATTACTCAATGGCTTGGATGGGGTCTTACATGGCTGCTGATCAAGACTTTTCTGCAGACGCAAGGAAGCATATGACGACTCTCTGACCGCCTACAAGCTGGCAACCGGTTCTTGGAGCCACACCATATCATGAGGATTACCACAGTGTCCAATCTAAAATTAAGTTTAAGTCAGCTGAAAGTAACCTTCCTGGGAAAAAAAACATCAGCAAGGTCCTGGCTTAAACTTCAGAGTTAGCTCCTCTGAATGGACCCATGGACAGATTCGATTTTGGAAACAGGGTGAGGAGTTTTGGTCTATTCAAAAATCAATGCATGAATGAATAACCAGACCCTGTCTGAAAAGAACATCAGCCAAAACAATGAGTTTTCCAAACATGTTTCTGATTTGCACATCTAAAGTTGGTAACACCAAAAAAGAATCTGCCAAACCATCATGTAAAGGTTGGCCAATTTGGTGCCCAAATTTGAGGAGGCAAGTCACTATAGAATTGTCTGATATAATCAGTACTTCCCATGGAGCAATTCATTCCAGAGCTAAATGGCATTAATGATAACTTCTAGTAGAAAAGGCAATTCCCCTGGTCTCCATGTGCTGCTGACCCATATCAAAGCCCAGCAGCAATTTGGGCTCCCCAACCATATGTATTGGCATCTGTACATACTGTAATTTCCCATCAGAGGTTTACTTGTAGGAATTCCTGTCATGAGCTTTCTCAACACATTTTGAGTTGGTAATGAATTTGAAGAAAAATTGTGCTTGTAAGTTTGACTATTACACACCCTATTTAAGATGCTAAAATGATCAAAGTGCACTTACATCCAACTTTTATGACCATCCAAGACACATATCAACTCCTGGCTTAACTTCTGAGCAGCTTCTGCACACAGCTGATGAAGACAAAGAGATTTGTTTATCAGTAAAAGGCAAAACTGAAATGATGCTAAGTTAATCAAATTATTATTACCCTAGTTAAAAGAAATTGAATTGAATTGGATAACTCCTCACAACAATGTATTGACGAAATTTAATCCAGCATCTATAAAAGCACGAGTTATAATAATCCTATCTGGAACTTTTTCAGCTATGAAAACCTATAAATGTGCAAAAAGCATAACACATAAAACAGGGAATACCTGGCCTATTTTCTGCACAGGTAATTGGTCATACTTTACAAAACTTTTACCAAATAAATAGTTGCGCATCAGTATGTAGTTTAAAATTCTAACTTCTACAAATACAATTTTGGGAATAGGTGCTTCTAATTTAATGAGCAAAAAACAGCCAAGGTTTAATAGTTTCCTTTGAAATGATGCAAAACTCTGTGATTATTTAATAATGACATATTACCTGGATTAAAAAATAGCCCCAATAATATATGCCAATTTAAAAAGTGTACTATGCCACAAGTTAGATAATTTTATAGAGTTTATACATGTTTCTTCTGCTATCAAAATCTCAGATTCCTGAAGGGGTTATGGAAGCTAGAATGTGAATGGGTGTACTTTCAATACACCTGCAGTATTTAATAAATGTTTATACCTGAAAACATGATCACTATTTGGACACTGTAATTAACCAAATTTAACCACAAAAAATCCCAACACTCTACAGAACACAAAAAAAATCTAGAAATTCAAGACCATTTCTTCTTTTTAAAGTATCTTGGATATTAATCAGTAATAATATTTTCAAATTAGCTCCTGTGGTGTCAATGTTGGCTGTCAGATTTTGCATGATGTTTGTTTAGGAATAAGAAGTTCTTTGGTAGAATAAAATTAATTTATGTGAAGTAGTGACAAAAGTTTTTCAAGATGGCTATCATGACAACCATATTGGATATACAACTGGCACCATTTTCATTTAGGATATCATCAAAACTTGATTTGTGAAAAACCCATGCTGATATGGCCTTAAAATTTGGAAGAATCAGAGATAATATTGAGGGCAGTTCATATCATTTCCACTATTGGGCAACTAGACACACATACATAATTTTAAGAATCAAAATGCCTTGCAAAACTGATTTTCCATTTAAATATAGCAATAACAAGATTTCAAGATGGCCACCATAGTAGTCATATTAGATGTCTGATTGGCACTATTTAATTTAGGATCACAAAGACAAACCCTAAATATGTCTCAGTTCTTCTGGAACAACAAGATTTTCAAAGTAGCTGCCTTCGTACCATGTTAGATATCAGATTGGCATTATTTGCAAAACACTTTCACCATTTCATCCCATGATATAGCAACTGGTACTAATGGACAGACAGGGAATCCTATATAATGATTATTTCAAATATGAGATAAGTATTTCAGCGTAATGTAACAAAAATATACATGAGATATGATGGCTGATACAGTTGAGGAGTTGGTTCTCATGTCAAACAATGGACCACTAGGACGTCGAATCAGGGCTCTAAGAACAGACATTTGCATCTCAGGGTCTGATGTCGTCTTTACAACATCTACCAGTTTTCCTTGCTGAAAGTATATTACATGTGTACGTGTTAAACTTGGTTATAAAAATATTCAGTGTAAAAAAGTAAAATCTTTAAGACAGAAATCAGCATATTGGTAGAAGTGGCAAAGCACTTAACTATCTTGTGGTTTGGTTCTCCAATTTCTTCAATATATTTAAAGTACAAGAGCTAAGCTGGAATTTCAATTTAACTCATCCTGTAAAACTAGATAGTAAAATATTGGATTTTTCATTTAAATTGATGATTCTCTTAATGATCTTTATGACAACTTATGACAGTACAAAAAAAAGTACAAATTGCTGTTTATAATTGATGATAAGCAAACATCACTGACTATGGACACAAAGTTTCTTAAAATTCTTGTGGAAATGCTTAGAGGTGACCTCTAAACCCAAAATGTGCATTTGATCTCTCGGGTTTACAATATCAATGTCAAAATGTATCAAATTAAACTATGTTCATATCTTATTCATTGAGCCAATACATTACTTGTGCTCATATATTATTCTGAATTCACTATTTCTCATGGGCTTTGTAAGTACAACAATTACATATTTAATTACCTGATAAACAATAACGCTTTAATGAAAATAAACATACCCCTTATCTAATCCAGGAAATGATGAACTGATGAATACAGGTCTCACCAAACCACAAATTTAATTATTCTACAGTTTTTGAATGAATGACCCAGGAAAACAATTAGAACCTACCGTTTCCTTGATTTTGATCGAGGTCGGTCCCTCTTCTCCCTTCCTGTGCACAGCATTGAACAGATAACCAGACAAGGCAGGGGACAAAACTCCTTCCATCTGGTGAATACAAAAGATAAAATTAAAAAAGATTCCCATACAATTTTAGCGCAAACAAATTTTGTTTGGTACTTGTTAAGACTCAAAACTGGGTCAGAAATGTATAATGATCTTGTGATATTGTCTTTCTTTCACTATTTTCTTTCTTTTTAACATAAGTGGAATGCCTTGTCAAGGTATGAAGATTATGGAACTACTGTTTTAGCAACTGGTCTTATTTTCTTCAATAAAACAAAGAAAGCAAAAACTTTAAAAGGCTGCTTGTAATGGTTTTGTCTGGTTCAATTCCACTTTGCAGCATGCATGTCAGTCAATAGACAAGTGGAGGAAGAGCCTGGAAGAACCACTGACCTAAAGGAAGCTACTGACCTAAAGGAAGCTACTGACCTAAAGGAAGCTACTGGCAAGCTTTAGCACATACCCATATTAGTTGAGCTGACACATCAGCTCACACATAGGTGAGATGTGTAAGTGAGCTAAAAGTGAAGTGACAATCGACCGTCGGTCACCTGGGACCACCAGAAGAATGTATAATGTACAATAAATAAAAGTATCACTGAAACTGTAAAACAATTTTGTTTATTTCTTATGTTGTATCATTATAACTAGATATGATGATTACCAGTGGTGATATAATCATATCAGTAACAGTTAAAATAATTTCACCTGTCAGCATAATGAATGAAGATTCTGATCCTGGATTGCCATCCATGTAAATAAATATTGGGGGCATTCTGAAACACAGGTAATGGGTTCTCAAATCTGTTTGCATTTGAGTTTCATTTTTTTTTTTAAATCATCATCATTCTGCCGTATATTTGTTTTCCATTTCCTTTTTAGTGTATTGTTCACTTCAGTTTCACTTTTCTGCCTTTCATTTTCATTCATTTCACCAGTAACATTACCCATTTCTTGGTCTATACCTATTAAATCAGAGCTGCTATGGAACATCAACCCACCGTCATCAATTTTGGATTGCCTTCCAACAACATTACAGCCTGAGCAATTTATAATTCATAGTTGGTAATCAGCATGTAAAAAAGTGATGTATTCACAATCCCCTAGATTTCTATCTATCTAACTATCTATCTATCCCTTAGTCTTGCCGACCGTTGGGGCACCACCGATGACCTGACAACCAGCTTCCTCCATTCCAATCTGTTCTCTGATACTCTCACTGTGTCACTCAGCTTCAGACCTGTCCACTCTGAGATGTTATCCTCCCATCTTTTCCTCTGTCTTCCTCTCCTTAACCCTCCCCGCACAGAACCTTGCATGATTGTCTTAGCAAGCCCTGTTGATCGTGTGACATGTCCATACCATTTCATTTTGTGCTTTTTCACAATGGTCAATAGCTCTTCATAGGGCCCAATGGCTTGCTTAATTCTGTTTCCCACTTCCTCATTCGTGACATGATCTCTATATGTAATGCCGAGCAACCTTCGAAAGCATCTCATTTCAACAGCTTGTATCCTCCTTTCGAGATCCGCTGTGAGGGTCCATGACTCACAGGCATATAGGAATACAGATGCAACTAAGGAGAGCATCAGTCTGATTTTTGAGCTAACTGAGGTGTTTCTGTCTTTCCAAACTGTCTTCAGCCTTTGCCATTGCTGTTATTGTCAGCGTAATCCTGGACAATATTTCTGGTTTCAATCCCTCGCCTGCCACGATGGCTCCTAAGTACTTGAATCTATTAACTGTTTCCAGTTTTTGGCCACTAATCATGATGTCAGTGCTGATGCCACTGGTGTTGTTGGTCATCAATTTGGTCTTCTCTGCACTGATTTCCATACCAAAAGCAGTAGCTGTCCTGTCCAGTTTTTACACCAACTGAGCTAGCTCCTCCTCATTTCCTGCAAGGCTATCGATGTCATCAGCAAAGTGCAGATTCGTTATTATTCTGCCTCCAATACTGACAGTTCCTTCATGGTCTTCCAGTGCATCTGTCATGATTCTTTCAAGGAAGATGTTGAAAAGAGTAGGTGAAAGCAAGCAGCCCTGTCTGACTCCCACAGTTGTCCAAAACCAATCTCCTATTTGACCGTTGAAGCATACTGCGCTGGTGGCCTTGCTGTAAAGGCTTTCTATGACTTTGATCAGGTTAGCGTTGATGTACAGCTTCATGGTGGACCAAAGGGCTACATGCCATACCATGTCAAACGCCTTCTTAAAATCTATAAAGACATGATAAAGGTCTTGTTGGTGCTGGAGGTATTTCTCACATAATATTCTCAGGTTGAAAATCTGTTCAGTTGTGCTTCGCTCTGGTCTGAAGCCTTCCTGTTCTTCAGCTATGATTTTCTCTGCCCGCAGCTTCAGTCTGTTTAATATGATTTTTAGCATGACTTTGCTTGGGTGGCATATAAGACTGATCCTACGATAGTTCTGACATTGCTGCAAATTGCCTTTTTTCGGGAGAGTTACTATGAGTGACTGAGTCCATGGTGTTGGCCATTCCCCTGTCTGCCAGATCTTGTTGCAGATTGTTAGTAGGGCGCTTATCATGGCTTCACCCTCTTCTTGGACTAGTTCTGCAGGGATGTCATCTACTCCTGCTGCCTTCCATTTTTTCAATGCTTTCACTGCAGCCTCTACTTCTTCTCGGATGATGGGGTAGTTGTCAGTGTTGGTCACTGATGAGGTGTTGAGTATGTCTGGGTCCCCTGTAGGTCTGTGGTTGTACAGGTTTGAGCAGTATTCTGTCCATCTCTTAAGAATGTCTTGTTCTTCTGTTAAGACATTTCCCTCCCTTATCTTGAATGATGGTGGAGAGTCCTTGTTTTACACTGGTCAGGTCTTTCACCAGTTGGTATGCTTTTTTGCTATTATTTTTCTTTAGATTGTTTTCTATATCTTTACACTGGTCTTCAATCCATGTCTCCCTTGCCTTTCTCATGCTTTTCTTGATAACCTGGTTGATTATTGTTTTGCTCGGTATGGGTGGAGGTAAAGTTGTCATTGCATGTGGTGTGTCTTGGGCAATGAACCTGGCAGAGCCCATCCCTCTCCGGGCTGTTGACCACAGCCGAACTCCATGTTACTAGTGGCTCGCCTTGGTCCTGGACACATGGCCGTAGAGTCTTTCTTGGGACTCCTCCACCCCTGGGCGGTGACCTTATTGAGAAAGTTCATACACCCAATCAGGTACTGTGTCAGCACCCTAGCCTTTGGTTATCCAAAACCTAACCTGCAAGGCAGCAGGGGACTCGTGGAGGGTGGGGTCGTCTATATCCCATGCAAATGTGAACATCTGCTCACTGCCCTACCCCTACGTTTAATGGTACAAAAACCTCTGCATCATTTATTATTTTTGTTGGCCTAGTGGTAAGAGTGTCTGCCTCAGATGCATGAGGTCGTAGGCCGAGTCATAACAAAGAAAGACCTATAGAAATGGTATTAACAGCTGCCTCACTTAGCACTCAGCATAAATAAGTTAGTGTTAGGACTGGTCGGCCTGGTGTCAGGACAATGTTACTGGGTGGAGCATCATGCTTATTGTCTGAGGAAGTATGTCCCAGTGCTAGACATCATGATCACTACTAAAGTGCCACACTGCAGACATCATAGCGATATGACTAATTTTATTTTTAAAAAAAGCTACGATGAAAAATCCAAATCACACTCATTTATTTTTCAATGCTTAACACTGAATTAAATCCTGCTAACATTTATATTTCAATAGCTTTAAGAGCACCAAACAACTGGACAAAGTGAAGAGAATGAACTACACAAACAACAGTGTTCCATTTTGCTTCAAGCCAGCTAACACTTATTTGCCAAGAAAAGTCCTAATTTAATGAAATCAATTAAATTTATACACCCAAAAGAATAATGCCACCTTTAGCGGCCTGTATAGCCAATGACAAATTGTGGCAAACAAATTGCAGCCAAGATTAAAGTCAGAGGACAGGAACTGAAAACAGTGGGCCAGTTCAAATATATTGGTTCCATAATCACCGAAGAGGGATCAAAAGAAGAAAATTTGTCACGAGCAGCACAAACAATGGCAGCTATGTCAAAGCTAAGACCCATCTGAAGAGCCATGAATATTTGTCTGAAAATTAAAATCAGACTATTGAGAGCACTAGTCATCTCAATCATTTTGTATTCATGCGAGGCCTGGACCCTGACAGCAGAATAACAACAAAGGATCCAGCACTTGAAATGAGATGCTCCAGAACCATCCATGGCATCTCTTACATGCACCACATCACAAATGAAGAAATATGTAACATCATTGGGCACAAAGTAGGCCAATATGAAGACCTCACCGCTGTCAAAAAGAGAAAGCTGAAATGGTATGGCCATGTCACTAAAGCTAACAATCTATCCACAACAGTACTGTTAGGCAGCAGCCAGGGTGGCAGAAGGAGAGGTAGAAAGAAAAAAGTGGATTGACAACATCACAGAATGGACCAGGAAAAGTTTTGTGGAGACGCTGGCATTGGCACATGATTGAGACAAGTGGAGGAAACTAGTCAGAAGTTCTTTCAGCAGCAGTGCCTCAACGACCACACTAGGTCAAGAGACTGATGATGATATCTAGTGGAGGAAGATCCTGGGAAAACACAAAACCCCTGGAATCTACTGACAAACTTCTCACAAATACTGTGTGACCCTGCTACAGCATGCTCTGCTATGTCACAAATATTTATACTACTAGATCACTGTGTGACTTTCGTATTCATTTATCCTGTAAACAAAACAAAAACCTTTCTTTAAAGTATGAATGATAACGTGTAAAAGTTTGTCCATTTCTGGATGAGATTACAAATGAATTCTAATATAAGACAACTGTGGCATAGCTCCAGCAATTTCATGTACATTTTGTCATAAATGAAAAAAGTTTTTATCTTCTTCAAAGTACAAAAATAACAAGATATTATTCAGGGATCATGCTGGGCTTAGCCAATTTCTCAAATTTTTATTTATTTCCTTATTAGCAAAAAAATACACCATCTGGTGGTTTTTGTGTGCGACAAAGTTGACAGTTTAAACTTGTACATGCAATCTTGGGTTTGGAGTGGAGAAGGTAAAATGAAAGGAAGCCACAAACTTGAAATGAAATGCACTTGTATTTATCTTTTCTTACATAAACAAATTATTTTTTCATATTGAAAAAAAACATCTTGTATCATAATCCACATATTCTCTCATTTGGCCTGAGTGCTGATGAGATCTCCATTTTTTTTTGTTTCCGACATTTCTGGAAGTGGTAATCAACCATACAAGGCAAAATCTCATAATAGAGCTTTTGGACAAAATAGTGTTGGACCATCAGCCACTCACTAGTAATTAATGTATCTATGTAAACCAACCTTTGTATGTACATGGTAAGTAAAAATTCATCTTTTCTTCACTCACAGGATTAAAAAATCATGCAGAACACTCACATTTTCTATCGAAATCCTGTCACAACTATAATGGTCAAGTTTTTAATTTTTTTAAAATAAAAAAACATACAGTATCTACTTGTTCGGTCATGCTACTAAGACTTGCTATACTTGATAAACCTTTGAAGAAGGGAACAGTTACCTCTGAAGCAATGATAATTCAGTATAAATAATAAGCAAATAAAAAACATCAAGTTTCGATCAATGTTCTACAATTATTTAATGTTGCCACCTCAATAAGAAATGGTATTTGTTTGTTCTTCTGAAGCTATACTTAAACAATAACTTCAATAACACCTTTCATCAAAGAAAGCTAAATAATCTTTCATCAAAGAAAGCTAAATAATCTTTCATCAAAGAAAGCTAAATAATCTTTCATCAAAGGAAGTCAGCAGCAAACTTAAACAAAAGCAATGTGTTTTCAAAAGTGACTGGAACATGTTTCTTGTTTTATGAAAGTTTCCTCTTTCCAAAAAGAAAGTGTATGTTTAATATTGCTACAAATTGTGGCATAAAACGAAAATTCTCATTTTCAAATCTTTGACACCATAGATGTGAAGTGAAGATTGGGTTTCTCGCAAAGATGTTTGTTAAACTTTTTAATTTGTTAATGTTTTAATTTCCCTATTAACACTAACAGCCTCATCTCCCAAGTATTCTCAGTAAGATGATTGCTGTCTACTGCTGACCAAAATGTAAGATAATTTTACCATGTAAACAACTATTGCCACATGCTACTGGCAACAGAATTGTTGTGAACTGTTTAGTGACAATCAGATCAAGTTAGGTATATATATATATATATATATATATATATATATATATATATATATATACACATACACACACAGTATTGTCTATACTCAAATTAATGGATTTATTGTATGCATGTAGAATACTTAACGGATTATAGATTGTAAAACACAACTGAATGTTGACAATAGACAAAGTGTTTTTCAGACTACTTTGTCTTCAATTAATCAAAAGCACATTTTTATTGTGCCCACTTTCATTACTCATCAAGCCATGCCCCTTTATTTAAAGGTACATGCATTATTTTCTTCAGCTGACTGACTTGGTTGGTTATAAAATGGTTCGGTCTATAACACAGTTGGGTTCTACCAACCCCAACCATTGTGTAAAGCTAAGTCGCACAGTACACAGAAAAAAAAGCGAGATTCAAGCCAATGCAGACAAAGGTTAGATGTCAGTGATCTGTAAAAGGAGTGAATCATTTGACTCGTCAGCCTGATGCACCCCTACAGTTAAGACAAATTTGAAAATTTGAGTGAAATCTAATATCGGAGTTATTTTAGCTTTTAGTTACTAAACATTCTATTTTTATGATTTTTGTCCAGTTTGTGGTACTTGACATAAAAAAAATGTAGAACTAATGTCCATGCTGTGGGACATGGTGTCCAGTTTGTGAAACCTAATATTCAGACTGTATGACCTGATGTCCAGCCTGTATAACCTGATGTCTACACTGTGGCATACATGCCAACCCCTGACAAGGAAAATGTGTAATCAAAGTGGTCAAAAAGCAGAATCCAGGCAGAAAAAGAGGACTCCACATATAACATGCTAAACTTTTAATGAACAATGATTTATCTGCCCATCTCGTCTTTTAACATCCTTTACTGCTTCAAATTTTCATATGTAACAATTTTTGCTTTACACACACATCGACTAGAATCCATCTGACGACTTTTAGCGCCAAATATTCTTTCCACACTGTTTGTAATAGAAGTCATGTGATGCAGCCCTAGTATCTTTATATTTGGAAGATTCTATTATTTTGTGTTTCGTTTTTTGGGTCTTGCATTTTTCTAATCCATCTGTGAAATTATTTGAAAGGAGATATTTTTGCTCTCATATACACATAGGCTAAAATAAAATATACTTTTTTAGTGCCAAATATCTTTAGACTGGTTCTCCACCAAATATAAATTAGAAGAAAAAAATCTGCGCATAAAGATTTAAATTAGAAAACCAGGTCAAAAGTGGTAATAAACAGAACATGATACTGTTAGGAAAGTCCACGGACAAGCATACTCTTATATTGTAGATATGTAGAAGCAGTCTTTTCTAAAATACAGTCTGTGAGATTAATTGATGTTAATAAAAACAAGAAAACAAATTAATGACTTTTTGGGAAGGTGGATATACTGAAAATGCTTAATCTATACAAAGTTATGTATAAGGCGTAATTTAGTGAGAGGAAAAAAAAAAGTAATGGCTGGCATGTATGTATAAACAACACTGTTAGGAAAGTGCATGCAAGTCCAATGACAAGCATACTTTTATATTGTAGTCATGTAAAAGCAGTCTTTTCTAAAATACGGTCTGTGGGATTAATAGAATGCTAATAAAAATGAGAAAACAAATAACTGATTTTTATGGAAGATGTATATACTGAAAAAGCGCAATCCATATATGTTTATGCATAATTTAGTGGAAAAAAAGCATAATGGTTGGCATGTATGCTGTGAGACCTGATCACAAGCTTGTTTAATGCTGTGTACTCATTTACACCCAACTGATTTGTACTTATTCTACTAGTAATGGTGACAAAAGAAAAAAGTCAGTGAGGCTGACTGACATGCTGGAACTATCAATGCAGTACTCACCTGTTGTGGAGTCTGGATACTGGGTAACAGTCGCAAGAACATATAAAGACCTAACTGTCTCCTGGAGGGACTTGTATCAAACAGAGGCTCTGTTGTGGATAAAGAAAAGTCATATATACTTGCTTAGAAGGCAAGTCCAGCTGCAAACTACATAGGCCCAGATTCTCCAAAGTATAATGCAATGACAGATCAATTTGTTAAGAGTAAACAATAGAATAAAGTCCATAATCTGCAAACATTCAAGATAATAAAATGCTAAAAAGACAAGTTTCACAGTGCAAGTGTTCAAGGAAAAGAAAATGGGTTAAATAGAGCCTACTTGTAAACTTGCTTCTTTCACAGAACTTCTTTTCAAAAGCTTTATAAAGTACACTGTACAAATTCAAAATTTAAACAACAACACAAAATGTTAATTCAGAGTGCTGTTAAAAGCAAACAAAGGCAAAGATAAATATCATTAAGAAAATATAAATAAAGAAAACTATTCGTTGTAAAGCATTAAACTTTAAACTGGGAAAAAGTAAAAAGAAAAATATAAAAAGCCAATGCTGGTGATACAATATGGCTATGTCAATTTTATGGCCAAGTTTTAATCAAAATTTAAAAGAAGACTGTCGATTAAAGTGAATGTTTTTATGCATCATGAGACAAGTTACATAAACCAATTTGTCCAAATGCTGTTCACATTTTAAACTATGTTTGCTATAAAATTAAGTGCAAATACAACAGAACTATTACCCCTCAATCCAAGACAAAAGTATCATTGATTGCTAAACCATGAAAACTGATACAACAAAAAAATTAAAGTAATTCCTTGTATGTAATCAAAATTTATCTTCCTAATTTATCCTCACAAGTTCTGTCTGTATGTATCTCTCTGCTCACATTATTGTTATACATGTGTTCTAACACAAACATATGTACAAGCAAATACTTTGAGATATAAAGGATGGGACAGGTATCTTATAGCTGACAACCGTATTTCACCAATGATGAAAGCAAATGCTGTATATATTTTTTTGAGACAAAATTTCTATGAATATGGTTTGTGTGTTTTTTAAAATTAAGAAATTCAGTGTCCATGTTACCATAACACACTTTTAAGCCTGAAAGCATAATTAATATAAAAATCATGGATTTTTTTAATGAGAGCATTCAAATGAATAGTTCTGGGCAATATCATTACAAAGGAAAGTCGGCAACTGTAGAATACCTGTTCTGTTAAATCAATTTAACACGCAGATAGAAGAACATTATGATACACAGGAAGAATGTTACCAGATCTTCATGACAAGATATTTACTGTGATAAAAACATTTTTGTGGGGATAACATACAATTTGACAATACATTTAATCCATGAGCTCTCAGCTAACCTCAGACAATTAAAAACAGATGAAATGCTATGTCTATAATTTATCCTAATCTTCTGAACCCCATTAACATTTTCTCCCCTATCAAACTCATCTTTGAGTGAAAGTAATTGTTTTCATGCATTAAACACCCTCATTAAAGTATTAACATTTATTTTAATTACAAAAAGTTAACTTCACTTTGCCTGTAGCAGAGCTAGTGATGGAAATAACAAATATTTCATGCAAAGCCTTCAATAATGAATACAACTAATCAAATTACATTGCCTGATGCCAAGGAAACCAACCTGAGCATGAGCAATCTTTTGATGTTTTGAGGTACTCACTGACAACTTGGTCCCAAAACTTTAGCAAGTCCAGCTTAGGGTTGGAGGTCACATTATTAATCAGCTGATCAATCACAGGGTGTACAAGTGGATGGCAAACGGCAGATGCCTAAAAAGACACAATAAGGGATAATTCTAATTAATTTGAATAGATATGCATACATATTCTCTGTAAATCATTATTGCAAAAATATAATCTGAACATGCACTTAAATTATTAATAATTCTTCTAATTCAACTTCTTATCCAATATAACCGATACAATTACAATAACTTCAGACTTGCAGCAAAATACACTAATTAAAAAAAAATGGAGAACACTGAAAGGTGCTGATTTAGTTGAATGCATTACATCAATCTATAACAGATACAGACATGATTTTGACTTTTAATAATTAAAAAAAAAAATGTGAAAGGTGGGGGACCCCCCCCAACGGGATCTCGAGGGGCAGTGCCCCTGATTGGGGGGGGGGGGGGGGTCCAGAGTCAAAGACCCTCGACTAAAAATGCATTTTACATGCATGAAAATCTGCTCCTGGTGCAACTTGTGACCATAATATGGCACAAAATAATCATTTGAAAAACTAACAAACTTAGAATAATTTTACAATATTTATTGTCACATGAATTTGTTCACCAATACCATTGGTACATAAGTTATTTCATGTGCATGTCAGTGTTCACATCGTAATTAAGTCAATAATTAGGCATTTTTGCTGCCAACATATTATATTCATAACAAATATGTAAAATAAACACCCAAATACATCATCTATATAAAAATAATCCCATATATTCACTTGTTTTTTTGTCCACTTAACACAACCTGTTGATATGCCAGTTGAGCTCTTTTTGTGGCTTTTAGAAAGATTTCTTTAGTCTTCCATTTTGTCATCAATGATTTTGCTGGCTCAATGTGCAATCGTTTCTTTTCATTCTTAACTGAAGCCTTTTTATTTTCAAGCTCCAGCATGTATTGGCGACATGCAGTGCACATATTCTGACAGAGGGCTTCATTTTTTTCCAAAAGCAGCTTCATTTGTAGGTGTGGTTCCAGATTCAATCAACCATGACTTCTGTAATGTATATATTGCAGGGCACAACAGTCCTCAAGCGTTCAGTTTTCTTATAAACTGACCAAACTAAATTTCTGTTGACAATTCGTTCCAATCATTCCCAACCTTTATCTAAACTTTTCGTGTCATCGTTTCTCTTTACACGAAGATTCATGGGATGAATTTAAACGTTTGACCAATCAGAATACTCTTCATGAGAGTTGTTGCGGAATAGGACTGAAAAGAATGGTTAAAAAACCGGAGAGAAAAAAACGGATTGGACGTTTTTAAAAATAAAAACAGACTATATCAAGAAATTCCATTTTAAAACGGAGAATATCATGTCTGCAGATAGTACGAATACAATACCTTGACAATCTCCCCAATGAAGGAATAATTCTTCTCTGACACTACTTTTCGACCCTGCCAGTACTCCTTCAAGAACTTCTTGACTGCTTTCTGTAGTAAGGATAAAACTGATATATAGTAATTGACTGTAACATAATAACAAACCTTGCTATTACAAATTTCTGTAAATAATCTAACTCAAAAACCAAATTGGTATCTGTATTCAAAGGACACTTGTATTAATCATTATCTTGCTATTGATTAAAGATTTCTTTATCTAGAGACTTCTCTGTCGCCAGAATATTTAGTCAAAATATACACGCTGGCAAATACTATCTGGCTGAAATGTGAAATCCTGGACAATTCAACTTGAGCTTGTCAAACAGGTACACCATAAAGGACCCCACTCTCCATGGCTTGCATAAAAAGGAATAAAATGGTAGAACTTTGTCGTAGAACCATCATTATGAAAGAATTAGCATTTTGGGTCCATAACATGGAATTCCAGAAATACAACTTAATCAAGGCCTCATCAATATAAAGGTACACAAATCAGTTGAAATTCAACATTCTTTAGTAAAATTACACAAAGTAAAACAAAGAGTACAGGAAACCAGGGGCCATAACTCTTTTAAATGAAAATGCTGACCACAAGGAAAATAAATTCAAAGTCTCATCAATAAAAGCCACATGCCAAATTATGCTGTCAAAATAAAGTCAGAAGGAAAGTCAATCTGGGACCACATGATGTTATGGAATATTATATATCAAACCTAATCATTTTTAAATCCAAAAACATTTTGGTTTTCTTTTCGCACACATACAATATCCAATTCATATATGGCACATGCAACTCTTATGAGATAATATCTGTACCGAATTGTATGTGATGATATTAAGTTCAATGCCAATAACCCTAACTATCCAAAATGAAGTTGGCAAAACCCAAAATGAGCCATCAATGTCTACAAGACAATGTGATTACTAAAGTAAACAATGCGTAGACCAAATTGCATCAAAATATGTTGAATGGCTAATGTTAATTACTGGTTACATGATTCTGCTGGTGTATTTAACATTGATGGAAAAGGGGAAAAAACAGGTTAAAAATTATGACCAAATTAGAAAAAAAAACAACTAGACACATTCACTTATAACTGTCATTTCCAATCAATAAAGTGGCATCCAGTTATGTATATGGTTTGCAGAGCAGATAGTTACAAGTAGCATCCAATGTAAAGATGAAATCAATTATCTCTAAAATAAGTCTTTGGAAGGGACTGATACTCCACTGGAGAAAAAGAATTCCAGGAATAGATGATAATGAGCAATAAAAAGAGTTTAAAGATATTGGTCATTTCAGTGACGTTGGATGTCAGATAGGCATCATCGTTTTGGTATCAAGACTAACAGACATAAAAAAAGGTCTCTCTGTGAAAGCTCCATGTCAATCTGACCATCATTCAGGAGGTGTAGCAATCATGAGCTGGTCATGATGGCCACATTGGCTGTCAGATCAGCACTACATGCATTTAATATGCAATATGATAAGTCTTTGTCAATGTCATATTGGCTGTCAGATCAACTATACATGCATTTAATATGCAATATGATAAGTCTTTGTCAATGTCACATTGGCTGTCAGATCAGCACTACATGCATTAAATATGCAATATAATAAAACAATGTCAATGTCACATTGGCTGTCAGATCAGCACTACATGCATTTAATATGCAATATGATAGTCTTTGTCAATGTCACATTGGCTGTCAGATCAGCACTACATGCATTTAATATGCAATATGATAGTCTTTGTCAATGTCACATTGGCTGTCAGATCAACTCTACATGCATTTAATATGCAATATAAGTCTTTGTCAATGTCACATTGGCTGTCAGATCAGCACTACATGCATTTAATATGCAATATAATAAGTCTTTGTCAATGTCACATTGGCTGTCAGATCAGCACTACATGCATTTAATATGCAATATAATAAAACAATGTCAATGCGACCATGCATTAAGGATGCAATTTTTACAGTGTAACTGGTTACGTTTTGTTTATGCCTCTAAATGTTTACAAGCTTTGTTACCATGTAAATAAACATGCATGTGTGACTGACAATGATGCAAGAACTATTAGCACATATATGCTTATGAGAACTGTTCAGCAGAATATGTGTTAAATCTTTGAAAATATGTATAACTTTCATATCATTAGTGGAATCACCTAGAAAAAGTATTGAATTGTATGGTATTGCAAAGCATTGCATAGTATTGTATGGTACTGCATTGCATTGAATTGTATTATTAACACAAGGTAGTATCACACTTGTAACTGGCCTAATGGCATCATTTTGTCCTCAAAAAGCTTTTGAGCTGCACAAGATAACTGAACAATCTTATTTACATTGCTACACAATACTAAGAATGCACCTGACCTTGTGGTGTTTTCTGGCCTGAAGAATCAACAGCAGTGTGTCTGGGGAACACTCAACCCACCCACTCTTTAACTCTGTCTCTATCTCTGGTAGAACATACTTGCAGAACAATGTGGCATCAACCTGGAAAAACCAAACTTTTGAAAAATAAAATATGTCAACATAACATACACACATCAATATTATCCAACTGAAAGTCAAAGTTCTAGGTCAAACCGTGTCAGACAATTAAGAAAATCAAACATATTACAAAACCATCCAACCCAAGCATGGCCTCAGCAATACATTTTTTTACCATTAACTTTAACAAGTGTTCCTTAAGATGTAACAAATTATCATGTACTGCTGTTGACAAGCTGGAAAACAAGCATTTAAAAGTCTAGAAGTATGATTCAAGACTGATGGAGCAATGGCAAATTTTTTTATAACTAAAATGTTTGTGAAGTATGCTCGGATCATAGTTAACTCCAGAACAGTTTCACAAACTTCATTTAGAAACCCTATAAAGCTCAACGGCTTTACGCTTACTGCTTTCTCTCAACGGCTTTACGCTTACTGCTTTCTCTCAACGGCTTTACGCTTACTGCTTTCTCTCAACGGCTTTACGCTTACTGCTTTCTCTCAACGGCTTTACGCTTACTGCTTTCTCTCAACTTTATGTAATCTTTAAAAACACAATTCAAATGGGCTATGGAAACAGCAATCACCTTTCTGAATATGAGACATGCTCAAATCCATAAATAATGCCAATATAGGTAACTGCTGCCATTTCTGTCTTTTCCTCAGGAACCTGCAGAATTCCTTTTCATTCTTCTGTACTGTTACCTTTTTAATATGTTTATTGTCTCTTTCATCTTGAAAATGTATTCAATGTATTTGATGCCATTTTCAGAAAACTAAGCAACAGCTTGATCATGCAGACATCTTGCATCATAAAATACAGGCAGTTTAAAGCATCTAATGTATTCCTGTAAAGGTTGGTCTGGTTCTGCAGGAAAGGCTCAGACATACATCCTCCCCAGCTAAATAACATGGCATAAACAGCCCAAGCATATGGTCCCGAAACATGATACAAGGTGGGCAGTTTGTAGTTCCACCTTGTCACAACGAGGTCTATCACTGGATGGTCCCACTGGATGCAAACTGGACAAATGAAGACATCTTTCTTTGATAATCAATTAACCAGAACATTGTGCTTGCATTTAATGTCTGGTTTTGTACTGTGATATGGTATTGGCTGCAACAATGGAGAAACTTGGTTGAGGAGGTAACTCACCATCACAATGCTGTCCATCTTTATCAGCATAAAGAAAGGTTTTTATTTAAAACGACTGGCAACATGCCTTTCTCCTGTACTGTCCACTTACCAATGATTGTAATGAGGCAGATTATGAGATAGGGAGACTAAAGCCATGTTGACTGCTAAAATAAATACCTTTCCCCATACTCTCCAATCTGCCAAGAGAAATCCACTATAAATAATCTGGCAACTAAATCTAACATTTCACCCAGGTAGTCAGACTTCTCAATCTCCATCTCCTCTTGTAAAACAGAACTGTTCATGGGATCATATGGGAAACCTATCATGAACAAGACAACAAATGGGGTGGTGGCTCAACAAATGAGATCCACAGCCCCTCTGAAACCTGGATCACTTAATCATTGCACAGAATTAGGAGGATCCATGTCTGCCAAAAGTTTGTGGCCTGCAACGGTTTTCTGCTTGCTTAAAACTAAACACTACTAAGCTTACAACTATAAATGTACAGTATTAGAAAATCAAAAACAAAATTGAAACATTTATTACATTAATGTGCTCCATAATAAGTAAAACTCCCTATCTCATTGTAATGACCATCATTTCAACATAGTTCTAGAAATAGTGTCATCATATACCATGTATAAAAGTATTACCTATAAATAGACACAATTACCAAAATTAAACCCTACTTCAGTTGGCAATCAAAAGTATGAGAGCATGGGCTAGAAGAAAACAGCACTGGTATGTGCCTAGGCTCAAATAAGCAGCAACATAGAAAGAAGTGAAAATAACAAGCTTGTAAAAATTTAACAAACAATTTATTTAGTACAAATATTTTTATAAAAGAAAATAAATAAA
Organism: Unio delphinus; assembly: GCA_029339505.1. Taxonomy (NCBI): domain Eukaryota; kingdom Metazoa; phylum Mollusca; class Bivalvia; order Unionida; family Unionidae; genus Unio; species Unio delphinus. The sequence goes on along the minus strand of JAQISU010000167.1, from coordinate 3,888,399 downwards.
CTTATGGTTTTAGAGAATCAAGTCCAAAAATTAATCCAAAAAGAATTCACAATATAATCCACTAGTGGAATTTCAGAAGTCCTGATAATAAAATGTCCTAATAGTTCCCGGTTCGAATCTTGACGATGTAATCCAATATGGACGATGATGTCACGTGATGAAGTCAGTTTAAGTTTTATAATAATTCAAATAAGCACAAGTAATTTCTAGATAAATAACACAATAAATTCCTCTTGATCCCAAATGAATTGAAATGATTTACACTCAAACAATAAAACACACATCTTTGTATTCCAAAGCCCAGACTAACTACTGAACCGTTAGCTTGTAAAACACAGCTATATACTGATTCCCTCATAAACAGAAAGGGGTCACGAGATTTTCCAGAAGGTCACAGAACGAACCCATGCTAGCAAAGTCACGTATACAGTATGATCTAGAAAGATGTCCTTGGAATCAACCAATCATTTTTAAAGTAAAGCTCTAATGTCCTTGGAATCACCAATCATTTTAGAAGCTTGTTTACACTGAAGCAAGGTCAGAAAATGAGGTTAACATCTGTTGTTTACTTGTAGAGTGAAAATTTCTAGAAAAATTTCCCAATGGATGAATTTTTAATCCAAAATGTCAAATTTGAATCTGACAAAAATAAATAAATTATTTAAATCAAATATACGTAACAAGCACAAAACTCTTAGATTTTTATTTCCTTTTACAACCATATTATTTGACAAAAAAGTGCACAAATAGCATTAAGTTTAAAACATTTAATTTACATCATCAAAATTGTTGCCATACATTTGACTGACATTTAAGTTATTCTCCTCCTCCATCTCCACCACCCCTGACAAACATGCACATATTTATCAAAGTTTCTATCATTACCATTATATTGAATTTGCAAAATATATACAGGCATAGAAAAATCCATTGCCAGGGAGTCAAAGAAAGAAAAAAAAAGGTTAATTATGGGCATCCTTATTATTCAAATGTGAAAGCCAGGTCAGGCAACCATGAAAAGAAAATACCCCCCCCCAAAAAAAAAAAATATGGTGTAAGAAATTATTGATCATCTTACAGTGACACACAGCTGATCTGTATGTATGCATGCATGCATGTATGCATGCATGCATGCATGCATGTATGTATGTATGTATGTATGTATGTATGTATGTATGTATGTATGTATGTATGTATGTATGTACGTATGTATGACCAGAGTTGTTGATTCATTTTGAGTACAGACATCTTAAGTAGCAATAACAGTAACTTACCAGGAAGTTAGAAATATCTGCAGTGAACAATAATGAAGACCAAACTACCATGTTAAAATGATGGTGCACTCATTATTAACCCTTAAAGTGCTAGTCGCGACTATAGTCGCGCTGTTGTTTTTGGTCCTGTAGTGCATGTCGCGACTATAGTCGTTTTCGAGGTGAGCAACAATGATCGCATTCTATAACTTCATCTTGCCATAAATGCCTGTAAACTATATTTGATTGGTTTAAATAGGCCCAGAACAAGCATTCTGCAGTACTTTACAATACTATTTACGATGAAATTTTACAAAAGCTTGCTTTTAAACACATGGTACTTGTGGAAAGCTACAATGGCCGACGCTGAATACGAAGGTGATTTCTTGCAACAGATATTCGCTTCTGATAGTGATGCTAAAAATGATTTTGAATAATTTGAGAAAAATGACATTAATTGGAGCAAGCAAGGTATTGATGGAAATACCCATGAATGATTTTCAGCCAGTAATTTACGTGGAACTGGAGTAGGATGTACATGCTCACTTGATTTGAAAAGATGGCGCGCCTGTCAACCCCCATTCACTGGTAATTCAAAATTAAATGTCGAGATGGTGAATAATGAACTACTGAAGACTGTTTCTTTGATGATGAGTTATTGCATCTGATAGTAGATCAAACAAATCGTCACGCAGATCAGAGAGTTCACGGGACAGACTTGAAAGAAAAAAGTCGCATGAAGAAATGGCGGCCTGTCACACCTGAGCATCTAAAACATTTTTGCATCGATTAAAACAATGGGCTTGGTACATATGTCTTATCTCGATTCCTAATGGGCTATTGATGATGTGATATCAACTGCATACTTCAGCCAAAAAAAAGTATCGGATAGATTTCAAGCTATTCCAAGCAATTTACACATGTCAGACAATAAGAACAATTAAGGTGACTCTTTACACAAAATCAGCCTAATGATTGAGCAAAAATAAAGCCTTTGCTGAGGTTTAATCACCAGATATGGGCCTCGGTTTGATGATATTATAATAAATAACAGGTGATAGTTTTTCCATGAACATTAATTAAAGACTGGAGGGTTTAAACTTACCTCTGACATTCATGGAGTGGATTTTTGCAAAACTGTCACCCTTCATTTACCTGTGATTTTCACAATTTATATATAACATTGTGACAGACATAACATGTGCATGGTTGGACTACTAAAGAATATAACATTTCTTTGATATATTTGAACTTTTCCATCCAAAACAAACAAAAATACTGATGAAATACAATTGTAACTTGTCATTTTACCTGTATTTACACCTGTACATGCAAATATGTTAAACTTACTCGTGTCTTGATGCTAATCTTAACGTATTTACACGCACCATCATTTTTCATACAGGGTTTGTCTATCAATAGTGTATATTTAATGAAATACATGCAATTTAAAGACTGTGCAGTTTTCTTCTTATCTCCCCTGAAACAATTCAGCACAGAGGGACCTTGTACTACAAAACAATGCAGCACTTTAAGGGTTAAGGTTATGTCCTTCCAGGTTGCATAAGAATGTGACAATTCTTGTACATATTCTTTTTTATTTACCTGCTGAAGTATCTGTACAATTCCTGTCACACACAACTGCTGAAGGTAGGACTTTGTCTTCCTCAGATCTGTCAGACCTTTTACAACTTCTCTTAACTGGTCAGTGTCAACCTGCAACATAAACACATTGGAACATATTTGTAGTCACCAAAGATTTAGTTGTAGAGGAAGAACCTGATAAACCCTGGAAAGAACCACAGACGCATGAGAACCTACTGACAAGCTTTCTCACATACCCACATTGGTTGAACCTGAGACTCGAACCCACACAGACGGGTGAGATCGTAGTGATGTGTAAAGGTGAGTACTTTAGACCACTCAGACACTTGAGATCTCTAAAAATTTAGTAAATATCTGTTCAAAGCTATACAAACGCACTTGGGACTCAGGCCTATTTAAGGCAATTTTAATGTGTCAAAGTACCATTGCATATTAACTTTTCAAAATGCCTTCATGGGTATGTTTAAATGGAACAACCCTCAAAGCAGAGTATTGCTTTTATGTACAAGGAAATTTTCTGAAATTTTTTTATTAATGAAAATAAAATTTAAAAGATAGTTTCAAGACCTGTGCTTTTCAATACTTATCTGCCTCATATCTATGATAACAGCACAAATATACAGCAGTTGATCACACTGTTAGAATATATGCATAAATACAGTCATAGTCTTACAGTATTAAACATGTCACAATAGATACAAAAAAGTTCAAAACCTACCAGACTTTTTTCAACCTGTCGAAAAATGTACTGATAAATTAATCATTTTAACTATGCTATATTTACAACGACTGAATTCAGTGGCAGAAAGACCCCCAGCCATACAAGTGTTCATTATAAGTGTACATCAAGAACGTGCTTTCATTAACACGCAAGGGGGCTCCAAGTGGCCGAGTGTTCTAAAGCGCTCTCCATTACGGACCACTGCCATCTCACCTCTGTCTGTGTGGGTTCGGCTAATGTAGTTATGTGGGAAAGCTTGCCAGTAGCTTCTCGTGGGTCAGTTGTTCTTTCTGGGGGTTTTCCCGGGTTCCTCCTCCACTAATAATACTGGCCGCCTTGTATAGCCTATCGTTTGCTGAAAAATGGTGTTAAGCCCTACAACAACAACACACAAACACATCTGGAAAATTAATGCTAGCAGGGGGCATTAATTTGGGAATAAGCAGTATTTACCAAATTACATTAACATTAAGAAAATACTCTACCTACAAATCCTGCCCTCCCTGAAATTAATTTGAAACTGCAATGGATTCTTCTGAGGCACTCTTCACAGTTGCAAGCAAGAGTGGATTAGTAACAGAGGTCTCGCTAGGATTTTAAACTAGGAGTCCAGGACTCCCTATCTGGTAAAAATAGGAGTCCCACCAGTAAAAGTTGCAGTCCATCCATGACAATGTTGAACTTTACAGATTAGAAGAACTGTTTGTTGCTATTGAGTTTAATTTCCACATTCTTTATAACACTGACATGTACAACCGTGTTAGCCTATTTGGCGCATCTGGTAATTCAGCACTACGATACATCATTTCTGTAAACATTGGATCACGTGTTGGTTTGGTTGAAAATTCAATTTTTGGCTGAAATGCCAGAAAGAGTAATGTATTTCATTTCCAAAGCCTGATGCATAAACATTACATCTTTTCAAAGCCATGCGCAGAATTTGGCCGCCATATCTAAGTCATGGAAACATAGGGGTGATATCCATTTGTCCAAACTTTATATTATTTTGAATATAATATTCTGGTGACAACTGCCGCTTTTCAATTGGTAAGCATTACAGATTTTTTTTCGTCAATTGAATTTGCTATGGGTTTTGCACCAGTATTGGTAACCTTAGATTTTGAATAACCTGACAGTGACGTAACTCTTGTTAGTCCTTCAGGGTGAGACTGAATTTTGTCAATCCAAGGAATGGTCATATTCCAAAAACTAAGCCAGGCATCACGCACTTACTTACACTTGGCTACTATTTCCATCCAAACTATCCAAATTAGCAAACAACGTTTTGACCTAATGTGTCTTTAATTTTGAGGTTGCAGGCACTATTCATTTGGCTACAGTCAGACATGAACACAATAATGGAAGCTAAAGTTCTGGTGTACTCTTATAATAAGCACATGTACATCTCAGGATCTTTCTGTCTCTGAATTCAGTCATTGTAAATTTTAGCACATTTTCCCACCCAAGCTGCTAGTCAAAGTCTTTGAACTTGCCGCCCAGCTATTGCTACATGTTCTTTTGATGTACTCTTATAAATAAAGCAGGCACAACTGGGGGTATTTTAACTAGGGCTGTCAACGGATACCCGGGTACTCGACCGTAGCGAAAGACCCATGGTATTGAAAATTAATGATGAGTACCCGTTCACAAAAAAATTTGTCGACAACACAATCAAAATATCATATATCATCAGCAGCACACTGTTCTGAGTAGTCCGAGTTTCCTCTGACCCTTGCCACCCCATTTTTGATATTTGAACATTCTTGTTGGGGTGTAGGGTCAGAGCGCATTTCCTATCAAAAAGTTGGAATTCGCCAACACCATTTGATGTCGGCATGGGTAGCAGCTTACATGCTGGCCCAGCAAACTTGAGCGATCTTTCATCGAGATATACTAGCATGAAATCGATAGGAATATGATTTATTTTCTCAAAAATCGTGAGCATAGCATTTGTTATGCCTTTAATCTGCTGACAGACGAGACGAAAGTACATCATTGCTGAAATTTATCCCGGATCTTGCTATTTGCATTTCTAGTCACGTGACTACACAAATCTCGCAACCTAGGTCATACAGTCACGTGATATCGATAATAAGCAAATTTGCAAAAGTTGTTGGACATATTATATAGTAGCCACATAAATAAATATAGTCTGTTCTCTCCCCACTAAGCCATACAGATGCTATAAATAGAATTCATGGGGAAAGTAGAACAAGGTTTGCTATAAACAGAACATGTTCCTGTAGGAAAGTACAAGTCCACGGACAAGAGTACATGTACTCGTATATTGTAGTTACGTAAAGTGGTCTTTTTTAAAATACGGTCTGTGGGATTAATGAAATGTTAATATAAATGAGATTTCTGGAAGGTGGATATACCGAAAAAAGCGTAATCCATATACGTTTATGCGTAATGTGTAATTTAGTGGGGAAAATTTTTTTGCTCAAGGGTTGTACATATCTTCCATGCTCTAACGAGTACCCGGGTACCCGTTAAACGGTGCAACGGGTACCTGGGCAAGTTTTCCGTGGTTTTTGACAGCCCTAATTTTAACCACAGAATTATGTCACTGTAAACATCAGCACAGCTAAAATGATAAAAGCAATCAACATTGACGTTGTCACCCAGCTATTTGCATGCGTACGGAGGACTCCTGCATGGAGTGATTTCTGCATCCCAGATCAAATATTTGCATTCAAATACGCGTAATTAAGCATTCCCGAGATCTCTGTAGTAACATCCTGAATACGAGTGTTAAGGAAGTAGAGATAAACAAACAGTACTGTATTATGAAAATTGACAACCAAATAGTATCAAGCCAATATTAAAGTTATTTTTCAAACCTATAACAAAATGTGAGACACTGTTCTATCAAACCCATGACGATAAGATCGAAAATGAAACTAAGTCGTGCAATTTACAATTTGTACATCTTTCCATTTTCTACTTCCTACAGTTTTAATCAATAACTAAAAGTGAGACACTGTTCTATTAAATCCATGACTTGATAAAATTAATGATAAAATTGATAATAAAACCCAAGTCATGCAAGTTATTTTTTTAATTATACATCTTTCCATTTTCTACTTCCTACAGTTTTAATCAATAACTAAAAGTGAGACACTGTTCTATTAAATCCATGACTTGATAAAATTAATGATAAAATTGATAATAAAACCCAAGTCATGCAAGTTATTTTTTTAATTATACATCTTTCCATTTTCTACTTACTGATGTGATTCTGCCTGACTGAATCAGTACCAGGTAAGCAAAGGCCTTTCCCAGTAGGATATTTCCCACCTCCTTCAATAAAGAAATAAATAAATGTAACGATTTATACAATCCTGATCTGCATCACAAAGCATCTACTTGCAAACTGAGAACATCACAAGTGTTCACTGTATCTAAATTTGTGAAATAAGATGATTAAATATAGTGAAACCCCTCAAGACTAAAACCACAAATTAAATATAGTGAAACGCCTCAAGACTAAAACCACAAATTAAATATAGTGAAATGCCTCAAGACTAAAACCACAAATTAAATATAAAGAAACGCCTCAAGACTAAAACCACAAATTAAATATAGTGAAACGCCTCAAACCACAATAAACCAAGATCCTCTTGTAACTGAATTTCATTCAAAATTGTAGAGTAAACCAAAACCCTCTACTCTGAAAACAGAACAAATCTGTGTTACCAAATTTCAAGTTTACACAGAAATGACCCTCAGTAAAGTGAAAACCTTTTAATACTGAAACTTGCACTAAGGGAAAAGTCCAACAGCATTTCTATCTCAAGAAGTTTCACTGTATTTATACACCACAATTATCTTCAAATTAAAATCCTTTTTATTATTATTATTATTATAATTATTATTATTATTATTATTTAAAAACTTCATAAGTACCATACAGATGAATTTAAGTTAAAAATTCCACCTATTATACAATATTTAAAAAACTATTTATAAATAATGTTACCCAGTGACACTTCAAAGTATCAGTAGGTAATTGGAGTTGTTTTAAATGAAAAATCGAAACCAAGTGTAAAAAAAAGTTTACCAAATATACAAAAAAAATATGATCTAGACACTAATTAGCTAGTCCTTATAACCAAACCCAAAAATGTATGCTTTGAATTTCGTTATTTATATCAATTATCTATAAAAGCAATGACTTGTATCAGCTTGATGTTCTCCATGAATCCAGAAATATATTCATGGTAATATATTGCAAGTATACTAAGTACAAAGTGTTCTACGCACGATAGATTTAACTAATTCATGTAAACATTCATTAAAACTTAAAATATTAATTAATACTCCCTGAAAATGAGTGTGAGACAAATAACAATTACTCACAGACTTGGACTGAGAACTTGGGACCGGTTTGAGGTTTTCTTTAATTCTCTGCAGAATGTCTTCTACAGTTATTTCTTCCAGTTTTCTCAACACCTATGGTCAGAAACACACACAACATAACAAATAAAACTATCTTTGATTTCATAAATTTGCATTATCAACTAAAAACCAATATTTTTGCAGCACAGGAATTTTTCCTGATACAATAATACTAATAATAATATTAATGCCTTATTTATAGAGGGTGACTCATTAGTAAAGGACTATTCTCCCTTATGGAGAGTATAACAATGAAGATACAATGAACTATCTTCTATCTCATAGCAATAATTACTGTTTATTTTAACATGTTTAGTAATAAAATACTAAATTCCATTTTCTTTTACAAACACACAAATGATCATGATATCTCTTCTTAAACGCTCTAATATTTGCAGCCGATTTTACATGTAGTGGAAGCTTATTCCACATAACTGTATCAGAGTAATGGAAGCTCATTTTAAATTGCTGTTCTTGGTTTTGGTGCTAAAAGGTTTCCATGTGATACTGATCTCAACTGGTGTTGTGTTGAAAAAGGCCTGAATAAGTCCTGAAGATACTCTGGTGCAGTTCCATGTAGATATTTATATAAAAGAACTGCCTAGTGAAAATCTATCCTATCATATATTGTGAACCATTTGAGGTCTGTAAACAATGCTTTTGAGGGATGATCAAAAGATGCATCTAAAATTACACAAGCTGCTCGTTTCTGAAGTTTATATTCCTGTATAGCTCAGATCTGACTTGTAGTATAGACTGCACATTTCCAGAGGTAAGTATTTCTTGATTCTGCTGCGAAGGGTAATTTTTGATGACAGTGTTTTACAAAGCTTATCAATACAGTCATTCGGTAATAAAGTATTATCTACGAACACACAGACAAGCCTTTCATTTTTGACATTTTCTAATGGATGATTATTTATTGCAAGAGACAGCTTTGGGTTCCCTGACCTGTGTAGCTTTTGTGATGTCCCCAAAATCATACATTTTGTTTTATCTTCATTAATTACCATCCAATTTGTTGTGCAGTTTTGGACTCTAATAAGGTCTGAGTTTAATCTTGTTTGGATAACTTCAGTATCAGAACTAGATGTGTACAAGGTTGCATCGTCTGCAAACAAATCTGTATTTGTTGATTCATTATTTAATGGTAGATCATTGACAAGGAAGAGGAGCAAGTCCAAAACTAAGCCTTGAGGGACTCCTGAATGAATAATGTGAGTTTGAGAGCTAATATTGCCAATGCTTATTAAACATAAAGCAGTTATAATTATAAAATCTGATAAATCTTCGGGCCATGATCCCGCCAATATGTGATCCGGTTTGTACTTTCATTGGCAGATCCCACCAGTAGTCAACTTTGTTGAACGCTCAATCCCGTCTTATGTCATTCTGAATGTGTGTGAGATATGTCTCATTTTAGTTACAAATAGGTTTTTCCCCCAGAATCAGACCAATATTAGCCAATCAGAACTGATTTTAATTTTCTTTGTGTAAGTTTGAATTGTTCAGAAACCAAGGGTTACTAATGGACAGCAGTTTCACTACAAGTGTTCTGTTCATGAAAAATGATAAATGATAGCAAACATAAAACTGTTGATGATGGTTGAGAGCAAAAATTAGGAGTTTCTTGGGTTTAATCTCGAAAATATTGAGCAAGCAAAGGAAAGATAAGTTTGTCAGTTGGATATTTTGCGAGATTTAGATTTAGATATAAATAAGTTTCTGAGTCTATATCATAATCAGAAGAGGATGCTGATAGCGATGATAATAAGATTCAAAGAAATAAATAGAAAAATTTTTCCAACAAAAAGAACTTACCTGGCAAAGTGCAACAGAGAATCCTAGTCGAGCCCACTTCCTGCTTGAGGCCAGACCCTTCACCAATCTGTTAACTGTATACTTTAATTCCTGGGATGGCTCATCAGTCTTAAAAAAAGAACATTGAATGAAATGCACCATGGGTATTATTTTAGCTTTAAAAGTAAATAATAAGACTACTACATCTCTCCCTCGATAACAATGTGATCCAGAAACATAGAACAAACTATAAACGATGGTACAAGTTACGGAGGGACCTCCAAAAATTGAAGAAAAAAAAAAAAAGAAAAAAAAATGGTGCTTATAAATCATTAAAACCATGGTGGGGTGAGGATAGGGAATTGGGCTGTTTAATGTCTGAATCCTCCTTTTACAATCACATCAATTATAACTGCTAATAACACACTCTTTCTAATTAAGTTGTTCATTATTCTGTATAAACAACAGTTATTTTCAAAATTTCCATCATGTGTATTACATCACTGCTTTTGTGTTGTTGATTAGTCTGGTTCCCAGAGTGAAATTAATTTGTATACTAGCAAGTCGGGAGTCAAAAAGGCCAGAAACTATATTAGTGGTTGATAAACCACCAGCAAGATTCCTTTTTCATATAAAAACTAGCAACATTTGTTTGATAGGACAATCCACCTATGAAACTAAATTTTCTATTGTTCAAAAATGTATCTGTGTTTCTTCTCTTGACATGTATGTATGTATTCAATTTATTCAAATGAACATTGTCATGGCAAGATTATACCTTTATGAATTTAGTCTCAGAAAGCTCTATTCAAATTGGACATACATCAAAATTGATTTTACTATTTGTTTTCTACATATATTTCACAGTACATGTACTGACCTTTCCACTGTGACAATCAATACAAATCATATGTAAATGTAAAATACCTCCAAAGATGACTTCACAGTGAATATTCTTATCAAAGGTTCATTGGCATTTTCTTGAGAGGCTGCACTGTAAACAGGACAGATTTCACTTCCGGATCATCACCAAGGTCTTATTACTCAATGTGCACTGTCACCAAAGTACAGACAACAACTCACTGAGCTCATATTCTCAAGAATGAACAATTACCTTTAAATCCCTACCAAAAATGCATACATATAACTCTGCTATAACCATCAAAATGAGAGAGGAAAACCTGCTCTAAAAATATCCTAGAACTATACGGAACTGGAAATACTAATTGTCATGTGATTCCAAATGTTGATCATAGGAAAAGGCCCATTGAGTTATCTCCCCCTTAATATGGCCCCATTACAAATATTTTTCATTCCTGAAGTTTAGTATTTATTAAGCATGGCTATATTCTGTTGAAATAATTTATACAAACATGAAACACTTTTAATGAAGGTCCAACAGTTGTGTTAAGATTTCATAAAAATAAATACGAGGTTGGAAAAAGGTACACACATTCTTCAGCAGGCTGACATAGCTGTCAAACCCCCAATTATAACAAAAATACTGACTACTTGCATACATGCCAACCAATGACAAAAAAGCATAATCCACATATAACATGTAATATTTGGATGCAAATTTTTTATCTGGGAAACAGAAAATCAACCACGCAGGAGTTCTCCGTATGCATGTTTCTTTTTATGGGGGGGAGCTGCTTTTTAGGGTTGCTTTTTTTTTGCAAACAGGAAAGTTTTGCGGCAAAATAAATGTTTTAATAACTATGAAAAATGAGGCAATGCTTTTATTTATGTTTGTTGCTGACTTTCTTTGAGCAAAGGTCGTCGGCTTGCTTTGATAATTGTGCATTTGCTATTGAAGGCACCGCTAAAGGCTCCAGTTGAAGGACCTAACAAATACCCGTTTGTTATTGCTGCGACAACATCAGATAATTGTAGAACATTTAGACAGATTTGTTTTATTTGTTTAGTATATATCAGTGCTTCAAAGGTAATCAGTTTTCTTTGAAGTGTCAGCAAAACTCTTTTTAATCCACCTGTTTTTTTTTTAAATTAGCGTTATCTGGTTGACTGTATTCATTTCACGTTTCGCCTTCAGAGGTGTTGGATTTTAACTAGGCAGTTGCATGGTTATTTTGATTATAATACAGCATACAGTAATAAGGCCAGATATCAGCATAAGCAGATTATGATATAACTGCATTGTTATATCCAAGCTCGCTGCATCCTGTCATGGTGTCTTTGATTTTCTCTACTCCAAACGCAAGACTGTATATACAGTTTTTATCAGCCAAAATTGGTGTCACCACAAATATCGCCAGATGGTATATTTTGTCACCAAAAGGAAAACAGAATCGCAATTTGCTACATTGGCGAAGCCATGTGATCCTGTAATTGATTTCATTCTCAATTGTAGCTGTATAAATATTACTTGCGAACTCGAAACCAAGACACATCGAGACTTGGACAAAATGCCATCTGCAATTTTGATCAAGTATTTTGGGGTTAAACAAAAAAATGATGAAGATTTAAATGAGATTCAGAACTGTGCTTAAAGTTGCTAGAACTTATATAGTAGACTATTCTGCTCATGGCTTTGAAAAGATGTAATTTTATGCATCAGGCTATGATAATGAAATAGATTACTTTGGAATGTTTCTGTCTGCATTTCAGCCCAAAATATTTTTTTTTAACAAAAGACACGTTATCAAATAATTACAGAAATGACATACATGTATTGTTGTGCAGAATTACCAGACATGCCGAATAAGCTGATACAGTTGTACATGTCAGTGTTATAAAGAATGGGGGAATTAAACTCAATGGCAACCAACAGTTCTTGTAATCTGCAAAGTTTTTTAAAAATCTGTATGGGACTGCAATTTTTGCTGGTGGGAATTATGAATGATTTATTTGCCCCTCTCATCTTTTAACATCCTTTAATACTTAAAGTTATCATGTATAGCACTTTTTTTTCTCATATACACATCAACTAAAATAAAATATACTTTTCAGCACCAAATACCTTTAGACTGGTTCTCCACTATATATGAATTAGAACAAAAAATATGCACATAAAGATTGAAAATAAAAAGTCTTTTCTCTCCTCACTAAGCAATACACAATTATACAGCTACTATAAATAGAATATGAGCTCAAAAGTTGCCATAAATAGAACAAGATATTGTTCGGAAAATCCACACAAGTCAACGATCAAGCATACTCTTATATTGTAGTTATGTAGAAGCAGTCTCTTCTAAAATATGGTCTTTGGCATTGTAGGATTAATTGAATGTTAATATTAAAAAAAAGAGAAAATAAATAATTGCTTTTTTGGGAAGGTGGATATATAGAAAAAGTGTAATCCATATTTGTTTACACATCATTTAGTGAAGAAAAGCTTAATGGTTGGCAAACATGCTACTTGTGACAAAAATACTGATCTTCAGGAACAACTACTGATTTTTAAAATTTTAATAAATATGTAAATATTTAATGTCAAAGATGCATGTGTTGCACATTTGTACCTTCAGGATGGACACTATGTTCCATTCAGGTGCCCATGAGAGCAACACACTACTGATAGTCATCAAGAAAAAGTTACTGCTGCTGTAGCTAAGTTTGTCGCTGAAAACATGCTACCAATTTCGATTGTTGAATCCAATTCCTTCCGTGATTTGATGGCTTTGGTGGAGCCACAATATCGTCTTCCATACCGTCAGACGATGATGTCACGAATGAATACAATGAAGAAGACGCTAATGGTGAAAATGCAGACACATCTAGAAGAAAATGTCAAGGATATTGCCGTTACCACCGACATATGGACCAGTGTAACCAACGAAGCATACCCAAGCTTCACTGCCAGCTACATTGATCCAGACTGGACTATGATGACGCCCATTCTTGCAACAATTCCAATGAATGACCGCCACACGCAAGCCATCATCGCTGAACATCTGGGAACTGTGGCTGAAGAATGGGCTATAAAAGGTAAAGTTGTTGCATGTGTCCATGATGGTGCTTCCAATGTTAAAGATGTCAGTAGCGTGAATGGATGGTTGGATGTTCATTGTGTGGCACATAAATTGCGTCAACTTGCGCGTATGTACGTTAATGCATACAGTAACTTGCATTATAAGATTATATTTTTATGAAGGCCAATAAAAACCGATAATCGGTTTAAAATCGGATTGCTACAATCGATAATCGGTTTGCCAGAAAAACCGATATTAACAACCCTACACCAAATATTGCTAAATATTCGTAGTTTCTGTTTGCTTGTTTTTGTGCTGTTGCTGAAATTTAAAGCAGGTATTATGTAAAGTTTCAGAACAAGGCATTTTTGGAGCCTTAGAGTGTTTTTTAGTGAGACCCCGAATAAACTCTGCTAAGCACGGCCAAGATAAACAATATAGTTCTGTGCTTTAAAACATACCTTCGCTCGTTTCGAAATGAGAATTTCGATTAAGTTTTCAGTGCTCTTAAGCCTCTCGCTTTCTCTTCCTTCAGCTAATTTTACAAATATACTAAGAATGGAGGAATCAACAGCAGGTCTACGGGATGGTGTTGAATCCATGATAGCGACCATGTGGTTCTGTTTAGAAAAAAGTACGCATGCGCTTGCAAAGTCGATTTCCTGCTGTTGATGTACCACATAAAATACCGCTTGATATCACATCCGTACGTTAAATGAACGTGCAGCTTTTCTTTCGGATCAGGTGAACGAGAATGTTCGTCATGTACACACATGATTAGATTGGCAAGAGTTGGAGGGTATTTCAGATATGGATTACTCAACATTCTGCTTTCATTTGATTATTCCACCTTGATTTACAACTATTTACGTGGGTTAAACGACCTAAGCCCAATGTATGATGTAGTGTCTTTAATTTCCTTTTTTTGTTGGGGTTGGGCGAGCGTTATTTTTTATATGATTCGTTTTATTTCCTTGTTATTTTAAGTTTCTATGCGGGGGTGGGTTAAAATGATCATATCCTACTTCGTATATAGTATAATCTTAGTTACACACATACTAAATACAAAAGTCTAAACTTAACACTATGAATAATTAATATTTCGATCGATTGGTCGATCTTCATCTTAATCTTTAGTTATTATTATTTATTGTTTATTTCATTTTGGAAATATCTTTTTTATGGTAAGAAATACATTTTAATTTTATTATTTTAAAATAATCAATTTATGTTACTCCAACTTTTGTGCATGCTGATTTGGACCAGACATATTTAGATAAAGTTAAGGACTGATTCTGACCAAAAGTCAGATGCCGTGTTGAATCATATTACGAGCAGGTTTGGGGGCCCCGAGTGGCCTAGTGGTCTAAAGCGCTCTCCGTTACGGATCACTGCCATCTCACCTCTGACTGCGTGGGTTCGAGTCTCAGGTTCGGCCAACGTGAATATTTGAGAAAGCTTGCGAGTAGCTTCTCGTGGGTCGGTGATTCTTTCCGGGTTTTTTTCAGGGTTCTTCCTTCACCATTAATTCTGGCTGCCATGTATAGCCTATCGTGTGCTGAAAAATGGCGTTAAAACCTACCACAACCACAACAGCAACATGCGGGTTATCCAAAGACACGCGATGTTTGTTACATGTAGAGTACGCATGATCTAGTTTGATAAATAAACCCCACAAAATTTAACGGGTGAAGTGCTGATCTAATAGCATACGTAGGACCTAGTGTACATTAAAAATGTAAAGCTCATTGCGTCATGCTTAGCCTCCATGTAACAATAATTTCAATACAATATCTCAGTTCTATCTCAGGATCGTGATTCATTGTGCGTAAAATGGTTACGACTCTGCAGTCTTAAGTAACTGAAAAGTGCCTAACCAAATATGTTTTGTAAATTTCAAAACAAAAAAATAATTGTTTCCCTATAATAACAGGTGAGGATTTAAAGAAAGCTTAAATCTAAAAGAGTCCTAAAGTGATATAATTAATCCCAAAGTAAAGAATATTTGAATACATTGCAGTATTTTTCCGAATTAATTACAACAATATTGAATGTGCTCGTGTGTCAGCAGTCAGGAATAATATTTATGTGATAACATTCTTGATGTACCACAATTATGTTATCCAAAATGTCATTGAATGAATTCACAATAATCTCAAAATATTTATTCAGTCCGAAAATAACTGACATTATAATTCCAGTGAATATTTTATATAAATACATCATCTCAAATTAAAACTGAACACAACAAAAAGACTGATTTCACTTTGCATGTTAGGATGGGAATGATTAATTGCAATATAATCGGTCTTAATATAAAAACTTAAGGCACAATTTGAGAACCAGAACAAGGGTCGGAAGTTCATGTCGAGAACATTCGAATTTATAAACAAGCTTAAATAGATCCAAACTATATATATTCGTTAGAGTTATTTGTTGTTTTCTTTACATTAGTGTTTATTATTTGGGGTAAATTGTGGGTTGTGACAGTGCGCAATGTCATTTCTATATTTAAAAAAAAAAAAAAACTATATAAATAGTATATGTTTTAGGTCCTTGAGATGCCTCTCTTTGTTTCGGCTTGTTTCAGATCTCCTTATTTATTTATTTTTTTTTTTGTTCCATTTCAGTTAAACTTGAATATCAATTATGATATACGTTTTCTCAAGGTCCCGTTACTCGTCGTACGATAGATTGTATATCTTTTTCCTTTTCCTTTTGGCTCTCTTCCGGTTATGTTGTCAGTTGTTCTGTTTCTAGTTCCTGACTTGTCGATGATTTCAGTTTATTTGTTTTTTACTGTCCTTTTTTTTCTTCTGCTCATCTGTAACTACTGTCTTCTTTTGTTGTTGCTGTGGTTGTTGACTTTGCTGTTGTTCTCTCGTTTCCTTTTGCATTATTTGTTGGTCCGGTTGTTTACCCTGTGTTTCTTTTTGTTTCTCATTTGGTTCTTGTTTTTGTTTCTTTATTGGCTGTTGCCTCAGTTGTTGTTGCTGTTGCTGCTGTTGAGAGTTTGGGGTAGTTTCCTGCTTTCGTTTTATTTATCCAATTTTGTTTGGTGCAGATCGTTGACACTTGTTGATTTTGCTGCTGTTGAGACATTCTACGGATAAGTTGTCTGCCTTCTTATAGTTGTCCTGTTTTCGCTTTATTTGTCTAAAAAATTTCCAATTCTTTCAAAATGCATATTTATATACTTGCATATAATATTCCTAGATTAATTTCACTCGTGGAAGGTCATGGTCCTGTAAATTTCCTGGCAGTATGTTTTGTTCTTGCCATCGCAAAGGTTTGGATATAATTGAATACTTTCCTTATCAAGAATGAGTTTCATACTTATTATGTGCTATGCTCACCGTAAGAAAACTATTCGCATGACCAATAACACTTAAATGAGCACTTGTCACGACTGGGCAAATGGATCGAATTACACATATCACAATATTCGATGATACAGATAATTTAATGTCAAACGTAAACCCGAAAGCCTACATGAGGCAGACCTTTCCAGTGGCGGGTAGTTAAGTTCCTGTTTTGTCTTCAGATTCTATTGGAGGGATCAATATTTAATTTTATCTGAAGCAAACATATCTTTGAACATGGACATTATTAACTCCGCCTGCATATGACGCATTTAGGGCCAGAATATTAAATGAAATGGACTGGTTTTGGCAGCGAGTTCCGAGTTTGCAAATACTGCAGTACACGTTCTGATGTCAGGTTTCTTCACGCTCCGTCAAAGGGAAATGGCGTAAATATATAGAAGGACCAATTTCCGAAACTATCGCTACAACAGGATTTGTCTTCTCAAGTCAAGGAATGGGAATATAAAGACTCTGCTTACAAGGAGCATTTCAGATGGTATCCGTGTCGTTGCTACATTCCTTTGGTGAGTGCAGAATGTAAGCAAATGTGGATAGTTTGGAAGAGGGAAGGATTCGTTGTTTTTGTTTGGAACTGCGAGATATCATTTAGAAAACGTGATAGATTCAAGTGAAACGCAAAGAATATGTGCATCCTCTGCAACTGTAACGTTGTAACCACTGGTGCCTGAATGCTATTAAAATATCAGATTGCTCTGAGAAGATTCAAATGAGACAGTAATCCAAATCTTGTAAGACTTAATACCACAACTTCTGCCCACAATGAGTGCTTCACTGAATTCCATGTGGGAAAGTGCGAGAAAATGTTCAAGAATTACAGGAATATAATTTTTTGTAAGTGAAGTATACTCTCAAGATGACTCTCCTTAATGACCTGTATTATGACGAGTTAATTACTAATTTTCATGTTTACAGTTTACATCAAAAAGACTTGACAAACGTATGACTATTTTCTCATAAAAAAAAAAACATTGCTTTACATTACTCTGAAAATACAACAATGTTCAGACACCAATAAAGTATGGATATGTTCTAAAATTATAACGGATAACAAAAGCGGGAAACTAGTCAAGTTCTGACCAGAACACGGCCAAGCATCCTCTATAATGAGGGGAAGCTGAAACCTTCTCAATCGGCTATGGGCTCTTATCCAACATCGAAGATCACGTCTTCCAATGCCAAATGCCTATATGTTTGTTTATTGGTACTATCGTCGGCAAAAACAATTTAACAAAATACTTGCGAGTTCGAGCATTTCAAAGTGTTTTAGATAGAATCACACGAGATTACCAGACGTTGTGTACCAGATCCTGTGCCCGTGTTTGAAGCCACGTGAAATTAGGAATCAACAGTATACACGATACTTCAAACGAGAATTATGATGGAGGATACAGCTTTTGTTGATTCGATTTCTCTCTAGACCACGTCAATGACAAGGGACATTCACGCCGTATATGCAGAAATTGACAGTACTCTGGAAATTAAGCCTAAGAAATGTGACCCTCTAATGCTAAAAAAATAAAACATGAAACAACAACAAAAAAAACTTAGAGATTGGCGATGGCGATGTTTTCAATCCAGAAAGACTGTCATAAACACTATGATGAGTAATTGTGGTCACAGCTAAACAATACATTGTTCTTGTTGTCAAAATGAGCATCCGAGTCAAGTGCAACACGACCAGTGCCTGATGAGGAATCAAGAAAAGTTGGAAGAATATTAGAAAGAAGCACGGACACTAATTCTCAAGAAGGAAAAACTTAAAAGTAAGGTATAAAGACTTGAGTGATCATCCCTTACCTTCACTGACTTCCTTGGAGTCGACACGTGTCTAAGCTCGTTTGCAACAACGTACCGAGCCTTCTTGTTTATGGACGTACTTGACAGATTGTGAAATGATTGCATGCAATGACCTGTGAAGACGAATAGTTGGAAACTTCGTTAGCTTTTGTCCTACAGTTCTCACACAACTTCATTGACTCCATTGGTTTGTGCTAAAGATGAACTTCCTCATGAAAAGCCAAGAGCCGTTTGAGCTTATATAATTAATACAGACGACCCACTGAGTATCTCTTAACTTTCCCAGCAATTACAATTTAGTATGTTTTGATCCAAGTAGATAACTTCCTTAGAAAGATAATATCATAGACTTTGAGATGAAATGTTGTACCCACAATATTAAATAATGTCAGGTTTACAGGATAAGATTCGGTATAGTCTAGACCATATTCTCTCTAACTTTATACTTACTTAGCAGCAGCAGGGGCGAATCAGACAGCTTTTTAGAGGCGTCAATTCGGCAAACAAAGGCTTCTTCGAAATCGTAAAAAAAGCGTCAGTTTGGTAAACTAAGACTTCCTCGTTAATGTTTTAGAAGCTGATTAGCAAAAAAAAGACGCCACAATTGTTGTCGCACCCCCTGCTGCTGCTATGGGGTTAACAATTTTTGTCAACCGAATATTTGATCAAGTCCGATACGATATCTTGATCTGGGATCATGCAAATTTATCGTTACAAATCCATGTGGGATTGACTGAGCGTGACTAAAGAAATTTCTAAATGGATTATAATCCATATCACCGCCGCACCAAGTTTGCCAAATATTTCGTAGCGTATGTGTATCAACTCCATTGAATACAGCAAGAATATTACAGTTATCTCTGATCACTTTTGGTATTTGAGTGTATCGTTGAGTGACATATATCACGTCAGTGTTTTTATGCCTATATCTGAAAAATATCCAAGCAGGATTCTTTTGATTGTCTAACATGATATCATCATATGCGACTAAATTGTTAATACTTCCATCAATATCATCAATGCTCGGTGCATCCTCGATATCGGTTATAAATTCAATAATACCCTCGCCGGTGATTTCTGCTGCCTTTTCGTTGTAATCCTTTAACACTTCGTAGCATCGCTGATCATCTACACTTGGGGCTATTAAATAAAATTTATCCCATTTCATCCATCTCGTTATTAAATTAAGTAGCAGTTGTGTCTTGCCACTTCCAGATGGTCCGATTATAATCATACGAATAGAATTTGGTAGCGCTGCATGATGCTTAACTTGTTCTCTTGATTTTGTCGCCGAAAAATGAATTACATTCATGTTATTATAAATATATCATGGATCTATATTGTGTGAAATGTAAAAAACGTACTGGCACAGATGACTTGACGACGGTTACAACTAAAAATAACAGATCAGCACTTTCTGGTAAGTGTGTACAATGTAGTACAAAAAAATTTAGATTTGTTTCTATGAAATTTGCAGATGATTTAAAAAAAAAAACGAGTAGGTGATATTGCAGCCAAGCTAGCTAAACTCCCAGGAACACCATGGGCGAAGTATCCAAGAGAAAAACACCTTCCATGATATAGTTATTGTGGACCCGAAACCAGACTCGATATCAGACTCTATGATCAAAACCAACCCCGACCCGGTGATAACCCAATAAACGCTATTGATAAGGCGTGTCATGCTCATGATGTTGCCTATAAAAGCAGCAATCTGCAACATAGACATATCGCAAATGTGAAATTAATTCATGCGTTGATTTTTATCACTGATAAATCCTTCAAAGAAAAATTGGCTTCATTTTTGATAAAATCAGCAATGAGGGGTAAATTAATGTTGGGTGCTGGTAATTTATAACAACATGGAATCTATTTATTATTCTCCAAGAGGATACTGGAGGGGTAAAGCAGCAATTGGTAAACTCGCTAGTTACGCAAAGGTGGAAAATATCACTGCAGCGGATCGGTTATCTAAACAGGCGAATTTATTGGCAAATTTATTTACCACCGCCTAAACAAATCAACTTCTCGCATTTTGATGTCAGCTCACCTAACGAGGTTCATCAGGCCGATATATTATTTCTGCCGCATGATGTTTTTACAAGAATGCGCTAACCGTAGTTGATGTTGCGAGTCGATACAAACAAGCAGAGCCGCTAAAAACAAAATCATCAACTGAAGTGGCTTCTGCATTTGAAAGGATTTATTGAAGGTGTCCTCTGCACTGGCCAAATCTATTACAAGTTGATCCTGGCAAGGAATTTCAGGGTGTAGTGTTATCAACAATGAAGCATCATAATGTCACCATCAGACGAGGACATACTGCACTACATCGCGATCAGGCAATTGTTGAACGATTTAATCGGACACTTGCTGAGCGGTTACTTGGATATCAATACGCGAAGGAATTTATTCAGGATAAACGATCTCGTGAATGGGTTAAGAGATTCCCAGGCGTAATTACTGCGCTGAATAATGAGATTACTCGAACAATTAATATGAAACCCAACCATGCGATTAAAAAGAAGTATATACCTGTAAAACCACAAAATGATTTTTCAAAACAACCAATACTCGGCAATGTCACTGTTAGATATTTATATGAAACAGGAGAGCTTGAAGGTGGCACAAAAAGAGCTACTGATCCTATTTGGAGTGTTACCACGCATAAAATATCTAGTATAACACGATCCACGGGTAGACCAGCAATCTATAGACTGGATTCAACTGCTCCTCAGCGAGGATTTACTCGTGAACAACTACAACTGATACCCGAGGATACTCAATTACCACCGCGTGGTCTTAACTAGCACCTCTGCGTCGGTTGCACTCAAGACAAGTCAGCATCACATTATCTCTGGTACGACCAATACTGCTATTTTTTCAGTGTACTGTAAATTGGCAGGGGTCTTTATACGACTAACACCAACTCATTATACAATTGCAATTTGCGCAGTGATTATTTTGTTGTTGTTTCAGTGTAATTATTTATTCGGCATCAATGTCAAATTCTCTATTTTTTTATCCTGTTGTTTATAACCAGATAGTTTTTTTCTGATTATATCATCGTTGACAATATCACTTATTGTAGTGTCATTATAATCTAAGACAACTCTTCGAAGCTGATTTATTCTTCGTACTCTGGATACTGCTAGATAAACTAAATTCGACCACTCGATGTGATTATCTATAATCCAAACAATTGTATCGGATATAGTCAATCCCTGTGAAGAATGTATTGTTGCTGCGTAACCTAGTGTCCATGGGGATTTATCAGTACGCAATGCATCGTCGACGACATTGATATCAACCAGCACAATATCATTTAATACCAGAATGTGCTTCTCACTTTGTCCTGGAATATCAACTTCGATATTTTGTCTTCTTGTATCCTTGGGTCTATAACACAAAGGCACTGGAAGTGTTGCACATTTTTCTTTATGCAAATCAAATAACTTCATTTGAAGTGTGTCTCTGACTATTTTTCTACTAGCTACTATCAAATCGTTTGGTCTCCAAGCTTCCCTGAAATCATTTAATGGGGTTTCCGAAATTATTTCACGCGCTATTTCACATTGGATTCTATCCGGTTGTAATCTAATTAGTTTTTTTGAACTCGCGTAATTATTCATCAAGTGCTCTATGATCAGTATTAATTTCTTCATAATAGTCTACAAAATTCTTTAGCCAATCACGTGGAGACAAACCGACAAATGGTGGTGGTTGACCATGATCGCCACTCATGATGACTTTTGTATTCGCTAGCAATAGCCAATCGAGAAATCTTTGTAATACATCTAACGACACCGTGCATATCTCATCCCAAATAATGATTTCAGGAATATATTTCTCGTCCATTCGTCACCTTTCTATCGAAAGAAGCTGTGATAAGTACAGGCATTAATTCCTCGCTGTTTCATCTCTCTTGCAAGTCTATGGGTCGGTGTTAGCACAATCATGTTTAATTTGGAAACGCTAGCATTTCTACGAAATAATTCGATTGCACGAGTCGTCTTTCCTGATCCACCACAGCCGTTTAGGTAGCTGGTTTTATATCTACATATTGGATCAGATATCGATGGTGCATTAGATAGCTCTGATAACTGATTATTTTTCAAGTAATTGTTTTTAATCGTAACATCTGCTGATTTTGAATAATCACGCAGCATTTCCTTTTTAATTCTTCATGATCCCCAACTCTCGTCGGAATTTGTAAATTCGGCCACTGCTTCGCTATGTTTCACGTTTATATAAAATGAATCAGTGGCGACTCTAACCGCAGTGTCAGGAAATCTATTTATCATTGAAAATAAATTAATAGAAGCATAAGCTAGCATAGACGCCCTTAAATGTGCATACTGAAGAGCTTTTCCATCGTTGTAAGTAACAATTGTACCCAATTTGGTTCCATCGGACAAGAAGGCGTCTTTACGATATATATATATATATATATATATATATATATATATATATATATATATATATATATATATATATATATATATATCTTTAGATGTTGCATCTGCGATTATAAAATCGTATTCAGCATCATCTATAATCAACCGCGAAGAATATCGTTTGTGGTCGTATTTTCCACCTTGTGTGAATTTACCGATTATTCTTCTACCGAGATCTTTTGCGTGTTTATTTCTAACTTCAAAGATCTGTTTCGACCATTTCAAGATATATTCTTCGTCTAGATCAGGAAATTGTTTTCTATATTTGTTGATTATACTATCTAGACTATCGGGTTGTGGTAACCAGACTTCAGTCTGCGCTCGATATGATATAATTACTTAACTGACAATCAACGATAAAAGCATTTTAGAATCAATCATATACCGTACGTGGGATGTCCAAATCGCTTGAAGTATTCAGCACATTCTCCGTACCCGAGAAAACTCCCGGGATAACACGAAACTATATCAACCGAAATAATACTTTCAGGGTCATATGTTGTATTCCATAATCCACCGTGGTTATATTCCATACAACTTGATTTGATATCTGATAGAAATTCAACTCTTATTGGTTTCCACGTGTTTTTCTTTCTCGCAAAATGAGCTGGAACCGACGGAATTGTAAAACAGTTTGTTAATAATTGTTCGTCGTAATCTGTTGAAAAACCACTAGCTAGTTTTTTAATCTCATTGTGCAGGGCTTCAGTACGGTATAATTCCCCACTGGGTCTTACAAATTGATCGAATTCACCCTCTTCGTCCTCAAAACTGTGAAGTAACCACACTGACACAGGATCGTATTTACTTGACTGAGAAATAAAATCAAATAATTTCTCCTCAGAGAATTCTTCACTTGAGATCTCCGCGGCTATATATATTACGATTCCATCCCGAGGAAATATTGTTACTGCAGGTGTCCACGCGTGTTGATTATGGTCAATAATTTTGATTGGGGCTCCTTGTGATTTATATTTTGATTCGTGTAATATTTCTCCTGTTATCGTCATTATGGTTATTGGAAATCTTAATGATGTTTCTAATTTGGCTATATCTTGAATCGTTGCTCCGTTCTTCCTAACTGTTAATTCCCATTCATTTATTTTTTTACGTCTTCGATCCGACAATTCGTTTCCACGTAACGCATTTATGAAATGCTCTATTGTTCGTTCTGCTACACAATTTATTCTCGACAGTTTCATTGGTTTTAATTTTTCAATACTTGGTTTATCATTCAACGAATATATCCCATAAACAACTGCTGTTATAGGATAGGATCTTTCATAGTACGGGTTGTCAATCTCAGTCAGCAATCCTGGTTTGGAATCCTGACTCACAGTGATAGTTCTTTTATCTTTCAAAATAGGTTCAAATTTGTCTCGAATAATCCAATTCCCCGTTTCTGAACGGATAATGAGTTTCATTCTAAACAAATACTTTTTCTGGTCAAGATGTGAGATTATCACTGCTGCTCTTTCGTCGTTCATGGTAGCATCAACACTACCATCAATTCGAAATGTCGACCAACAGTGTGATGCTCCATCACGCTTGAATTCATTAAAACAATCACGAATTTTACCTATCATGCGTCTATCACTTATTAGACCCTTTGGTACATCTACGGAGACTCTTTCGAGATTGAATTTAACATTTTTCCAAGGCTTAATTTTCGATAATCTCTCGAACTCCTCCATATTATAATTAAAACAAGTATTTAAATAAAGAATTATTATATAATGAATCATTGCAAGCGGCTTATGATAGGATCAGTAACCGCAAGTAACAAATCATGCAGAAATGAATTCTGTGGGTATCATATGCAAAGCTTTCGTCGGGGAAGTTTTGGACCACTTCCTTTTATCCGATGTGAGGTAGGTGTGAGAGGAAAATCGCAGTTATTTCTCAATTGCGGTGGTAAGCGATACAGAGAGTTGAAGCGTTATTATGATAAGAGAATCAAAAACTCCATCAATGACCTTGACTCTGTCAAGGACAAAATCATAAGAGCACCTCAAGATTATATTCATAGATTCTCAAGTAATAATTAAACCAAACAATGAATTAGACAAATAGTATTATATATAAATTGACCAAGAATTTCAGTCACATCCCGTGATTATCAATTATGAAGCGTTTCTTGACGATATTGTCAGAAATCGCAGACTGAAGAATCCATTAGGGATTGTGAGTATTTGAGGTTTTGCGCTGGAGGGAAGAAGACATCATAATCATCGTTTCGTGTATGAGTGTTTTCATGGATTGATCGAAGATGGTCTTGTTATTGATCACATAAATAATATTAAAACTGATAATTCTTTGTATAATTTACAAGCTATTTCTCAGAGTGAGAATACTAAACGAGGTGGGACTGAAAAAAAACTCTTCGAAAAATGCCAGGCCTATAAATTCATTTAATATAAAATGTAACGAGGACAAAGTATTAAATAAATCAATATATGAAGCCGGTAGCTATTTTGATATTTGTATACCCTCAGTACAAAAAGTAGCAGAGGGGGTATATAGATCGACCCTTTCGAAGCGTTTTAAAAACAAAATTCAATTCGTTTACGTATGAGTTATGGGTCCAAATTGACCACCGCGAAGAATTATTTAAATATTTTTGGTACTGTTATATATAGCTCATCGTGGTACTGTTTATTTTTGAAAAATATATATTATTATATTTTATATCACATATTAGAGGTAAAATATATATTATATATGAATTCTGAAAATATAATTGAGATCATAACTAAGATTTAAAATTTGAAAAATCAAGGAATTCAATTATCAACCAAATTAAATTGTGATCAGATTCTTCCTGATTTAAAAGATATTAAATACAGTGCTATGAATAATAAATACGTCTTACCAAAACGATATGCTTTCATAAAAAGAATACAGAATGCTATTCGCGACTCCCTTGCATTTTGTAACGACGTCAGTAAGTTTTCCCCGTTATTCACTATTTTAGAAAAGACCAGAAAAGAATTGGGGAATCAATATGAAATCAAACGCAAAATTAATTTTAAGGTTAAAACGTTAAGAGATATTATCCGCCAAACCGAAAATACCCCTTTCGTTACCTCAACAGAAAGTTCTGCTTCTTAATGTAAATAACGGTGGGTGAGAGTAAGTGTCTACAGATTTTAATTTATTTTATTAAAATAATGAAATAATACTTTTTATTGATTTTTAGTTTTTTGAGTCATTTTTAGTCATTTTTTTTTTATTGATTTTTAGTTATTTTTAGTAATTTTTGTCATGAAAAAAGTAAGGGAAGTGCGAAAATTATATATTATTAAGGAAATTCGCACTTTCTCCAAACTTGATAGAGCTATTATTTCATTATTCAGAATTATCGTATCAGATGAATTAATTATTAACACTCCAAACAACAAATATAATTAAATCATCAATCACGGTGGTCAATGAAAAAAGTGAGGGAACATCCATAATTATTATTTTTTAAGGAAATCGGAAGTTCCCTCATCTAACATAGAGCTATCAGATTAAAATCAGAATTATCGTATCGAGAAAACCATTTATTAGCACTCATATATGGAATTTTAACATCGTAGAATGATCATCTACTGCTAATATTTTTATTGTAAATGAAAAAATGTGGCGAAAGTGTAAAAATTATTATTTATTGGGAATTCTCCACTTTCGCTATCGTATGATAGAGCTATCAGATTATCAATCAGAATTATCGTATCGAGAAAACCATTTATTAACACTCCATACATGGAATTTCAACATCATAGTAGGTAATTATTGAAATTGCTAGTAGTTTTTGGTCATTGTTCTCCTGCCTGATTAAAAAAATCGAGTAAAGTAGTCGAATTTGCATGAGATTTCTCGTAGAGATTTCTCATTCAAAATTATTTTTGCTGTCTCATTATTATTATGCCTCATGAATCACTTAGAGAATTTCTCAAATTTATATCGTACATTAATTGGAAATTGCAAAGCAATTTTAATAATGGTAAACGAAGCACTAACGACTAGATTAGCACGTTAAAGATTATTTGCAATTAATTTATACCGATCCGTGATTCTGTTCGAGAAAAACTACAAGCAAGACAGAGTCTTCAGACTGTTTTATAACAGGGACTGAAGAATGTTTTAAACCAATAACCACGGCAATAAAAGATGTAAAATCAGCCACTGAAAGAGCAATATCAGCCACTGAGCGAGCAATATACAGAGATATCCCCAAGGAAGGATCAAGGAAAGAAACGCCTCTTCTTCCTGTACTTGAAAAAATAGCAAAAAGATCCAAACAAACAAAAACATCTTTAAAAACACTTCCTGGTGATATAATAGCTGCTTCACGACTTCGAGAACAACAAGAACGACAACTTCAAGAAGAAGTTGAACGACTAGGTGATATTGATATTAGCTCCCCAGCGCCTGAACCGTTTGAAGAAATTGAACAAGAACAACGAGAACAACTTGAAGAAAAAAGGGAACAAATTTCGAAAACGAGGAGGGGATACGCACCTGAAGAGATATTTACGGAAGAAGCGATATATAAATTTAAAAATTACACCGATGATGAATTAGCTAAATTTGTTCTTGATTCATTTCCAAAGAAGACAAGGGATAAATATATAAATGATGACTTTAAAAAATTCATAAAAACCTTTACCACCTGGAAAAATAAAGTATATTTGGCAAAACATGATGAGCAAACTAATATCTCAAATGATGATAATAATTATAAATCGTATTTGGATAAAATAAAAAGAATAGGGAATGGTTGACCACTATATGATCGAGACGATGATGATGATGATGATGATGCACAAGGTGCAACTGGTTATAGTAGTGGGAAGGGATTTTCTCAGAGTGGAATTTTAGGTAACGGTCTTGTTTGCTGTCCCGGTAATATTCTCAGCGATATAGCACAATTATAAGTACTCATAGGAGGAAAACGAGCTGGAAATAACTCACAGGAAATAATTAATGAAGCAGCTGATATCTGCATGCGGTTATTTCAAGGCGGCATCATGAATATTGAAACATATCGAGAATTTGTTGATGAGCGAGCAGAAAATCAAAGGGATTTTCACAGTTATCACAGTGACTAATGTCACTGGTGACTAATCACCGAAAGGGAAATTTTTTGAATTTCACCAGCAATGAAAATCCATAGGAATGGAAATCGTTTACGATGAAAATCCATAGGATTTTTACGATTAGATAAATATTCATTTAGAAAACACTAGTGTTTTTATAATAAGATGATCATACACTACAACCATGATAAACCAACCAGCGTCTATGTAGTAAATTCACGATTACCTGTTTATAGAGCATACTATGGTGATGGTCTCGGCAATACCATTGCAGGGTTTTTACAAGAATGGCTCCAAAAATAGCACCAATCGCAAAACAATTATCGATGAAAGCCATTGATGTTATTCGTGATAAGGGTATTAGTGCTGTTGGAGATATTGCCGTGAAAGCATTTTCCGCTGCAAATGACAAACTAATGTCGCTAGTTCGACCGCGAGGAAAACCACCAGTGATTTCATCACTGGCGCTGCCATCTATGGAAGTGACCCCTGCAAATGTTAGTAAAATAATAAATAACGCAATGGATCAGAAATTAGCATCGTTGGTGACTCCATCATTGACAGCCAGCAACCAAGATAATATTACCGCAAATATGATAGCGGGAAGTGGCTTAAAACCACGACGAAAATAATGATTTAGGTCGAGGAATATATAATAAAATGTTCAAACAGACACTTGATCCAGCGTTTGATATGGAAGCCCCAGTGCGTAAGGATGATTCTGTACGTGATTATCAATTTTATTCTTATCATGCAGTACAACCAGATCTTCGATCAAGAATTGAACTTCAAGTTCATGATACCAGTAAATGCTTTCTACCCGCTGAAGCATTTATTGAAGTGGAAGGAGACCTTGTAACAAATGTTGCAGCTACTACACCATACGCAGATAACCCAAATGTCCGAGTTAGTTTTGTTAATAATGTTATCATGGCGCTATTTGAGAGTGCTAGATATATGATTGATGGAAGAGAAATTGAATCTATTGAACGTGAGGTTGACATTGCCACAACAATAATCGGGTTAGCAAGATATTCTGATGATTATGCAAGACCATCGGGTCCATCTATACTGTTCTCTAAGGACGTTAATAATCACCCTGAACACGTTTATCATACTAGAATAAAGGCAACACAAGATACTGCAGTTGATCCAGCACCAGCTGGATATGTAAGACCAGCTGTTGATTTTGATGTCCTAGATATTAATCGTAATCACATCCTAGGGTTTGCAACATGCGTAGCAACGTTGCAGGGACCGCGTCGAAAATTTGCATGCGCGATTCCACTGCATCATATATTTGGATTCTGTAGAAACGTCCGAAAAGTTATCTATGGAGCGAAACATACAGTAGTACTTGTGCGAAAGGGTAATGATAATGATGCAATCTGGCGTGCTGGTGTTCCCGAGGGTAAAGTCATTTTAACAAAACTATCATTGTGGATGCCAGTAATGACTCCATCAATCACAACAAAAGAGCGATTACTATCATTCATGGAGGAAAATCATTCCTGAGCTGCTTATCAGTGACCACAGATACCATGGATTCTAATATTAATGGTACATTTACATGGCACCTGGCATCAAAACAAGGTGTTTCAGCCCCACGTCATATTTTTGTTGCGTTACAGAATAGGGATCGATTTAACTCTCAGGAACGCAGTCATATGATATTTGATAAGATAGGTGTTAATGAAGTCTCGCTAAGAATAAACGGACAACAGGAACCATCCGAGGATATACAACTTGATTACAACGCCAACCAAATAGCACATGTGTATCATCGTCTGTTGTCATATATGGGACGAGATCAGAATGTTGATACTGGTCTGCAAATATCACAGTTGGATTTTAAAAGTTTATATCCCATCTACTACTTTTCGCTGGAACATTTTGATTTAACAAAACAATCTGTCGTTGATATACATTTTAGAGCTCGTGTACCCGATCCTCCTGCTGGTGGTTATAGAGCGGTTGATGTCATTCTCAGTGACAAATCAATGCTACTCGAAGGTGTTGGTGGACGAATGAGAGTAGTCGATGCACCAGTGGAAAATATGTAATATTTTCAAACATGTAGTGTTTTCCAAAAACATGTAAGAATTAGATCAATCTGTTATTAATATAATGTCATATAGTCATATTAGTGTTACATTGACTCCCGGTCAGATTAAAAAATTGCAATCAGAATCAGCTAAAACAATGTGGAACCACGATAACGCTGAAACACAATCAGATGTCTGGTGGTCAGAATAAATAATCATTCACAACTCGTCAGACAAAACACTTCAATGATGCTTTCAAAGATAAAATGGTGTTCAGATCACACTCTCTGCAGCTGCGATCAAAAACATGATAAAATCAGGTGGTATATTTCCGTTGTTAGCTGCGTTACCAGCGCTAATTTCAGCAGCAGCCCCAGCGGTAGCGAAAGCGGCAGCGTTAGGCGCCGTTGGTACCGCGGCAGGAATGGCACTAAAGAAAGCAACTGGACAGGAATACAAAGAAAAGGGAAAGGGTCTAAGACTACCAGGAACTCCGTATTCATGGTACAAAGTAAGCGGCCTGAGAATACCTGGAACGGTTTACTAACTCCCATGTCAAATTTTGATTTACTCGACGCTGCTAAAAAACTAGCGATTAAAACTTTAGAGGTGTCTTTATGAAAGATCAGTTGCGGGCACAACCAAACAACGCTGAAACCGGTATCATTAATCTTGATAACAGCACCGGACCTGGAACCCACTGGGTTGCATGCGCGATTGATCCGCGTACAATCGTTTATTTCGATTCAGATGGGTTATCACCGCCTAAAGAATTTATGCGTTATATAAACTGCTTAAACACTTTTCATAAAATGAAGACTTGGTATTCCACGCTACCAACACAGAAAATGAATGACCTACCAATATGCGGTATAGAAGTATTAAATGTCCTCAACGCTATTTCATCATCGAGAAAACCACCTCATCAAGTCGTAAATGAATATACTAGTAGTCGCTTTTTATAGAGAAGTAATATAAAATAACATGGTTGATATTTGGGGACGATCTATCTCAATGTTGAAAAACCGACCGCGGAAATATCTGCAACCGGTGATATAAAAAAAAATAATCGAAGATGAAATATCCGAGATGTTGAACTTAGCAAGTGTTGATCCCAATGAAATAGTTGTATTTCAAGATCGTCAGGGTAAATTGAAAACGAGTAATGTTTCTCTGGATGATATTTTAGTTAAACAACGCAACGCAGTAGAAGATACT
Source organism: Unio delphinus (assembly GCA_029339505.1). NCBI lineage: Eukaryota > Metazoa > Mollusca > Bivalvia > Unionida > Unionidae > Unio > Unio delphinus. The sequence continues at coordinate 3,856,697 of JAQISU010000167.1, read as the reverse complement.
GTCGCGTTGTTTTCCAATCAGGGTAAACTCAAACCGGGTGTCTTCATGTCAACAATCACAGATAAAATATTAACACTCGATAACAATTATATATCCTTGGCGAATTCATTGAAATCACTGTTAGAATTTTTTGATAATCTTCCAGTGACCACATCGAAGCTCACAGAGATAAAAACTTTTATGTTGGAACTAGCAACACTTCAATCCAGATATGTAGATCACGTTGAAAAGTTTACATTATTTCATAAAAATATGATTGATAAATTTTTTTACAACCATGCTGGATAAAATTGACATAATACTCCCTGATATTAAAAAATCCATCGAAGCAGTCAAAGATGATTTTCTGAGGATGATAGCAATCATTGAAAAAACAAAAATTCCTCACGAAAAAAATAATATCATAAATAACGTGTACGTGATCCAACACGGATTATTTACGTGGACACATACAAACAGTATATTAAGTATCACTGCAACCGCCAAGGGTATTTATCGATTAACACTAGTATAACCAACTCAATTTAATATTTCATCAACGAGTTCATCTGGGGTCAACAATACGATATCAACGATCATCGACAAAGAAACAATGGAACAGTTCATGATAATAGCAATCGATGGTAATCCAGCTAGGGCATCGATAACATGGTATGTGGAATTCGTAGCCGATTTAAGTAAATAACTAAATTCAAATCTATTGTAATAAATCAAATGTCATCACAGCAATATCGCTATGATCAGGTCAGATAATTTCAAACTAAACTCAAAAACCTCAGTGAGGAGTATCAAGTAAAAAAAAAAAAAATACCGACAAAGAATCACCGCAGTTGATGTCACCGTGTACTCGGTGAGTGGTGTAATCACCGGAGCTGGTATTATACTCTCCTCGGTGACAATGATTGCTCCGATAGCTGTTCCAATTTGTATAGCAGCGGCAACAACAATCGCGGGAATTATTTCAATAATAACAAAAAAATATCATCATGCAGCCAGCGCAAACTACAAAATTACACAGTTAAATTTCATATTGTGTCCACTGCATACTCACAAGTATCCTCGATGATATCGTCGTAACTCGATGACACATTAATATCAGATAGTGAGTTTTACGCGATTGTACGTATTTATGACTCCGCGATGTCGAAATTAGAGCAGGATGATAATAATAATGACAACACCGCAAAATCTACGTCAACAAATAGCGGAAAATACCACAACATTGAAAACCAGCATCATCTCATTAACCTCAACTAATCCTGAATTCATTGTGAATTTCCCTACTCCGATTCCAGTGAAGGAGATAGCGTTAGCAAAACTACGAGTATATCACAGTTGGCCTTATATTAGGTCGGTAGCAATTGGTGGTCAACAACCGAATAATTCCTTGGTATTTGCGAATAAGAATAAAGAAGACGGGACTCCAGACAAGAACATTGTTTCGATACCATCTGGGTCATACCAAATTAAACAACTCAATAACGAATTTCAACGTAGAATAAAATCAATTACTGGAAATGAATCGAAAATCGCTATAACAGTTCGTGAACCAACACTATCATCTGCTATTGAGATAAACTTACCCAGTTATGTCGTAGAAATATATCAGAGTTCAATCAGAACGATACTAGGGTGGCCTGAAAAAACACCTCCACCTGAACCACAAAAATCTGATTATGTTTCCGACAAGGAAGATTATCACGGTGTTGATAATGAATTAACATATCTGTCATCGATATATGCTCTTTCTGGTCATGCAAAAATACTAATGAAAGCAATTTCAACAAGGGAAGAATCACGAATTACTAAAATATTTACAGAGATAAATACCGATTTTGAGCGATTTAGAAATAATCTTATAACAGCAATCAATACGATTCCTCCCTCGAGAGATAATGTCATCAAATACAAGGAAATATGTAATAAAATTATCTCCGACATGAAAACAGTTAATTTACGGATTATTCAAATTATATTAAGCAATGTTGACAGTATAAGAATAGCATTCGCAAACAACCATAATATCCGCGTAGAGAATATCCCTACATTTAAGTTTCCAGGCTATAATATGCACCTGAACTAAAGAAAGAACTCAATGATGCCATCGATGATGGTTTCAAAAAAATCCACGACGCATGGAAAAAAATAACACAACAACAAACAACTATCCTCAAACATAATAATGATCCAGATGGTGGTGGTAGGCATATTGCTCCGCTCAACGTCAATATATCCTCGGTGATTGCATTGAATTTAGTATGTGATGTTATCGAAGGCAGCAATCAAATAAACCTTGAACGATCAAATCAAGCTCAGCAGGGATATATTCTATATTCATTTGCACCAACAGCTCCTCTAGGGTTTCTAATCATTGAGGATCCCACTAATCCTGTCTATATGCGATGTCATAATAATTCGTTAACGAGAATTAATTTCAAACTCACTGACCAGTCCAATAATCTAATTGATTTACAAGGTGAGGTTTTACAAATTAGTCTGTTTGTTAAATCGTAGCAACTTTTATCGTAAAAAAAATTGTTAACCCCATAGCAGCAGCAGGGTGTGCGACAACAATTGTGGCGTCTTTTTTTCTTCGCCAATGAGCCTCTATAAAGCATTTACGAGGAAGCCTTAGTTTGCCAAATTGACGCTTTTTTTTCGATTTTGGAGAAGCCTCGGTTTGCCAAACCGACGCCTCTAAAAAGTTGTCTGATTCGCCCCTGCTGCTGCTTACTTACTTTTTTGGAACTGATTTGTCTAGAAACGATGCCAACAAATGTGTCATGAACATTATGGACATTTATTTTCTTTAGCTCAAAAACGTAACGTGCATTGGTGTCAAAATAGCACATCATTAGAAGCATAGCATTATTTCACAAAGTTGTCAGCCTTGTAACTATCTTCATGTTTAGCATTTATTTTATCCACTATAGAATAAGAAGATGAAACTGTCATTGATCATCTATCTTCAGAGTCGATGTTTGAGTTATCGAAGCTTTATTTTTGTTCCTTTCAAATTTCGACATAGAAGAATAAGAACAAACAAATATGTTGGCTAGATTCGTCAAATGAGAACAATATTATGTTGACTCTCTCTCTCTCTTTCTCTCTCTCTCTCTCTCTCTCTCTCTCTCTCTCTCTCGATCGATCGATCGATCGATAGATACTTGAGTTTTTAATAATAAAAAAAAAACATGCAGAAATGTTTTCCTTTACGTTCGCACATAAGAATTGCTACATGCATAAACGCGAAGGATCTCAGTCGAGTGATTCAACCAATACATGCGTGATTCTGGTTTGAGGTCTATTTTCACCTGTATTTCCAGTGACAATAAAACATCAGTTGATGTGAACTGAAGAGTACATAAATGCATTGATATTACAAATCATTGTCATTAGTCATCCAATCACCACTCCTCACTAAACTCTAGATTCTCATTTCCATCTTGTTTCACATTTGTATGATTCGCCATGAACCTTTTCCAAGCCGAAGATTGGTACTTTACATCATGCACCACGATACTCGATTCAGATACTTAATACAAGAAAGTATTCCTGTTTCAAATTACTAAACACTTTTACATTAGAATATCCTGAGAATTCATTGTGTTACGAAATGGAAAATGGGGTCCATTGTATGAAAGTAATCCATATATGGTACCAAAAAGTCTCGTAAATATTTTTGCGTTATGATTTCTGCTTCTAGATATTGATTAATTACTGGGTCATAAATATCTTCTCAACACCAGATCATCATAATCAACAATCACTATAATCTAACAAGGCTATACACAGATACGTAGATATAAATAGCACAGACCCTTGTTTTATTACATTATATAAAGCTGTGCGATCACTGGTCTTGCCATTCATCATCGACCGGACAACCCAGAAGAAAATCAGCCGATGCAAGCAGAGAAACTGAGGGAAGCTTTTTTTTTTGTCCTATTTATAAAAAGTTTAATACTTTATGGACCTAATGCCAAGTACATCGACAGGACGACGATCTCCTTCAGAATGGGAAAGAACCAATAAGAGATGATGAAAAATGTGGAAAAGACGAAGAGGACAGGATCAGAAGAAGGTGTGGGAGCAAGAGAGGAGGAACAAGAAAAATCTCGCGGCTCCACAAAATCTGGGTTCGGGTGTAAGAAAGACTGAGGCAAAGGGAGGAAGAAAAAAGGAGGAAGAAGCAGGGGCAGCATAAGCCAGTGCTATGTCAGTGCCGCCGATGCAAAGGCGGTAGGGAATCATTTTAGGCTCTCCGTATTTGTCAACCGATGTAAGAACTTAGAACAGATATGTTCTTGCTGTATAGACCGCCCAAGGGGTACACTTGTCTGAATACAGATAAACACAAAAATACTGGATAACAAGCAATGGCCCATTTTCAGAGTCACCAGTTCTATTAGAAAATCTATACTATTCAATCGAAGGCAATATGTGTTTTATTTTCGTGTTTGTTTGCACGTCTTTCAAAACTAAAGCTAAAGTCAACCGCTCCGGTGGCCTAGTGATTAGAGCGTCCCCGCGTAAGCGGGAAGTTGTGGGTTCGATCACCGTCTGAGTTATACCAAAGACTTACGAAATTGGTACTAACAGCTGCCTCGCTTGACGCTCAGCATTAAGAGGTTACTATTAGCACTGGTCACACTAGTGTCAGGATAATGTGACTGGGTGGGTCATCATGCTACATGTCTGCGGCATAATGCCCCAGAGCTAGACATCACGATAAACGGACTCACTGCAGACATCGTAGCGATATGACTGAATTTTTTTAAAAGCTACGTTAAAAGTCCTAATCAATCAAACAAACAAAACTACATCCCTGCCCAAATGTAATAAAATATAAACACGTCTGTGAGTAACATCAGCGCATACATTCTTAACGTTTTTATTGGTTAATAAGTGTTGGATTTGGTAACCCAAACGGCGTGTTGATCGTATACTGTGTCCACTTTTAACATCACATTTCGTTTTTTCTCCAAACAGTCCCATAATATTAAACCTATGGACGTTTTGCAGATTAGATTTCTCATACTCGCTAGACAGTCTCAAAATAATGGTAATTTCCTATCCCGAATTATTACTATTTTATATTCTGAGATGGAGCAGTGGTATTTCTGTATCTTAAATTAATATCGCATAAGATAAGTATTATTTATTTCAAACTGCATAGTCCATGCATTTAAATTAAAATATCAATATAAAAGTAATTGAAACATAAAAGATCGTATTATATTATCAAAGTTCATTCAGGATTCTGAATGATATATTAAAAATCTTTTTCCAGACTTTCGAAGAACATATGCATAGATTTTCAAGACCTATTTTCGGTAGCACTTTGGATGCAGGCTATGTTATATGAGAAAACAATGGATGCAAACTACTACAATGTTTAATGATGAAATTAACTGAATGGATCGTCAAAAGAAAGAAACCAGGAAAACTCAACTACAGCTGAATCTAACAACCTTGGACAATTATTTTTGTGATTATGTTAAGAAATTAAAATGTTTGGGTTTATTTAAATTTTCATAGACATTTTAACCCCTCAGGGTAATCTGCTCGATTTTTTCCCCAAACTTTCAAGGCCTTGAAAAAGCTACCTCTATTTTTCCCAAGCTGTTAAAGACCTTCAAAGACCTATGAACCCTGCTTGAGCACAATTAGGCAGGCACATATACAGCAATGAACTGTGTCCAGCATGCAGCAATGTTAAGAATGTTGATGTTGTTGCTGTTATTGTAAGGTTTAACGCCATTTTTAAGCACACGACAGGGATATAAATGGTGGCCAGTATTAATGGGGAGGAAAACCAGGAGAGAAAAAACAACGAAAGAACCACCGACCCACGAGAAGCTACTTGGAAGCTTTCTCACATTGGCCGAATCTGAGACTCGAACCAACGCAGACAGGTGTGATGGCAGTGATCAGGAACGGAGAGCGCTTAAGACCACTTGGCCACTCGGGGCCCCCATGTTAGGAATGAAACTGTGTTTGACACTTAAAGATTAATTTGCTCCATTTATCAATAAGACGATGTTTAACGTATGTCAAAGTTTCACAGAGATTTCAAGACAATTCATATTATCAGATATTTTGTCATCATTAAGAACACATACGGTACTTTCTAATTACGTCTTCAAATCCGAATACACAATAGTTTACAAACATTTTAGAGACACGGTTTCGTCTTGGAAGGCTTAAGAGAAAAGAATGACTGTTATTAAAACCAAAAACTAATTTTCTTTTGCATACTTTCATCAAGGTCTGTTTACAGAGGAGGGCAATGGGATGTGCTGCAATGATATTTTAAATACTCTAATTTTTATATTCAAAGAACGATTTCGACATTTTCGTAGAAGCACGTGTCTTCAAGGTTTCATCATATCTTCGTCATCTAAATAGAGTTTAAAAATATTACCCAAATTCATATAACTGTTGACGTAGGTTGTTGTTGTTGTTGCTGCTGCTGCTGTAGGGTTTAACGCCATTTTTTAGCACACGATAGGCTATACATGGCTCCACTATTAATGGGTGAGGAATAACAAGGGAAAACCACCGGAAAGAACCACCGACCCACGAGAAGCATTGACATAGGTAAGAACATGTCCGTTAAGATGTACACAGAGAAAGATGGTAATTTAAAAGAAGAAGTCTGAAAAAGCACGATTTTTGTGTAATATCATTCTCAAATGCATATTGTTCACAATCTTTAAAAAGTTCCCTTAATTTGTGACAGAAAGGCTATAACATAAGCAAAACTTTACTTGCTTTAGAAATGATACATTTGAAGTCAAATATAGCCCCGAGTGACACTGAACCAATTTACGATTGACTTCGTCTATGTATATCATGAAAAAGAAAAGGGAAAGAACACATCTCTAATGTCTAACACATTGGTTACATGGAACGAGCTGGATACTTCACTTCTTCAACACAGATAGTACAACTGCTTTCCATACCAGACAACTAAAGGATGAACTATCTAAACAGGTATTTGAATATCAAACAACGTTTATTGGGTGTCCGATGACTGGCCTTATCAAATGCCTTACTAGTGTCGAAAAACGTGCAAACACAGGGCTGAAATGTTCTACATAATAGCAGACGTTTCTATCAGTGACACAGAGGCAAAAAGTCCGCTGAATGTTGCTTTTGAAAACCAAGCTAATTATCAATTATTAAGATTGTGAATTCACGTCGTTGTAGTATAATATATTGAACACATTCTGAAAATAATCATTTGTCGCAAGAGTCTATGTATTTTTCCCCGCCAGGTTACCACATTTACTTCTTAGCATAATAACCTTTGAGAAATCATCTGGAACAAAGTTCTGTATAAATATATAATAAATTAAAATCATCAAAAGCATATGAAGTATTTTTTTCTCAAAATTTAAAATGTTCTACACATGCAAAAATATTTGATCCTGGACATTTACCCACTTTTTGTTTAGCTGTGGCACGTTTGATCTCAGATAATATTAGGTCAATAACAACTAGAAAGGGCCTTAAATGCTGAAAGAGTGTGTGTGTGTGTGTGTGTGTGTGTGTGTGTGTGTGTGTGTGTGTGTGTGTGTGATGGATTTGTAACGTAGTTTTATCAAGGTTTAAGTGATATCGCTACTAGTACTAACCCCTTAATGTTGAGCGCCAAGCGAGTCAGCGACTAATACCATGTTTAGAAGTCTTTGGTATTCGAACATGCCACCTCCCGCATCAGAGGCTGACGTTTTTGCGGTGTCCTAAATGCTGAAATAACTGTTTATGCGAATCGTTTTAAACAGGACTGAGTAACACTTCAAAAAGATATTTCCACAAGTTACATGTTATTTTGGCAATTATTCACAGATTGGTAACACGTTGTAAGTTATCTCGTAGTATTTTGTTGAACTTACTTCCAGAATTAATGTCGGTTTAAATTTTCAAATAATTTTACTGCATACGTATCTGTTCTGTGTTTAAATTCTTCCTTCTTCCAAACCTTAGAGCATAACTGAGCTATATAGTTTATCGCATTTGGTTACTGAGGGTCCATGATGCGGTTGACCTTTATTACGTGACAAAAGGTAAGCATTTCGTGCAATTCTTTGACACGATCACTCTAGGTTGTAATAACCAGATAACGAAGTCTGGATTTGTAATGATAAAATGGGGATTTCTGCATGCTTTGCTTCAAACTTTTTAAAATCTGTTAAAAAAAAGTCCCTTTTGGATCCTAATTTCAAAAAAACATTTCGACTAATCCTGAAGTTTTGGGTACAAAAAGTAGAAACGTTCGAAAATACCCAGTATCGATTCCGAAATACTCCAAAATGTGCAGACAACGTTTGAAAAAATAAAATCTATGCTAGGTATCTGCTGGCGTGCTTTTTATATAATATTTGCAAAAGTCCTCATTGTTGTTATTATTATTATTATTATCTACAAAAGTTTTCTGCACATTCTGGAATATTTCGGACTCAATATTATGTATCTTCGAAGTTTTCTGCACATCACTTTTGATTTTTTAAGTATTTATCAAACTGGACATTTCTAAACAAGGTTTTTACTGTAGCTGCATATAATCCATGAATGTTTCATATGCAACTGCATATTACTGCCATGACCATTACAGATCGCATACCACCTCTCCGGTGGCCTAGTGGTTAAAGCGTCCGCCGCGGCAGCGGGAGGCCGTGGGTTTGATCTCTGGCCGAGTCATACCAAAGACTTTTTTATAAAAAAAAAAATTGGTACTAACAGCTGCCTCGCTTGGTGCTCAGCATTAAGAGATTAATGTTAGACTGGTCGACCTAGTGTCAGGATAATGTGCCTGGATGGGGCATCAAGCTACATGTGTGCGGCATGATAATCCCGTGCTGAAAATCAATCACTATTAACTGCCACACTGCAGACATCGTAGCGATATGACATATACATTGTTAAAATTAAGTTTTAAAAAATTCCAAATTGCACACACACACACACACACGGGCCGATAACCAGGCTACTGACAATCCGGAAAAATATCATTCGGTATACTTTTTCTTTTTATGTTGTGCTCCTTGTATCCGGCTTGCCCAATGGATGTTGCTGAAACTGTGATATTTTTCCACTTTTTAGGATGTGACCCACTCATTTGTTAACGATGAAATTGATTGCCATGGCAATAAAATAAAACTAACATATTTCTCTAGGAAAGGATGGCCGTTCAAGGGCCTCCAATAACAATCAACGAATTAATACAGGTATCGTCATCTTCATCATCAGCAATACGAAATCATCATCATCATCATCTGTATCGAGTACCTCGCTTATAAATGTGTATAATCGTACTGCGGTAAAATTTACAGAATGTGTAACTTGCAGGATGCTAATTTTATAAAATTAAAAATTAATTTATACAATATTAAGGCAGATTTAAAAGCGGAAAAGTACTGTGTCTAAATCTGGGTATAGTTGATTCCTCAAAAGACGAAATGTATCAAGGATGTCAATCTTTAATTGTATTCGGGGAATATGGCATGTGAATCTCCCAATATCCATTACGTCTCAAGATTTCAGTGTTGTTCTTGACAGGGCTTATATGTTTCTGATGATCACCTATTCCAGAGATGTGCTTTTGATGTTAAAACGAACCATATGTTGTATTTCGAATTATTTTTTTTTATCAAGACATAATGATCAATAAGTCTCCCGAGTTTTACAAATATTTATAAAAGTCACTAAAAGAAATGTTGACTGGAAATGTAACTTTCTGTTGTTGGATTAGGGCATGCTGCAAAATATGTCCCATCAAATGAACATTATATTTATTTCAATGCAACACCATACAGCAATCCGTGCTCATTACATTTCTCAAAGGAATGTTACCAGAGGGATCCTAAAAAATAGAACCTCTAGGATATACGAATGCTAAGCCTAGACTAAAAGTTGAAACTGTTCGGTGTTCCAGACATACCATTGTATATTTTAAATCCTGGTAAAGAGTGTCAAATGTACGAGTTATGAAAATAGGCAGAAGGCCGATTAAGTGCTAATAAAAAATATGACAGCCCGACACCTGATCGTACTGATGAAATAAGTAAATGTTTTTTTCTTCTTCAAGATTACAATTTAAATAAAGTCACCACTGTCCTATGTGTAACTGAGATCTGACTTTAATCAAATGGAAGCTTTGCTAAAAGAAATAATAATAATAAGATTATCAACCTTTGACAAGGTCGTGTTTCGAGAAAAAATTTTTAAATAATTTAAGAAAAAATATTTAAATAATTATTTAAAAATACAACCTTTCAGTGTATGCATGTTACACGTAAAATGTATGAATGGAAATCTGTAATGATTGGAACTGATATAAAACTGTCCCTTGGGCAGTTTAAATAGCAGCGATTAAAAGAAAAGAGATTCGATATAAAATCAAAGTTTCACATTAACTGGCTGACAATAGAAATTGGGGGAAGTGACTATTGACCCCGCCCATTTGCCCCAATGTGCAATTTCTCCCTGTGATATGCCTTATTATCCCCTGGACAAGACCTTTTTTCATATTCTGGTCTGCATAATATTTAGAGGTTAGAATTAAGTACACAAACATAATGGCAGTTTAACAAATTACCAGTTATTCCTTATCATTGCACTTATCTTGTGAAAAGGACTGGCCCTCTGACATAATTCAAAGAAACCATGTGCTACAAAGTGTGTATGTAAGCACCAGAAATTCATTGGCAAATAAACGATGCCGAATTTTGTTGTAACTTCGAGGCCAAAGACTTCAATTTAAGAGTTCAAATCTGCAGTCAAACGTTACCGTACATGTATGTGGCCATTGTTTTCCCACATTTTATATCCCACCCTATTTCCTTTAGTTTAAGTGTTAAGATGTAACACTGTTTACTGAATTAAATATTTATTTTGAATTAGTTTTTTAGCGGCATATATACTGCATCATATTTTTTTTTTATTTCTTCTTTTAATTTAGTCATGGTAATGAAACTTTACATATATGGCAGAGGAATGTCAGGTGTTAACTGGCCGAGTTTTTGGGGTGGGACGGAAATGGATATTTTGTTTGCAGAGAAAATTATGCAGCCTTCATTGTGATAATTGATGGGTTTTAAACTAATTGGTGACAATTTTTTTTTACAAGAAGTACTTCTGTAGTAGTTAAACAATCTGAAATTTACGTGAATAATGTTTAATCTTAAACTATTTACTGAAGACAAAAACTGTCCTGTGATATTAATTATTTCTTCACTTCAATATTCACAAGTGATAAAATAGAATATGACATCTGTGGACTGCACACTTGATAAAAAAATTATATATGGATTTTCTTCTTCTGAGAAATGAAAATTGATATATTGAAATAATCGGGAGTTAACTGCGAAAAATCAAGAGAGATATTACGAGATACCTTATCATTGCATTTATCTTGTGAAAAGGAATTTGTGAATTATGAAACTGGAATTTATTTTCTTTCTTTCTTCTCCCGGCTTGAAAGTTAACATATATGAACTGTTCGGGTTTGTGGAATTTCAGTCAGGGCTAGTGAGTTTATTTAAGTCATCAGCCCGGGGCCTGTGCTTAAAACATTTCTTTCAGCACTGACCAGTACAGTACGTAATCTATTTTAATAAAGCATGTATATACTTATAGATTTGTCAATACGCTAACTGTAGCATGCATGTAAATACACTGTAATTGAATCATAGAAAGGAAGCTTCTTAATGTTAAATTAATTACGTATGATTTCCTCCTCGCAGATTTATTTGTGGGGTGTTGTTTTTTTTTGTGTGTGAAAAATTACTTCCGATGAAAACCGTTATCAATGGCCTTCCTCGCTTGCCATGTTTCTGTTTGTATACGAGGACTGGCTAGTATGACATCACGAGACCCCGTGATCTGTCGTCTCATTAAAACTCGGAAATACTCGGCAATTTACTCGCAATATAATCAATATCCGCACACGATATTATTTTTTTTAAACATTATATTTGAATTAGAATTTGTAAAGAATTACATTTATAAAATAAAAATTTTCATTTCTAGTCTCCTTTAAATTGAAGCTGATATTTTGAAGTTATCATATATATATATATATATATATATATATATATATATATATATAATACATGTAGACAGATATTTAGACTAGCAAGACAGGATACAGATATAGTTAGAAGGGCAAGTGGGGAAGTATATGCTTATGTTTTTATATCATCCAGTATTCACCTTGATATCAGTAATATGCATGCAAACAATCTTTGACAAGCTTGATTTTATCCTATAAGCATCAACATCCTGTAATAAGCATACAAACAATGATAAACACCACTTGTGGATGCTAACTTCCCATTTTCTAATTGTTAGAGACAACCTTTTATTTCCAAACACACCTGTGAAAGAAATATCACAAGTTATTTTAATAAGAATTATCACCTTGTCACTTGAAACTTTTGACATGCATCAAAACAATCTCTGACAAGCTGATTGTTTAGAGTTGGCAATCTTGGCACATTTCTGATCAAAACCTGTCCCTGGATGACTGACCATGGATGACTGTCCATCGATGATTGCCCATGGATGAGTTAGGACTTACAGGTTGGCAAATTCCATAAACTCACAGTACAGCTGTTATGAGTACAATATAACTGAGAAGTAAAAACATAAATATTGCTTTCCTTTTTTTTTCTTCAGTATTTGCTCTAAATAATAACTATTCATGAGATTGCACCTTACTTGACTGCAAGACTCCATGTAGTTTTTGTTAACTAGGAGGCAAAGGCAATAAATCTCATTGTATTCATCATTGATAGTAATACTAAGCTCTATTTATGCTTCATTTATTTATGCACAGGAATAATTACTTAAGATTGATTTCATGGATTTCGAACTTGACCCAGCGTCACAAATATGTGTTTTATGGCAAAAGCTAAAAGAGTCGTATACATTTATTTAACCTTAGAGTTTCATTTATAAAAATTTTCAAAAACGTTGAAATTGTATCATAGCAGACACGTTATGCTTTGCCATATTAGGATTCTGGCCATTCCCAAAAAATGTCCACATAACATAAATGAATACAAATTGTATTAAAAATTGAAAATGTACAGTAAAGTATATATTACAGAGAAATATTTTTCAATCTATGAATTTATTTGTGAGGTTTAAATAAAAAAAATCAAAATCAGAAATCCATGCACAGATTTCATCAACAGTATATCTGTCATCCATCTGAAAAATATCAAGGATAAAATATTCTAGAGCTAAATTCATATTCATCTGATCAGAAGCAAGTATTGAATAAACAGTTATAGACCAAGAATGCATTCTTGTTAGATTTGTACACCCTAACCATAAATGTAAAAAAACGTTGAAATATTCAAAATATTTTACATATCACAGAGCCATACTGCATGCATTTGAATGATGCAGCTTTAAAAAGTAAGCATAAAAACCGTCCTGTTTCCCACTATTCTTTATAACTATGAAAATGGGCAGGTCTGCAGACAAAAATTAAAAGGTTTACTTGTCTGTATAAAAAGACCCACTCATCTATATTTTCATAGTTATATAATTTGTAATATTATTATAAGAGGAATGCTCATACTATGTGCAGTGATTTGAGGGTCACTTTATGCAATGGCAGGGTGGGTTGCAGTAGATGACTTGTGATTGAATGTGGTAACATTTTAAATAAGACATTATTGCAATAGGTAGTATATTGATTTGCTTTGTAAAGTTGTCAAAGTTGCTCAATTTTTCTTCGTGTTTTTTGTTAATGCAGTATGGTATTGGAATCATAGGTGAATCCCTTTTAAAAGATAAACTGGCAGTTTCGTTGTTGAAGAATCATCAGATAAAAACAACCTCATTGTTATTGTCTTTTTATGGTATTTTAGCTGACCAATGTTGGAGTACCCTTGGACCAGGTGACATGGTCCCGAGTAACCTTGACTTCTGACAAGTGGATTGCGGTGAGGCATGGGAATAAAGAAGACAATAAAAGATCCATGGTGAGGTTTATTAATTCAATTTATTTTATTTTATTATAACCATTTTATTCACAGTTCTGATAAAAAAAGGACAAATCAATGCTGCTTTACAAATAAGCAAAGAAGAAGACGAGATTGGTACAATACAGCACTTATCATGCTTATTGCACAATTTGTGGACTTAGACTAGTTAAAGTGAGGCTGAATATAAATAATTTGTCAGCATGTTTTGTCTTTGTATTCTGGTTCAGATCCATATGGATTTTATGCATTTTTACTTAGTATTTTGACCTGTCGATCCTGGTCAATAGTATAAAAAAAAGTACATTATGCATTTTTACTTAGTATTTAGAACTGTAGATCCTGGTCAGTATAAAAAAAAAAACAACAGAAAGTACATTATGCATTTTTACTTAGTATTTTGACCTGTAGATCCTGGTCAGTACAGTGCAACCCTGCTATAATGCACTCCGCTATAACGCGAATTCGAATATAACGCGGTCGTGGCGTGGCTTCTGAATTTTTTGTCGTATATTCATTCGCACATGAAAAAATATTTCAAATATAATACGATTGGCACGAAATTTAACTTCTGAAATTTAACAATTTCACCATGTTCGTGAAGTGTTATGCCAAATGAAACGTTATCGGAAATGTTACTTGCTACTGATCCATGAGTAAAGCCAGTAAGTCATCTTTGTGATTGTCTTCAATTAAATCTGTATACAATTGTTGCACAAAATATACCCGACATCAGTTTTTTTTTCACTGCATACATATACACAACCATGCAGAAAGTATGAAAAATAAAGTGCAAAACATTTATTCTAGGATTGCGTACGGCTTCGCCAATGTCGCAAACTGCAATTTTTTTTCCTTACTGGCTGCAAAATATACCATCTGGTGACTTTTTTATTGGCGACATTTTTGGCTGTTTAAACTTGTATATACAACCATTTGTTTGGAGTGGAGAAATTCAGAGGCCCCATGCAAGGTAACCGCAAACTTGATATAAAATGCACTGAAATTTATCTATTGTTACATAAACAATTTCTTTGTCTATGCTGACAAACCATCAAAACATTGTGTTGTTACATCATAATCTGCTTATGCTGACATCGAGCATGAGTACTGTATGTTTTGAGATATCTGCTTTTTTTGTTGTTGACATTCTGGTAGCGGAGATCAGCCGGAAGAAGAATTGTCTCGTACCGGTAATTTATCTTTGTTGGATTTTCGGCCGCTCGCTAGTAATTAATATATTCACTTAGACTGATATTTGTATGTGGATGGTAGGTAAAATTCCTCTTCTTTCCATTCAGTATTAAATCCTTCAGAACACCCACATTTTTTTAAAAATAATCCTTGTCATCAGACTAGAGCACATATGTCTCTATCATACGTTGACCCTTTGTTAAATTTCTGACGCATGAGTGCAAGACAGCATCACTCCGCTACCACAAATTTAAAAAAAAGTTATAAAAGAAACATCTTGTAGTCTATTCAGTAGGCAGGAGGAACTGTAACTACAATTGACCAAACGACAGCCACTTCATTTTTAAAAATGAACCCAGATAAAATAGTTTGCTGAAATTTCAAAGGAAACTGATTACCTTTGAAGCACCGATTGTTATGAAAACGCACTCTGCGAATGGAAAAAAATTTGTCTCAATCATACAATACAATTATTTGATGTTGCCGCCACAATAAGAAATGGGTATTTGTTTGGTTCTCCAAAGCTATCCTTTAGCGGTGACTTCAATAATGCATGCACCCGTCATCAAAGAAAGTAGACTACACTCTTTCAATAAAAAGAAAGAGCTTTTATTCAAAGGATGTCAGTACAAAAACTTAACTAAAAATGATGGAATCTGGTGGATTTTGTGTTTTCCAACGTGACTGGAACACATTAACTGTGCTGTGAAAGTTTCCTTTTTGTTGGGAAACTTTATGCTTACGAGCGCTACCAAAGGCGGCTTAAAATGCAAACTAACTTTTACCGACATGGGACATACTGGAAAGTAAATGTGTTTAGTCATTCGTAACGTGAGTGTGCTATGTTTTTCCACTGATTTCAGACCAATATGACCTGTGACAAAGTTATTGAATATTTTAAAGCACTGTGTGTGTGCATATTTTCTATGGAATCACTTATTTTGTGGATTTAATGTATATGATGAGGTTCGTAGGCAAGTACATGGTGTTGATATCTACTTATGCTATACAATAAACATGTATATATAAACAATAGTCACGTATATGTACCAATTCGTGATTCTGTAAATAAAGTAAACTATTATATATGTCCTCACTAAAGGTGTATTTCTCATTTAATATGCATCAATTTAAGATGGTAACTGTGCCGATGAAGCACGTATTTTACCAGCTGCATTTATTACCTACACCCCCACCCCTACCCTGCGCAATTGTTTGGGGGTACATGCATTATTTTCTTCAGCTAACTGACCTGGCTGCTTATAACATGGTTCGGTCAATAACGCGGTCGAGTTCTTTGGCTCCCAACTACCGTGTTATAGCAGGGTCACACTGTATTTAAAAACATAGTAAAATTATGCATTTTTACTTACAATTTAGAACTCTGGATCCTGGTCAGTAGTAAAAAAAAGAAAAGAAGGTACATTATGCATTTTTACTTAGTATTTTGACCTGTAGATCCTGGTCAGTAGTCTAAAAAATGAACATTTTGCATACAGTGTACTGTAATTATGGCATTTAACATATTCATCTTTAGAATATATTTATGTTGACCTCTCATATTACTCATATTATTTTCAGACGATTTATGAACTTTTTTGATACTGTTATTTCTTGTCTTTCCTTTAGTTATCATTTTTTATGTGTATCAGTTTAAACGTCAATCCATCACTCATATTTTAATATCTGGAACATAGCTTATAAAGATGTATCTTTTAAATTTGGCATATGTATTATATTCCAGATAGGCTTTTAAATTTGGCATATGTATTATACTACAGAAAGGCTTTTAAATTTGGCATATGTTTTACACTCCAGATAGGCATATGTATTACACTCCAGATAGTCTTTTAAATTTGGCATATGTATTATACTCCAGACAGGCATATGTATTATATTCCAGAAAGGCTTTTAAATTTTGCCTATTATTATACTGCAGACAGCTTTTAAATTTGACATATGTATTATACTCCAGATAGGTGTATGTATTATACTCCACATAGCCTTTAAATTTGTCATATGTATTATACTCCAGACAGGCTTTCTGCTCTTAATATTTTTGCTTCAGTTTCAGTACTTTGTATGTTTTTGTCATTTTGTCCATCCATCCATCCATTCATCTGTCCATCCATTCATCCATCCATCCATCTAGTATTCACACTTTCATTTACAGGGAAAAACAATCCACCTCACAAACTATTTTAGATATTTCAGGAAGATTTGACTCGTATAAGAGTAGATGTGTGTATGCCTTTTACTATACAGTGGTTTTACTAATTTTTCTGGTTCCTGTTTTCAAAGATTGTGTTGTTGAACAGGAAAATAAATCAAGGCCCCAAAATAAAATTATCAGTGTGTGATGCAGACACCTTTCTTGACGATACATTCAAACAAAATACTCAAAACACTTTCAAATCTTCATTACCATAATTTTGTAATATTAGCTTTTACATGTGGTTGTTCTACTTTAACCTGTTTAAATATGTATGTATATCATTCAGTATCCACTTACTGCTTTATCTCAGTATGCTGTGAGATCAGCAAGGATAGGGAGAAATGAGAAAAAGTATCAAATATTCAAAGACTCATTACTGAAAATGAAAGATAAAAATAATAAATTGTACTCATTTATGCAAATGAGATTTAACAGTTATTCAAATCATTCTTTTATTTAAATGAATCTTCTACACATTTTTTTTAGAAATATTAAATGTTTTTTAGTTTTGCTTTATACTATTTGCACTTCATCACTTTAAATATTTTGAAATCTGTTCATGTGTCTGTTCATTCACACACTTTCATTTCTGTGCAGAGCTCATGTCAATCACACACCTGTATTCTTAATCATCCCCCTCATCCCAAAGTAATATCGTTTAGGCGATATGTAGCTATAGGTATGTCTGACTGTCTGAAGCATACATTTAAAACCTGGTACATATGTCAAACAAGTTTTTTTTCCAGCTGCTTGTCAGGTGACAGATTTCATATCCATTGAGACCCCAAGAATGTATATTGGAGTCTTTTCCTAAGGCTACTTCAGGGTCATTACATTGTTCTAGTGGTTGGAGGGGGGCAGCTATTCCCAAGTCAGACTAGCCCAAGCAATAAAAACTCATGGTTGGACAAGTGCAATTCCTTGGAAGTATGTGAATTGTTATATAGAAAATGAGCATAAATTTGAATTTTGAGACCATTTTACCCACAACATTCTTGGCAGGCCATGAGTCAGAATTTGAATTCTTGCCTTCTTTGGCTGGAGGCTATTTCTCCTTGAACACTTTAAATCAAAATTGTGAAAAAATAGGTAATGAAAACATTTCAGCACTAAATTGAATTATTTTAACATTGAATGTGAGTGGATTGAGTTAATGACATTCCTACATACTTTGTCTTGTACATTGTAGGCACTTGGTACAAAAGATGGCACCGATGCAGGTATACCTGTAAGTTCTTGGATTTTACAAATACCATGGGCAGGGTGGTGAATAATTTGAGAAATATCTTAGGTTGAAAACTTAGTTCTTGCAACTTAAAATTGCATCTGAACATTTTGACCAGTCAGTTGTTTTTCTATGCTGCATACCCAATTGACTGAGTGATTTTTTTCAGCAGTAGACATATGTTATTGAAAATTGTGAAAGCTTATTTTATTTTGAATATGTCCTTTCAGCGATTGAAAATGCAGATTAATGAAATGGAACTTAAAATGTTTAGTGTGTAATATAAACTTTTCACATGTTGCAATCACATACCACACTAATTTTATACCTATAATTGCACCAAACTAATTTTATCCCTATAATTGCACCAAACTAATTTTATCCCTATAATTGCACCAAACTAATTTTATCCCTATAATTGCACCAAACTAATTTTATCCCTATAATTGAACCAAACTAATTTTGTACCTATAATTGTACTAAACTAATTTTATCCCTATAATTGCACCAAACTAATTTGTATCTATAATCACACCAAACTTATTTTATACCTATAGTCAGACCAAACTAATTTTATACCTATAATCGCACCAGACTAATTTTGTACCTATAATTGTACTAAACTAATTTTATACCTGTAATTGCACCAAACTAATTTGTATCTATAAGCACACCAAGCTTATTTGGTACCTATAGTCAGACCAAACTAATTTTATACCTATAATCGCACTGGACTAATTTTGTACCTATAATTGTACTAAACTAATTTTATACCTGTAATTGCACCAAACTAATTTGTATCTATAAGCACACCAAGCTTATTTTGTACCTATAGTCAGACCAAACTAATTTTATATCTATAATCGCACCAGACTAATTTTGTACCGATAATTGCACTAAACTAATTTTATATGTATAATTGCACCAAACTAATTTGTAACTATAAACACATAAGTCTAATTTTATACCTATAATCACACCAAACTAATTTTATACTTATAATTTCACCAGACTAATTTTAAACTTATTATTACATTAGACTAATTGTATTACTATAAACACAAGAAATCTTAGACTAGCAGGTTTCTCTCTTAGCATACTTTCATTGTAGCATCATCTTTTCCCTAAGCAGAATAGTATAAGGAAATAATATCCACATTATGTGATTATGAGGCTTTAAATTCTAAACTTCTTTACTTACTCTTCTTCTGATAAAAGGAACAAAGCAAGAAAGAGGCTAGAAGAAGTACTGTATATACTTGCCTATGGGATGAGCCCAACTGCAAACTGCGCCAAACCAGATTTGCTGTTGTATAATATGCTGGCAGATATGTGTCTGTGCAGTTTGTTTGGGATAATCAGTTGACCAAACAACATAGATCTTTATTTGCAGGCATGTTATGCTATGCCAGTTCATGATCTTGGTTGTTTACAGTTTTACTAGACTCATAGTAATATATATGGTAGGTGAGAAAATGAAAGGGAAATAAGCTGTTTTCTTCATATTCTGAATATAGACCTTCTGATTAATGATAATCATAGATGACCAAAACTGATCTGAGAAAGGAACAAAATCATGTAGATGAAAGTAAGAGAAATGAAAAGTGCAAAATAAGTGGCTTAAGTGACGAAGAAGTATAATCTTCTGCGGTACTAGTGGAAAATACCAATATCTAGCAGAATCAGGGGAAAAAAATTTCAAAATGATATGGTAAAATAGAATTCCAATCCCTAATCCATCCTTGCAGACCCATAGAAAATACCTAGATCTTGCAGAATCAAAAAGCAGAGATATGCAAAATGGCATGGTAACCAGAATCTCAATCCCCCTTTCCATGGCATGACATTGCAGCAAATAAAGTTTATCCAGACAGATCTTGGAATTTTTTTCCATTTTGAAATTTCAATAGAAAATATATTCAGAAGCTGGGAAAGTAATATCAATTGCCAGGCTGGGTAAGTGGGAAATAAATTCTCAATCATTCATTAACAATAGACAACTTGTAGAGTGATACAGCTATCTTAGGCTTAATACATAGATGATGCAAGGTAAACAGTACTAGATTTGAAATTTATTCATAAAATTAATACTAAAAATACCTGTTCATTAAAAAATTACAAGCAAATTTTGAAAGTGACTGTACATTTTACTTTTGTTTAAACCTGATAGGTGGAGACTAAATTTACTTTGATGTACAAGCTCTTGCCACGTCTTTGATTTTGGTCTTCCTTATTGTAGGTAACAGTTCTTAGTCCAAAGGATGGCAGCATTTCCTATGCCGGCCAAACTACTGCAGACTTTGTATTGATGAATCCATCTGAGCCTGTTATAGCTCTTAAGGGTAAGTTTCATTGTAGCTAGAACAAGGTCTTTTCTCTTTACTTGAAATAATAAAAAAACCAATTACTGTATACCTAGAACTACTGACATATTAGGCTATTGTCAGACTTGATATATTTGTTTTGCAGTGGTTGGTCAGAAACTTTTATGTTTACTTGAACTCCTAAGATGACTAAGAATTGTAGAACCAGATTGGCTGATACATTAGGTGATTGCAGAGCTGGATTTATTCAGTTTTCTTGATGTCGTATGTAAGGCAAGCAGAGTAGATCAAAATCTACTGGTACCTTATGATATGGCAGGTCAGGATTCATTCAGATTTCTTGATGTTATATGCGGATCAAGCAACGTAGACCCAAATCTACTAGTACATTATGCTATGGCACATCAGGGTCTGTTTTCTTGAAATCATAAGCAGACCAACAGTAGTACATTATGCTATGGCAGGTACATTATACAGCATCGCTAAGTTTTTTTAAAGTGAGAATGCTTTTGATATAGCTGAAAATAATATACTATGCCAAGTAGAGGTCTTCCTCTTCCAGGAAATGATAAACCATGTGACAACCCTTAGATTGAGCCACAGGTGTGGTACATGGTCAGTAACAGAGTGTGGTTATTTGATCTTGCCACACAATTGATATGTGTTCATTTGTAACCTTTTATATATTTCACCAACTGTATGATCAGATGGCCATGAGTTCTAAAGTGCTCTTTGTTACGGATGACTGCCATCTCAACTCTATCTGTGTGGGTTCGAGTCTCAGATTCAGCCAATGTGGATATGTGAGAAAGCTTGCCAGTATCTTCTCGTGGGTCAGTGGTTCTTTCTGGGGATTTTCCCAGGTTCTTCATCCACCATTAATACTGTCCGCCATGTATAGCCTATTGTGTGATGAAAAATGGCATTAAACCCTACAACAATAATAACAACCAAATGTATGATGAAAATGTTACAAAGCTCAAGCTCAGTATCTAAATAAGCATTAGCATATGACAGGAAAGGAGTCAGATGATATTTTTGATGACTAGATCATGATGATTTACTAGACAATCCAGGATTTCAGAATTTTGTCAGATATTTAAGATGAATATTTGTACTTTGTACCAGATGACATATGGTGGTGACATTTTAGGATACTCAGAATTTAAAAAATTGGGATTAAAACTTCAGGCTTGTACACAATTTACCTTTGATTGGGTAGCCAGGTGAACATTCATAACCTATAGATACCTGATAGAGATAAACTAAAATTCTGACTGTGTTACCAAGTAGTAAAGGCCAGATGCTATGGTAGATCAGAGTCTGTTTTGTTTTTTAAACTCATAAGTAAAAGAAGCAGTGTAGACATTGATCTGCTAGTACATTGTGCTTTGGAAGTTCCAGATCTACTGGCACATTGTGCTTTGGAAGTCCCAGATCTACTGGCACATTGTGCTTTGGAAGTCCCAGATCTACTGGCACATTGTGCTTTGGAAGTCCCAGATCTACTGGCACATTGTGCTTTGGAAGTCCCAGATCTACTGGCGAATTGTGCTTTGGAAGTCCCAGATCTACTGGCACATTGTGCTTTGGAAGTCCCAGATCTACTGGCACATTGTGCTTTGGAAGTCCCAGATCTACTGGCACATTGTGCTTTGGAAGTCCCAGATCTACTGGCACATTGTGCTTTGGAAGTCCCAGATCTACTGGCACATTGTGCTTTGGAAGTCCCAGATCTACTGTCACATTGTGCTTTGGAAGTCCCAGATCTACTGTCAAATGTGCTTTGGAAGTCCCAGATCTACTGTCAAATTATGCTTTGGAAGTCCCAGATCTACTGTCAGATGTGCTTTGGAAGTCCCAGATCTACTGTCAAATGTGCTTTGGAAGTCCCAGAACTACAGTCAAATTGTGCTTTGGAAGTCCCAGATCTACTGGCACATTGTGCTTTGGAAGTCCCAGATCTACTGGCACATCGTGCATTGGAAGTCCCAGATATACTGTCAAATTGTGCTTTGGAAGTCCCTGATCTACTGGCACATCGTGCATTGGAAGTCCCAGATATACTGGCACATTGTGCTTTGGAAGTCCCAAATCTACTGGCACATTGTGGTTTGGAAGTGCCAGATCTACTGGCACATTGTGCTTTGAAAAGTCCCAGATCTACTGTCAAATTGTGTTTTGGAAGTCCCTGAACTACTGGCACATTGTGAATTGGAAGTCCCAGATATACTGTCAAATTGTGTTTTGGAAGTCCCTGAACTACTGGCACATTTTGCTTTGGAAGTGCCTTATTTACTGGCACATTATGTTTTGGAAGTACCAGATCTGGGAATTCACATTATGTTTTGGAAGTCCCAGATCTACTGGAACATTGTGCTTTGGAAGTCCCAGATCTACTGGCACATTATGTGTTGGAAGTCCCATATTTATTAGCACATTGTAGTTTGGCAGATCTGGCTCTATTCTATTTGTCTATATTTATAATGTACCAAGTATTGTATACGGGACATGAAATTAAGATGTTTATTTTTTCAACATAATGCACAGGATCACCGTAATAAATTGTGTACTGATACTGCATAGATCTACATTTTCACTGATCCCGCTAAAATAAAAACTGATACCAGTTCAGTTTCTAACTTATTTTTGTTTTGGTTTTTTTTTGTTTAACGCCATTTTTCAGTACAATATAGGCTTTACATGGCGGCCAGTATTAATGGTGGAGGAAAAACCCAGAAAGAACCACTGACCCACGAGAAGCTACTGGCAAGCTTTCTTACATACCCACTTTGGCCGAATTTGAGACTAGAATCCATGCAGACAGAGGTGAGATGGCAGTGATCTGTAACAGACAGCGCTTTAGACCACTTGGCCACTCGGAGCCCCTCAGTTTCTAATTCTAACTTTTATAGTCATTATCATCAACTCAAAACAAATAACAAATGTCGTCTCACCAGCGAGAAAAGGGTGAAATTTCAGGATGCTCTTGTTGAAAGATGTGCTCTGAGTATCCAACTCCCTGTTTTTATTTCACGTATTCTGCTGCCATTATGTGTATTAATCTTGTTGTTGTTGTTGTAATGTTTAACACCATATATCAGCACATGGTAGGCTATAAATGGCGGCCACTATTAATGGTAGAGGAATAACCTGGGAAAACCACTGACCCACAAAAAACTACTGGCAAGCATTCTCAGATACCCACATTGGCTTAATCTGAGACTTGAACCCACGCAGAGAGAGGTGAGATGGCAGTGATCTGTAATGGAGAGCACTTTAGACCACTCCGCCACTTGGGGCCACTGTATTACGCTTGCATTATGTGGTTAAAGTGATTGCATTCTGTGTATTCTGCTTCCATTATGTGCATTGAGCTTGCGTTATGTGATTCCATGGATTGCATTATGTGTATTCTGCTTCCATTATGTGCATTGAGCTTACATATTGTGATTCCAGGGATTGTATTATGTGTATTCTGCTGCCAATTATGTGTATTGAGCTTGCGTTATGTGATTCCAGGGATTGTATTATGTGTATTAAACATGCATTATTTGTTTCCAAGGATTGTATTATGTGTATTCTGCTGCCATAAAGTGTATCAAACTTTCATTATGTGATTCCAGGGATTGTTTTTTTTTTTGTGATTACAGGGATTGTATTATGCATTCTCTGCTGCCATTATATGTATTGAGCATGCATTATGTGATTACAGAAATTGACTTGGATTATGTTGTTGTTGTTGTTGTTGTTGTAATAGGTTATCTAAGGTCTTAAAATTTACTTCTCATGTAACACAATGTAAACTCAGGACTGTTGCTACTCACCTGTACCCACTTAAACTCGGTATTAGGACACAATATCAAAATACTTTAGCAAATGTTGAAGCTGAAATCATGTTTTCATTAGTCTTTCCTTTTTATCTCTTCTCTGCCAAAGGTCAACCGAGTTTTATTCAAAGACTCACAATTTTCTGAGAGGTTTCTGTAATGTGTGGATTAAGCTCTTAGATATCCAGGTAGGGTTTGTTTTCTTTTAAATTTGTTAAATTTGAAAATTATTAGATTTCAGCTATAAATTGCTTTGTGAAGGTTATAGCTTTTAAAACAGTATTTTTGTCCTACTGCTGGTAGAATCACATGTATTCTTTTTGGTTAATTTATAACTCACCTGGCTGAAAGGCAATTAAGTGCATGATATGGTCAAACAGCATCCATCATGTAGCATCCATCTATCAACAAGTGCTTGTGAATACATAAGAAGATTCAGTGTCAAAAAGATTATGATCAAGCTTTTTTCATAAATTTGTATAACTGGTCTTGGATGGCTTTGATTATGAAAGATATCTATGCATATTAATGAGTCATTACTTTATGTATTGGGTTTAAGCTTTTGAACTTTGTTGAGGATTCATTTTTTTAACAAATTGTGATCAGACGTAGTGTATAAAGCACTCACTGTTACTGATCACTGCCATCTCATGTCTGTCTGCATGGCGTTAAACCCCACAACAATAACAACAAATTGTGATCAGACGTAGTTTATAAAGCTCTTGTTTGTCTATCTCAGTGAGACAATTTTGTCACTCCAAGAAAAGTTGTCATTCCAAGCACTAAGGCATAACACACTTTCTAACATTTGGCTAGCAACTTTGGCACTTTTCTGAATCTGATTATAGTCTTTGTCAATTTGCTATTTAGTCTCAAAATACATATCCAAATTTGCAAACAGCATTTTGTCTAAGTTTCATCATGTCTTGATTTCGAGGTCACAGGCACTACTTATTCAGCTACACTTGAAAATAACACAATGATGAAAGCAAAAGCCATTCATGTAATGACCACATATACATCTTTGGGTCTTTCTACCTCAGAATTGAGTAATTTTGCCACTCAGCATCTTTTCAGAGTCTTTGAACTTGCCACCTGACTATTGCCTCTTATTTGTTTGATGTATTCTTGTAATGACAACATGGTCTTTCAGACACTGAATTTTGTCATTTTAAGTATCAGAACAGCAAAAATGATCAATTGATCAACACATTTTCCCACTCAACAAACAGTTGAAACAGGACTTGCAAGTCATTAAATTTACCACCTAGCTATTGGTTGTGTATAGAGGGCTCTCATGTCTATACAATGATTGCCCTAATTACTTCTTGTAGATTTGCAACAACTCAGAATTTTTTATTATCATGTTATTTAATTGGGAGAATTTTGCTCCCGCTTGAGACTATGGGTTTGCTACACACAATCGAGAGACTCCCAATTAAATCGGGAGAATTGACATGTCACTATTGGGTATATGTCTTCAGATGGGGCCTTTGTGTATTTTACTTATATTTCAGAAATTCTTCATCATAATTGGAATATAATATCATGTACATATTCCTTCTTCTCCTGCCTTTAGGTTATGTGCCTAGGTTGAAACCATGTGTTCAAGGGATTTATGATCTCTGATACATGTTTTTTAAACAAAATTTGTTGTTTGTGATAGTGTAGGTGAGACAACCTTCTCTGAAGTTTGTTATTTTCTACAGCTGGACTGCGGCTTGAGGTTTTCAATGTGGAGACCAAATCAATGATTACAAAGACCAGAATGGATGATCCATTGATGTATTGGACATGGGTGTCATCAGATTATATTGCCATGGTTACCGATCATGCAGTATACCACTGGAATCCATGGCTAAAGAGTAAGTTTGACACTAGGCAAATTTTATTTGGAATGATGCCACAAACACTACCATGATCTATCAGTTAAAGAAGTTCAGAATGATGTGACCATTACATTATGACTTCATCAATATGACAACACTTGTTTTATAAATTTGTCATAATGATATGAAATCTGGGAGAGATTGGATAAATGATAAAAAAGGAACATGCAAATGTATACAGTTTTAATATTCATAATAACAGTCCTGTGAAGAAAAAAAATGTTTACAAAAGCATTCGAGACCTTCTGTAGGTTTTGAGCTATTTATGGCCTTGATAAATCATGTATATGCATTTGTTGCAGAAAACTGATGTGATCTACTGGTTCAGGCTATTTATGGCCTGCGATATATCCGATGTATAGGCATTTGTTGCAGAAAATTGATGTGGTCTAAAAAATTGTGTCATACCAAAAATTGTCCACTCACCAAAATACATTTTTCTGTGTGTATTGATAATGATGATTTTGTTCACTTTATCATGTGCAGATTTAAATACACATTCCATTGTTTTTGTTTGGTGAGAAATACTTTTTCTCATATTCGTCTATGTAATGACTCTAACTTGAGGATATATATTCATCCAAGAGTAGTACAAAAATTGGCACACAAACCTATACATATTTATTTTGCAATTTGGATTGCATGAACCCTTAGCCATATACAAATTTGTAAAATTTAAGTACTTTACCATTTCGTAAGCAGGCAATTGTCATTTAGAGAAATAATTGGAATTCCTCTAAATATAAAAGCATATCACCACTTTATGCATTTCCTTGGATAAGTAACAGCCTACATCCACATGGAGTAAGTGCTAAAACTCAATGTGTTTATTATGACAAGTTTCCCAGAATTTGGTACAGATATTACCTCAAACCACCTACTAATTCGCCATTTTCACACATGCACCTGTTTTGAAAAACACATCACTTATTATCAAAATGATATATCTGATCCTGAGTCAGCATTTTATATTTTATTTCTAGTGTGCAAATGTTTCCTCACTGTTTGGGATATCAGCATTTTAGCATGCCATAGCACCATGGGGAGGAAGGAGGAAATCTCCTAAGCTTTTGCTCATTAAAACATTTGGTTATCACTTTTAGTAAACAAGTTTCATTATGCAGGAATATACAATGATACGAGCCCATGTTGTTAAGAAACAAAGTGCAGCTTGTATTCTTACAGCAATAATAACCTCATTTTCAAATTACAATAAACAATATAAAGAACTTACAAACACATTTTAGTTAATGTACACAGCATGTGTATCTGTGTGTGTGTGTGTGAGAGAGAGAGAGAGAGAGAGAGAGAGAGAGAGAGAGAGAGAGAGAGAGAGAGAGAGAGAGAGATGTTCACACTGTACAAGACTAAATTTATTCAGGGCAGTTTATATTTGTAGCTTTTATTTTTAGCTTTAAAAAAAATAAGCATGCAGCATATCATTGTCATTATTTTAACGTTTCCAGTTCGATATATTGTGCTTAGGATGTAAGCATGTTTTGCTAACCTTGTCATGAAAATGTAGTTATTTAGTGTGTTATTATTACTACAGTCAATGGAAATAATTTATTTTATCAGTGACCAGTGATATCCTATTGGAATTTCAGATAATTAGTATTTTTGTTTGGTTGGTTTGTTGCTTTTTTTTTCAGCTGGACCGTATTCACAGCCAGAGAAAATGTTTGTTCGCCACCCTCGTCTGGCTTTTTCCGAGATAGTGGCCTATAAAGCAGATCCTAGCCTAAAATGGCTGGCTGTGACAGGGCTTACTCCAGAGGTCTGTAACAATTTTCTTCAACTATTTCATTCAGATTATCACACTCTTAAAAATCATAGTTTTGTTGCATCATTAAATTTTTGTGAATTACCAATGGGTGGTTTGATTAGTTATTAGTGAAAGTAATGTTTATAAACAAAGAATTATATATGGTTACTTGTAGTTTGGAATGTAGGGATAATCAATAACTGTCAGTATAAATATTATTGGTAAAACATTGATTGGTAAAATGTAAC
Source organism: Unio delphinus (assembly GCA_029339505.1). Classification (NCBI taxonomy): domain Eukaryota; kingdom Metazoa; phylum Mollusca; class Bivalvia; order Unionida; family Unionidae; genus Unio; species Unio delphinus. The sequence continues at coordinate 3,828,001 of JAQISU010000167.1, read as the reverse complement.
AGTAAATGAACTGCTTGGAACAAAGCAGTTCAGTCTAATGTAAAATATGAATATCATTCTGTTTTTACTGAAGTTATTTTTTGCATTTCTAGCTCTTTTCCTCAGTCAGTAAGTTTACTGATGCACAGGATAATAATAATAATAATAATAATAATAATAATAATAATAATAATGAGGACTTTGTATAACACCTTATCTTTAGAAGCTTTAAGCACTTTACAGCATATATAATGATATGACTATTAAAAAAAAAAAAACACAAAAAAAACAAACACCATGCTGAAAATATTTAAGGTAGGAAACTATATTAGGGCTCAAGTTTGTTCTTGCACTAGAAAAAGGTGAGTTTTAAAAGAACTCTTGAAAGGGATCACTGTGTCTTTGTGTCTAATTTCAATGGGCAATTAATTCCATGTTACTGGGCCCTGGTATGCAAAAGAACGTTGTCCATATGACTTTGTTTTCATAGTGGGAATACTGAGTATATGATTGTCAGAAGATGTGCGTAAATATCTTGCTTGTTTGTACACATGGGTGAGGCCAGATAAGTATGTTGGACTGGAGTCTGTCAGTGAAACGTAGCACAGAGAACGAATTTTGTGTTTGATTCTGGATCGAATGGATAGCCAGTGTAGGGTACAGAGCAGCGGGGATGTGTGCTCTGATCATAGTACTCTAAGGATGATCCAAGCAGCTTTGTTTTGAACTTCTTGTAGTTTCTGGAGTAGATATTGAGACGAACCAGACAGAACCAAGTTACAATAGTCCAGTGTTGAAAGTACTAATGAACACACAAGCTTTATAGTGGCTCCAACTGAAAGATATTTGCAAATGGAGCTGATATGTCTATACTTAAGATATGCAGCCAGGATATTGTAGTATTTGTAAGATTCATACATGTGAAAGGATTAATTGTCCAAAATTCTGACTTTCCAGTTCATTATGAGTATGCAACGTGATTGAAAGTGATTATCAGTTTTGATGGTTGTTGGAAAGTTTGGATGTAATTTGATTTCAAACAGTAATATCTCAGCAGTATGTCAGAGTATTCTAGACACAATTTAGAGTTTATGTAACAGGTCATTTATTGTTACCTTATTCTTGAAGTTGGTTGCATAAATCTGACAGCCTTGTAAACTTGTTCTTTATGTATCTCCATAACCTTATTTCATCTTCATAATTTATTATATATCTTAACATACTTCATCAGTTAGACCTTTTTAACAGTTCCAAAACGACCTTTATTTCAACAGCATATCTGTAGACCAATATAACAGTAATAGACCAGATACGATTTTGTCACACAACTATATACATTATGGTAACTTATTTACCCCAGACTACCAACATACATGTTCTTATTTACCCCAGACTACCAACATAATTGTTCAAATGCTGCTGATTGACAATCAAATATGTTTATATTATGAAGTAGATTTTAAAGAAAATTTGTGTATGTTTCCGTTTGACTGAATTGGGTTTCAATAAAAAAAAAAACTTGTTTAGATATCTAGTCAATCCAGAATGAAAATGGCACCAGTCGAACATACAACATGTTGGCCATCTTGAAATTTTTTGTCACTTTTAATGAATTTTTGGTTGTATCAACATGAAATTTTCACACCATTCTTAGGGAGCCATGATACTTCAGTTGGAAAGCATTAGACTTGTAATCCAAGCATTGGGGGTTCAGTACTTGCCCAGGATGGATATGTCCTTAACAAAGGCACTTAAGTTCCATTTCTTCTTGTTCCATTTCCTCTGCAAAAATGTAGCCAGTCATTTGATTGGTCCAAAATATAAACTGTGCCAGTCTGACAAATTCTATGGCAGCCAGAGATACCCCCTTAATATTGCATTTGATTGGTCCAAAATGTAAACTGTGCCAGTCTGACAAACTGTATGGCAGCCAGAGATACCCCATTAATATTGCATTTGATTGGTCCAAAATGTAAACTGTGCCAGTCTGACAAACTGTATGGCAGCCAGAGATACCCCCTTAATATTGCTACATCTCTTGAACAGATGGTTGTATTGACATCAAATGTCTTGTTGATCTGTCAGCATGGTTAAAAGACTTTGGTCAAAATGAAATTTGCACTGATCTCACATCTAATAAGACCATCTCCACTATTTTGATTTTTTAAAAATATTGTTACATCTGTTGAATGGGTTGTCATATCAAAGTGTGGAGTCTCATTAAAATACTTATGTTGTCAAATTGACTTGGGGCTTTCACTGAAAGATTCTTTTTTATGATGTTGTGTTAGTCATAAATTACAATGGTCTAAGTTGGATATATTTTTAGACAGCCATACTTATTCTATATATATAATATAGTTTCTAACTACACCATGCTAAGGAAATCGGAACTAAGTGCCTTAAGCAGCAACACCCATTGATTACAAGTTCATTGCTCTGGCAATTAAATACTGTAGCTACCAGAGGATGGAGATATGCAGATAATTCATCAGGAAAACCGATATTTATGATTATTGTTTTATTGGCCCGAAAATGTTAAAGGAATTCATGATTCTGGAAATTAGAGAAATGGATACATCATTTATTCTAAGTGCTCTGTAATTATTGATGACTATAAAGTATATATCTGCAAGATATAAGTTCAATACCTTAGACATGGACAATTTATTTTTTAACATTATTTTCATCTCAAGTGCTGATTGTAGTCCATTGAATAGTATTTATTTTTTGTGTTTACCTGAGACATTTAATGACTGCTTAGTTTATATATTATTTTATTAGAATTAAGGCATTAATTAAGTTTTAAATATTATTTTAATTCACAATGTAAAAGAATTCAAACTTCAAGGTTCATTTAACATTTAGCTTAGGTCTTCTTTTCTGCAGGATGACAAAATCTCAGGTGTAACACAGCTATACAACACAGACGAAGATGTCACTCAGTGTATTGCTTCACATGCCGTCTGCTTTGCCCCCTACAGGTTTCATGACAATGCAACAAAATCTACTATCCTCTGTGTGGCCACCAGGGATGTTCAGAATCATGGGAAGGTAACCCTTAAGGGTTCTCAGAAGCATCCACAGTGTAAGCGAATTGTTACTGTGGATTTACTTTCAAACATTGGGTACCAGTTTCCTTGGATTTGAGGTTGCTAATGTAGAGGTCAAAGGTAAAAAGATCCATCTGTGAAGAAACTAGGTTTTAACCTATAAGATGAAGGCTAGCCTGAGTGACCAGGCCTACTTCAGCTGTCATCACCAAATTGGGCCCTGTGGAAAACATGAAATAAAAATGAGGCACCCAATTAATTTTATGTTAGCATAATGTAATTTTTTATGCTGTGCATATTTTGACATCATTTTCTTGGTGGAAACAATTCACAAGGAGGTGCAATTTTTAATGTTTTTTTTAAACCAAGACTGATAGCTGCATATTTGCAGATCAATCTATGCTGGTAAAAACTAGATGAAAGCTTTACAAATGTGTGTATGTCTTAAAAATCATTGTTTGTTTGGTTGCACAAAAAGACCATGAAAAATTTTACTCAGAAAAGAGAATGAATCCATATTGTTCTTGAACAGTGGCCTGAACATGGACGATGATTAACCCATGCTTCATATGTTAGTGTAAAAACTTAACATTCCTGCTTTATACGGTTACTGCCAATTACATTTTTAACTTGTTTTCCATCATCTTCATCAAATGGTTTACAGTATGTTTGTCTCCTGTAATTTGACTGAGACTTGACACTTTCTGTCAGTATGCATGTCTCTTGTAATTTCACTGAGACTTGACACTTTCTATCAGTATGCATGTCTCCAGTAATTTGACTAAGACTTGACACTTTCTGTCAGTATGCATGTCTCCTGTAATTTCACTGAGACTTGACACTTTCTATCAGTATGCATGTCTCCTGTAATTTCACTGAGATTTGACACTTTCTAGCAGTATGCATGTCTCCTGTAATTTGACTGAGATTTGACACTTTCTGTCAGTCTGCATGTCTCCTGTAATTTGATTCAGATGACACTTTTTGTCAATTATTTTTAAAGATGCAGACTGCATTTTGGTATCATTTTAGACATCTAAAAATTTGAAGTGATGTCAATGATTTTTACAATACACCATGAATGTGGTAGGTGTATCATGTGTGTATAGGCTTCTTTTTAAGTGTTTGGATGGTAGTTTAAGTTCTAGTGAACATATTTTAACTCATTCAGCCCCAGCACTGTTATCAGTATCACTACAGTTATTCCCCAGTAGTACTAAGCTGTGTCTAGCTGCTTGATCCCCATATAGTTTTTACCGGTTTAGACAATTTTGTAAATATGCACATGCGTTCACTTTTACCTTAATTTCTCATATATCCAGTAAAAATCTATGAAATTTTCACAAATTATTCCAAATGAATTGTCTACAGTCCAAAGCTTTTACAATTTATTTATACACTATTTACATTATTATCACGATCGCTACAATTTGTTAGATCAGCAAGAACTCTATCATCATCACTATAAGCATCCTCTTCTTCTGACAACTCAGTCTCAGAAACTTCTATGTCTGAATCTAAATATCGCAATATTCAACTGCCAAATATACCTTTCCTCTGCTTGCTCATTATTTTTTTAGATCAAATCCAAAATCTCCTAATTCTTGCTCTCATCATCATCAAAAGTCTTATGTCCGCCATCGTTTACGATTTATCATGAATAGAACATGTGTAGTGAAACTGCCTTCCATTAGTAACCCTTGGTTTCTGAATTTAGATTTGCACAAAGGAATAAAATCTTTTCTGATTGGTTAATATTGGTCTGATTCTTGGAATAAACACATCTGTAACCAGTCAGAGACATTGTATCTAACACACACTCAAAACAACTAAAGATGGGATCTGCCATTAAATGCAGTCAACAAACTTCGACTATTGGCGGGATCAGTCATTCAATGCAGAAGCTGGATTACAGGCAGGATCTGGGCTGAATGAGTTAATGTATCTTGTAATCCTTAACCCAAGAAACTGCTACTGATTTGTCATTGTATTCCTTCTAGGTCAAGGTCACTATTAATAAAACTAGATGTGAGCGTTGTATTTCTGGATGACTGGACATAATTTATCTGCACAATCCCATGAAGAACCCTGTTGATTCTGTAATATGTAGCTTCAAGGCCAGGAACAAAGTCTTTTTTTAAGATTAAACCACTACACTTCATTTTCAGATAATAACTTCAGTACTACACTAAGCATTTGTATGAAACAATAGGGCATTATGGGTAAAAGTAGAGTCATGCTTGAAAATAAAGGTAGAATAATGTGGTTTTTAATTATAGTTCGCTGGAAAACTTTTTGTCCTTAAGTTTTTGTCTCCATCATTATCCAGTGTACAGAATATTTTATTTCTATGATTTCAGGTCCATGTTATTGAATTGGGCCCCTACATACCAGGGAACTTTGCTCCTAGAAACAGCTATGATCATATTCAGTATCTAGATGATAAAGATCACTATGATTTTCCCATGGCAGTCCATGTACGTACAATCATCATTTATTATTCCCATGAATTATTTGTATACCCCAAGTATGTATGCAAAGGGATATTGCTATAACTACATCTTGATGTATTTTTATTAAACTTTGTACACATATTTTACAAGCGGACTGAAGTTGAAATTCACAATTCTTCAATTTCAATATTTTGTACGTTTTTGTTTATTTTTCTGTCCATTCTTACACCCATCAATCAGTTATCCACACTTTCATTTCTGAAGCGTATCTCTCAGACTGGACAAGGTCTCCCAGAATCTTAGTACACATTGGAATGGTTACCAGATCACAGTGTGTTACAATGATTTATTTTTTATTCTCAAACCCTCAGACATAGTTGATGGCGAGTTTAACTTTAGAAAGCTCCACAAGGGGAGCATGTAACAGGATAGACCTAAATGGATGCTTGAATCAAATGACGACACAACACAATGTGTGAAAGATGGAATTTTATGGAATGGATTACACATACATTGATTCTTTCATGCTCTAAAACATATGTCTCATTGAAGTACTTATCCAAACATTCACAAATAGGATAACAAAACAAATGGTTCAAATACAAATGTATGATGGTAAGATTCAAACAATCTCACATAATTTTGTACAATGTAAGTGAGATTCAAACAATCTCAAAATAATTTTGTACAATGTAAGTGAGATTCAAACAATCTCACATAATTTTGTACAATGTGAGATTCAGATAACCTCATGTAATTTCTTACAATGAAAGTGAATTCATGGAATGAAAATAAGATTCAAATAATCTAACGTAATAAAAATAAGATTCAAATAATCTAACGTAATAAAAATAAGATTTAAATAATCTAACGTAATAAAAATAAGATTTAAATAATCTAATGTAATAAAATTGAAACAACAATCAATTGGAACAAAGATATGACTATGTCATTTGTACAGCTGTATGATTCATAAGTTATCCCGAATTCTTGGGGTTGGCCCATATTTGTATTGGCCGCTCACACCTTTCATAGACCCGCCATGCCCACAAATTTACAAATTAGCGGTTTCATCTTTGTTTGGCTTTGATGGTTTCATCATCTTTCATATCCATATAGATGCACAGATGGCCAGACAGCATGTTAAACCTGCACACATAGATACAGACAGCTACAGATAGCTACAGACAGATGTAGACAGCTAAAAACAGCTTGCAACAGCAACAAAGAAACCAAACTGGTCATAATATCACATACAGAATTAAAATCTATAGCAGCTTGTAACAAAATTTTCACAGCGTTTCAAGTCTGTGTAGTAATAAAGGCATCATTTCATGATTCAACATTAAAAACTGAATATGCATCACATATCAAATAAAATACAAATGTAACACTTACCCCTATGACTGGAGAACACAATTGTGTCTGTTAAACAACACTTTCCTTAAATCCACAGGAGAGTGAGTATTAGTCAGTGTGAAATATCCGTGTATACCGTGCTTTTAGTTTCTACGACTAGATACATGCTAGTTCAGTTGCTGAACTAGAAAAACAATTAATCATCCTCGGTAATGTTGTATGCCTATAATTGTTCTAAGGTGTTACCAAGTTATTTATTGCCTTATTATGTGACAGAGAATGTTATACTTTTCTCATGTTGCAGATGTCATGGCAACATTAATCACTGTAGAGTAGTGTGTACAATATCTGTCAACATAGCAACACAACACTGGGGCAGATGTCTATAGAGCATTTTTATTGTTTAGAAAAAAGTTCTAAGAAGATCTTTTGGTAAGTTTGAACAACAGTATCATCATTCTGTATCGAGATGCAATTGACTCAGACAATGCACTATTAAGAGTCAGCAACAATTATATACTGTATTCTAAAATCAAGTGGATTTTATTGACAGAAACTTTGTATTATATTTATTTAATGTCTGTGGTTGTGTGATGGTATACAAATATGTTTATTCTATCATCAATTCATTCCTTTAGAATTTTGTTTTGTTTATTCAGTAAATAATAATAAAATAAATACCTCCCCAACAACAACAATTTTGAGTCTAAAAATTCCTTGCCCTCACTCACATAAACCATCTTATTTTTAGAAAATTCCTTGCCCTCACTCACATACACATCTTATTTTAAAAAATTCCTTGCAATCACTCACATACACATCTTATTTTAAAAAATTCCTTGACCTCACTCACATTTACATCTTATTTTAAAAAATTCCTTGCCCTCACTCACATACACCATCTTATTTTAGAAAGGTTGGTTGTTACCATGTAGTCCAGATATGCCTTTTGATGTTCATTATTTTTCACTTTTAGTATTTTTCTTTATTCCCATTTTTCTGTACATCTATCATTCATTATAAAAACTTATGAATCCAGGCGAAATTTCAGAATTAATTAAGGTTGTGCGAAATATAGTGCACAAATTAGGCCTGTATAACAGGTGTGTCTTTTGCTCCTCATAATCCTTCAATTAAATATTTTTAAAATGTTGTCATCTGTTTGTTCATCAATCCAACATGATTGCAATGGACCATGACTATAATTGATTATGCCGCATCAGCCACCTCATTCATTCTCATTTCCGAGTACATAACTTGTCATGTAGACTAGTAGTCCAGATGTGGCTACCGGTATTCACATTTCAATAGTTTGAACGTTTTGTCTGTTTTGTGTATTTGTCAGTTCGTCCATCCATTCATTATCCATACTTCCTTCTCTGAATAAGCATAGATTAGATGTCTCCGAATATGCACAGATATATCTAAATAGGCACATAATTTTAGCAACATGGAGTACATGTACACCATTCATAATTCATAATTTTGGTATATTCAATGCTTTCATTTGTTCATCTTTCAATGCATTATTATTATTCCTGTGACTTTAAGTTAGGTTTGGGCTATAGTTAATTTTTGTGTGTGCATGCAAGTCTCTTTTGCTTATAGAAAACTCATATATGTGTAATTCCTCTACATGCGTACATACATTTGAGTTTTCTATACCAGGGTATTCTTAGCATCCCCAAAGCTTCATAATTTGGGGGATGAATACATCTGATTGCACACAAGGGCATCAAGAAGGAGAGCAGCAACACGCAGTTATAGTCTCTCATATCATAATTATGTGGATCAGGCATCCTGTAACCTGTTCCAACCTTAAGAACTAGACTACATCATGCAAACCAAAATTGCCATGTTCCTTCATCACCAGACTTGGCCATTTACTGATTGAATGGGCCATGACTACAATTGATTATGCAGCAGACCAGAAAACAAACGTAGTGCTGGTGTGCTCTTCTTGAATTTGTTTGTGGCAGTTATACCATTTAACCTACTTCAATGAGCCATACATTGTCTAATCTATACAGACATTTTTAGGGCCCCGAGTGATCTAAAGCATTTTCCATTATGGATCACTGCCATCTCACCTCTGCGTGAGTTCGAGTCTAAGATTCGGCTAATGTAGTTATATGAGAAAGCTTGCCAGTAGCTTTTCGTGGGTCGGTGGTTCTTTCTGGGGGTTTTAACGGGTCTTCCTCCACCAATAATACTGGCCGCCATGTATAGCCTATCATGTGCTGAAAAATGGCGTTAAACCCCATAACAACAACAGGCACTCTTATGGATCAGTCTAACTTGTAGTTTATATAGACACCCTCATGGATAAATTTTACTCACAATAATACCACAAAACATTTCTGGTATCTATATAGACAATAAAACAGGCATTCCAGTTCCCTCATCATTTTTAGATCTTACTTTGATGAGCTCGGTCCTCATTTTGTTTTACATTACCTTCAGGGTCTAAAATTCTGACACCAGGTGAAAGTTGTTCATGGAGAAAAAATTATTTCCACAATTGAAAAAGTTATAGGTCGCAACCTCAGGGTGCAACTGTGTTTTTATTGCTGTACAGTGAAGCAAATAGCTAAACAAACAAGTTCAACCAAAGCGTCCTTTCGCACAGCAGACCATTAAGTGGATCAAACATCCCATAACCCATCCTAATTGAAATAGATGATTTTCGTCCCACACACACACAAGTTACTTCCATTTTGACCAGACTAGACTCTATACAAAGGATTTTTGGGTCCATGACCACAACATATACATGAGAAGTCAGTCTCAATTCAAGGCATCCCTTAAGTTTAGTCTCAGGAATAATCAGGGGCATATTCACAGGATAACAGAGATACAACATCCTTTGTCCATAATAGAAGGTATGAACCTCATTGTCGCTGATCATCATGCTCCTAGATATGCTTGCAACTTCCATCATCCATTCTCCTCTTTACTGATCCAATTGATGGAATTTGCAGCATACCACCATCCCCATCAGTCTCAGCAATTTTATAGGGATTTGCAAGACAACCAGCAAGGTTGCAAGATAGGAGTCACATGGAGGCCGCTTGTTTTCACAGGCATTACATGTGACCATCCCTGTCTCTGAGACATACATACAGGCCTCCTATACCACTCTTATCACAGACCCCAGTATAGAGACTCCCATCCCACTCTTATCACAGACCCCAGTATAGAGACTCCATCCCACTCTTATCACAGACCCCAGTATAGAGACTCCATCCCACTCTTATCACAGACCCCAGTATAGAGACTCCATCCCACTCTTATCACAGACCCCAGTATAGAGACTCCATCCCACTCTTATCACAGACCCCAGTATAGAGACTCCATCCCACTCTTATCACAGACCCCAGTATAGAGACTCCATCCCACTCTTATCACAGACCCCAGTATAGAGACTCCATCCCACTCTTATCACAGACCCCAGTATAGAGACTCCATCCCACTCTTATCACAGACCCCAGTATAGAGACTCCATCCCACTCTTATCACAGACCCCAGTATAGAGACTCCATCCCACTCTTATCACAGACCCCAGTATAGAGACTCCATCCCACTCTTATCACAGATCACAGTATAGAGACTCCATCCCACTCTTATCACAGACCACAGTATAGAGACTCCATCCCACTCTTATCACAGACCACAGTATAGAGACTCCCATCCCACTCTTATCACAGACCCCAGTATAGAGACTCCATCCCACTCTTATCACAGACCCCATTATGGAGAATACTCCAATCTTTTATGCCTGAATGGGAACATTCTCATGACTACTTGGGGAACCTACAAGTTCTTGTGGATTCTGTCACATTTATTGCCCCTATTAAATATGTGGGGTACAAGCCTCCTATCATTTTGGACTGACATAGGAGCATGACCCTCTCAATACCATTATTTATATGTCCACATCATGGAAATGGACACCATTTGGAAAACCGGTCTTTGGTGGCTTGCGAACCTACATGGGAATAAAGTTCTCATTCTCCATAATAACTTCACTATAGTGACTAATCTCAAAATGGAGCATGTACACTGACCTTTATATTCTTGTTAGTGATTTTCTAAAGTGTCGTCAATGACAATCCAGGTTTCAGTTCAACATATCCTAGACTGGCTTTTGTTTTGGCAAGCTCATATTTTTTCTGCAGGCAGGAACTCGTACAATGGCTTTCTTATCCCTCAATTTCATATGATTCATGCTCGATGGGATTGACTTATGGTGGACCCTAGTGACAATGTAAATGCCAACAGTTTAAAACTTTGTTACGCCAATCCTGCACCCTAAGGCCTGGTTAACTTCTGGTGCATATACATTGGAATGGCTGAATGTATACATAGCTAAACAGCATGGATTCTGAATGTGATAACAGTGACCAAAAGTATACGAGTATTTCTTCATCCCAATCACTCTACAAAAACATGGAATACATGACCAACCTGGTCAGTCCAGGAAGGTAATGAAATATAATCTCAGTGGTTCACACCAGAAAACTTTAGTTAAATGGAAACATGTATGCCACAGTAGCAAACTGTACAGGCTTTAAATTGAGAAAAGGTTAGTACCCATCACAAACATCCCCATCAATGATCATTAGCTCACTGTGCTGTCATAGAAAAGAGGACATAAGAAATCAGAGATATGTCAGATCTTTTACTTGTTTGGATTTCACCTGGACAATGACACTGGATCCTTGCCCAACTGGACTTCTCATGAGGATTTATCTGGTTGAACTAGACACCAAATGAACCACTCTCAGATTCATCTTTCAGGTCTTGTCTCGTCACTACTTTAGCATTTGGCAGGCAGATCAGCATTACATTTCTTGGTGGACCCATCTACTTATAGTTTCAACATGAACATAATTAGCTCATCTATCCTCCAAGTCTTGCCTCATTACTTTTGCATTTGGTAGGCAAATTTGCAATAGATTTTTTGGTCAACATATCGGCTTATGTTCCGACATGATCGATCAATATCACTCATGAAGCCTCCTGCTTGAAATGGTAACAATGTCTTACCTTCCTTAAAAGACCTTCCTCTGTTTCTATGGCAGGCACACTCAGCTAGTTATATGCCTTATCAGTGGACCCAGATTCCATGCGGCTGCAACAAGATGGGTCAGATTCACTCATGTTGGTACCCTATTTCATTGCCAAGAACAGGCTCCCATCCATGAGTAACCAGACAGTTGTAATGAAATCACTGTCTTCTCTGAATACTTCAGCTTCAGACCACCTAAAAGATCAAGTACGCATTTTGAACTGGTGTCTTTGAAGGACAGAGCTGTGTCATTGAGGGATATCACACTTCATTTTATCTCAAGGGACCAGAAGATAAATCAGCACAGTCTCTTTCAGTCCTGGAGTACATGGGTTATTCAATCTGTATATCAATGAATAACTCCAACTCAAATGAATTTGCTGCACATTTCGGGTCACACAGTTAGAGCAGTTCCTACAAGCATCGCTTTCATCTGGAAATGTTCTCTGACATTATTCAGGCCATGTGATGGAGCCTGTAATCCTGATTCTCTACTTTTCATCTCCAACATATGTCATCCAAAAGAGCTGTTTGATTGGGTGAGATCTATATTCAGAGCCAAGTGAACTTTCTAGTTTGCTTGACAGCTTCTTCCACATGGCTTAGCTTCATGACTTCCACTGGATTTGTTTTGGGGGGAGAGAGAATTTTTCTTATTTGAAGCCACTCCTGACATGGAATCTCCTCTTGGTTGGTTACCTAGGAGCTGTATCATATACTTTTGTTGACTGGAAATGGTATCATGGGTAAAGGGATGTATATCTCTCCACCTATTATGTATTCTCCTAAGTTATTATGATTGGGTAATGTTACCTAGTGAAATGTGTTTCTCCGAGAATACTGAATCAAAATCCACCTGAACCCACCCTGCCTGCCCGCAATTATAACCATATGGAGAGATTGCCTTCTTCTTCAGTAGTAACTGAGGAATTCTTGGGATTTGGTTCCAATCCCGTACCAAGGGGGGATCACATTGCCTGACAGCCACCAAGGTGGACAGATAACTTTAATCTTTTTTTAGCTTAAAGTTTTTAACATGGGAGGGAGGGATTTGTGAGGTAGTATTGCTTCTCCTAAGAGATAATGATTGGTTAAGTATTTTGGAAGAAACATATTTTATTAGGAAAAATTAGTTTCCAGGGTAAATTTATGCAGACACTAGCATCTCAGAAGAGATTTTCAGGTCCATGAAAGATGCCTCTGGATCATTGAAAGCCTGCAGTTCCCCAGTAATCTTTCGTCTGATTGGACCACTCTGCTCAAAAACAAAGAGACCAAAAGGTGTAAGGTACAGTTATCCAACCTACTGAACATGCCCTCCACCGTAGACTCTGCATTAGACGCAATCGTTCCAAAGCCAACTATCTTGGACCTGGACTTGCCTCCTACCATGGAAGAAGTTGAGCAAACCAACAAAATGACAAGCTTTGGCAAGGCTTCAGGAACGGATGGAATTCCTGTTGAACACTTCAAAGCAGCTGTCCCTAAGGCACTTGAGGCATTGCACAGTGTCCTCATCAGCATTTGGGAGGAGTCGTCCAATCCACAGGAGTTTGAAGACGCAATGATTATCACCTTATACAAAACAAAGCTGACTGCAGCAACTATCAAAGCATATCACTCCTGTTGATTGCAGATAAGATTATGGCGCAAGTCCTTTTCAACCATCTGGTCAGTAATGTCTCGGAAGCCATATGGTGGCCCAATGTGGGATCAGACCAAATCAACATGATCTTCACAGTAAGACAGATACAGGTAAAGTGCATTGAACAAAACATGAACTCCTATGGTGTCTTCATAGACCTCTCAATGGCATTTGAGACAGTCAACAAAAATGCACTATGGGTCATCTTAGCACAACATGGTTGCCCTAGGAAGGTTGTTAAGCTGATCCGACTTTTCCACAATGGTATGATGGGACTCGTTGACTACAATGGGTATGTTACTTAGCCATTCAGGTTTCTGACAGCGTGATTAGTATTGCATTCCCGTCCCAGTATTATTCAACCTCTTCTTCACATGTATTCTCCTGTAAGGAGTGTACATAAAGTACAGACTGGATTGCTTACTCTTCAACCTTCGCCAACTCAGATGCAGGAATTGTGGGTTTTATCCCTGGCCAAATTATTCCAAAGACTTATAAAAATTGTACTGACAGCTGCCTCATTTGGTGCTCAGCATTAAGAAGCCAGTGTTAGGACTGGTCGGCCTGGTGTCAGGATCATGTGACTGGGTGGGACATGATGCTACATGTCTGCGGCATGATGCCTCAGTGCTATATATCACTATAAACTACCACACTGCATACATCATAGCGATATGACTGAAAGTTACTTAAAGCTGTGTTAAAAATCCAAATCACACACAAATACAACTTATTATTCTGATTTGTTTAGAATTAAATGTTTGAAAGGAAATAGCCAAGTAATGTTAGAATTTTTATTCTGTTCATTGAAATGACTTTTGATTTACAGAAATAGGAAGTAGTTGAAATTGTTTTCATGTGATTCATTTTTTATTTTATTGCATGATCATCTTTGCTGACTTAGTCGTTTTGGCAGTCGTGAAATAGAAACATCTTTGATGTACAAAATGCATGTTTTATAAGCTAAAATTTTCTTTAATTCTATTTAATAATTGTCATATGTGAATCTTGAAAAACTTAATTTCATCCAGGAAAAACCCTGGAAATAAGCTGGAAATTTATCTTTTAAGCAACATGGGAACCATGTGGCTGAAAATACCACTTATAGCTAGTAAGCAACTTAAAATTATCTACTACAGTGTTTTGAACTACTGGAATATCAAAAGTTACTGACATTTACCTAAAGGCTGTTAAAGTGATTATATGGTTATTGATTTTATCTTTGGTTCTCACTGAAGACAAGCAAACAGTGAAGCAGATGGATCTTGAAAACTTTGACCAGTTTATTGGTAGGGCTAAAAAATACATTTGCATAGAACTGAAAATGATTCCATTCAATTAGAAACACAATCTATAATATCATTAAGTAAATTAAATGAGTACAGAGACTTGAGACTGACATAGTACTTAAAGTTAGTTTCTCAAAATATAAAATTCTTTGTCTTGGAGTATACCTAAGTCCAATGGCATATTCAGACTAGAATCACATATGTCTTTAATTTAATTTGGTAATGAAAGGGTCTTTAAGTTAATGTTAATGAATAAATGATGAACAAAATTTATGCTTACAAACAAGGTAAGCATCTGAAGGTCTTTATTTAATTTATTTTTTGATCTTCTTTCTTTGATGTCTACAGTGGTCCCTTGAAATCTAAGTTTTCAAAGTGGTGGCGAATTTGATAACTCATTCCAGCAGCATCCATGTCTGCATATAACTGATTTTAAAAAATTGCACATATTTATGCATTTTATTTTCATTTGTTAGAATTTTGACAGTCATTGAATGTAATATATTCGCATATATTGACAGACATTATCAGATATTTTAATTGTTTACTCATTTTCCATCCAATAGGAGTGTATACAATGAAACATCTATGTATCAGCATTGGTGGTGTTCTAAACATTGATTTAAGAAAGCATTCATTAATTCCACTTTCCACTTATCATGGAAGATTAAAGCTTTATAATTAGATTAAATACCAAAGCATTGAATACTCTCAGACAAGGAAATCTTGACTTTTGAAATACATTTTCAATATGCATTGGAACCAAATGGAAATCATAATTAAAAATTATGAGTGAAAATGATGAAGGAAATCGTAAAATGCTGTATCAACATGCATTTCTAAAATGATAGACAAAACACGATTTAGCTGCAAATGCAATCCATGAAGAAAACAAATTAAGCATATTTTAAATACAAAGGAAATGCAGAAAAGAAGCCGATATGGTAAAATATATGCTACAGAGTCTGTACCTTGCAAAGAATTGTGATGCATCAACACAGAAAACTATGGTCTTGAATTAAACCAAGGCTGTAATATGTTTAGGATCTTGACTGATAAGAACCAAATTTTCATTTGAACATGTGCTAGTTCATAATTAAATACAAATTTAGTCCACTAATTTACTTGAAAATGATATCATAGATTAGCAGATTTTCATTTGGTATTGTTTATGTTACAGGTTTCTGCTGATGTGGGACTTTTGTTTGTATTGACAAAGTATGGGTACCTGTATCTGTGTGACATGGAGACAGCATCATGTTTATGCTTTACCAGGGTGTCCATGGATGTCATATTTACCTCAACCCTCAATACCATTACACAGGGAATTCTTGGAGTCACCAGAGGAGGACAGGTTTGCATGTCTTTGGATTTTTTTCAAATATACTCTTGACATTTACCCAACTTAAAGGATGTCTTGCACTTGATGTCTGGAAAATTCCTACCAGCTTGAGCGTAAAATGCTTAAAGATTAAGGTCACTGTGACTGATAGAAGAATACTAGTAACTTGAGTTCTTCACCATCTACAACTACCGACCATTGTGGATGGCATGCAGTTGGAGTAAGGAAGGACCTTGTAATTCTGAAGATCAAATGATACAAGGCCAAGGTCAATGACTAAAGAAGGAAAATGTTATTTAGAACTTGAACGTGTACAACCATGTCAGCCTATTCGGCGCTTCTGGTAATTCTGCACATTTATACATCATTTCTGTAAACATTGGATCACATGCTATTTTGATTGAACATTCAGGTTTTGGCTGAGAAAACTAAAATTGGTTGGTGTTAAACTTAGTTAATCTAAGTAAGAATTTTAACCTTTATTAATACCACTTTTCGTGAACATGTAAATTATGCTGGTTATGTGCCTTATATACCTAAGCGTGTACTTTTTAAAAATATTACCTAATTTGTAGGATCGCTTATATCATTGAAAATGAGTAACTCCTGAGTGCGTGATTCAAAGTAAATTTAACACTGTTAAGGACTAGCTGAAATGTTATCTAGAAAAATGCAATTTGGTCGAAACAATAAATAAAGCAAATCTGCCTCAATATTTTTTTAAATAAAATTAATATGGATATAAGTGACACTATGCACATTTGCACTGTGTAAGTACTATACAGCCTGATCTCCCATGTAAATGCAACTGGCTCACGAATTTTGAAGTCTATATTTACCTTTAATTAATGTCGTGTTGAAGAAATCAGAAAATATGCACATGCAAAATAGTAATAAAATCATTCATAGTACTGTATAACAGTTTAATAATTGGTGGGTCACAGAAAGCTATTTGTTTTTACATTGTGTCTTAAGAAAAGGAAAAAATTATTTTTTTGTATACCAAGATTTACAGCCATAAACAGCAAAAAGACCTAAAAACTGTCAAGTTTAGACTTTGGCCCGCAGATAAGCCGACCCCTCTTATTCAAGGCCTTTTTTTCCTCCTAAATTATTCAGCTTATATGCGAGTATATATCCTTAATTGTTTCTTCACACAGACTCGAACTTAGAATTTCAACAGACACTAGTTGTTGATAAAGTTTCATGTTGATTGGTTTGATTTGTTTGAAGATATAGACTGATTGTTGTTCTAAGAGTTCATCACTTTGCAAACCTGGAATTCATCTTAGTGATGATCTATCGTCAGAAAGACGACAGTGAAGCCAATTTGTTTTTTCTCTCTTTATTATCCAAATAGTTCATATAAAATATTTTCTTTCATCACAATTGTTTTCCTGTCTTGAATTAAATGGTTAGATTTAAGGAACTTTGCAAGATCATCTATGGCTGTGCAAGTTCCATCTTTACTTTTATTGAAAGATAGAGACTCCAGTGACAGTATATACATGGAAACCTGTTGAAGAATGATATTATTTAACTATCTGACATCAATAATTCATTCAAACTAGAGATTTGCTTAAAATACAAAGCTAGCATTTTGGATTTTATATATTGGAAGATAAAAGACTACAATTATGACTTTGAAAAGTTTTTCTGTGTGCCTGTAATTAAGGGCTGTTCCATTTAAACATAGATGGCACTAAGGGAAGGCAGTTTTTAAAAAGTATATGCCAGGGCACTTTGAGTCACAGAGTTCATATTAAAATAATAAGAAAATTATACAGTGCATCTGCAGATGAGTATCCCACTGTAAAAGTGCCTTCCTTGGGCCCAATTTATATTATAATGGAGCAGCCTTAGGGTTTGAATCGCTTTTCTGTGTGTCAGTATTTGAGGGGTTATAATATTGTTCTGTATGTCAGTAATTAAGGGGTTATAATAGCTGTTCTGTATGTCAGTAATTAAGGGGTTATAATAGCTGTTCTGTATGTCAGTAATTAAGGGGTTATAATATTGTTCTGTATGTCAGTAATTAAGGGGTTATAATAGCTGTTCTGTATGTCAGTAATTAAGGGGTTATAATAGCTGTTCTGTATGTCAGTAATTAAGGGGTTATAATATTGTTCTGTATGTCAGTAATTAAGGGTTATAATAGCTGTTCTGTATGTCAGTAATTAAGGGTTATAATAGCTGTTCTGTATGTCAGTAATTAAGGGGTTATAATATTGTTCTGTATGTCAGTAATTAAGGGATTATAATAGCTGTTCTGTATGTCAGTAATTAAGGGGTTATAATAGCTGTTCTGTATGTCAGTAATTAAGGGTTTATAATATTGTTCTGTATGTCAGTAATTAAGGGTTGTAATAGCTGTTCTGTATATCAGTAATTAAGGGCCATAATACTGTTCTGTATGTCAGTAATTAAGGGGTTATAATAGCTGTCCTCTGTCAGTAATTAAGGGGTTAGTAGAGCTGTTCTAAATGCCAATAATTAATGGAGGTTTATAGCTGTTCTGCATTTTAGTATGTAAGGGATTATAATCCTCCTCCTCTTCCTCCTCCTCCTCTTCATCATTGTCAGTCTCTTGACCTAGTGTGGTTGTTGAGGCACTGTGTTGATGAATATCTCACCAGTTCCCTCCACTTGTCTTGATCGTGTGCCAATGCCTCTGTCTCCGCAAAACATTTCCTGGTCCATTCTGTGATGTTGTCACTCCACTTTTTTCTCTTTCTATCTTTCTGCCACCCTAGATGCTGCCCTACAATACTGTTGTGAATAGACTGTTGGCTCTAGTGACATGGCCATACCATTTCAGCTTTTTCTTTTTGATAGTGGTGAGGAGGTCTTCATAATGGCCTACTTTGTCCCAGATGGTGTTATGCACTTCTTCATTTTTTACCTGGTCCATGTAAGAGATGCCAAGGACGGTTCTGTAGCATCTCATTTCAAGTGCCTGTTGCGAGTACTGTTCACACAGAACCCTGAGATTGAATATTTGTTCTGTTTTGCTTCTTCCACTCCAGAACTCTGCCTGTTTTGGTTTTTGTCTGTTAAAGATGATCTTCAGCATCATCTTACTAGCATGGCTGATCAAACTGATAGTTCTGTAATTTTGGCACAGCTGGAGATTGCCTGTTTTGGGGAGTGTTATAATCAGTAACTGGGTCCACTGTGTTGGCCATTCACCTGTCTGCCAGATCTTGTTGCAGATTCTTGTTTATGGCTTTATCACTGATTCCCCCCCCCCCCATTCTTGATAAGTTCATCTGGGATGTTGTCTACTCCAGCTGCCTTCCCATTCTTCAGTGCTCTTATAGTTGATTCCACCTCTTCTTTGAGAATTAGGAAATCATCTATAGAGTTTGGAACTTCAAGCACATCTGGGTCTGCTATGGACAGATGGTTGTAGAGTTCTTTACAATACTCAGTCCATCTTTCTGCAATGTCACTTGCTTCTGTGAGATATTTTCCATTTTTGTCTTGAATGGTACTGACTCTTGGTTGCTTCTGTCTGGTGAGGGCTGTCTCAATTTGGAATGCCTTTTTTCTGTTATTCTTTATCAGACTGCACTCTATTTCTGTGCACTTTTGTCCAATCCAATCTAATTATGCTTTCTACAATTTTTTTTTTTTTATATTAGGTTCTCCAATTGTTAAAGGTTGAATTTAAGCCTTATTTTCTTTGGCTTGTTAATTTTCTAAAGCCTCACTTGGAAGTTCATAATCATGAGGTCATGATCACTCACAACATCAGCACCTGGGAATGTTCTTGTTTTTGCGCTATTGATGCCAGATCAGTAACGGTTTCGAACCAGTATGTAGTTGATCTGGTTATAATGAGTTCCTTTTGGTGCTTGCCTTGTCCAGCATCATGAAGCTTTATATTGGCCCAGGGTGTTGGCTAGTACCATGTTGCTGTAGCTTGCGAACTGGAGCAACCGTCCCTCTCTTTCATTGGTAAGTTCATTGCAAGAAGGTCCACAATGATCATCCCAGTCATTTAGATCATCTTTGCTAACTTTGGCCATCCACTCTCCTTGGATGATAAGGATGTCTTTTTTACTTACCATGTTTAGAATACCCTGGAGTTTGTTGTAAAACTCCTCTATTTCTTCATCATCATGATCAGTATTTTGAGCATAGTCTTTGATAATTGTGATTTTAAAGGAGGATGCTTTCAGACGAATGGAGATGATTCTGCTAGATATGGGGCGACATTCAAGTATATATCCCTTGATGGCTTTGTTTACAAGGAAGCCTACTCCATTTATGGGCTTGTCCAACTCTCCACTACAGTAGAATATATGCCCATCTTCAGTTTTGGTGTTCTAGTGCTTTCCATCTGACTTCACAGAGACATGTGTCATGTGTAGTGTTCCATCTCATGTGTCAATTCTTTGAGTCTTCCAATTTGATCCAGAGTTCTAATGTTCCTGGTGTCAATGGTGATGCTGTCTCTCTCTCTCTCTCTCTGAGTTTATGCAAATTACCAGTAGCACACTTGTCACCTACGTCCTGGTGGACAACAGCAGGAGCAGTCCTTGTCGACTCGGGCGGTGACCAATCTGATATGGTATGTTCAGATTTGTCCAGCATTATCAGTGTGTCTTGGGCAAAAGTCGTCTGGCAGAGTCCATCCCTCTCCAGACCAAGGAGTTGCCAGAAGGGGATGTAGTACATTGTCCAACTTCCTTACAGTCTCAGCAGCAGAGAGGGTGAATCCTACAACGTTTTTAGACAAACTTTGATTGAAATCCTAAAACGAGCCGTCTTATAATCTTATTTTAACCGAAAAAAGGCGAACCCTACAACGTTTTCAGACAAAAAATTGATTGAAATCTCCCTACGAAATCATTTTAACTAAAAAAATGAAAACGATTTTTTAATCAATTTTGGTCGCAACTTGTTGTCATCCACCCTCTCTGCTGCTAAAGTTTTCAGTTCTGGGTTAACAAAAATAATAAATAATTTGATCGAGTCTTTAGGATCTCACAAACAGACTAATCGCTAACACCTCTTCTTGTAAATCAATCAGATTATTTGACTGGTCGGTGAGTTTGAAATTAATTCTGGTTAATGAATTATTATGGCATCGCATATAGACAGGATTAATTGGGTTTTCAATAATTAGGAATCCTGGAGGAGCTGTTGGTGCAAATGAATAAAGAATATATCCTTGCTGAGCTTGATTTGATCGTTCGAGATTAATTTGATAGCTTCCTTCGATAACATCACACACTAAATTAAGTGCAATCACCGTTGAAATATTCACGTTGAACGGAGCGATATGCCTACCACCACCATCTGGATCATTATTATGTTTGAGGAGGACAGTTGAGTCTGATTTTTGTAGTGCTTTGATATCGGTTTTAACAATTTTTGCTAATTCATCAGTAAACTTGAAATTACGCAGATTGTCTTCTGTGATATTGTAATCGGTTAGGAATCGTTGTTTATTGTCGCTGTTGTCATTAATTATTGTTTGAATAATTAGTTCATAGATATATTTCATGTCCGATATAAGCTGATTTATTATTTCAACGTGTTTTTGCGATCTTGTTTTCCGTAGTTGTTCTAGTTGTGTGTCATATAATTGTTTAATCTCATTAAAATAACCACGGACGTCAGTTAGCGTAAATGAAATAGTAACAGATGAGTCGGTTGTTCTTTTAATGATAAAATCCCATTGCAATGTGTCTTTGTTGGTGAATATAAATCTATCGGCGATTCTTCCTTTTCTTATATCAGATAAATTATCTCGATAACTGGGATTGATTTCATGATATGATTGTACATCCGTGGTTAAGTCGGTGGTGGATTTTTCCGGTGGTTTTTCAGGCCATCCTAGTACGGTTCTAATAGAACTTTGATAGATATCTACGACGTATCCTTCTGTGCTTATCTCAATTGCGGATGATAGTGTCGGCTCATGAACTGTTATAGCGATTTTTGATTCTTTTCCAGTAATCGATTTTATTCTACGAGCGAATTCATCATTGATTTGTTCGATTTGGTATGACCCTGTTGGTATCGAAACGACGTTCCAGTCTGGTGTTCCGTCGGGTCTATTCTTATTTGCAAACACCAGTGAATTATTCGGTTGTTGACCACCAAATGATTTTGATCTGATATTAGGCCAACTGTGATACATTCGTAGTTTTGCTAGCGCTATCTCCTTCACTGGAACCGGAGAGGGGAAATTCACACTGAATTCTGGATTCGTTGATGTTATTGATATCATGCTTGTTTGTACTGGGTTCATGTTCTCCACTATTCGTTGAAGTAATTCCTGCGGTGTTGTCATTGTTATTATACTCATGATTTATTTCTAATTTTGGTATCGAGGAATCATAAATACTGACCATCACTGAGAACTCACAATCTGGTAATGTTGATATTATTGAGATCATTTTGTTTTTTGGGTTCGTGTTTTCTGATTCCATCGGTGTTGTCATTGTTATTATATTCATGTTGTCGCTCTAATTTCGATATCGCGGAATCAAAAATACTGACCATCGCTGAGAATTCACTATCTGATATAATTGTATTATCGAGTGACGACGATATCATCAGGGATAACTGCGAGTATGCGGTTGATGCAATATGAAATTGAAGTAAGTAATTCTGCAGTTTACTCTGGCTGCATGATGATATCTTTTTTGCTATCCCGGTTGATATACCCCCCGATTGTAGCCACCGCAGAAATGCAAATTGGAACTACGACCGGGGCAATCATTGTAACCGATGCAAGTATTATTCCGGCGCCAGCGAGAACGCTTGACACCGAGTACATAATAACATCAATTGCTGTGATTCTTCATCGGTATTTTTTTATTTTTATTTGATACTCCTCAGTGAGGGTTTTGAGTCTATTCTGAAATTCTCTGACCTGATCATAGCGACATTGAGTTGATGAAATCATTGTTATTTTAAAAATACTAGCGTTTTCAATTGTGAAATCCTTTCAATTTAGTTATTTACTTCGCATATGAATTCTAAGCACCAGGATATTTTTGATCTAATCGTACTATCAACCGCGACAATCTCAAATTCTTCTTCACCCCGGGTAATTACTGTTGCGGTGCCACCAAAATAGGTTTTACCGCTTACGATGATATCAAATTGCTTGTCAGAGATTAACGTCATCCTGTAGATACCATGGGGCCACTCCCCGATATTGACTTTCAATTTAGCATTAGAGTCTTTTATCCAATCAAAGGTCCCATGCTTTACCCTTTCAGATTTTTCTTTTAGTTTAAGAATATCGTCGTAAACGTCGAGATAGGTTTTATTGATTTCGGTATATTTCATCATCGTTTTATCGCGGCGACTAAAAAATGAAATCAAAAGGTGGTTAAATTCCAAACCTTTTTGCATGACATAATGCCCGTTGAGTTGAGAATATGTCGTCGTGATATTATAACTTTCAGAGCCCTCAAAGAAATTTTTAGCCATTTCGCTGATGCGTTTTTGTTCATCAATAGCTTTTTTAACTTCAGCGAGAGTCATTCCTGCCACAAGCGGGTTTCCAAAGAATCTACCAACAATGTCGTTAGTGGGTTTTTGATCTTCTATTAGTTTAGAAATCTCGAGATAATTTGCCTTGAATTCTGAAGCGGTCATCATCCTTCCAGCTTCCTTGTTAGCGAAGAATGAATTCAACAAGTCTTTAATTTCAGTGAGAGTCATGCCAACCACAAGCGGGGTTCCAAAGAATCTACCAACAATGTCGTTAGTGGGTTTTTGATCTTCTATTAGTTTAGAAATCTCGAGATAATTTGCCTTGAATTCTGAAGCAGTCATCATCCTTCCAGCATCCTTGTTAGCGAAGAATGAATTCAACAAGTCTTTAATTTCAGTGAGAGTCATGCCAACCACAAGAGGGTTTCCAAAGAATTTATGTATAACATTTTTGCGAAAAGAATTATAACCTCGTATATGATCATCCAGCTCATGGCCGTGGGTGGTAATCTTGTTGTCTTGGGTGGTAATCTTGTTGTCTTGGGTGGTAATCTTGTTGTCTTGGGTGGTAATCCTGTTGTCGTTGTCAGTAATCATGCGGTTGTTGGTGATAATCATCTTGTTGTGGGTGGCAATCGCGTCTGTGATCGTAGACACAAGTGCGCCTGGTTTAAGTCGTCCGTCGTTGGAATACAGCGCAATAGAGTTTTCAGCGGCGTCGCGCTGCCGTATCAAAATGTCATTCAATGACACATCACTGGATTTCAATTTACCCTGTTTGTCCTGAAATACAACTATTTCGTTCGGGTCAACACTTGTTAAATTTAACGTCTCAGCGATTTCATCTTCAATTATTTTTTTTATATCCTTGACAGAATCAGGTGGTGCAGTGCCATCGGGTTTGGGTTTCAAAGATCTCCCCCAAATATCAATCATGTTATTGTAAAACTCTTTCTCTCTCTAAAATCGTTTTTGACGACTCTGTCGTTGCCAGCGATTACTAGTGTATTCATTAACGACAACATGTGGTGGTTTTCCGCTTGGGTTACTCAAGGAGTTAGAAATAGCGTCAAGGACATTTAATACTTCGCTGCCACATATTGGTGGGTCAATCATCGTTTGTGTTGGTAGCGTAGAATACCAAGTCTTCATTGGAAGGGTTTTTATATACCGCATAAACTCTTTTGGTGGGGCTAATCCATATGAATCGAAATAAACAATCCCACGTGGATCAATAGCGTATGCAACCCAGTGAGTTCCAGGTCCGGTGCTGTTATCTAAATTAATGATTCCGGTTTCAACGCTGTTTGGTTGATGTGGTAATTGATCTTTCATAAAGACACCTCTGAAGTTTTTAATCGCTAGTTTTTTAGCAGCATCCATTAAATCAAAATTGGACATGGGAATCTTCGATTCCTCAATTAATAAATCGTTCCTGGTAGTCTTAGACCCTTTCCGCTGTACCACGAATACGGGGTTCCTGGTAGTCTTAGACCCGATCCGTTCACGGATCTCCCGCTGTACCACGAATACGGGGTTCCTGGTAGTCTTAGACCCTTTCCCTTTTTTTATATCCTTTCCCAGTTGCTTTCTTTAGTGCCATTCCTGCTGCAGTACCAACGGCTCCTAACGCTGCCGCTTTAGCCACCGCTGGGGCTGCTGCTGCAATCAATGCTGGAATCGCAGCTAACAACGGAAATATACCGCCTGTTTTAATCATATTTTTGATAGCAGCCGCAGAAAGAGTAATCTGAACACCTTTTTTGGCTGCAAGTGCATCATTGAAATGTTTTATTTGACGAGTTGTCAGTGATAGTTTATTTGCACCACCAGTCATTTGGTTGGGTTTCAACGTGATTGTGGTTCCACATTTTTTAGCTGATTCCGATTGCAATTTTTTTAATTGACCGGGAGTTAACGCAACACTAATAACACTATATGACATTATACATAATTGATTGATTCTAAATCGTTTACAATTTCAATTACATGTTTTCCACTGGGGCATCTACCACTCTCATTCTTCCACCAACACCTTCAAGTAGCATTGATTTATCACTGAGAATGACAGCAACCGCTCTATAATTCTGTATAAGGATAGGAGGTACCCCACCAACTGGTGGACCAGTCGGACGGGTTACACGGGCTCTAAAGTGTATATCAACGACAGATTGTCTTGTTAAATCAAGATGTTCAAGTGAAAAGTAATAAATCGGATAGAGGCTTTTAAAATCCAATTGCGATATTTGCAAACCAGTATCCACATTTTGATCACGTGCCATAAATGACAACAGGTTATGATAGACACGTGCAATATGATTCTGACCGTAATCAAGTTGTATATCCTCGGATGGTTCCTGCTGTCCGTTTATTCTCAGCGAGACTTCATTAACACCTAACTGATCAAATATCATATGGCTTCGTTCTTGATTACCAACTCGCGCATTATTCTGTAACGCTACGAATATATGACGTGGAGCTGAAACACCTTGTTTTGATGCCAGGTGCCATGTGAATGTACCATCAACACTGTCTTGTTTAATATCTGTAGTCACTGATAACCAACTCAACAATGATTTTCCTCCTTGGTCCATAAATGATAGTAGTCGCTGTTCTTCTGTGATTGATGGAGTTAATACTGGCATCCACAATGATAGTTTTGTTAAAATGACTTTACCGGGAGCAACCCCAGCATTACGCCAGATTGCATCATCATCAGTACCCTTTTGTACAAGCGCTACTGTGTGTTTAGCTCCATAAATAACTTTTCGGACGTTTCTACAGAATCCAAATATATGATGCAGTGGAATCGCACATGAAAATCGTCGACGCTGCCCATGCAACGTTGCTACACGTGTTGCAAATCCTAAATTGAGATTACCATTAACGCCTCCGAGAATATCAAACGCAGCTCCGGGTCTAGTTCGACGTTCTGGATTAGCTGCTTCCTGTTGATCGGCTTCTGCATTATCTCTTGCTGTTAACACTTTAATGAATTGAAGGTGATCAGCGTTATCAGAGGTAACCTTTGCAAACATCATAGATGGACCCGCTGATCTTGTATAATCATCAGAATATCTCGCTAACCCTATGATTGTTGTGGCCACATCAACTTCACGGTCAATGGATTCAATTTCTTTTCCATCAATGAGATATCTAGCGCTTTCAAATAACGCCATTATGCCGTTATTAACAAAACCAACTCGGGTAGTTTGGCTAATGTCATATGGTGGATCATTATGTGCAGCATCATTTGTTACAAGTTCTCCTTCTACTTCAATAAACGCTTCACAAGGCAAAAAGTATTTACTGGTATCATGAACTTGAAGTTCAATTCGCGATCGGAGATCTGGTTGTACTGCGTGATAAGAATAAAATTGAAAATCGCGTACAGAATCATCTTTACGCACTGGGGCATCCATATCAAATGCTGGATCAGATGACCTTTTGAACATTTTATTCTATTTATCAGAGTCTAAATCGCGATTTTTCATTTCATCGTCGTGTTTTTTTAAAGCCACTTCCTGCTATCATGTTTGCTATCATGTTATTTTGGTCCCCTTGATTTATCAAGGGAGTCACCATCGACGCTAATTTTTCGTCTACTGCGTTATTTATAATTCTACTAACACTTGCAGGTATTTCCGCTGTAGATGGTAACGGTTTCTTTTTTCGTAAATCACTTCGTGATTTCACTAATGATGTTATTTTATTCTTCGCAGTTGAAAATGCTTTTCCCGCAAGATATCCAACAGCACCAATACCCTTATCACGAATAACATCAATTGCTTTCATTCCTAGTTGTTTAGCCAACGGCATCACTTTTGGAGCCATTCTCGCAAATAACCCTGCAATGGTATTGCCTAAACCATCTCCGTAGTATGCTCTATAAACCGGAAACCGTGAATTAACTACGTAGACGGGGGTTGGTTTATCATGATTGTAGTGTATGATCATTATTTGAAATCAGAAACAATTTTTCAATTGGAAACGCTAGCGTTTTTATGAAATCCCGGTGATTAATCATTGTGATAATCCTCCACTAACTCGCCAATGAAATCTCGATATGTGCTGATATCCATGATACCACCTTGAAATAAACGTCTACAGATATCAGATGCTTCATTAATTATTTCCGGTGAGTTATTTCCAGCTCGGAACCCTCCTACAAGAACTTCTAATCGTGATATATCACTGAGAACACTACCAGGACATGAAATCCAAGGATTTTCCCTCGAAGAGTTTCCAACGCTAGCGTTTTGCAATCCACTTCCGCTATAACCAGCTGCTTCATCTAGTTTTTCTAAATCAGTTTCTTGGAAATAATCAGAAACAGCACCATCTCGATCAGGTGGTGGTAGTTGTTTTTTAGGTGAAAAAGATATTTTCTTTGCAGGTTGCTGTCGCCTTCCTCGCAATTTTTGCGGTTTTTGTTGTTGTTTAAACTCTTCGTATTGATTATACACTATATCCACCGCATTTCTATATTCAATATATGATGCGTTATCCTTCTTCCTAATTCTACCTGTTTTTTCAGTTTTGATTTTGTAGAATATATCAGCCCAATGATCTAAATTTCTAACAAACTTATGATGTTCTGGTTTCAACATATTTTTCCTGTTTTCATAAGTCGTAACAACAAGCGCAGGAATTTCTGTTGAATCAGTCTTATTAATCGCTGCTAAACCCACCTCGTTAAATATCACGCGTAAATCATCTACTATTTCTTTTGATTCCATTTGTTTTGTTTGTTCAGTTTTCGCTGCTATTTTTTCGAGTTCACCCATAACAGATTTTCCCGTCTCGGGAACATCTCCCAGTATAGCACGCTCTATCCCTTTCATTGCTGTGGTTACTGGTTTAAACAATTCTTCGGATCCCATAGCAAAATCAGTCTGAAGACTCTGTCGTTGTTGTAGTTTATTCCGTACAGAGTCACGAATTGGTACAAATCTCCTGATTGCATCCAGTCGTTCACGAGCCAATCGGGTTGTTAATGCTTCATTGACCATTATTTGAAATCAAAAACAATTTTTCAATTGCAAAACAATTTTTCAATCCGACCTAACACCATCGGATGGTCATGGAAGTGTTATTTCATCCTATCAATGATGGGGAAAGTATCATACTTGTATAAAAAATAAATAATACTGATAGTTTCCCCACTTTGAATTTTTTAGTGTATTTGATACCGGACCAACCAGCCATCAATTTTTCATTCACTGATTTTGACATTTTTAATCAAAAAATGCTAAAAAAAAAAATTAAAATCTCTATGAGGGACGGTCACAATCAAATAATGATAAATGGTTGGTCAATCAAAATTGTTCATTTTCTTGAATTAACGCCCGTAGGTTTCTAACTTTAGAATTAACCTCCTTTTTCAATTCGTATTCGTACCCCAATTCTTTTCGTATTCGTTCTACGATGGTATACAACGGAGCGAACACACTTACGTCACTGGAAAATGCGAGAGAGTCCTTAATAGAATTCTCAATTCTTTTGATGAGCGCATACTTCTTTGGTAGCATATATTTATTGTTGTTAACTCCGTATTCTATATCCTGAAAATCAGACATGATTTGATCAGGATTTAACCCATCTGATAGTTCAATATCCCAACTTTTCAATTTTGAAATCTCGGATGAAATGCTATTCATGTTTTCAGAATTCATTATTCTATAACAATTATATATTTCTAAATGAAAAATATGACGCATCAGACATAACTAAATTGAACTTTTTGTCCCGTCCTTTTTGAAATAGCCGTCTTGGTTATTCCCTCTGCAACGAATCGTACTGAGGATATACAAATATCGAAGTGCCTACTGGCTTCATTCATTGATTGAAATATTTTTTCTTCGTTAGTTATCGTATTCAAAGATTTCACAGGTCTCGCTTTTTTCGAGTATTTCCCAGTCCCCCCTCGTTCGGAATTTTCACTTTGTGTGATAGCCTGCAGATTTGATAAAGAATTGTTTTTCGGATTAGAATCGATATGATCAATAACAAAATCATCCTCGATCAATCCATTGAAACATTCATACACGAAACGATGGCAGTAATATTTCTTCTTTCCAGCACCAAACATCAAATACCCCATACCATTATCCCACCCAACTGGTTTCTTCAGTCTGCGGTTTCTTACAACACCATCACTGGATGCTTCATAATTTGTGATCACAGGGTGTTGTCTGAATTCTTGGTTCATTTATATATTATACTATTGTTTGTCTAATTCATCGTTTGGTTTAATGATAAATCTTTCGATGTAGTCTTGAGGAGTTCTTATGATTTTATCCTTGATACTGACTTTGTCAGCGTCAAGAATACTGACTTTGTCAGCGTCAGGGTCATAATTTCTGATTGATTGTCCATTTTTTATTCTTTTATCATAATAACGCTTCAATTCCCTGTATCGCTTACCACCGCAATTTAGACACAACTGAGATTTCCCCCTGACCCCAACTCCACATAGAATACAGGGTAACGGACCAAGGCTTCCACGTCGAAAGCTTTGCATATGATACCCACAGAACTCATTTCTGCATGATTTGTTACACGGGGTTATTGATCCAATCATAAGCCACTTGCAGTGATTCATTATATAAAAATCTTTCATTTAAATGCTTGTTTTAATTATAGCATGAAGGAATTAAGGAAAACGCCTTCGAAAAATGCTGAATTCAATGCTGATAAGGAGTTTAAGAGATTATTAAAAATCAATCCTAGATTTAATCTCGATAGACCCAAAAAACGACCAATAGACGGAAACATGAAAGAGTTTAAGAGATTATTAAAAATCAATCCTAGATTTAATCTCGATAAACCCAAAAAACGTAACAAACGTCCAAGAGACGGAAACATGAAAGAGTTTAAGAGATTATTAAAAATCAATCCTAGATTTAATCTCGATAAACCAAAAAAACGTAACAAACGTCCAATAGACGGAAACATGAAAGAGTTTAAGAGATTATTAAAAATCAATCCTAGATTTAATCTCGATAGACCCAAAAAACGTAACAAAATCAATCCTAGATTTAATCTCGATAAACCCAAAAAACGTCCAATAGACGGAAACATGAAAGAGTTTAAGAGATTATTGAAAATTAGTCCTAGATTTAATCTCGATAAACCCCAAAAAACGTCCAAGAGATTACCCTGGAAAGATGCTCAATTCAATCTCGATATAGTTTCTAATACACCAAAGAATACAATTCTTGATAAAGCCATGATTAGTAAAATCAGAGACTGTTTTAATGAATTCAAGCGTGATGGAGCATCTTATTGTTGGTCAACATTTCGAATTGATGGTGTTGTTGATGCTACCATGACTGATGAAAAAGCAGCAGTGATAATTTCACGTGTTGGGGAAAAACGGCATTTTTTCCGAATCAAATTCATTATCGAAGTCGATGGCAAATGGATTATTAAGGATAAATTTGAACCAATCCTCAAGAATAAAAAAGCTGTCATTGTGAGTAGAAATTCCTAACCAGGGATTCTAACCGGCATTGATAAACCATACTACGAAAGATCTTATCCCGTAACAGCAATGGTTTATGGGATATATCCGTTAAATGATAAACCCGATATCGCAAAACTAGCTCCTATGAAATATTCGTCAGGGCTTAATTGTGTAGCAGAACGAATAATAGAACACTTCACAAATGCATCCCAAGGAAATAAACTAACTGATCTGCAACGTAGGAAAATAACCGAGTGGGAACTGACAGTGAAACAGCATGGTGCAAAGATTTCTGATATAGCTAAATTAGAAACATCATTAAGATTTCCAATAACAGTTATGACGATAACCGGAGAGGTTTTATACGAACCGAAATATAACAAAAATGGAGCGCCAATACAGATTATTGATCATAACAAACACGCGTGGACACCTGCGGTAACAATATTTCCACGAGAACGAACCGTGAAATATATCCCTAAGGAGTTCGTCGGGGATGTTTTCTATGAAGAGAAATTATTCGATGCTATTCATGCGTTGTGTAAGGATGATCCTGTGTCAGTGTGGTTACTTAGAAGTGATGAAGAATTCGATCAATTTGTAAAACCAAATGGTGAATTATATCGCATTGAAGAATTAGATAACAGAATGAGAAAAATCGCTAGTGATTTTTCACCGGAGAATTCCCATGAAAAACTACTCACGGATAGTTTTACTATTCCATCAGTGGTAGCTCACTTTGCAAGAGAAAAAAACTCATGGCGTCCAACACGAAATGATTTTCTCGAGGATGTTAAATTGAGTTGTGTCGAATTTGGTCATGGAGGACTGTGGAATACGAAATACTCACGTGATGGTATGATTTCAATTGATATAGCCGCGTGTTATCCCGGAAGTTTTCTCGGGTATGGGGAATGCGCTGAGTACTTCAAACGATTTGGACACCCCACGCATGAAATGACTCGTGTTGCGATTAATGGACCATTGCCTGATTTTGATTTAACCGGATTCGCTCGTGTGATATCATTCGAATTAGCTACAGGGTTACATCCGTGTAGTTATGTTTGGCTCGGTAGACACCTATCTGAAAAACACTGGATGCCAATAGTGCTATTGAGATATATGATTGATTGTGGTATGCTAATATCGTTGATTGTTTCCGAGGCTATTATATGCTATCGAGCTCAGAAAGAAGTTTGGCTACCACAACCCGATCTAGATCGTATAATCAACGAACTACGAAAACAGTTTCCAGATTTCAGTGAAGAAGAAATCATAAATTGGTCTAAGAAGTTATTTGAAATTAAAAAAGAACAAGCAAAAGATCTCGGAAGAAGAATAATCGGTAAATTTACCCAGGGTGGACGATACGATAACGCAAAATACTCTTCGCGGTTGATCATAGATGTCGCTGAATACGATTTTATTGTAGCGGATTTAATGAAACAGGGAAAACTTGTATCCCGTAAGGATGCTTTTCTATCCAATGGTGAGAAATTAGGTACGGTTGTTACCTACTGTGATGGATATAATTCCCAGTACACACATTTGAGAAGTTCAATGTTAGCCTATGCTTCTATTAATCTATTTTCGATGATAAATAGATTTCCTAATACCGCGGTTAGAGTGGCCACTGATTCGATGTATATACACAATAAGTACAAATCAGCTGTAGCGGCATTCACAGATCCCGAAGAAAATTGGGGGCGTTGGCGATTTAAAAAAGAGATGCTACATGAGTATTGTGAATCCGCAGACGTTGCCATGGATGATAAATATCTTTGTTGTAACCGTATTGAAATTCAATCAGAATTTTCTAATGCACCACCGGTATCTGATCCAGTATGTAGATACAAGACAGTTTATTTAAACGGTTGTGGTGGGTCAGGAAAGACAACTCGTGCAATTGAATTATTTCGTCGTGGAAACGCTAGCGTTTCTAACATGATTGTGCTAACACCGACTCACAGACTCGCCAGAGAGATGATACAACGAGGGGTAAATGCTTGCACTTATCACAGTTTTTTTCGATGGAAAGGTGACAAATGGACTCCTGAGCGTATGGGTGATAAATTCATTCCTGAAATCATAATTTGGGATGAAATATGCACAGTGTCATTAGATGTATTAAAAACATTTCTTGAGTGGTTGTTAAACAAAAACACAAAAGTCGTCATGTGCGGGGATCACGGCCAACCACCACCATTTGTCGGTGCATCTCCACATGAATGGCTAAAGGGTTTTGTAGACTACTATGAAGAAATCACCACTGATTATAGATCACTTGATGAACGATTACGAGAATTTAAGAAACTAATTAGATTACAACCGGATAGAATCCAATGCGAAATAGCGCGTAAAGTGATTTCAGAAACTCCAATGAATGATTTCTGGGAAACATGGAGACCAAACGATTTGATCATTGCAAGTAGAAAAATAGTCAGGGATACACTTCAGATGAAGTTATTTGAATTGCATAAAGAAAAATTTGCAACGCTTCCAGTACCCCTTTGTTATAGGCCATCGGATACACGAAAACAGAATATTGAAGTTGATATTCCAGGACAGAATGAAAAACAAATTCTGGTATTAAATGATATTGTGCTGGTTGATATCAGCATCGTTGAAGATTCATTGCGTGCTAATAAATCCCCGTGGACGCTAGGATACGCAGCGACGATACATTCTTCACAGGGATTGACTATATCGGATACAATTGTTTGGATGGTAGATAATCGCATCGAATGGTCAAATTTAGTCTATCTCGCAGTATCCAGAGTACGAAACATAAATCAACTTCGAAGAGTTGTTTTCGATGATAATGACACAACAATAAGTGATATTGATGTTAGCATCATTAATAAAAAACTCTCCGGTTACAAACAACAGGACAAAAAAAAACAACGAGAATTTGATATTGATGCTGAACTAATAATCACTTTGAAGAAACAACAGAATAATCACTGCGCGAGTTGCAATTGTATAATGCGTTGGCAGTATTCGGATAAGGATCCTCGCCAATTCACCGTAGACAGAAAAAATAACAATCTCGGTCATGTCAGAAATAATGTGATGTTGACTTGTCTTGAGTGCAATAGACACAACGGTGCTAGTTAAGACCATGCGGTGGCAATTGAGTATCCTCGGGAATCACTTGTAGTTGTTGTCGAGTAAAACCCCGCTGAGGGGCAGTTGAATCCAGTTTATAGACTGGAGGTCTACCAGTTGATCGTGTTATACTAGATATCTTATGCGTAGTGACGCTCCAAATAGGATCAGTAGCCCTTTTTCTACCCCCTTCAAGCTCTCCTGGTTCGTATAAGTACCTCACAATGACATTACTACCAAGAATTGGTTCTTTGAAATCTTTTTGTGGTTGTACGGGTATTGACTTCTTTTTAATCGCGTTGATAGGTTTCATGTTGATTGTTCTAGTAATCTCGTTATTCAGTGCAGTAATCACAGATGGTAATCTTTTAACCCATTCACGGGATCGCTTTTCTTGAATGAATTCTTTTGCGTATTGATATCCAAATAACCGCTCAGCAATCGTCCGATTAAATCGTTCTACAATGGCCTGATCGCGATGTAGCGCAGTATGCCCTCGTCGTATGGTGACATTATGATGTTTCATTGTAGATAACACTACACCCTGAAATTCCTTGCCAGGATCAACCTGCAATAGATTTGGCCAGTGCAGAGGACCTCGTCGATAAATCCTTTCAAATGCAGAAGCGACTTCAGTGGCTGATTTTGTTTTTAATGGTTCTGCTTCTTTGTATCGACTTGCAATATCAACTACGGTTAACGCATATTTGTAACCACGATCATGTGGCAGAAATAATATATCAGCCTGATGAACTTCATTAGGAGCGGTCACATCAAAATGCGAGAATTGAATTTGTTTAGGCGGTGGTAGATAAATTTGCCATAGTGCCTGTTTGGATAACCAATTAGCCGCAGTGGTTTTTTTCACTTTTGCAGCACTAGCGAGTTTATTGATTGCAACGTTACCCCTCCAGTATCCCCTCGGAGAATAATAAATTGATTCCATATTATTAATTACCGGCACCTAACATCAATTTACTTTTCATAGCCGATTTTATTAAAAATGAAGCCAATTTTTCTTTGAAGGATTTATCAGGAATAGCATTTAACGCATGAATTAATTTCACATCCGCGAGATGCCTGTGTTGCAGATTGCTGCTTTTATAAGCAACATCATGAAGGTGACAGGCCTTATCAATGGCGTTTATTGGTTCTTCACCGGGGTTGGGTTGATTTTGATTATTGAGTCTGATATCAAGTCTGGTTCCCGGTCCACAGTAGCTATATCCTGGAAGGTGCTTTTCTCCGGGGTACTTTGCCCATGGGGTTCCAGGGAGCTTTGCCAATTTGGCTGCGATATCACCCCCTCGTTTTTTTTTAAAGGTTCCTTGGGTTTAGAAACAAATCTAAATTTCTTTGTACTACATTGTACGCATTTACCAGAAAGCGCTGATCGGTTATTTTTTGTTGTAATCGTCGTCACATCATCTGTGCCAGTACGCGTTTTACACTTCACACAATATAGATCCATAATTTATGTATAGAAATATGGATATAATTGATTTTTCAGCGACTAAAACAAGAGAACCAATTAAGCATCATGCAGCGCTACCAAACTCTATCCGGATGATTATAATCGGGCCATCTGGATCCGGTAAAACGCAATTCTTGCTCAATTTAATAATGAGATGGATGAAGTGGGA
Organism: Unio delphinus; assembly: GCA_029339505.1. Taxonomy (NCBI): domain Eukaryota; kingdom Metazoa; phylum Mollusca; class Bivalvia; order Unionida; family Unionidae; genus Unio; species Unio delphinus. Next base: position 3,792,127 of record JAQISU010000167.1, on the reverse strand, counting down.
TAAGTTGTATTTAATTGCCCCTAGCGTAGATGATCAACGATGTTATGAAGTGTTAAAGGATTTTAACGAGAATGCATCAGAAATTAAGGCTGAGAACGCCATTGATTTTATAACCAATATCGATGAAGCACCGAGTATTGATGATATTGATGGAGATATTAACAATTTAGCCGTATACGACGATATAATGTTGGATAAACAAAAAAATCCTGCTAGAATATTTTCCCGTGGGCGTCACAAAAACACTGACGTGATATATGTCACTCAACGCTACACTCAGGTTCCAAAAGTCATCAGAGATAACTGCAATATTCTTTCTGTATTCAACGGAGTTGATACTCATACTCTTAGAAATATTTGGCAGACATGGTGCTCTGATATGGACTTCAATCAATTTCGAGATTTCTTTAGTCATGCTCAGTCGACTCCGCACGGATTCGCAACAATAAATCTACATGATCCTCGGACACGATATCGTATTGGACTTGATCAAATATTCGGTTAAAATCATTTATTATTTTTTGTTAACCCAGTGATGAAATCACTAAGCAGCAGAGAGGGTGGATGACAACAAGTTGCGACCAAAATTGATTAAAAAATCGTTTTCATTTTTTTAGTTAAAATGATTTCGTAGGGAGATTTCAATCAATTTTTTGTCTGAAAACGTTGTAGGGTTCGCCTTTTTTCGGTTAAAATAAGATTATAAGACGGCTCGCTTTAGGATTTCAATCAAATTTTGTCTAAAAACATTGTAGGATTCACCCTCTCTGCTGCTGTCTCCACTCCAGATTTTACTTCCTTAGCCTTTGGCTAACCAAAGCCAACCTGCAAGGCAGCAAAAGACTTGTGTTTGGGGTTAGAATAGCTGCTATGTATTATAGTGTTTAAGGGATTAGAATAGCTTTTGTATACAAGTAATTAAGGAATTACAATAGCTGTTTTGTTTACAAGTAATTAAGGGATTAGAATAGTTGTTTTGTATACAAGTAATTAAGGAATTAGAATAGCTGTTTTGTATACCAGTAATTAAGGGGTTAGAATAGCTGTTTTGTATACAAGTAATTAAGGGAGTAGAATAGCTGTTTTGTATATAAATAATTAAGGAATTAGAATAGCTGTTTTGTATACAAGTAATTAAGGGGTTAGAATAGCTGTTTTGTATACAAGTATTTCAAGGTTTTTATTAGCTTTTTGTTTACCAATATTTATATTACTTGCATAACTGTTCTTTATATCAATGATTAAAGGGTTTGATTAGCTGTCCCTTTTACCATTATTTAAAACAGTTAGGCATGCAATGGCATTACTTTTATATATTCAGTGGTTTCAAAGAATAATTTTTGTGTTTTTCTTCTTTATATCTTGACAGGTTATTACTGTAGATATCAAGAAAGAAGGCCTGATCGACTATGTAAGAGACACTGCAAAGAAAAGCAATCAGGCTGACCGACTGGAAAGAACCATAGCCATCCCTGTCACTGCCAGTAATACACACTGACCAAAGGCCATTCAGACCTGTCACTGACCCAGTCATTCAGACTTGTCACTGACCCAGAGTCATTCAGACTTGTCACTGATCCAGTATCATTCAGACTTGTCCAGCTCAGGCGTTTGAGAATGATAGTATATAAATAAATCAGGGCAGAATGTAAGAGAAGCTCTATAGAATGGATATTTAAATAATTCCCCACCCTGTAGTCATGTTTCATTTTCTTGGCTTCTTTTTTCTCAATGACAAGGAATAACTGCTAGACATGTTCATGGATGGATCAACTTAAACAGGGATAGGTGCAATAATAAACCAATCTAATTTAACATTCTCCATAATCATAAAGCAAGTTGCTGAGAGCCAGGTGCATAGAATATTGGTAATTGTTGCATTTCTTCTTGATGCCAAATTAGTGTTTAAAGTATTATAGGTAATAAAAGCATGTACGTATTTGACATTCAATATGTATACGATACAGGATATTTTCTTCTTCTCATGTTCCTTTATTTACATGCATGTTAAATGTGTTTTTGTAGACAGTATGCATTTGATGACTAGTGACAGTAACATACTGAACAGAGTTCCATAATCTTTTCATCTGTTTATATATCTCTTTTCTTTGAGGTTTATTATATTTATGTTGACATTGATTTTTAAAATTGTTACAAATTGTTCCAGTTTTCAAAATATTATTTACATTTTTGTTTGCTTCTACTCTCCCAAGGATAGTCATTTCATTCAATCCATTGATGTTATGAACCCAGGATATCATCCCATATAAATGCAGCCATATATAGATTTTTTTAATATATATCAGGACATAGGAAAATATGGTCAGTATTGCGGATTTTAGTTATGTTAACCTATCCTTCTGTAGCATGTACTGGTATGTAATGGGACTTGAACCCAGATCCAAATTCTCAAAATTATATCAGCATGTGAAGGTCATGTTAAAACTCTAAAAGTCTAAAAGATTTCACATTGTGGAATTTTAATAGATTATCATTGAAATTAAACAACTTATAAGATTTCTTGGGTGAAAAAAATGTTTTTGGTAGGCGGACAGTCCATGTTTCAGATTGCTGACCCTAGCACTTTCTTCCCAATGGTTGTAAATGATTTGTTTATAAAAATTACATTAAATATATAAAAACTGCTTACCATTATTTTAAAACCAGTGTAATAAGAAATGTTTTTTTTTTTTTAGGGGTGGGGACTTATTGTTATTTCCTCATGTAGGAATCTAAACTTATATTACATAGCATACTTGTAACATCACATTCATGTTAGCATGAGTTTCTTCTTTAATATGTTTATAGTTTATTTGAGGTTAGAAGTTTAGAAAACCACAGCATGATAATGCGTAAAGACTGGACTTCCATCTACAACTGCCTCATTTTTTTAGGAATGCATTACAGTGGGTTATCTTTGTATGGTTCTTGAGGGGAGGTGCATCTTAATTATTTCCATGATGTAGTTGTGACCAGTCATTCTTTTTTTGTCAAGCCTGTGTTTTGGTTTATAGTGGGGAAAAAGGTGTTGTTTTCAGTAGCCAGTGACAACATTGTTATGATTCTGTCATATGAATTATACAACAGTGCTTTATTCAACAGAAACTATATTATAATGTTACTGTATGTTGCTTGAGATTCCTGTCTATATTATCAGGTGGCTGTCATAGCACTATTGACAAGCCAGACACAAACCTGCCAGCATGTGCTATTTTTCTATAGGTGTTATGGAAATGACCCTTTAAATGCGGACTTGCAAAATAAAAATACAGATTACAGAAATAAGATTGTTTGCAGTCAATTGGATACTGGCCTGTTTGAATCTATATGGTACCTGTCAATCCTAACGGTTACCTGGGTACCCAGTCAAAGGGAAATTATATTAAATGTGAAACTAAACTGTTTTCTTGCATGTTCATACATGCCAACCCCCAACCCAACATGGGTATAAACATAATTATTACTAGTGTAATCTGAGCATAAAAATAACAATCTGTGTCATAATTACAGAAAACTGTATGAAACATGTAAATTTATTTTAGCTACTTACAAGGATCTGCAGATAAATTTCTTGTCACAAATCAGCTCAATCCATGTGGATTAATATTTTGTAATAAATTTATAAATTATTTATGCATAACACTCACTTTAACTAGTCTACATGTTGAACTTTGCTGAATGGTCATGAAGTCTACAAATGATTGATGCAGTATTACATCGTACAAATTCTTATTTCAAAATTTGTAAGATGCTACTGATTTGTTCTTTTCCATATGCTACATGTTTTGTTTCACAAAATTCCCATTCCTAACATCCTGTCCTATAACATTCATTTGTCACTGTTATAGAGCTTGTTTCTTTTAAAATCTTGTGCCATTTTTGTTTTCAACCTAGACAGATCCACTGTGATATGTGTATCAAAATAGAATGAATCTGTGATGTGTGGTTTTACATTTAATAAACCCTTCTGTTTTCTTGGAAATGTTTCATGTATAGTTACTATAAGTAAAAAATAAAGAAAATAGAAGATGGTTTAATGATGAATAAATGTACAGTAGCCGATAGTCACATGATATAAGCTTGACCTGTAATTGTTATTCATTGTCTTGCTCACTCCTGTTGTGCTGATGATCTGAACTAGGAAACATGTTTGTTTTGTTTTCTTAAAACTGGTACCTGGTTGCCCATTGTATTACCCAGGTAATTATCACTGGGTAGGTGCCTAAGTACCTGAGTACCTGTTGATATCTTTAAAAAGCAGTCAATCATATTTTGTTACACTTTACTGAAACTGGTCTAAATTATGATAAAATGTATGCCTTACTGAGAATGTCTTGTAAGGGTTGGCAGGTCTATATACAATAAACTCAGATTATGATGAGATTTAATGTAATACAATATTTTATAATGTAAACAACATTAGAACTGTACCATTAAGACATACATGAGACCCATGGAGGCACTCACCCATAGATGCAAAGCTGTACCATTAAGACATACATGAGACCCATGGAGGCACTCACCCATAGATGCAAAATAAAATTGTCTTATCATTTTAATATGAGCTCTGTGAAATCAAAATTCAATGGCATATATTTTTTTAAAACCTGCCTTCCCAGGTTACCATGTATGTTTTAATTGAATAGCCCTTACAAAGTCACTTAAAGTTTTGTATATAAATATTTTATTTAGAATATAATGATATGATTTTGGGGATTCCAAAGGCTTTGTTATAAACTTTTACACAACAGTTTTTAAAGTTGTGGCAATATTTTATATCACCTGCCATTACAGTACTAATATTGCCCTGCACTAGATGCTTTGGACCCTTTATTCATGCTTATGTACTGGAAATTATATTGTACAAGTTCTTTTTGTTAACTGCATTGCAGTGAAGCAATACTTGGTGAACTGGATACCCTTAAATTTTCATTGTTGTAATATATTATGATATTTTCTCATGTATCTTTGTATTAGTTTAGTGTTCTATTTTTATTTTTATATCCAAGGCAGTAGGTTGATTTTTCTTTCCCTCAGTTACGTACATCATAATTTCACATTACCAATGATACAAGCTAGAAAAGCTCATAATAAATTTTTACCTTAATTTTTATTGATTTTCTTCGATCAATGAAATTATTACATTTATATGAAAGTAACACCAAATTAAGTACATAAATAAAAATATAACAAATTAATCAATGAAATAAGTACTGGATCACATTAAATTATAGATTTATAAATAATATTCTGTTCCATACAATGATGGTCAAATTTTCAAAAAAATGAAAATGCAAAAGTTATCAATATTTTTTTCAATATCCCAAGAATTATTTTATTGTCTAAATAAATATTGTCATTTTCATTGTGACAAACTAATTTTTTCAACATTTTTAAATTTACTGTATCACAAAATGATTTTTTTATGAAGAGGCAGGTTGAATACATTTATTCAGTTAATAAAACTGCACATCTTTAAAATCATTTTTGTTTCTTTTAGAGATGTAAATATTGCCATAGTACTTTATACGCTATGATGTACATCCATTCATCTGATACAAATTTTGTTTCGACACAAATCAAGTTCTCCACCATGAACAGTTACCATTTTTTTGTGGGTGGCTTATCCAATAGCTTTTGGGGACAAACATTCAAATTTGAAGAAAAAGGATCTCCACTAAATTAAATTAATTTTACATCAAAGAATTGGATAAAACATTGTGGTGGCTTGCTCTTAAGAGAGGAAAAATGCTTTAGATTTTGGGTTCAACACTTTTTTTTAGGGCAATATAATTAATCCCAGACACAGACACAGACCAAACTCTGCAAATACTTTGCACTTAGAAAAGGATGAAGCCAGCTGATTATAGGGTTCAAAAGTGAAAGGTTAAGGTTACTAACAAATGAAAAATAGCTAATGCACAAAAGTTTGAGCATATAACCATGTATTTTTACCAGTGTTTTTGGATGACTAACACGCTGGATCAGAAAAAGGCTCATTGATGTGAAGGTATCATAGTCAAGGTGACTGTGATTTAAAAAAAAAAGATATAGATTTTAAGATTTTTTGCATAATAAGTTTAATTCTAGATCATAAACTTTTTCCAAAGTTTTCTAAAGGCATGCACTTAAGGTATGGAGGAGACTTATTGTTTTGGGGGTCAAAAGGTTGAGGTCATTGTGGCTCATAGAAAAATGGATTTTGCATACCATGTTTGGTTACAGAGGGACTTTATTGACCAATGACCAACTCTGTGGATAACTTGCACTTGGGGATGATAAAACACCTCCAGATCCTTGGGTTATCCTTGGGTTTATAAGTCAGAGGTTATGGTAAATCTAGTAAGCAAATAATGGTCCATATTGTTGAGACTCATTAATTAATAGTTTCCTGGGTCAACTTTGCCCTTCTAGCACTTACATAGACTCTTATTAAACATGGGGCAGGCATGCAACATGACTTTCTCAGTACTATTCTGTACAACGATAATATACAGTACATTGAATTTTACTGTATTCTCACACTTCCAAGTACATGTATTTTTTTGTATCTATATTGAATGTTTTTATTTAACATTTGCAAATAGCATGTTTCATTTCTAAAAATCCTTTAAAGTGCTGCTATGTAAATAAGTTTAAATTATACACTTTGTGTATGATAAATGCAGATTCAGTTGTTTTCGCATGTAGATTTTATGAAGGGCATTATCTGTTAATTTTACATTATTTATTCTAACTTGATTCTGTACTTATTATTTGGATTTTTGTGTACATGTATACCTTTTAGGGCATTAGTACATGTCACACACTTAATAAATACGATGTATTAAAGGATGTAGAATGTAAGGATACCAAGCACTTTTTTGCTGGTATTTATGTTTTCATATCTAATTAAATATCATTTCCGGCTTTCCATGAGCATTAAATATCATGTGGGACTTTTCAAGAACACTCGAGCACTTGCAGTGCTGATGCAGATAAAATCCTTTTTCATACACTCTTGGGGGATAAGCACAAGCTTTTAAATTAAAGTTATGTTATCTTGAAACATAAAAGGCTGCTGTTTATATATGGAGCCAGAAGGTGTTAAGTTTTTCTTCTCTCTGACTTTAGAAAGACATAGATTAGATGTTTCACTGATATCTCTGAATTCTCATCAGATCAGGTTTATGTTTTGTATTAAATTATTATACTATTATCATTATTGGTATGTTTGTGTACCCACCTCTACAGAGTGTATATAATAATTCTCATGCCAGTCAATCTTTCCATCCATCACCATTTTTGATGGATTGTCACTAACTTGGTTTATGTTATATTATTGTTATAACCTGAAGATGTGCAGATCAACAAATCAGTCTTCCCATGCATTTTTTAAAATTAGAGTTACTGCATTTATTTTATTCTTTGCAATTTAATTCATTGTTTGTCAGAATTTTGTGAATGCAATTAGTCTTTCAATTTTCAGTAGATGATCATGAAATTTGGTAATAAGTTACCCAGTAGCTGATGAATATATCTTGTTTTAATTCGCTTCCAAATATAAATTTGTGGCAATATACTGTATCAAGAATATAGAAAAATGTTATTAGCCAGAAGAATTTTCATAGAGGAACCGGTGCGATGAAATCTGATTTTGAACAGCAAACATGTATTTCCATAATGAATAATAAGTTATTAGGACACATTGTAATATACTAGTGCCAAAGTTTGTTGTCTTATTTTGTCGATATTATTAGATCAACATTTTTGCGTTATGTTTTACAGATACCCTTGTTCTTACTCTTTATTTCATCATTAAAAATATGTTAAATTAATATAATGTACTCTAGAAAATATGTATAAAATATATGCTTGTTATGTAGTTTTCACATTCCTATTTATTTATTGCGTTTTTAAACAACACTGCTGCAAGTGTAGTATGGTCATCTTGTACATAAGCGTACCAAGCTAGCTTGTTTATATGGATGCTCAGAAATTACTTGACAAAGAGAAATGCAATTTGGTGAGACTATTGATATGCACATATGGATGAGCTGTTTTGATTTTGATGCAATTTAACAAACATTTAGAAACAAAATTTTAGCAGTGTTTTACACTATATAGACTTAAACATACTTATTATCTGCAGTGAGAACATGTTGTACAAACATAAATATAGTTTTATTTTAAAAGAATCTGTGTGGATGGTAGTACAAAAATCCCTCTCTTGAGTGCCTCCCCTCCCCCCACTTCTGACTGACCAGGAACCGTTGACATTTTTACGATCAGAATCTGTTTGCATTATTGTTTTAAAGTACCTGTTTTGGATAGACGTCTCTTTTACATGGCCAATGGCCAGCATATCAAAGCATAATATAAAACATATATAACTTGCAAGCAAACACTCTTGGGGTTTACAGATGATAATCTCACATATATGCTTTGCTTTCTAAATGGACAGTAACACTTATTCAAGCATGCTGACAATGCCCTAGCTTAAATTCTTACAGAACAGTATGGTATTAATCGGATTATTATTCCTACTTTACATGTCAGGTTTTGTCATGTTGATAATTACTAGCTGTCATTACTGCTTTGCATTCCTTGGTTGTCAGGTTTTGTCACTTAGATAATTACTGGTTATTATGACTGCTTTGCATTCCTTGGTTGTCAGGTTTTGTCACTTAGATAATTACTGGTTATTATGACTGCTTTGCATTCCTTTGTTGTCTGGTTTTCACCCTTTGATAATTACTGGCAATTATTACTGCTGATAATTATAAAGACGACAAAGCCAACAGTGAAGAAGCACAGTATTGTTCAGCTCAAGTCAGCGTAACATCCTGGTACCATAAAATAAGAATAGTATATCACCTTGGTTTCTTGCACATTGATTATAAAATGTATTTTAATGGATATCAGACTGTATCAGTCAACCACATGATAAGGAATTAGTCATCAAGTCTCAGTTTAATTGAAAGACCACATGATAAAGAATTAGTCATCAAGTCTCAGTTTAATTGAAAGACCACATGATAAGGAATTAGTCATCAAGTCTCAGATTAATTGAAAGACCACATGATCAAGAATTAGTCATCAAGTCTCAGTTTAATTGAAAGACCACATGATAAGGAATTAGTCATCAAGTCTCAGATTAATTGAAAGACCACATGATAAAGAATTAGTCATCAAGTCTCAGTTTAATTGAAAGACCACATGATAAGGAATTAGTCATCAAGTCTCAGTTTAATTGAAAGACCACATGATAAGGAATTAGTCATCAAGTCTCAGTTTAATTGAAAGACCACATGATAAGGAATTAGTCATCAAGTCTCAGATTAATTGAAAGACCACATGATAAGGAATTAGTCATCAAGTCTCAGTTTAATTGAAAGACCACATGATAAGGAATTAGTCATCAAGTCTCAGATTAATTGAAAGACCACATGATAAAGAATTAGTCATCAAGTCTCAGTTTAATTGAAAGACCACATGATAAGGAATTAGTCATCAAGTCTCAGTTTAATTGAAAGACCACATGATAAGGAATTAGTCATCAAGTCTCAGTTTAATTGAAAGACCACATGATAAGGAATTAGTCATCAAGTCTTAGTTTAATTGAAAGTTTAAAAGAGAAATTCATTAAACTAAATAAAAAGAGTTCTATGATAATTACTGAGAAACTAGACATCAGAAAGATTTGAATTAACATAATTAGTTATACATTTTTGCAGCAATCGCAAAGTGTAGTGGACAAAAATATACAGCCAGATATTTGTATGCTGTTTTTAGCACCAGGATTTTTGAATGGTTTTAAACCAGAATTTATGATTTTTCATAATTATTTTAACATTGTTGTAAGATTTATAACATTGATTGCATAGCATGCATTTGATTTTTAAATAAATTTAGGAAATATTTAAAAATTATGCCTTAATTACATTCTTTGTATTAAGACTCACATCTGTACGATTGCCCCGTAGAAAGGTTACTTTCAAAAGGAGTGGCATTATAAGAGAGGGACCACTGTATGTTCCATTATCAGATTTCCATTTCAAGTTTTGTTTTTGAAATGCCAGATTATAGGGAGGTTTTTTTTTTTGCATGTGATAAAAAAGTTAACATTATTCTTTTTTTTAGTGTAAATTTTATACACTTGTATCTTTGATTTTGAATTTGCCTCCATACTATTTGAAGTATACTCTGTTTTAAAGCAGAATCACTATATTTGCAGGTGCCTGTTCTGACTTGCGGTCTCAATGTTAAAGTTTTCTTTAGATATCAAAACTTCATTTCTTCAAATTATTGTTTTAGATCTAACTTCGTTTTTTCTTGAGCTGGTCTCCCTACTTGTGTGCTGTTTGTATTGTTTAGACAATGGGATGCATCTTTGTTTTATTAGGATTCAACATTAATATGTCTCACACTGAATGAAAATATGACTACTTTTTTTTACACGTATTTCACCGTCAGATAAAAATTGTCTTTTCATCGATGGGATTAACATTAATTGTATGTACATTCAGTCACGTTGAGCAATAATTATGAATTACTCCAAATTAGCATTTTTGCACCTATACAGTTTTAACAAATTGAGTGAGCTAGTGTCTGGAAAATATGCCAGCCAGAGCTAGTGATTTTAGTATACCCAGATACTGATGTTAAATAAAATTTATTGTACCTTGTAAACTAATATTCGATAAATTTTGATGCTCACTAAATTTAAACATACATGATGTCTACCCAGAACAACAGTTCTACAAGTTTGCAACTAGTTTAAGATACTAGGTGCTGCAATGTATATCAAAGAATTTATACTAACAAAAGAACTTTTGGACTTTGTATGTTACCTTAAAGAAATTCTCTTTAACATTACATCATTATTTGTTTTTGCAATTTAGCACCTCTTGGTGTTGGCAGTAATTTATGTTACTTTCATTTGATAATACAGTACCTCCTGTTGGAATAAGACAACCACTTTGTTGTGTCAGTATTGAATGAGTTGAGTATAGTCAGGGATGACTCACTTTTTATTAGGTCGATTCTTTCACAAAGAATTTATATTTTTGGTAATTTGCTAGAGTTTAATGTCTGTAGTATACAAATATCAAATATTCACAAAAAATCTAATAATACTAAATATTGGATTTTTACAGCAGTATATAAAAAGTAAACTGAAGTAGAAGTATATTAGCTGATTATCATAAGCTGTATTATCTACTGACATGGCTGATCTCCATACAATTTGGGAATCGACAGATACAGCAACAGCATCATGTGACCTCAAGGAATATTTTGCATATTGGTGCATTGTTTTTAGCTTGCGCAAAAGATGTGTTTTAGTGCATTGTGGAATATTTTTATTTAGATGGTTATCAAAAATATATTTTTAAATTTTAAATTATATTAGGAAAAGATGGTCTTCTTTTTTAGTTTATTCTTCAGAAATGTAAAATTCTCTGCTGAGGCACTTGTCTGTGGTTAACCAAATTAAAAATTGGAAACAAGTTCTTCATTTGCACCACTTTGTAGATTGTACATGTTTTCATGAGAGCTTTCTTCAAAAGTAGCAATTTGCACATAATTGTGCATCATGCTTGTATTTAGCATTACTTACAAATGTTGTGTTGTCAGATATAATCCTTTAAAGAATAGTTTCTTTTTGTACATGTCAAAAAGCATTTATATCAGGTCAGGTATTTAAGGCAGCCATTACATAATCTTAGTTTTTTTTGTCATCAGATACAGTATTTGATAATATTACATTTGGATTACAGCCATTGCCTTGCATTTCCAGCACTCTGAATTAAAAAAGACATTCATAGTACCTTTTTTGCTTGTTTAGCAATTATATTGCTCATCTCCTTGTCAGACTAGAGTGGTCTCCCATGGAATACAAGGACCATGACCAAATCCAATCAATCATGAGTTACTACTTTTAATTGTGCCTTGTCAGCATGCTCTTGTCGAGGTCTTGCCAGTACTGATACATTTTGTGCATTTTCATCTAGTGAGTGATTCTAGATGTTTTCTCACCATGGGATAGTCGACTAATCCTTTATTTTGTTAAGCCCTTGTAAATGAAATGCATGCCATGTAGTGTTTCCAACAAATTTAGTGGCAGCATGAACTTTGGCTAGTTTTACCTTAATAGGTTTTCATCATACTTGTTGTGAATTAGTATGATGTTCCTAACGCATGGATTACATACACTTGCCTCTTTGATCATGGGAACATGGTCACTGTAAGAGTTCCTAATGCATGGATTACACACACTTGCCTCTTTGATCATGGGAACATGGTCACTGTAAGAGTTCCTAATGCATGGATTACACACACTTGCCTCTTTGATCATGGGAACATGGTCACTGTAAGAGTTCCTAATGCATGGATTACATACACTTGCCTCTTTGATCATGGGAACATGGTCACTGTAAGAGTTCCTAATGCATGGATTACACACACACTTGCCTCTTTGATCATGGGAACATGGTCACTGTAAGAGTTCCTAATGCATGGATTACATACACTTGCCTCTTTGATCATGGGAACATGGTCACTGTAAGAGTTTCTAATGCATGGATTACATACACTTGCCTCTTTGATCATGGGAACATGGTCACTGTAAGTGTTCCTAATGCATGGATTACACACACTTGCCTCTTTGATCATGGGAACATGGTCACTGTAAGAGTTCCTAATGCATGGATTACACACACTTGCCTCTTTGATCATGGGAACATGGTCACTGTATGAGTTTCTAATGCATGGATTACATACACTTGCCTCTTTGATCATGGGAACATGGTCACTGTAAGTGTTCCTAATGCATGGATTACAAACACTTACCTCTTTGATCATGGGAACATGGTCACTGTAAGAGTTCCTAATGCATGGATTACACACACTTGCCTCTTTGATCATGGGAACATGGTCACTGTAAGAGTTCCTAATGCATGGATTACACACACTTGCCTCTTTGATCTTGGTCACTGTAAGAGTTCCTAAAGCATGGATTATATACACTTGCAAGCATTTGAAACACAACTTTTATTAATTGTAGGGGAACAGTTTAAAGTGCATTTTTCTGAGGAAAGCAGTTGATATGGGTGAACAAGAGTCAAGAAATAAATGATTAAGGATGCAGACTGCATCAGTTTTGCCACCAATACCACCTCCATTGGGAATGTTCTGGTCTAAAAATCTGAATGCAGAAAGAGCACACATTCAGAATCTGTCATCAATGATTACTAACAGACCTGCAGACCTACTGTCACATTTGCTGCCACAGACATAATATATGATCATGGCACAACCTTAGGGGTCACTACCAACATGGTACTATGGCCCAGCTTGACTTGTCTTGGACATTCTGTTATTATATGCAGACCCCTTCTATTGCTGCAATGATATTCCAATGATAGCCAGTACTGAACAAAGACAACTGACACCAGCCAGCTCTAGATAATGTCCACTACAGCACTACAGCTCTAATGCATCCTCAGCCTATGCCATCAGTTGTTGGGACTGGGTACAGCAATCAGATTTAACAGTATACCTGTTCTGGCCCCAAACCATACAGCATTCATCACCCATTTATGTTGTTCCAGATTCTACCCCAGACAGTAGCCCCAATCGGCTGAGTGGTCTCAGGTGCTCACCGTTACAGATCACTGAGATACTGACATCTTATCTCTGTCTACTTGGGTTTGACATTCATCCCATTCAGTCCAGAATCTGAACAATGGAAGGATCACAGACTGGCACCAAACAGGTGCCTTGACAACCCCATTTCCTATGCAACCAAGTACTGGCTACAATAACTCCCCATTTTCCTACACTGATACCAGTCCCAGGCATTGATGATATGCAATGTGAATGCCTCAAGATAACTATCACTTGCCATTTTGTGCACAATCCCCAACATCCTAACAACCTGCTTTCCTAGCTCAGTTGTTGCAAGCTTCACAGGAGGCTTTCCTATTACCTCCCTTGTCTGATTCTGATGATCCGTGGCAGCAGCATCCTTGAGAAGATGACTTGGCCTTTCATGCATGGATTAAAGTTTTCAGTTATCTGCCTTCCGAGTTAATTCCTTCTCCTGCTCCATCAATATTCTCTTACAAAATTTGTGTATCCAATGATTGTTTTATTTTTTGCACAGAAATAACATGTTGACAGACATAGTAGGCCTGCAAATTTCTTTAGACAAACCATACTCTGTGTACAGACTAGAAATCCTTCCTTGACATGCATTAGTAAATTTGAAATGTCATAGTGCTAGGATCTTTGCTTAAGTAGGTTAGCGCAGACAGAATACATCCTTTCTATTAGGAAACCCACTATCAGACAAGCATAAGGGTAAGCTGCTAATATTGCTTGTGTACCTTATGGGTCAGTTTAACACTTGCTCTACAATGCAGTAGCTGAATCTTTTAATCAACAGCTCTAGAATTGCATTCCTATACATGTCTACACCCTTCAAGGACCATCATATATAAAGCTATTCTCAAGTTGTATCTGTATTCTTCTAACCTGCTGTTTCACAATCACTTTGAAGTCAGGAAACAGGTTACCAAAGAAGGAAACCTCTGACAGGCACAGCAATCCTGAACCTGGCCATCATTTTCTGACAGAGATCAGAGAAACAGGATGGACCCATCTAAAGTATGCCAAACAAGGAGTCACTCTTCCAGGCCTTTACCCTTGAGAGTTACCTCAGTTTCTGAATGCCACTGATGACAAATAATTTTGTGATAGGCACTATCTTCAACCCAGCTTCTTTCCACGTCAACTTCATAACATGCTGAGACACCAATTCTTTGCCACAGATTGAGATGGTCTCTGCCCTGGACAACTCCCTCCATTGTCAAACACTCCCCTCGCTTTATGGGATGCTTACTTCTCCACCATATGATGCACAGAATACTTTTCTCAAGCCAAAATTACATAACAAGAAATAAACTCTTCTTTTGAAATGATCTATAGAGATTGAGGACAACATCAGGGTGCATATCTTCATATTCTCATTCACATGCCCTTTCATTAAATTCCTGATGATCACACAGAGGGGCACAGAGTACTAACTCTTGTTATTCTCAGTCTGAATCTCAATTTATGGTTTTTGACCAGAATCATGAACAGAGTTGTGTCTATCTTCAGGGGCCACCTCCGTGTCTAGATATCAGACTGAACATTCAACAACGGCTCCAGGTAGGCAACATATTGTACCAATGCATGCTTGTTGACAGGTACAACTCTGATCTTTCCATCCCATTATTTTATTCACTTTAGTATGAAGTTCAAAACCCTCTTGAATTGAATTTGTCTTCCTCATGTTTTTGGGGTTTTTTTTGGAAAATCATCTTGGTATTGTTTACCATTCACTTAGAGAATTGAATTTCAGCCCTGAAATGTCTTGACCTATTGTGCCTCATTATGGCATCAAATATCCTTATCCTTGGCCACCTGTAAATGAAACCTTTGCTTATAATCCTTCTATCCTATGGTGGCTGAAAGTTTTGGACTGAAAGAGGTTCTTTATGACAAACTAGAGAACTTCACTTGGCATATGGTGTGTGTATCCCACTCCAGGATTAATTGTCAGAAACCACAGTCTGCACTGCACTGACAGCAACACATCAGACTGGAGTGCTCCGCCTGATGAAAAAAAAACATAAATGCAGGTTTTCCATCTGAACCCAGTGACGTTGCGCCTGAATCCTTTGCTCACATCGATCAATCCTTCTGAAAGTAAACCATCTCTCTTATAAAAGCCTCAGTACCACAATTATTTAACTTCCACTTGTGGCTCTTAGGTGAAAAGTTGGCTGCCATTACATCATGCTGCCATGATGATCATAGAAACCCTTCTTCAAGGTATGGATGATATATTTCAAAAACAAGAACATCTGTGACCCTCATGCTTATCATGACTTGTAGATAGAAGGCCTTTGCCCTTTGTCTGAAATATAGTCTTCTTTGGTTTTTGACAAAACTGAATAGGGCACCATTTAAACAACTTTTAGGGCATTCATAACTCAACTGTCATAATGGACCTAGTTCGACTTAGCTACAACAGTGAGATACATGATGCTTTGGGTAACCCAAATTATCTGCAAATCTGCCATGATAGTGGGGCTTCTCATGATGGCTTTTAAAGAAAAGACTGCTACTTGAAAGGTCTTGAAACTGTTGTCTTCATTGGACTCTTGCCCCAGGGCATGTGCAGGTTTGTCATGACACCATGTCTCTGGACTCTTTGTCCCAGGGCATGTTCAAGTTTGTCTTGAAACCATGTCTACTTTGGACTCTGTCCCAGGGCATGTGCAGATTTGTCTTGAAACCATGTCTTCTTTGAACTCTGTCCTAGTGCATATGCAAGTTTGTCATGAAACCATGTATTCTTTGGACTCTTTGCCACAGGGCATGTGCAGAATCTTGACGTAGCTCTGAAGTAGCATCAGAAGAGAAATGAGAAGAGGGTGATATAATTTTTTATTACCACTTAAAGAAGGAAGGTAAAGTTTTCAGAGCATGCAATGTGTTCTCTGCTCAGCCATCAAGGAACTAACCATAGACCAAAGCGAATTATATATACCTATATAAGGACACTACTCTATTTCAACTTGTACCTATACAATGGGATGACCATTTAGCTCTATCATATTTAATATCAAGACTAGGCAAAACAATTTAGCTTTTGAGGAATGGATTGATGAGGTAGTGGATGTGTTCCTAATATATTATAATCTGGTAATAATTAGTTTATGAAGATGAGGTATCTTTAATGGATTTGTAAAAGAAGTATGTTCATTTACAAACTGTAAATAAACTTTTTTTGTAATGGATACCAGTTATCAAGGATTTCATGGTTCCAGCCACATATTCGACAATGATAAACAAATTTATGTGGAAATGATGGGACTTCTTCTCAAGTGCACAAATTTAAATACTGATGAAAAAAATAATCTCCCAAAATATGAAAATCAGCAACCATTAAAATAAAGTTACATTATTATTGAAACTACATATACATATGACAGTTCTATGAAACTGAATATGATGTGCAATGAAGTGGCTTTTTCAAAATTTTGATCTACCTTTACTTTTACCTCAAACCTGCTTAGGATTCTTTTGTAAACCATGAAACTCTTTTTAACAGTATTGTGCCAAAAGAGCGCACTGCAATATTCGGTATGTGCTTTAGCAAACTAACAATTTTATGCATGTAGTAAATGTTCTGAACATCTAATGTATGTGTGAAATAGTAGAATTTCATATATCTTGTACAGTATTATGTTTGAAAGCCAAGTGATATAACTGTGTACTCTGCAGAATTTTTGCTTGCAGATTGAACATAATATATGTATGTTTGTATATATCAATTTGTAATACGTGATTGACCCTAAAGCTTGTCACTTTTATCCTCTAGTTTAAAGTCCTGTTCATGTTATGAGATGAACACCAGATATGCTGATGATGAATGTTGGCATACCTACATGTTACTATAAATAAAGTTTTCTGACAGGCAAGAGTTCATTGGATTTGGCATGTCACTGTCTTTAGGTATTCTTTTATATAAATAGAAGACTTGTTTATTCATACCAATGATCAGCTTCTTTAAAAGTGAAGATACATGTGTTCATTATTAACAGTCAAAATTTCTAACTCTGATAATAAAAGTTTATTGAGTAAGACTGGCTGCTTGTCTTTTATCCATTTGTACCAGGAGTCTCAAACATGTGACCATATCCTGTGAACTGCAGAATGATTGCCAGGATCCCACCTCCCACCACATAGCTTAAAGACAGAATTTTATACAAAACCTATTAGTATAACATAGCTTTAAGTTATAGACTTCTTACTGATGTAAGGAATGTCAGATTTTTGACCAAACATCAACATATTCATTTCCATACATCTGCCAGTTTGTGTGCTAAGATTGTGAGTCACCTTCCATATCAAGATGTCAGCGAGATTTATTGTATTCCAAAATACTAATTGTGTATAGTCAGGTCCATCTTTATTAATGAGAATCTCTGCTCAGCAGATGAATGGAAGAATGTACATGCAGCT
This sequence comes from Unio delphinus, assembly GCA_029339505.1. NCBI lineage: Eukaryota > Metazoa > Mollusca > Bivalvia > Unionida > Unionidae > Unio > Unio delphinus. Next base: position 3,774,067 of record JAQISU010000167.1, on the reverse strand, counting down.
ATCTTTGTATCTCATCTACCAACCAGAATGAAACCATTCTGTTGCTATGCTTGCACCCTATCTGAATTTTCCACCAGTGAATGATCTCACAAACGTTGACTATGTATGTCAGTTCTCTTCAAAACATACAGAACCCTAGATCATGATGGTAGCGTGCCCAGTCTCATGTCCTGCTTTTCACCACCCTCCCCTTAAAGAAGTTAATAAAATGTTGAACAGAACAAACAGAAAGTCTATACATGCTTCATTAAAAAGGGTTATTAAATTAATCTAACACCGGCCTCCCAGGGGAAGAAATACCTAATGTGGAACTGTGTTTTATGGCAAATGCATATCTATCTCCAGAACATCAGATATTGAGACAGATGCCACATGCAAAACACTAAATCCTTAGATCAGATTTTGTCTTGGCCAATACATTTGAACTGAGTGCTTTATATCTAATATAAATGGATTTGTCTATTTAATCTAGATAAAAGAAAAAAGATGACATAAGGGCGTCCAAAATGAAATCAATGCCAGCTCCACACTTTCATCGAATCACTTCAATTTCTCTCATTTTTCACAGCCCAATCCATCAAATATTTTCTATCCATTCAATATAGCCCCCAACTCGGCACTATCATGATCTCTATCAGTAATTCCATAAACAACATTAGCATTCTTCATTGCTGGTGGCCCTTGAATACAAATACCTGGCTCCCAAGTTTTTACCTTTTTGTGACATTCTGTAGTCTGTGCTTCAAACTACCAAGGAATTTTGTAATTCTGTCTACCCATTATTATCTTGACCCATTTTGATGCAGTACAGAGTTCATTCAATGGAATAGCACTGGAGAAGCAAACAATTTTGTAAAATATTTCTTTTTAGAAATGATGATTTGTAATTGATTTTAATTTAGGTCCATAACAATGTTTTCTTGAAATGAAACATACCATTCAGATATAGTGGACAAAAATTATTCTTTACTTTGAACATTAATATCAACTTTTGGTAGACTAATATGTATACATATTTCAGCCAATTCAACTTCAAGAATGGTGTATCAAATGATAAATTTATAATTCTTGTTTCCTTTTCTTGATGTTTGTGAATTGTTTCAATATTACTACCAGTTGCTTTTCCCTGAATTGTGCAGCAGTAATCCAAAAGATGCAGAATTAATGCATTGTAAAATAATTTCTGATGGTTGAGTGGAAGATAACATTTTATCCTCTGTAAAAGTTAATTTATTGAGCTACACTACAGAAGTTAAAAACAGACTTGTTTCACCTGTTGTCACCAGTCTAGAGTCTTATGAACATGAACTCGACAGTAATAGCGTTTCTATGTCAGTATATTCAGTTTGATTATTGAAGATAGGCAACTCAAGATTTGTATTTCTATTAATTTAATAATCACTGCTTTAGTTTTGCAGGGATTGATAAACATGTTATTCAGTCAGTACCAATATTCAACTGCATATAAATCTTCACCCAAATATTTGTTCAAAGTTATAATGTTTAAATCAGACTTAGGCAACTAAGTATCATCAGCAGACTGATCAGACGTTTTAGTGTTGTACATGCAGGGGCAAGTGACTTATAAAGAAGATGAATATTACAGGCCCTAAAATATATCCCTGTAGAACTCTCCATTGTTGACGGACATTGCCTCAGATTTACTGTTACATGTATCAATAACAGCATGCTGACTTGTGTCAGATATCACCTCTGATTTACTGTTATCAATAACAACATGCTGACTTGTGTCAGATATCACCTCTGATTTACTGTTATTAATAATAACATGCTGACTTGTGTCAGATATCACCTCTGATTTACTGTTATCAATAACAACTTGCTGACTTGTGTCAGATATGATTTCAACTATGTGAGTGATGAGTAGGAATATTTGTTCTCTTTAAGTTTCCCTGCATATATCTTGTGATCAATTAAGGCATTCTTAAAGTCAAGGCATACAGTTCAACCAATTCTCTATTGTATACTGCAGTCCACCATTCATCAACAAGTTTTGTTAGTGCAGACTGCCTGGAATGGTTTTGTTTAAATCCAGATTTGGATGGGTGAATTAAATGGTACTTTGGTAACCATAGAGTTGTTTGGAACAAATCTTTCAAACAGTTTAGGTATGGTTGGGAGAAAAGATTGGTCTATAATTACCTGGATTTTATTTTGAACCCATTTTAATAACAGCATAAACTTGGCTGCTAAGATTACCTAAGAATTATAATAAATTTAAATTAAAACCTTAAAGTTTTTGTGTGTTTTGTTCTTCATTATTTTCTATTCTTGAGATAAAAGTTATGAAGGATGTAAAATATTTTGAAGTTTCAAAACAGTCCATTCAAAAATTTATGTTCTGAATATTGATGTTGACAATTATTGTCTTAAAAAACATGGTCATTTAATATTTTGTACTTACAAGTAAACAGTGTATTATAATATCATTATGAATCTTTTCTATTGTGAGTCAAAACCTCTTTCCAAACCAAACTTATGATGAATACTAAATACGTTTTTGAATGCTAACATAGGTTTTATATGTAATGTTAACTTTGAACTTGCATGTCCAATGTGCTTTACAATATATTTATTTGATGTACTACTGTGACTCTGACAGAATAGTCTACTGGACAATTAAAGCATTGAGAAACAAATGTATCCAGCCAATGGGAGAAATAATTAATAAATAATAATAATAACAAATAATCCGATCCGTTCTGTAAATTGAGTCAAAATAATTGATGTTATAAACATCCTTTCAGGCAAGGGTCTTTTGATCAAAAGGATCCCAAGAGGAATATAAGGGAATATTTTGCTGTATTTGTCTTGCATACTTTGCTAACATAACTGATGAGAAGATATAATTATAAAAATAGTCCAGGATATAATTTGATGAGCAAATCATTGACAAGATTAGCATACATGCAATGAAATAGGGTATGTAAAGATAATACATGTATAGTTGATTTTGGCCATCTATTGACTATTTTACCTGCAAAAGATGAAAAATCATGTATATAAAACAACTATCTTATTATTGTAAGGCATTTCATAGACCAGGATAGATGGCACTCTTAGGTCCACTTGTAGGTAGATCACTTGTATCATATAGAATATTCTGGTATGAGTAATTTTAGGTAATTTATTAAAGATATGGTATTCCTTCCCACTTTTAATTTAATTGTCCTGCTCTAATTGTCCATTTTTGTTCTATTTCCTGCCTTGAAATTGTTCATGCAGTTTATTTAGTTAAGTTCTTTTTGCATTCCCTTTTGTTGAATTAGCAGGGAATACCAAAAGACAAGAAAAGTTTCTTTAAGTCAGCATTTTCACATTGATATTTGTATAAACCCAGTTATAATCTATTATTGCCTTTCAGTTAAATTCTATTTTTATCTGTCTAGCTGTTCTTGTGGAATTTCCATATTAGGTCCAACATTATTGAGTGATAATCATTTTAGTCACACAGTGATCATTTATTCCATTCAAGTCCACACTGTTATTCAAACTTTGCATCCCATCGCAAGAATCCAAATTGACATGGGAAGATATCTGCATGTTTATAGAAGGCTGCACTCCACATGCCGGCTTTATAAAGAACGTTATATGATACAAATCAGCTGCCCCATGACACAAAACAAAATTACATAACTCTTGAGGTTTCCATTACATCTAGAAGCCTGATCAGTAATGTATTTGGATAATTTAATTGCATTGAAGTTAATACATGTGTTAATGAACTCATGTATATCACATGGATAATATATTGGAGGAAATAAAAATACCACACCTCATGTATATCATTCAGTTATCTCCCTTACACATGACATAACATTTCAAGAAATAAAAACTCCCATTTTTAATGATTGGTTATGAAAATAAGAGAAGATTTGTGAATTATTAGATATGCCCTCAGTCTTGATGCAAACGTAAGTAGAAGTAATTCAATAATTTTGCACAGTAAAGTTTACAAGTTTAAAAACTGATAAAGTGTGTTATCTACATATTATATATACAGTAAAACCTGTCTTGAAAGACCACTGCTATGTGAGACCACCTGTCTTGAGAGACCATATTCTCTTTGCACAAATTTAATGATAATATAGCATTGTGACCTGTTGTGAGAGACCACCTGTCTTGAGAGGCCATAAATTTATGGCAGAAAGGGTGGTCTTTCAAGACAGGTTCTACTGTATTATCTACATATTCACTCTTTTATATTAGCTGGGAATGAACACCATTTCATCTGAAATTTTGTTGCCTCTAAGGGAGTGATAGCACAGGTGCCTTTGAACTGTACTTGCACCTATGGGGCACTGTCTCCATATATTGTCCAAGGTAATGTCATCAAGCTCTGACTTCTCATTTTTCACATTGCTGTTTTTGTCTCCTTTAATTCCTTTATCATAAGTTACATCTCCAATTTAGATACACACACTTTCCTCCTATTTTTATTTCCATTGGACTCACTATACTTATTGTTTATCTTTGGCATTTTCTTTTTTTTTTTATTCCCCAAATTTTACCCCAAATCCTCCACAACCACTTAGAAGCTGTGATCTACCATATTTGGCGTTAGATTGGTTTATTGTACAATTTTATTCACTACACAGAGGGAAGCCTTCTATGTGACAAAGAAGATGGGTAGGTTGACCTTTGTGTGAGGACTGGAAGTTTAATAATGTATTAGCAGACAGTGAAAATTTGTTCAAGGCTTATACTTTATTATAAGACTGGGTCATGTCCATCTGTCTCTGATGTTAAGTTCTGTATCTAACAAAAAAATATAAAGTTCTTTTTGTTAGATGAATTGTACTTTTTGAAGAAGTAGAGGTACATACTATTTGGTACATTGACCTTTGACCTAGTTATTACATGATATGATATAATGTGATTTATGGTAATGGTACCAATTGCGCAAGTCCAGGTGGGTGGAGCTTAAGGTGTAGGGAACCTTGCATTCAGAAATAAACAACAACACTAGCTATGATTGGCGGATTATGTCTGAGTTGTACTTTCTGTTTGGCTTAAAAAAAAACATTTAGCCTCTTGGCAACATGTGAATTTATGCTAATTCCTATATAGATCATATTTTGTATTTTTTATGATTTTTTGAAAGTGTGATACACATGACTGAAATAAGTAAGTTGTGACTAGATAACTCATACCCCTGTTTAGTTCCAGCAGAGTTATCTCTCTTAAATGCAATGGAGTACCTGGTTCTGTTATTGTCAAATTGACAATATAACATTGTTCTCTATGACAGTATGTGACATGCATGCTGAAGTAGGATAGAAAGTATATTTATTTCACAAAACATTAGCATTGAGGTTCTATGGAAAAACAATTGGTACCGTGCTACCTTATCCCATATCACCCATGTGAAATTCAGTAAGTGCTGATATAAATAAAACACAACACTTAGTTAAAAGAATTCATTTTATTCCCAAAATGTAGCTTGGTTGTAAAGCACAAATATGATAAAGGCCACTAAAATAGTTCAAACACCATTACATACACATTAATGTAAGACACAGCTTGGTACCTCCTAGAATTGTTTTTGACAAGCAAGACAAAGTACACTTGTTACTTGTACTGTCCCTAGCTAATAACATATTATTGAAAAAATTAAGGTTGGCTATAGGTATAACGGTACCAATTGTACAACCCAGGTGGGCAAAGCTTAATGTGTAGGGAACATTGCATTCAGATATAAACAACAGCACATGCTGTGATTGGTGCATTATGTTAGAGGTGTACTTTCTCTCTCTAAAAAAGTTAAGGCTCTTGGCAACATATGAGATTATGTGAATTCATATCTAGATCATATTTTGTATTTTTTTAATGATTTTTTTTATAATGTGGTACTCATGGCTGAAAATGTGACTGTTGTGACTAGATAACTCTTACCCCTGCCTAATTCCAGCAGTTATATCTCGTAAATGCAATGGAGTACCTGGTTTTGTCTCAGTCATACTGCCAATCTGACATTGTTCTCTATGGCAGTGTGTGACATGCATGCTGAAGTAGGATAGAAAGTTAGCATTGAGGTCTATGGAAAAACGATTGGTACCGTGTCACCAATAGGTATAACGGTACCAATTGCGCAAGTCCATGTGGGTGGAGCTTAAGGTGTAGGGTCCATTACAATCAGAAATAAGCAACAACACTAGCTATGATTGGTGGATTATGTAAGAGTTGTACTTTCTGTTAGGCTTAAAAAAAAGTTTAGCTGCTTGGCAATATGTGAATTTATGCTAATTCCTAAATAGATCAAATTTTGTATTTTTTATGATTTTTTGAAAATGTAATACACATAACTGAAAATAGGTATGTTGTGACTAGATAACTCATACCCCTGTCTAGTTCCAGCAGAGTTATGTCTCTTAAATGCAATGGAGTACCTGGTTTTGTCATCATCAAATTGACAATCTAACATTGTTCTCTATAACAGTGTGTGAGATGCACGCTAAATTAGGATAGAAAATATATTTATCTCTCCAAATATTAGCATTGAGGTCTATGGAAAAACAATTGGTACTGTGATACCTAAAAGATAATACCAGCTTCACAATGTATCCATAGTAACGAGTATACATAGCCACCACTTCTATACTGTCATAGTGTCATTTGGTTAAACAATGGATATACTGAGATGTTTTGGTCTAATATTGACAGACTTTTACATAGAAATGTAGAAAATAACACACATTATCTTTAGAATGGGGCTTTTGTAACTATATCTATAGCATATATAGACTGATGGCTTTGTGACTGTGTAGTCAGCTCCAATATTAGCATACAGGCAAAAAAAAAGGTTATGTAAAGTTAATATAGTTCATTTTTGCCAAATATTGACTATTTTATGCGCAAAAGATGAAAAGTCATGCATAAAATACAACTTTTTTGTTCTTGTAAAGCATGTTATAGACCAGGATAGAGAACATTCCTGGTCCATGTGTAGATAGTTCACTTGTATCATAAAGAATATTCTGGTATAAGTATTTTAGGTAGTTTGATAAAGATATGGTATTCCTTTCTATTTTGATTTTAATTGTCCTGCTCTAATTGTCTTTTTTTTGTAAACTTTTGTGTCTTTAATTTAAAAATGTGATTCTCTAGTTAGTTACATAATCATTCTTGAGGTCTCCACTACATATATAATCCTGGATTTTAGGTTCTCGCTTTATTTGTAATATATTTTTTGGATAATTTAATTGCATTGAAGTTAATACATGTGTTTTTGAACTCATTACATGGATAATATATTGGAGAAAATAAAAAGTACAAACCTTATGTATACAATTCAGTTATCTCCCTTACACCAGACATAAAATTTCAATAAATAAAAACCCACAATGTTAGTGATGGTGAATGAATATAAGAAAAGATTTGTGAAGCATCATATTAGCCCTCGGTCTTGATGCAAATTTAACAAGAAGTACTTTAATAATTTCTCCCAGTAAAGTTTACAAGTTTGAAAACTGATCCAACATGCTTTGTTTGGTTTAGATATTTTTTCTGCCTAACTGAAGACCATTATTATTAATTTCTTATTTAGAAGAAATATGAAGTACATCCATATATTAGCTGGGAATGAACACCATGTCACCTGATATTTGATGCCTGTAAGGGATGTTATAGCACAGGTGCCTATTTTATTGTCCCTGCACCTATGGTCCACTGCCTCCAAATATTTTCCAAGGTAACATCATCAAGCTCTCGCTTCTCATTTTTCTCATTGCTGCTTGTGTCTCCTTTAATTCCAGTATCAATAGCTACATCTCCAATTTAGATACACACTTTCCTCCTGTTTTTAAATCCATTGGACTCACTATGCTCAGTGTTAAACTTTAGCCTTTTTCTGTATTTTAGTCCCCATTTTCACCCCCAAATCCATCATAACCACTTAGAAAGCTGTTATCTACTTTATTTGGTGTCAGATTGGCTTATTGGATCAATTGTATGCACTACACAAAGGAGGGAAGCTTTCTATTTGTATGACAAAGAGGCTGGGTAGCTTGACCTTTGTGTGAGGACTGGAGGTTAGTGACCTCTTGCATATGCAGACAGTGTAAAGTGTTCAAAGCTAATACTTTATAATTAGATTGGGCCATGTCCACATGTCCCTTTTGTTACTTTCTGTGTTAATGAAACAAATATAATTCCTTTATTTTATATCAAAATGTCTCTTTAAGAGTAGAACTGGTACATGCTAACTAGTGTGTTGACCTTTGACCTTACTATTAAACAATATGACATAATGTGATTTATCCCATATCACCAAAGTGAAGTTTGATAAGTGCTAATATGAATAAAACACAACTCATAGTTAAAAGAATTCATTTTATTTCAAAACATGAGTTTGATAATGAAGCAAAGGTATGAAAACAAGAGTTCAAACAGTTCAATAACATTTCTATACACAATCATATAGAACATTACTTCATAAAATTGTTTTTGACAAGCGAGACTAAGTACATTTGTTAGTTATATAGTCCCGAGCTATTTCACAGATTATTGGAAAAATCAAGGTTTGCTATAGGTATAACGGTACCAATTGTGCAAGTCCATGTGGGTGGAGCTTAAGGTGTAGGGTCCATTACAATCAGAAATAAACAACACTAGCTATGATTGGTGGATTATGTAAGAGTTGTACTTTCTGTTAGGCTTAAAAAAAGTTTAGCCGCTTGGCAATATGTGAATTTATGCTAATTCCTAAACAGATCAAATTTTGTATTTTTTATGATTTTTTTGAAAATGTAATACACATAACTGAAAATAGGTATGTTGTGACTAGATAACTCATACCCTTGTCTAGTTCCAGCAGAGTTATCTCTCTTAAATGCAATGGAGTACCTGGTTTTGTCATCGTCAAATTGACAATCTAACATTGTTCTCTATAACAGTGTGTGATATGCACGCTAAATTAGGATAGAAAATATATTTATCTCTCCAAATATTAGCATTGAGGTCTATGGAAAAACAATTGGTACCGTGATACCAATACATATAAGGCAGCTATACAAAGGTCGGGAACCGATCTACCTAGTTTCTTCGAGTACCAGTCAATGTCGTATTTATTTACATCACGTGATCCTACCCGGTCCATACCAACATGGAGGCAAAACTGAGGCGAACGATGACATCGGTTACCGATGTCCTTTTTCCTACATCAAAAAATGCACGAGATCCACAACAGCATCAGTTACTTAAAACTGGTATGATATATTAAAATAAATAATGAAAATAGTAAAAGCAGTAGCAGGGTATTAGATTACAACGCATAACGTCTCGGACTAACTTGTCAAATCACGTTATTGTCGGATATTTTTTCGTGGGTCATCTATTTCCGAGATTACTAAACTGATATTTAAACTTCTTTTCCTTTTCTTTATTGATTACTTTTCTATTTTATTCACAACTGTGTCTATTTTGTAATAGCGGTGCAATCAGCAGTGAAAAATATGTCAAGGTTGTTATATTGTACCCAAATTAGATTTGGAGGTTTTTAAACAAATGGTACTTTTATTCTTTGTTTATATGAGTATAATAAACAACTCCACAAGGGAGAACACTTTATCACTGTGGGTGGGTTGGTGCAGAAATCATGTTATCTACATGATATCTGTAGAACAAATGCCACAAGAATATTGCATAGAGCACTTAACAGCTCCTTTTATTGGTGCCTGTACTGCATTTTTCCATTTTATCGACAAGAATTACTTCCAGAAGATCGATTAAATGCGAGTCATGCTAGAAAAAATCCAGTTTATCTTCAAACTAAGTACGATGATCCAATGTTTCTTAATAATCTAAGATTTGTGTGAACTTCCCACCTGAATTTGTATATTTTGACATTTATGTTGGGTCTAGGGTCAGTCATTTGCCTATAGAGAAGTTGGAATTGACAACACTGCAGTATTGGCATAGGGTAGCAGCCTACTAACTGGCATAGCAAACTTAAAAAAAGGACTTTACAAGAAGCTATACATTTGTTGTGTCTTTAATCAGCACTCAAATTTCTGATTGAGATAGGGCTTTCCATATTAGCTGTTAATTTGCCTGGCTACTTTAACTTTACACCCAGCCTATTATAACAAAAAATTCTTTATCACTGTTGAGGGGAGGTCCACAAAACCACTCACCTACTATGATAGTATGAGAACTTATTCTCCAACTTTAAATCAAATAGAAGGTCCTGTTGATCTGCCTGGGTGTAGATATCCACACCTTGGCTAGTGACTTTTGTATTTTCAAAGTTGTTTCTTTGTAAACTAATTCTTTTTTGTATAGTTTGCATCCCACTTTGTGTGTTATACTTACTTCATAAAATATTCAAGTAACAATTTTCTTTTTGAATATTTGTGAAAATGTATTCTGATTTGAATGTTTGGTTATAAGTTTTAGATGTTATTTGACAAGATTTTACATTAGATTTTTTATGTTAAATTTGTTCAAAATAACAGTTTGAAAGAATGACTGCTTGAAAAAATTACATGTATATCTGAATGTAGGAATGTAACTTTTGTACTGAGACTTTTCTCAACTAAATCCTTTTTGTGACGAGTAAAAATACAAAACAAAATATAGTTTCCACACCACTCTTAAGTTGTTGTCATGGGTCTAGCACTATATTCCAGCACATGATAGGCTATTCATGTTGGCCAGTATATTTGGTGGAGGAAGAACCTGGGAAAAGCCCAGGAAGCGCCAATGACCCACAGGAAGCTTTTGGCAAGCATTCTCACATATCCACATTGAATGAGCTCAAGACTCAAACCCATGCAGATGTGGGTGAGATGTCAGTGATCTGTAAAGAGGAGAGCCTTAGACTTCTTGGTTTCCTGGGGCCCCTTAAAATTTTAAGTACTGTGTCATTTTGTTGTTGTTATTGTGACACTAGTGACAGTGTCTCTGCATTTTAAAACTATCTGCTTCTGTTAACATGACTTTATTGTTTACCAGCAATGGTTTAAACCATGTCTGTTTTTCTGTACAGAGTCCTGATGTTAGGCACCTCATGCATGATGACACGTCTTAGGTATATAATTAATTTGGGCAATTTGGATCATCATCATTAATGGATTTTGTTTCAAAATACATAAATATTACTCATCTTGTTTTGACTTGTTAGCTAAAGCTAACATTTCAGAGTATTTTCAACTGGATCCATCAAGGAGCATTAGGACAATTATTTATTGAGAACAAAATGATGGAAAAAAAGATTTTAGAAGGGCTAATTTAACACATTACTTTGTTTCTACATCTCTTATGTTTTTTTGCTGTACCAAACAGGGCATTTGGTCATGATGAAAATGGTAGCTTATTACGTTTATATTGATTGTACAGATAAACAGCTAGCTATGCCAATAAAAAAAAATCTTCAGCGAGTCACAAATCAAAGGCAATGTAATGGAACATTTGAATTAAATATACAGTTCCTTTTATAGGTTAAAAAAAGAGGAATCATTTAGTATTATTAATTACAGTATTGTCAAACATTAGAACCAGTCCTAATGAGGCATGTTCTGATAATGATCCAATTTATTGTTTGCAATGACATGTATATTCTTGTAGGGTTTCCAACTGAAGGCTATATTTGCCACATATCAATTACATTGTCAAAAAATAAGTATATTTTTAATGCCCCCCCCCCCCCACGATAGCTCCTGCAACTTGGAATACTGTTACATTATATCTAGTTATTTTATTGCATTATGAGCTTTTCATAAGTAAAGTATGTTTTCTGACCTAACTAGACATTCTAAATGCTTAGCTATAATTGTGTAAGTTGTAATGCTTGATATATTAAACTATAAGCTCAAGTCTATTGTGGCAGGAAGGTTCAGATTATAGTTTATTTTCCATGTGGATTTAAGAGGTTAGCTAGTCCTTTAGTAAAGATTGAAATAATAATAATAATAATAATAATATGTTTAGATTTAGATGCTACATCATCCTTTTTAGCCAATAGGCAGTTTAACAATCATATTTTTTTCAATTAATAGGTCTAAAAACATGTGTGCAATGACTAACATCAATATTTTTTTTAATTTTCTTTTAGGAAATGATTATGTGACCAATCTCCCTCTCCAGATGGCCATTTATTTTAATTGCTTTTTCTCTCCATTTTGGTTGACAAGTGTCATAGTTGTTTTTGAACTGAAGGTGAGTAATAACTACCACAGAAACAAATTTTATTGTAGCTGTTGATATTTAGCCAACCTCGCTGATAATAGCATCAACTATAAACAGCTAACTATGCAGACAAGGGTTATTGAAAAATATTTGTCAACAAATTATTTCGTCAGTGACTAACCAACTTGTGAGTTATGGCTACAAAATGATCATTAGTCCACACTAATCTTATGCGGTAGAAATTTTTCATTAACCTATATTTTATACACTTTCAAAGCATTAAAGAAAAAAGTATGCAATTTTGTAAGCAGTCTTTGAAATAAAATGTGAATATAAATTTATAACACTAAATTTTATCTGTTTTAATTCAGAATTATTGCTATTTAAAAGTTTGTTTTAACTTTCAAGTTGTGTATTTCCTTTTATTGGTATAAAAATAATATAGTAGTTCAAGGTTGGGGTCTGTGCTCATTAAAGAACACTTCTTTTGACTATTGTTATTTAATTTTTGTGTGAATGAAATTGAAACTGTGATCATGATTTGATTAATATTGTATGCCATATGTGATCATAACTTGATTTATATTGAAGGCCATCTGTGATCATGACTTGATTAAAAGGCCATCTGTGATCATGACTTATTTTTGAAGGATATCTGTATTATTTGTAATATCCACTGACATCAGTATTGTCATGATCATGTTTACAAAAATGTCAAATATCACAGTTTTATTAACCCTGCCATCATTCTCTAAATATGCCATGCTTTCTGTAGACAGAAGCAGTCCTGCATCACTTGGTTGTTTCCGCTCAAACCTGGTGTGGTCTTTGTTAAATATAATAATATTATGACTAGAAATAATGATTTTTTATGACTGGGACATGGTTTAAAATAGTAAAGCTCTTTCATGTATTTTCTGCCTTTTACTTTGAAGCAAATTGCATAGACTCTTATCTGCCTGATATCATGTGACAATAGCTTTTGGTCTTTGTTGTTTGCAGCTTGGAGCATGTATACATCATGAAAAAGTCTGTAATCATGCTTAAGGATGAATGCTTGTAAAATGTTGGAGTAAGTCACTTGATAAAAAATTGATATATTTGCATTCACTTACTAATGTTTATGTTAGTGTGCATTTTCTTGTGCTACTCTAGTTGATTATATCTCCCAAAGTAAGGTTCATTACATCGAACAGTATAGGAAAACAAACATACCCAGACACTAAATGTCAGTAAATAGAACGAGATGTAAACAGTCATTAAATTAAAATTAGATCATGTTCTTTTTATCAAGCTCATGTATATTGGTTTGTGAATTCTTTGCATATTGAGGTGACATTGGTTTTTCACAAGAGAAGGCCAGTACAGTTGATTTATGGCATGTGAACATTGTAAATATTAGTAAATTTACACTGGTGACTGTTCTCCAAGATCTTTTATTCTTTCAGTTCACACTATGATTTTTATGTGCACATCATAATGCAGAGTGAATTAGGTTTTGATTTTGTCATTCTCTCTGTACAACCATTGGCTGAACTGTTTCCAGTTTTGGTTTCCTGACATTAACATTAGATGTTCACCATCTACATTTAGCAAACTTTGTGAATGGCTTAATCTTAGAGTAAGGAAAAACCCAATTAATTTCAGGTTCAAAGGTCAAGATCACTTGACTGAAACAAGGAAAACATCTTCTACTCAATAAGTCTAGTTCTCCACAATCCACACCTACTGAAGTTTGAGGATGGATTGAAGACGAATCTTACTGATTTTTGGGATTCAAAACATAAAGGCTACTGTGACTGATAAAATAAGACAAATGGTTTGTGCACATTAAAATTAGTTCTGCATGACATACCGCAACTTCATGAAAGACTTCTTACAAGATCTAGTTGAATGGAAATGGTATGGCTGCCAAGATGGCCATCTCGAAAACCATGTTATCACTAGTCTTTCAGAATGGATATCCATATTAGCATAAGAAAGTCAGCTTCTGAGTCTAGTTAGTCCTAGATAAAATTGGTGCCAATCTAACATCCAGTATGACCACATGATTAGAGATGGTTACATCAGTCAGCAGATTGGAAAACAATAACAACTGTGTTATCTTGGAATCCAGGAAATTCTTCTGGACAATAAAGTGTCAACAATCCGATCAAGTAATAATTGTTTTAATTGTGTTTTACTGTAACTTTAGTCTTGTTAATTAGACTCCAATTAAAACTGATCTTGTAATACAGCTGCTCTGATCATCCTTAGAGTACCACAATCAGAGCACACCTCCCTGCTGCTGTACCCTACACTGGATATCCATTCAATCCAGAATCAAACTCAAAATTTGTTCTCTGTGCTATGTTTCACTGATGGACTCCAATCCAATGTACCTATATGGCCTCACCCTTGTGTACACACCATCAATATACTTACACTCCAATTCTGAGTCATATACTCATTATTCCCACTATGAAAACGAAGTTATATGGACATTTTTTTGCATACCAGGGCCCAGCAACATGAAATAAATTGCCCATTGAAATTAGACAAAGTGATACCTTTCAAGAGTGCTCTTAAAACTCACCTTTTTTGACTGCAAGAAGAAACTTAAAGACATAAAAATAATTTTTCTTACCATAAATATTTTCAGCATTTTTTTATATTTTCTAATTTAATGGTGTTTGATTTGTTTTTTGTAGTCATATCATTATAGATGTTGTAAAACGCTTAGAACTTCTAAAGATAAGATTATATATATATTTCATTTTTCCCTTTTCAGTATGTGTATCTAACAACATTATACAAGATCATTCTCCTGGCTATTTATATTGTTTTCACCATCATTGAGGTCATCAGATTGTATATTGGTTACTTAGGAAATCTAATGGAGAGGGTAAGTGCTTAATTGTTCTTTTATTTGCTTACAACTTTGTACATAAACACAAATACTTGGGTTTCTTTAAGCTTAATGAAATATAAGCATGGAAAAAAGGGTTGACAATATATATATATATATATATATATATATATATATATATATATATATATATATATATATATATATATATATATACTAAGGATTATTTTTTCTGTAGTTTCTGTTGGCTTAAGCAACACCATTGAGTTTTAAAAAAATGATGTACAAAAAAATTCATCTAAAAATGCATGTAATGTAAGTACAGCATGTATCTGAATCTAGCATGTTCAATGAAATAAAGATAAATAGTTAATTTTAAAAAAAAATGTAATTAAATTTGATGAAGGAAAAAACCCATTCCCCCACCCCATATGGCTGATGGCAAATATGAAAAATTGTCACCAGCCTGCCATTCTGGTAACAGCTAATTTCACTGGGGAACTGGTGCCCAATATTTCTGTCAAGTTGAATTTTTAGGTATGAAACTCTCATGCAAATCCAAAATGGCGGACACTGTGATACAGTGATATACGTGGACTTTTCTCATCATGATTTTGTATGTATTTTATATAAATTACAAAAAGTACTAGCCATAAGAGCATAATATGTGTATCAGATAAGCTAAATAGTACGCTATGAAAACCTTATGACAGACTTTCAAAGACGTTTTACCGAAATAACCTCTACCTCGAACATAGGTTACACATGTTAAGATTCATTGCCAGGACTGGCTGTTAGTTTGACAGTCCATATGCATTAGAGATAAATATAATTGATATGCTTTGTAAGTGAACATTATAATTCATATTCATATGTACCAGAGACTGAGCATTGTATCTGAGTCAGTTACTCTAACCATGGTCATTACACTATGATCATCATATATCTGATTGGCTGAGCTGGTTACCACTCTTGAGACTATTTCTAAGCTATTTTTGAAATCATCATCATGGATCGATACAGCTATAAATGAGATAAGAATGGAGAATATTTAAATTTTTCATTAATGAGATGATCTTGTATCATTTGGCTTGTAACATGTCAGGAACTAGATACCATATTTCTCATGCACTTTCGATAAAACTTTGTAGTTTTGTATTTTGTACGAGACTGTATTTTGTACGAGACTGATCTGTAAGAGATTTGTAATATTAACCACCATATGTACTTGCTTACGAGACCAATTGCAAACTTCACAGAGCCAGATCTTCTGTCGCATAATGTGCCAGAAGATCGGAGTAATCAGTATAACAAACAATATGGACACTTGTCTGCAGGTGCATTATGCTACAGTAGATCTGGATCTCTGTTGTTAGCAGTTTGACGTGTGTATTGGGTACAAATATATCATTCTTGTAGAAAATAATTTTTGTCATTTCAGTAAAGTAGATCAAATGGACAAGATAATAAATTTTGGAAATAGTTTACATAAAATCAGCTTGATCAAATGATCAACTGTTATGTCAGCCAGGCTAGTGATAACAGAAACTCCAGTCATCTTGTTTTGCTTACTATCATCAAGATTGTTCTTAATTTTGATTTTTCAGTCATTAGACATTTTTTTAAGTTCAAGTTTTTTGATAAAAGTTTTAGAAAAGAGAAAACATCAGAGTTTATGATGGTTTTAGATATCATGGTTTTGAAAACATCAACCATGTATCTTTTCTATTTTCCAGGTTCCAGAGTTAGCTGGATTTTGGTTGCTGACCATCCTGCTTCAGTTTCCTTTAATCCTATTGTTGTTATTCAATGACCAAGCTATGCTGTTGCCACTTGAGCGTGCTGTCCACATAATTGAAGCCTTGTTTGTCCTCTTTGAAGGAGTGTGTGGTTATTTTGCCATCCGAGTCATGGTGAACTATCAAGTTACAAAATTCCATTTGAGGCAGTTCACAGACCTAGAGCAAATACAAGATGATGAGTACTGGATCAACAACAACCATCAACATCAATCCTAGACTTTATATACTCAAAAGCCTACCTAGAGAGAGAATACATTCCCAATGCACTGATTAATCAGTTTATGGTGTTCTGATCTGTGATGATACCACTTTTTGTTGGCAAAAATTATGGTCTCAAGAAAGGTTCCACTTTACTGGTTACCACATAAATCATATTCAGTTTGTGTTTATTCTGATCACCATTCTGATCATGGACTGATAAAACTCTTGACTAAAACATAAGCCTTGGAAGGAGTACAGGACACTATCAGTTCTAGACTATCTCAATAAAAGTTATGAAACAATTCAAGGCAAATAGCAAATAAAATCCTCATCTTCTGTATATAAAGCAAAGCCATTGAATATGGATTTATTTCTAATGTAAGGAAACATTTGAGGTCGAAGAAACATTTATCAGTTTTGGACTTTTGTTTTATTTCCAAGTTATACACTTTGTAAATAATTAAGAAATTTGTTTTGGTTAGTTCAGTATAAGCATTTTTTGAGCTTTGAGTACAACATTGCAGTGGAGGCATAAACAACTCTGACCCCATGGCCTGTAATTTGATCCCAAATGTTTATTTTAAAAGTTACAAGTTCTGTCTTTCCATCTGTCTTACAGAGATGCACAGGTTACAAATGCACAGATTTGATTGCATAACATTTCCATGAGGAAATGAGACTTTGTATATTGATTTTGCTGCTGTTTGCCTCTACATTGTACAAGTCCATCCTCACTCAGTTTTAAGTCAGTAAAACAAAGATTTATTGTTAGAACCATTTAATTATTTTTCACTTTATTTAGGGTATGAGTAGATTGACTATATTAGATTTTTTAGGTCATTACAGCAATGTAGTTTATTTAACATTGATTGCCTTATGCACCTCTTGGGGCATATAATAATGACCTTCCAAAGGAATAAAGATGCATAAGAATCCAATTGAAGTGAATACTTGCCACCTAATGGTATTGAGAATCAAATTCTAATAAATGACACCCATTACTGAAATAATTGGTGATGAATACCTACATGACATGTGTGACTTGTACTATAATATTTTATTTATTCTTTTTATTTTACTTACTATAATTACAACCCACCTGTTATACAGAATGAGCAGTATTTGAAGGCCAAAATTTGATTTTCACTTTATATAGAAAGATATTGACCCTGAAACTATTATTATGTGGAAACCCTGGATATAAATTGTTAAGTAAAACATTTGGCAAGCTTAAGCAAATTCAGCATAAAATTAGTTCTCTATTTTCTTTTGTAAGGAATATACCCTCCCCAACACACACACACACAAAAACCCAACAAAGATGGTTTAGACTGTGAGAATGATTATTCCTTCAACCTGAAAAAAAAATTTGAAAACTACAATTTTGTTAAAATTCTTAACATACATCAGAGAGGTTAGCCAGGTTGCAGTTGTAGATTTGAATTGAAAAAAAATGAGTATGAACAAGGCATGCTGAATCACATGACATATCTTAATATAAACAAGGCCATTTAAAAAAAAAAAACAAAGGCCTCATTTGCATAACCAATTTACCCAAGCAATTGCTCAACTACTTAACGTAAGACTCCACTGATTGATTAGCAAAAACCTTGCTGATGGCCACGAAAAGCAGACTGTTTAACTGCATGGAGGGGAGATAGGAGTGGCCATTAAGACCAGGTGACCATTAAATAAAGGTTACCATTAAAGCAAGTTTAACTGTTGGATATCTTTAGGCAACAATTAGTAAATTTTTTTTAGTACAATTAAATCCATTAAACTTCTTTTTCAATGTTTATTACATTATTGGTGTGAATTTTTATGTTAACAATTTCCAAGATTATTGGAGTTATAAGTGACATTACATTAACTTTTTGTCCGTCCATATGCATTTTAATATTTTTGGTATGAATACAGATAGAAAAACAAATTGTTTTGTATTCTTATTTACTTTCTTCTTTAATAGACCAAACACATAATAGTTAATTCATTACTGCATGTGTATTGCAAAAATGTCATCAATATTTTCAGCCTTGCTGACCTTGTTACATTTGACATATATTGTAGTGATGTAAAAAAAATACTCCTTTAAAACTAATCGAGTCACGTAAAGTTCACTCAGTGCAGCTTCTGTAGTAACAAATTAGAAATACATTATGTACAGGCATGCATCATATTTATAGTCCTTAGTTTTGCTCTCATAAGACTGTTGACACATTTTCTGCAACAATGTAGCCATTGTTGATGTCAAGATTCTGTTTGTGACTATCTTGCAGGCCAATAGTGTATACATTATATGATCATAAGAGAGTGCACATAATGAGACATCACGTTTAACCAAATTTTCTCTTCTCAATTAAAGTTTGGAGATATTGGGTTGGTACACTGTTGTTTTAGATGCCTACCACAAGGTATTCTTATTTTCTGACACTCATCCATCCATCTGTCATCACTGTGGATGGATTACAGTCATGGAGCAAAGAAACACTTTATATGTGACAAAAGCTTGAAAAACCAGGGTCACTGTGACTGAAAGAAGAAAAATGATTTCCACACATAAACATTAGCTCTAGATCAAGGAACCTGGAACAACTTTGCAAATGGCCTGCACTTAGGGTACACAAGCCTAATGATTTTGGATATCTCCCGTGTACCCCTTCAGGTTGTTGTCTCTCTCGTCTTGCTTCTTCTTTCTCCCTCTCTCTCAACATCAAGTCTTTCTACTTACTCTCCAACTTAAGTATTTCTACTCTATCTTCTCCCTGTCACTCCTATCCTTTTCCCTCCCTTCCCCCCTCCCTTTTCTGCCTCAGCTCTTGTGTACTCCTTCATATGCCTGAGAATCTGACCTGAATACAAAACCTGATGAATGCATGTACAAGAGAAATATTGTCTCTTTCTACATTTAGGAAGAAGTTTCGATTAAAAAAAGTAAACAATAATTCAAATCACAATAGTTTCGACTTTATGACCACAATCGCTAGCCGCGGCGTACGACAGTGCGTACCAGCTTCCGGCAGCACTACCATCTCCGCGTGTACCATTTCAACTGTTATCCCAGCTGTCTTAGATATTTTTCATCAAATCCCTCCCAAGATGTCTACCAAGAGGAAATTGTCTTTGTCTACGCCTCAGCCTGCCAAGAAGGAAAGAAAGGCCATCGATCTCGACACGAAAATGAAGGTAATTAAGCAGTACGAAGGAGGAAAGAAAGTGAATGTGATCGCATGTGATACTAAGTTATCACACTCGACTGTGTCAACGATTTTGAAAGATAAAGAAAGAATTTGTGAAGCTCTGAAAGGTTCTGCACCCATGCGATATAATAAAGCAATGAAGCGGGCACATCCACAAAATGGAGAAATTGTTATATATTTGGATGGAAGAGCAAATTCAAAAACGGACACCATTAAGTCTTTTTACTGTGCAGATGAAGGCGAGAAGTCTATTTCAGACTTTGAAGGAGCGTGCTGGAGAAGATTACAGTCAAGAATTTGTAGCAAGCACTGGCTGGTTCCAGAGATTCAAGAAAAGATTAAAAATGCATAGTGTTCGAGTGACTGGAGAAGCAGCGAATGCAGATGAGGAAGGAGCACGTAAGTTTGTTGATAGTCTGGATAAATTAATTACAGAT
This sequence comes from Unio delphinus, assembly GCA_029339505.1. Taxonomy (NCBI): domain Eukaryota; kingdom Metazoa; phylum Mollusca; class Bivalvia; order Unionida; family Unionidae; genus Unio; species Unio delphinus. Next base: position 3,753,435 of record JAQISU010000167.1, on the reverse strand, counting down.
GAGGGATATCTAGCAGAACAGATTTTCAATGTTGATGAAACTGGATTATTTTGGAAACGGATGCCAGCACGCACTTATGTTCACAAAGAGGCCAAAAGCATGCCAGGATTTAAAGCATATAAGGATAGGCTAACTCTGCTGCTTGGCAGGAACATCGCAGGGTTTAAGCTGAGGCCGTTCTTAATTTATCACTCAGAGAACCCGCTTACGTTCAATAAATGTTAACAAGCACACACTGCCCATCTACTTTCATTCTCAACGTAAAGCATGGATGACACAAGGATTGTTTGAAGACTGGTTTATGAACTGTTTTATTCCTCAAGTTCGAGAATATTGTTTGGAGAAAGATATTCCTTTCAAGATTTTATTGCTACTCGATAATGCGCCTGGACACCCACCACATATAGGCGATCTCAATCCAGATGTAAAATTTGTTTTTCTTCCGCCAAACACAACTCCACCCATCCAGCCTATGGACCATGGTTTGATTGCTACATTAAAGGCCAACTATCTCCGAACCACCTTCGCTCAAGCAATATCCGCTATAGATGCTGACTCAGAACTAACATTACGAGATTTTTGGAAACACTACAACATTTTGATGAGTATCAAGAATATCGCTACCGCCTGGGAGGCTGTGACGACAAAGTGCATGAATGGCATCTGGAAAAATTGTGTCAAGCGCTATGTTAATGATTTTGATGGATTTAAAAGTGAACATGAACTTGAAACGATTCAGGAAAAAATAGTAAAACTCGCTAAAGACCTTTCTTTGGAGTGTGAAATGGAAGATGTCAAAGAGTTGCTAGACAAAGAATCCGGAGAACTTACAAATGAAGAGCTAATCGAACTGGAAGAAGAAAGAGTAGCGGAAGAAGAAAGAAGAGAAGCAGAGAAAGAAGAGGAGGAGCCAGAAAGAAAGTTCACCACTAAGGGATTATCAGAAGGTTTATCTTTACTGAATAAACTTCTTATACATTTCAGTGCAATGGACCCAAACATCGAACGATTTGCAAGAATTGAATGGATGGCGCATGATGTGTTTCGTCCGTATCGTGAAATTTATGAAGAAAAAAAGAAACATACAATTCAGACAAAGCTTACCATGTTTATGAAAAAACCAACTCCGGTAACCCCAACTGCTGCCTCAGATGACGACATCAATGATCCACAGCCAAGCACCAGCGACCAATAAAATGCTACGTACATGTTTATATATTTTGATATGTTATGTTTTGCAATTGGGAAAATGTTTCCTATGGTATTTTTTAAACCTGTATTTTGTAATTTTGTATTTTTTGCAAATATTAAACCAGTTGTACCAGTTGCACAGCACAAGCAAATTGTTCGACTCTATCAGTTTTATTTAGTTGCCCACTGCAACTAAATTATACATAACTATATAGCATTTAAAATTACTGACAACAGCTGCCTTCACAATTTAATTTCAGACAGACTAACGGAAGACAGACAGAATTTCGGCACGCAGGTAGCTTTTATACAGCAGTATAATTGTTCGCCCGGTGGGCGGAGCCACCGCACATCCATAGTTACTCGCAGTTACAAACCTGACGAATGTAAAAATAAGAAACAAAATGGTGTAGAGATGATACAAATGGCATAAAATGAACAAAGAAAATGATATATACAGTATAACAATAATGAAAGAAAATTATGATAAAATACTACTTAAAGATTTTTATAACGTCATTTCACAGTACTGTACATATAGCCTACTCTACTTACGACCAAATTGTGTTACGACCGGTCTGTCGGAACCAATCGTGGTTGTAAGTCGACGACTACCTGTAATATTGAAACCAGAAGTCTCTAAAATGCTTAATCATGTGTATTTGGACACAATGCCGAAAATCATGTATGCAGGAGTCCTCCGAATGAACGCAATAGCTTATCAAGGGCAAATTCGATGACTTGCCAGTCCTGCTTCAACCGCCTGCTTAGGGAAAATATGTTCATCAATTGATCACATTAGCTGTGCTGATATTAACAATGACATAATTCATTGGCTGAAAGGCCCACAGATGTACATGTTGTCATATTAAGAGTACATCAAAAGAACATGACACAGCAGCTGGGTTGCAAGTTCAAAGACTTGGACTAGCAACAGTATCATGTGCTGATATTTACAAGGACTGAATTCAGATGCAGAAAGATCCAGAGATGTGGTCATATAAGAATACATCAATTGAATAATTTAGCCTTCATTATCTTGTCCATTTCCTAGTGTAGCCAAATAAGTAGTTAAAGTGAACTAAAAATCATGGCATGTCAAGACTTAGACAAAATGCCATTCGCCAATTTGGGTAAGTATTTTGGGTTAAAGGCCAAACTGATGAAAATTGTAACGAGATTCAGAAGAATGCTAAATTTGTTAAAACTGATTGTTTTGATATAACAGTAGCCAAGTGTAAGAAAGTGTGTGATGCCTGGCTTAGTTTTTGGAATAAGGCCTTTACCTGAAATGACAAAATTTAGTCTGATTCTAATGAATAAACAAGAGCTATATGTCAGTGGTGTAAAGAATTTCTAAAAGTAAGCTCAATGACAACCACTTGTCATTTCTCATCTGGACATTTAGCCACTTCAGGTATGCCTAATATGCTAATGGGAGGGGACTGTAACTTTTACTGGTGGGACTCCATTTTTATAAAACCAAACTAGGAGTCTTGGACGATACTTCTTAAAGTAAGGAGAGACATACATGCTATACATATTACTTATAAACAGTTGGAAAAGGATAACATTATATGTGTGTGACATGTCAAAATAGTCAAATACTATATTTCTTAAGCAACATAAGAACTGTATACAATGCTTATAAATAATTGAAATCATCAGTAATTTATGACATCAATGTATATGAGATGTCTATGCAGTGAAACCTCTTAAAACAGAACCCCCTACATCAGCGGTTCTCAACCTTTCTAGTGCCGCGACCCTTTTAATGCAATTCCAAATGTTGTGGCGACCCAACCGTAAAATTATTTTCGTTCATAACTGTAAAAATGTATATTTCCGATGATCATAAGTGACCCCTGGCAAATCGTTGTTCGACCCTTGACGGGGTCGCGACCCACAGGTTGAGAACCGCTGCCCTACATAATGAAGTCCTCAAAGGATTAACATTTTAGTTAGGCGACAAATCTGTACCTTAATCATATGCTGCATGATTCTCTTGTTCATCTAAGTGAGTTGTCTGGCTATAATGGTGATCCATACATCCCCACACCTGCATGAACATGTCACATGTTGAGTCAGTATAGCACCTCAAACAATTAACTTAACCCATTTGCATGTAAAACTGTGTTGACATAAAAATAAGCAAAAGCTTCCAAGTGGAAGTAGTAACTGATGACGAATAGGGTTTGATGCCAATTCTTATGTTCAAACAGGAAACCAATATATACATGTAGTACTTCTCTCCAGTTTTTCTGTAAAACCCCTATCATTGATATTCAAAATGAAAAGCACCAAGGATATAAAAAATGCTCAGAATTTGGTCATTGCATTCATCAATTTATAATTTCTAACCGATCACCAGAAGGGGGGGGGGTTTAATTCAATTTATAAACAAAATGGAAGCTCTCAATGTAAAAAGACAAGACTTCTCACTGTCATCTAATTTCTAGAATAGTTGATTTCACTAAAAACTCTTATGTCCAAAATTTACAGTCAGTTTTATATTTATAAAACAAATTGAACAACTGACAATGAGTAACTCTTGTATACATGTATTCAAAGAGCTGCAGCTTCAAATTTTACAGAATTATTGAGTTTATTGAAGATGGTGAAGTAAAACACACTGGGGACAATCAGGCGACATTCAGGTTATAAATTATAAACTGATGAATGAAGGGTTCAAGTTTTTTAAAATACATTTTTCATATCTTCTGATGCCTTTTGTTTGTTTGTTTTTTTTTAAATCGGTTCGAGGGTACATACAATTGTAAGAATGTGCAAATACAATAGTCTTGACATTCAACTTGCTGAGCTGACGATTTTTTCACATTTGTTATTTTTTAAAAAAACATGTCAAAGATGTGGTGAGTACTACAGAGAGCTGTATTTGTGAAGTAGTGGATGTGTTCAAAATGTATTATGAACATGTAAGATATCTTCTGAAGCAATAACTTTTATCTTTCTGAATGATGTTTATGGAACTAAGGCTCAAAAGGAAACGGAAAATGACGTGCTAAAATTATCTGTAATAAAAACTCACACGTAACTGATGAACCACCAATTTTACTACAAAGTCACATACTGCATGATTACAAAGGAGTAAGATGTTTGTCTTTCTATTTTAATACAACTGGCTTATCTTTCTCAAACTTTGAACCTGTTATGGTTAATAATGTAGGGTTAAGACATTTCAATAAGAAACTTTATCTGCATTTACTTGAAAATGCTGATAGCTTGGCTTGTATCCCTCAACAAAAATTTTCTTTGAAATGAGTCTTTAAAATCATTATTTCTCATTAAATATTTTTATATTAATGATTTAAAAAGTGTCGAGTATGTATTATCCCAATGAGTTACCTGAATTTAACATGTTAATCTATACTTAGTACTTGGGTTCTGTTCACCAGATTTGTTGGACCTTGTCTTGTTTGAGATTTCTCATATCTATGTACACATGTATTTTGTACCATCACTGGCTTTATGCATACCATCTTTTCCTTGATTTGTTCTGCTTTATTAGTAAAAAAAAAAAAAAAATGAAAACCATAAGACTCAACCAAATGAAGCAAATGTACATATAAAGTTCAGTTTAACACATTGACCCCTGGAGGTTTTTTGTTGTTTTCTCATGAAATGCAAGTAGGAAACACATTTTGGGGACTATTTCTTAATACATTCTAATACATTGACTTCCAAGCAATTTTCTATTAGCCTAATGCCAAGTTGTGTTAGAAACATTGTTTTCCATTGGTTATTTTGCTTGAGCATCAGCTGAAGGGGAAAAGATGGAGTTCTTTCTTTATTGTTGTTGCTTGACGGACACATCATATTCATATCGAGACCACTCTTTATTCCAGTTGCCCACCTTATCCTACGTTTTGCATAGGTTCACCTGTCCGTATGCAGTTTAGATCAGTCTGCCTTAGATAGCAAGCCAAAAAGTCTAAAATCTGGACATAAAATCAAATTTTGACCATGGACGAATTTTAGGTGAAAAAAACACAGGTCCAAAATATTATTTTTTTTCTTCTGTATTTTGTAGTGCATCTAAACTGTCCAGATTATTTGGTATCATTGTAGAGTTAATTCTGTCTACCTTTCTATAATATCACCCACTTCAGTGTATCATACATGACCTTGATGCTAAAGAGCTTGGAAGTAGGCTACTACCTTCTGCCCCGTAAACACAGAACCAGGGTTTAATGTCTTAAAGAATGTACAATTTATACCCCACTCCAATCATGTCTGAGATAAAGTGGTACACAAAACACAAGAACAGAGTCTTGTAGAAACTGCTCTTTATGACCAAGTGTCCTTTTTGTACAGGTAAAGCTGTACAAATTTATATTGTCTGTTGACTCAATGTAACCGTGTTTTACGAAACAGATGCTGCCTTTACAAGCGACTGCTACAGCAGAAATTGCTATAACACACAAAGTCTTAATCCATTGAATTCCATCAAATATACAAGTCAAAATCTATTCGCTTTGAACTGTAAAACTGCCCATCTGAACCAACTTTTCTCACGAAAACACCATCAGGAAAGTAACAATCTTCAGTCCACTCAAACATCTGAGAGCTATCATAGGGACCATGGATTTCTGCATCTGCATTGTTTTCCCACTTATATTCCCACTTGACAGTGTCAGACCTTGTGTTTGTGGCTTCTGAAAAGAAATTAAGTCTATAGAACATGCATTTTTCAGATCTGCCACAGATCCATCGTCATAAAACTTCACTCAACATTCAGAGTAACAAATGTTAATACAGACTTGAAAATTATACTGTAAATATACAAATACAGTCATAATAATTTCAAGTAAAATTTGAGATTGCATAAAGTGTTGTGAGGTAGAAGTCATCATACAGCATATGACTATAACTTAACCAATTAAAAAAAAGTAACCTACAATTAAGCTTACTTTCTAATTATAGTGTGATAACATTTACTGGTATTTTAAAATACAAGTACATCAAAATTCTTTTGAATGCCACCGGGCTAATTTTTTTTCTAAAAATACAAGATAACACAATTTCTTTCTTTTAACTGTCAAGTGCTGAAACCATTTTTGGCAACAAGAATTTCATCTTGGTTGCTGTCAGACTGGCACCATTTTTATTTAGGACCAAGACATGATTAAAACACCTTATTAATATCACCATCCATTCAGGGTGAGTTGCAACAAAAACCTTTATGGCAGCCATATTGAATGTACAATGAACACCATTTTAATTTAAGACCAACAAGGTATAATAAGAAGTCTACTGATGAAAACACCATGTGTGTGGGTGTGATTTGTTTAAACATTTTTAGTCATATCACTATGATGTCTGCAGTATGACAGTTTATAGTGATTTCTAGCATTGGGGCATCAAGCCACAGACATGTAGCATCATGTCCCACTCAGTCACACTATCCTGACACCAGGCTGACCAGTCCTAGCACTAATCTCTTAATGCTGAGTGCCAAACGAGGCAGCTGCTGGTATCATTTTTAAAAGTATCTGTTATAAAATCAACCAGGGTTTGAATCTGTGACCTTTTGTATCCGAGGCAAATGCTCTCACCACTAGGCCACCAGAGCAGTGTGAAAACCCCATGTTGATATAACCATCCATTTGGGAGAAGTACAGATAGTTCTTTAAAAGATGGCATATGATATTGAATCAATGTACCGGTACATCATTTTCATTAGACACCATAAAAACTCGACTGATGAAACTTTCCATTTAGGAGTAGCAAAAATTTTTGTTGTTACCAAGCATCAGATTAGCACCATATTAATTTAGGATGAACAAGACATTGTGAGACATCTTCTAGTGGAAGCCCCATGCTGATATGACATTTCATTTTAGAGTAGTAAAAAGATTTCAAGATGATGGTGGTGGTGGTCATGTTGGATATCGGATGCACACCATTTCCATGTAGAAACAACTAGACTGCACAAGAAGTATTCTTAATAAAAACAATGTTGATATTACTGTACCACTATCTTGGAGATGTAGTAATACGATTTTCCAAATAAATACAGTGGCAGCCATATTGGAGGTCAGAGTTGTAATATTCTCATTTCTGACAAACTAGACACAAGTCTTGAAGTGAAAATTCCATGCTAATATGTCCCTCTATGAAGGAGATGTAGCAACAACAATATTTTTACCACAGTGACCATATCAGATTAGCACCATTTTCAATTAAGACCAATTAAAAGTCTTTTAGTGAAAACCCCATGCTGATATAACCACCTAATTAGGAATACGAACAGCAAAATTTTCAGGATGTCTGTTGCACAGGAGTTGTAACTCAGACCACCATTTTCATCAACTAGATCTTGTAAGAGGTCTTTTAGTGAAATACCTGTGTTGACAGACCTGCCAATCCTGACAAGTCCATCTCAGGCAATTGATTTATTTCTGTAATATTGACCAGTTTTCAGCAAGGTGAAACAAAATATTAATAACTGCTATTAAAAAGCTGGTAAACAATTAAAAGTTTGAACATCGATGATAAACATTATGCTCAACAGAAAAGTTTATAAAGCATGCATTGACTTAATTTACTACTTGTACAAACTCTAGAAACCCCATGCAGCTCAATGACTTGTTGCTATCTCTCAACTTAGAAAATCTTTTCCATTTCACATGATGACAGCAATCATATCTCCTGCCTTGAGATATACTCAAATTGGCAAGTGATGTAACTGTGTCCAGCTTTTATTCTAAATATATGATCACTCCTTTTCATTCTTTTGTGTTGATTATTAAAAGTTTTCTAGAAGCTTATTTTCCCTTTCGTTTTAAACGTGCACCGCTTTCTGGACGCCATTTTAAAAAATATAAAGGCAACAGTTTTATAATGCAGATGTTTCACATGAACAAATATGTGCAGTTTAAAGCATTTGGGGTGCTGCTGTAAAGTTAGTCTGGTTCCCTGACTAGTTTCACTAATTATTAGATGAAACCCAGACCCAAATAAAACAACACCGATGAACCAATTATCCAGATTTTTCGGCAACTAAATTTTTTTCCATAGTTTACGCTGATGTTCGTATTTTAAGGGTAATTTTCATAAGACTTACAGCATAAGAGTTGGCAGAGTCTCAGTTGATATGATATACAGCAAAACTGTAAGAGTTGGCAGATACTTTGTTGATATGATTTTAGGATGAGTAGCAATAACTAGATTTTTATGATTGACACTGTGCTGGCATACTGAATGTCCATTTAGGACCAACCAGACCATTGGATGATTGATTCTGCAATGTTTCATGCCAAAATATAATCCAAGTAGTTTAGTAGAAGTAGCAATAACAAACTTGTGCCACTGGATTGAAAATGGACAAAACACCATCCCCAAAAGATCTTCTGTTCAATGACCAGTAGCATTAAACAATTTAAAATGTGTCTGTTAAACTGGAAAAAAAGTTGATATACATGTGTTTTATTCTTCTCTAAACAAGACGGCAGTTAAAAGTATATATGCCCATCCTGTTTAATTGTCTTAGATTTAAATAAATGGAATTGTTTTATTAATGATTTTAACCTCAACCTTTGCACTTTTGTGTGTCTGATTTGGAATTTCAGCGTAGCTTTAACAATTTTCCAGTCATATCACTAAGATGTCTGCAGTATGGCATATTATACTGATGTCTAACAATGGGGCATTATGCCACAGATATGTAGCATCATGTCCCATCCAGCACTATATCCTGAAACCAGGCAGACCAATTCTAACATTAACCTCTTAATGCTGAGCAGCAAGTGAGGCAGCTGTTAGTACCATTTTGATAAATTCTGATAAGTCTTTGGGATGACTTAGATACTAGTACCATTCTTATAAGTCTTTCGTTTGAACCCATGACCTCCTACAGATGAGGTGGAAGCTCTAACAACTTAGGTTGCCAGAGCAGTCTTTGTCTTTTTGGATCTGAAATTAACAGATCTCTTCTTCACTTTAATTACGATCCATTCACAAAGTTTTAGTCCAGGTAGGTGATATAAAACAAGTGTTCTGTGCAGAAACTAATTTATTGATCTTCTTTGTCAGTGACCTTGACCTTTCAACCCCAACACCCATCAATAGCTTTCTTCTTTACCCCAAGTACAAGCTATCCATAAAGTCTAGTTGAGGTCTACCATAAAAATCAAAATGTGATTGATTATGCTGAAAGGAATTTTCAAAATACTTTGTCACAGTAACCTTTGCAGTCCAAAGTCGATGGGATTCTTCCTTACATCAAGCACAACTATTCACAAATCTGGTAGATCACAGAGAACTGAATTTATAGTTCAGTAACTGCTGATGATGGAGAACTCAAGATATTATACAGAAACACTTGTCCGTGACCATTGAGTTTTTGATCTCACGAATGACAGGTTCTTCACTACCAATGTTCAAGTCGTCCATCAATTTAGTGACTGTCAATAATAGACAGCTTAAGTTATTGTGCAGAAACCAAATTGGTACCAGGTTGGTGAACACAGATCATAATAAAAAAAGGATTTTTGTTCAACTGTCCAGAAGTCTTAAATTAAACATACCATTCATTCAATGCAAAACAATTTAGCATAAATTTTGCAAGCATTTTCCATGTGTGTATTTTGTACATTGAAGCTCAAACATGTTTTTGGAACAACATACACTGCATTAGGGGTGGAGAGGATTAAGTAAAAAAAAAAAAACTACACCACCTCTCTACGCTTCCAAACAGAATTGCCATGGTTGCTCATAGAGAACTGCTCTGCACACCATGCTTTCTCAAGTCATTAAAGATGACCACTGCATTGGGTGTGACTTACTGTGTATGGCCCCTGCAATACTATTTAGAAGTTTACAGAGAGAGAACCATAGAGGCATCTATTTATCTACATCATTATTAGTGGATCATCAACATTTCCTAGTTCAAATGATGATAATGTAATAATATTTGGACAATATTAACACAATCACAAATAGTCTTGTAGATTTTTTTCATTTAGAAAAGGCTGATCGATATCTTTTATACTTTACTTTATTAAAAACAATTGGAACAAACTTGTGCACTGATTTGTTGAGACTTTGTTGAGCTTCTCTTCAACAGTTTTGCATGTAAATTCAGTGTTTTCTGTCTTATTGCTAGTGTTTTAAAACATGTAGCAGGGGCCCAGAGTGGCCGAGTGGTCTAAAGCGCTGTCCGTTACGGACCACTGCCATCTCACCTCTGTCTGCGTGGGTTCGAGTCTAAGATTCGGCTAATGTAGTTAAGTGAGAAAGCTTGCCAGTAGCTTCTCGTGGGTCGGTGGTTCTTTCCGGGTTTTTCTGGTTTCTTCCTCCACCACTAATACTGGCCGCCATGTATAGCCTATATATTGTGCTGAAAAATGGCGTTAAACCATAAAAAAAAAACAAAAAAAAAAAAAAAAAACATGTAGCTGTCATCTGGAATTTAACTGTCTATACATCTGAGGATTTCTTTTCATGTTTAAATAGTATGATACATTTAAGCTCAACAAGGCATGCCTCTTTTCAAGACAGTGCATAAGTTTGTTCCCACTTTTTAAAAAAAGTAAGTTTTAACTTACTGCAAAAGAAGGCAATCAACATTTCCTAAATGTACTGAATATAAAAGACTTTTAAAATTACTTTTTATTGTCCATATATATGGTCGAAATAAAGGACAATGATTGCTGAAATGGTATTTGATGGTGGAGATGCCATCAGTGCAACAATTATCTGTAGGTATGCATTACTGTCATGGAACAAAAATAATGGGGGTTAAGCCCACCCACAACGACATGTGAGGTTCAGAAAATATTTGTGAGTTGTACTATATATGACAATTTTATTTTTAAATTTCAGAATCATGGGGTTTAAGTTAGTTTTTTTAATATATTCAAAATCATTAACTTCTGAAAAAGTCATATATTAAACCTACTCTGACTATCTGGTTTATCACCATCTGCTCCATGTTTGTTTGTATCTTTGTCTGTTTCACCCTTCTTCTCTGCCGAAGATAATTTCTCTGCCTCACGTGCATCAAAAGTATCTGCAAACATATCTAAAGCATCATCGTCCTGTGTTCCTTGAGGAATAAGAGTTTTGCTTTTTGTGGAATTCTCCTCTGATTTCTTCACCTCAAAACTTATTTTCTCATATGTCATTTGATAAACATCCATATTTCCAGTGCTCAAAACTTCATCAGCAAGACCAGTCAATTTCATACAGTTTTCTTTATTTAGCATCTCTTCAGGCGTTTCTTCAACTTTCTGTTTCTTTGCCTTCCATTTATCCATGCTGGATACTTGTTTCTTTTGGTTTCCTCCAAGCCTTCGCAATGCTTTTATGACTGTCTCCCCAGGATGGATTAGTTCCAACATTTGCTTGTAAATGGCAATGGTATCTATATTGGAGGGATCATCATCCGAATCTTCATTTTCTCCACCAAGGTTGTTTTTATCTACCTCCTTTATTTGGATCCAATCTATGTTGTCCAGCCAGCCATCTCGAATCTCCCCCTGCCAAAAGACTTTAAAAACTAAGATGGGATTGGAAAACCTATGGGCTTTTTCTATCAAGAGTCTACCTTGGAAATATTTCAATAAAGTGAAAACAAGGGAAACTAATCAATTGTTCACACAAATTTAGTCAAATAAATCTTTCTAACAAGTTCAAACATGGAAAGAAACTTGCAAATGTGTCACTTGAGAGGAAATTCCCTGTTGATTAATTTCATGATGCAATGCTTCATAAATGTTCAATGGCACGGTGAATCTTTAATGTTCCCAAGGTGTCTTGTCAAAAACAAGTAGAAAGGTCTGTGACAATGCATTTGTTAAGTTTTTCTCTGCTCATCACTGCTTTCAAAATCTCCTGTCAAAATTAGAAAATAACCTACTAGCCAAACTTAATTTAACTAACTAAGACAAGGCACTTAAAAAAAATGGTAGCTGGAATGCTTCATTGTTTTACTGTTGCAAGTCATTAATATTTCTTCTCCTTTCTGACAAATTTTCACACTTAACTTTCTAAAAAAGACTTGTTTTGAATCTTGATTTGACCAGACACTACTGTTGTTTTGCTTGTATTGTGATATTGCATTAATATATTTTTATGAAATTCCATTTGACTCTTTACTTTCCTCTCTGACCATTTGAAAAATGCTTAACAGTTCACATTGACCATCTGGAAAACATTTCCAAGTTGAAGCCCTGAAAGAACTAACATGTACATATATTTACTTTGTCTTTTTCAAAGATAAATGTTCCATCTTTGTCAAAATGACCTTCTTCCATTTCTTCCCTCATGTTGAATGGAGTAATCCTGATTCCTTGGTCATAGTCAATGGTAGCTTCCTCTTGCCCTGAAGTGAAACATTGATTCAGTGGCAACAGTTATTATGACCTTAAAATAACATAAAATGTCAACTAGTGCAGCTGCAGAGATGCTTAACTCTACCTAATCATGTACCATACAGCCACAGAGACCTGTTTTTCAAGAAAAGATGTGTTCAATAACTACAAAAAATTTTGAATGGGCATATCTTTCTTATGAAACTTTACTTTCACCATGTTTCTTTGTTTATCACAAAAATAGGTAAACAAGTATATGCAGTTTCTAGGATTTAACATTAAACCTAAAACTAGTCATATTTTCTGTGAAGCCAAAAAATACAATATAACTCTGGTTAGCTGACTTTCCGTATTTCTCATTGTTGACCCAAGCACTATTCCCCCATAATATATATATATATATATATATATATTCAAAGAGAAAAAACAAACACACACACACACAAATGACCTGCCTACCCAGTTTTAAACTGGTTCAATAGGAAAGGTCATTTACAAACAGTGGATACACTAGCACAGCCAATCACCGATTTTAGATTAAACTGTGCGGTTGCATTAATCCTGTGAATAAACTAACAATTTGCTTCATATGCATTTTCTAGATTTATTCTCTCAGCCATAAACATTATAGTTATGTGTACAAAAAGACTTCAATTTGGTAGTACATGTACTGGGCATCTACATAAAATTGCATGATGTCCAACCCAGTCAGATTATCCTGACACCAAGCTGACCAATCTTAACATTAACCTCTTAATGCTCTGCAGCAAGTGAGGCAGCTGTTACTACCATTTTTATAAGTCTTTGTTATGACTCAACCGGGGTATGAACCTGTGACCTCCCACATCTGAGGTGGATGCTCTAACCACTCAGTCACCAGAATGTTAAAGTCATGAGGAAAGGTAGTGTTGATGTTATTTTCCCACTATACTGTTCGACATGACTGTGACTGCGCCCACTTAATATGCAAGTGAAATCCCTCTGAATGGAATAGTATCCTCTCATTTATTTATAAATATTTATTTATTTATACCTTATTTTCAGTTACCCAATGAGAAGGATGTATTGTATTCAGTGCGTTATTCTTGCATATTAAGCAGGCGCGATCACGGCCATGTCGAGCAGTATCGTGGGCAAATGTTCTTGCATTACTTAAATAAAAGTATGGTAGTAAATCAAACTTTGGAAACGCATGCAACGTCGAATGCCTGAGCTAAACATTGGTATCAAATTTATTACGCTACGAAAAATGTAGCTTGAAATAACAGCGTTTATTCTTAATGGGTCACGCGTGAAAGGAGAGAAGTGTCCTCTCTTACTAGTTATTATATAGTACATGTGTTTCCTTACATTTGTATGCAATGATAAGAGCCCCTGTGGTACAGACCTGGCACTGCGATTTTCGAAGCCAATCACTGCGATGTTTGTAAATTTATTGATCACATAGTTTTTAATTGTCTTTAATTGGAGTGTGGACTACATAAACAATTTTAAAAAAATAAAGATAAAACTCAAGGAACCTTCAATGTCGTCTTCGTCCAAGATGTCGTACTTTAACCCCTCATCTTCTTCATCACTGTCAAGAGAATGCTTCTCTTTGAAACGTCTGGAACTTTCACCAGATGTTATATTTTCTACATTATTTGCAAAATCAACTCTTTTTTTAGACATCTTGCAAAGATTGTATACTATCGTTCTTGCAATGGAATGAGTTTGTCTTCCAACTTGATCCAGCGGAAACCGCATAGAACTAGGATAAATATAAATAAAATTAAAACGAAAAGAAATTAAATATTTAATCACAAATTTACATACTTTTAATAAATTTTGAGTTTATCAATTAGCATATGTTTTTATATACATAAAATATTATTCTGTATCCAAATAATGGCAAATTATTAATTTCGTTTTGAAAATAAACTAGGATATGCATGCAACCAAGAGTCCATGGTGTCGGCCTGGATACGTTCCTCTATCATATATTTGTTCAATATTTGCAGTGAATTGTACGTATAGTAATCAGTATCTATATATTACTGCTGTAGAAATACACTGTTTATACAGTAAACATTTAATAGGATTCAATGTGGGATCTGCAACTGTAAAGTGCAATTGCATGTACTGAATGTCTTACACATTTCGCAAGGCAAAGGTACCCGACGCAAGCTTGATGTCAAAGGGTCATAATCATGAACACATACAATTAGAGTGAAACTAGTGGTTTTCAAAACCATGCTATTAAATAATCACTTAGATATATTCAGATTAATTATATATGGTTTGAAACCCATCTAATACTTGGCCCTCTTATAGATAAATAGTTCGCCACCTTTATTTTTTCATTTCTTTTCTGACGTTACTGGAAGCGCTTGGCACTGTTTGTGCCGGAGATTCAGCCTCCTGCTCTATCACACTATCAGCTGCTCGTTAGCAATTAATAAATTTATAAATAGTTTATATCAACTGACATTAGTATGCTAATGATAGGCAAAATCCCTCATCTATAGACCCAACACATTAACTCCTTCAGATCACTCACTTTTTAAGTATTAATCCCTTTCATTGTAGAATACATGTGTATCCATTGGTTATTGACCTGAAAAATTTTAAATTGCTGATGTATGCTTGAAAGTGAGCTACCCAATAGTCCGTAATAGCCAAAGGCTAAAATCTCCAGCACAAATAGTGTCAAACACTATTGCTCTCCACCATCAGTAAATCTGTCAGAATTTTTGAAAACTCCAACCAGATACCCATTGATCCAAACAATTTGTTACCCAGGTATCTGATCAAAGGGAAATTGTAATAAATGTTTGCAAACCTGAAATTAAGTCAACAATTTTTTTTACTTCACAGTATCCTATCAATATTACTACATAATGTCATCTGGTACAAAGTCCATGGATTAATCCTCATTTTCTGATCAAAATGTGAAGTCATCAATTGTCATGGTTTAGTTGTTATAACTATTGTCTGACTCCCTTTCCTTGACCTTGCTGTCATTTGTGGTTGCTTATTTAGAGACTGAACTTGAGCTTTGTAAATAACACTTAAATTTCAGGTTGCAACTGAATACATGTTAGTAGTATGGCAAAATCAAATAACCAACCTCTGTTACTTACCACTGTTCCACACTTGCAGCTCAGTCAAAGAGTTATCATGTGGAAAAACAAACTGTAATTTAGGTTCATTATTTACTGGAAGGGCAGACCTCTGGTTGGCACTGAGTACATGCTTTTGAAGCTCATTCAAAAGAACTATCATCTTAAATACAATGTGAGTGTTGCATTTAAAAGCACTGGCAGAAACTGTGTAGGTATATGGTAAACCAGTACACTATGGCTACTTGGGTTATTATCAACAGGCAGGTATTAGAGTACCTAGATACCTGTTGGCATCATTAGCCACAAGAAATGTCAGAAAAAAATATCACAGAACTACTTGATGGTCTAGTATCTAAATCTAACATGAGACTTATTTTATATTACGTATTTACCTAACTTCCTAAGTGTAAATGTATTAGAATTTAGACTCGCTATTTTCACTCTGAATTACTTTTTTCATGATTTATACCCATTTTAGCATTAACCTTGTATTGGGTGCCAGTGCTTTGCTTTGCAGAAGTTCATGGGTGGGTGTTCATTGTTTGAGTGGTAAAATCAAACAAGATACTTGTACCTCAAATAAATCTTGACAAGATATTTCATTAGTTATTCATAAGACCTTGCTGTGATCTATTTTTTTTACCTGCAATTAAAATGACCTGGGTGCAATAATAACATCTATGCAATTGATATCAAAGAGTTTATGCACTTTTTATATATTTTATAAGAGAAGATTCTAACAAGAAGTTGGATTATCTCTGTAGTTACCTTCGATCAATGAACAAAGAATTTAAAACATTTCCTTGCTTGAATTGTGAGGTCTCTGTGTCTATGTCTACATGTGGCTGGGTGGTATTATTTGATGGATAAATAATTAGTGAAAGAAGGCATATTGAAAGAATGATAAGTCTTGACAAAAATTATAACAAATTCCTAATCTAGTATGGATATTGAAATTGACCTCAGAAATAACTTTCATTTGCTTTATGTTGAACTGGTGTAATTTTACTTATTTGTTTGAAATCATGGGTTTAAATGATTAAAATATTCATTATTTAGTTCTTTTATTTGAGTTTGGAATATATTGCAGTTTTAGTGTTCTTCCATAAATCAGTTAATATTATTGTCATCATGACCACATATACACTTCATAAGATTCACACTATTTCCAAATGAAATGTGTGCTTTCGTAGACTATATATTAATCATCATGACAATTTTTACTCTAGTTTGTTTTATGATTTTCATTTACTTGGTTATTCCAAACTTGAATTTTTTACCAGAATTTCTTAGTTAATTTACGTGAAAATTTTCCTTATTTGCCAACAATATGTGAATTCAATTGATTTAATTATGCAATAAAACTTGTTTATTGCTTGTTATCTCTTACTAAAGAGTGTAGCAAGCTCTAATGTTGAAAAACATACAGAAATAGCCATACCATAGGGTAAAAGTTACAATATTAAGAAAATATTTTTGTGTACCAGAAGAGGTTTAGGTTGATTATAGTTAATTTGTGACTTAATCAGGTTGCAGGTTGCAAGAAAGTTTAAGAATTAGCATACAGTGGGGGTGAGTGAGATGGTATTCATTCTTTTCCTTCAAAATTATGCAATTTTTACATACCAAGGTCCCTGGTGATGTAATGTCAGGAACATTTTTTAACTTAAGTACAGCCTTTTAATTACTATTTTTCAAAAATCAGTTTAATAATTGCTGATGGCAAGTGTGGAGCCCCAGATGAGGACATTGGTGGCACTGGACCTGATCCTGAAATCCCTCATCACATCCCATGACTTTCAGGAGCTTCCAAACAAGAACTGGGAAGCCATTGCAAGGCTGATACCTGGAACAACAGCTGGCATGGTAAATTTATTTTTATTATGTTATCTCAGATGAATGTATTTTCATTTTGCTGCATTCTAATTATAAACTAAGAGCTGTTGAAAGTAGCTTCTTCATTTGAAATCCACTTGTACTTCGAAATATAAAAAAGTTGTTATAATTTGTCTTACAGTAATATATTAAAAAAGTTATATGCATTGTATTGTTTGGTTGGATGCAATTTCAAATTAAAGTAGTTTTATGTCTTTGTATTGTCTGAAATGCAAATATAAGTACACTTCTACCTCGTTTTATTGTCTGTGATGCAAATAAGAATACAGTTTGACCTCTATATATTGTATGTAAAAGATAATAAAAGTACAATTCTACCTCATATTTTCTATAATGCAAATAAAAGTATAATTTTACCTCTTTATATCATCTGTAATCATTATGGGAAGTAAAAGGTAATCGATATTAATGTAACTGGGTCTTATAGTGAAAGATCTTTCAGCAAGCCTTTGTCCAGATAAATGAATGTGGGATCAAATCAAATAATATTGGATTATTATTGGCTAGAAACTAGAAATTGGATATTATCTGAAATCACTTAATAATTGATTATAACTAGCTAGGAACTAAGAATAGTGAAATCTAGCAGCGCTGATAAGATTTTACCAGTCTAATGAGATCCATGAATATACCTTCATTTTGACCAGTTTAATGGGATTCAAGACCTTGCTTTCATTTTGACCAGTTTAATGGGATTCAGGACCTTGCTTTCATTTTGACCAGTTTAAAGGGATTCAAGACCAAACTTTCATTTTGACCAGTTTAACGATTTTCAAGACCTTGCTTTCAGTTTGACTAGTTTAATGGGATTCATGACTTTTTTACCTGCATTTTTTTCAGTTTAATGGGAACCATGACATTGCCTGCATCTTGACCAGTTTAATCGGATCTTTCACTATGCCTGCATTTTGACCAATTTAATGGGATTCATGATCTTGCATGCATTTTGAAAGGGACAGTATACTGGAGAACTTTTATAGTTTAGGACCACTGTACAAATAATTTCATATAATAATATTCATAAAATAGTGTTGTACATTGAGCGCAGTCTCCGCAATTATTTGTCCCATGCCACTCCCTCAAATCTTTATCAATTGTTCATAAACTAAAAGATATGGAGTGAGTATCTGCTTTAAAACAATGTCTCTGGAAATGAAAACATTCAAAGTTTGTGGTAATCAGACAAGCTGTGATGTGAAGTATTTGACAGCTGTTAGGGTAATATAGTTTTTAGGTTAAAGTCACCACTATGATTTCAATTTTTTTTTTTTGGAGTTTGAAATATTGACAAAAGAATCTGAGTATAAGCATATACAGAGCTTGTCATTTAAGTAATGATTTGTTTGTTAGAAAATAAAGTCTTTCAGAAAACAGAGATATTTATTATAATAAATGCTTCTTGATAGTGAGTTTACTAAATTTACATGAGAGCAAGATTAGAAAATTCCAGCTTATTTCAGTTTAACATTTTAATGTTCTAAAACCTTTATTTTAATAATGTGTGTTCAAGGAAAATATGATAGTACAATACAGACCCAAAAAATGTCAAAAGCAAACCAGATTATCTCATTTTTTTTGTACTACATATCTCCCTCAATCATGTGTGCACAAGGGGTTACATAGACTGCACTATAAGCAAGGCGTGACTTATTGAGGGACCTCCAAAAATTGGAGAAAAAAATCACTTTGACAGTGAGAAACCATTGTTGGGGGAAGGCGTTAGGGAACTGGGCTGTTTAATGACAATCCTAATTTTACAATCATTTCAATAACTGTTTTCAATAACACACTGTTTCTAACAAAGTTGTTCATTTATATCTAATTAACATTTATTTTCAAAATGTCCAATATGTGAAATATCATTCCAGCTGTTTTCAACATCCATCACATGTACACGAAAAATCTGTGTATTATGTCACTGATTCTTGTTTTCTTGATGAGTCTGGTTCCCATAGTGGTGTTTAATAGTATCCTGCAATTTCGGGAGTTCACAGAGCAGGCAGCTAGACTAACTGTCGATACAAACAAGATTATTTTTTTCCTAACACATGACATATTATTTTGTACTCATCTACATCGAAACTCAATTTCTTTTTGTTCATTTAGTACAATATTGATGTCATGATTTCATTGGAAATAATAAGGACACTTCTTATCATCCTTGAGGATATCTCTAAGTTCCAGTTCAAGAATTCTCTGAATTCTCTGAAACTCACTTGCCCACAATAGTCTATATCTGTGAAACCAAGCTCTTTATTTTACGAAGTATACATTTTGCTTGACTGCCTTGTTATCACAGTTATGAAAGAGTCAGTTAATTTAAGGTAGTTTATGTTACATACACAATAACATTTATAACAGTGTCCAATTGATCAAATGAAGTGAGTTCACCCGACATACTAATTGGTCTGCTAGATTTTATGTTTGTAGGATTTTAATTTTTCATTTATTCCACCAACTTTGTTTGATTCAAAAGACATAATTAACGTGATAATACAAAGGAGACCAATTTCTAATTTATTACAACAAATACATATCAGTTATCAAAACATGGTTGGCACTTAACTAGGTTCTCAGAGAAACGCTCACATAGCTGTTACAGTAGATTGAAATATTTTACGTTTAATTGCATTTATGATGATTACACTTTAAAGGAACTAAAAGATGGAACTAGAATACAAATTTGATACAAAAATTATTTAATTTGTATTTATTTATTAAAGTACTGCCTCCACTTGGCGTAAGTGACAATCTCATTGATCGAAATTTCATTACTTATCGATAATTATGGTGTACTAGGAATGTCATTTGGAAAGAAAATTAAAACAATTGTATGACCTATTTTTAAATTTAATATTTCACAATGTTGATTAAATATTTCCAGGTCTTTTCTGTTGTTTTATATGATAAAATGAGCGATATGTCAAAGTTTCCTCTATCAATTTTGATGTCAATTTTCTTAAAGTTCAACAAAGAGGGATCACTTTTGGGGGTATTTCCTGGTTTAAATAATGGGATTCATGCCTGACCCTGTATCACAAGTTATCAAGGTAGTAGTTTATTAGTGTAATATTCATTTGTCCCCATATTTAGAGAGAGGGGAATACATTGTCCCATTCCCTTGGGATCCTATCTGGAACACCAATGAGGATTATGTATCCTTTCCTTTAAAAATAATTTTCTTAAAGATTATTTTTTTTTTATTTGTGGCAATTGAAGAGTTTAATTTAAAATATGGATGATATTTCTCCACTTCAGGTTGCAAGAAGGTATGAAGAACTTCTGTTAAATGGAGAGATGTTTGCTTTTGACAATTTCGAGAAGAACTTTGGCAGCAGCTCTGGAAATCTGCCAATCAGCATGTCTGACCCTAACTTGGTTGCTAAATTAAGCCGGCCAGATTCAGGAAAAGGCAAAGGTACCATAAGTCCAAGACATGACAGAGCCATCTTAAAGTATGAAAGTTATTTCTAAAATTGATTCTGACTTTTTAATTCATTAGTGGTGATGAACATATGTTGACTTCATTTTACTAGATGTAAAATACCAGTAGGTAATTTGGGAAGCATGTGTAATTTCCCCAGTCTTTCTGTCAAGTAAGACATGTGCATGTAGCAAATACTGATCGACTTGTATTATAAAAACCTGTCTTGAAAGATAACTGCTGTGAAAGTCCAAATTAATAATACAGAGACCAACCTGTCCTGAAAGATCGTGATTGTTTCAAGGCAGGTTCTACAGCTCATAGTGGACTAATTTTGGCACGCTGTAAACACAAGGATGCTTGTATATAATATGAATCAAACTGTGAACTGCATAGACCCAGAACCACAATTTTAATATGTGCAAGTAGATCAGAGTATATGTTGTCAGCTACACTGATGACTTCAGGCGCAATGTAAACCTTAACTTAATGCTGAATTATGCTCTTGCTGGTCTGGGTCTTCACAGTTTACGGTTAATGAGAAAAAATGGTAAACTAAATGATTGATCCTTAAAATGGTAAACTAAATGATTGATCGTTATTTGTGCTTTATTTGCAGTGACAAAATTAAACCATAGTGTGGAAATATTATTGATGTTCAGATTTTGAAATTAAAAAGCATGACACCAGATTAGTATCTCTATGATTAGTCCAAACAGACTGTATATATCTAGATCTGGGTATGTACAGTTTGTATTTGGATATGACTTGTACATGGGTTTGTATGGTTATACTTTTTATTATGATAGGTACCAGAGATGACAAAGATGGTATAGGTGGACGTGATGCAACAGCTGGAAAAGGATACAAAGATCATGGGTAAAATGACTTTATGGAGATTTTTAATTTTTTTAATTGAAACTTCAGCCCTATTGACAATTATCAATTATCACATATGTCTTATTTTACAAATGCCTTTCCATGAATCATTCATAATTTTTTAAAATTCAGTATTTTATTAAATTTTTGCAATTGTGATCGTATTTCTGAAGCATCTGTTTCCTGTTGAAGTAAAACATTTTAGCCAAAATAGCCATACTGATCTTGCAAGTTTGTTTGGATTTTTTTTATTTCGCTCTTTTAAGTTTTACGTCTAATATATTTTTAAATGTAAAACTCAGTTTTGGAATGTTTAAATTTGCATGTTGGAATAGTATTGGAATTCAGAAAGTTATCATCCAAACAAAAATAGAAATATCTTTTGTTGACTCAATGGAAGATTTTCATTACTGAATTATTATATTGATGGTTTTCTTTTATTTTTCAGGCCTGTCATGGTGATACATGTTTGTGATGAGGCCAAAAGTTGTAAGTTTATTTCCCATCCATTTTCTTAAAATTTGTGGCAGGCAGTTATGTATATCTGCATGGTTCTGCGTGGGTATGAAATTCCGAAAAGAGTTTTGAAATTGTTTTTTGCTATAAAAAGCCATATAAAATCGATGAAACACATCAAATCTTTGTCAAGATCAGGTTCCATTATTTCCATGTTTTTGATGAAAGCTTCTTCCTCCAAGGCAATCTCCAGTATTACAGCTGCTTTCCCCATGAGGTGTCTTTCACCCCTGACAGTGTCTCCATCAAGTTTTAATACCTACTCATGTTTACTGCAAGATATTACAGCTCATTACTCTGCCAAGATTCTTTTGAAAAACATTAAGATCTCCATTGCTAAAGTTGGTTTCCGCAGCATGCTGCAGATTTCCATGGGTCTAGTATTTTGAATGTTTCCATGGGTCTAGTAGTTTGAATGTTTCCATGGGTCTAGTATTTTGAATGTTTCCATGGGTCTAGTATTTTGAATGTTTCCATGGGTCTAGTATTTTGAATGTTTCCATGGGTCTAGTATTTTGAATGTTTCCATGGTTCTAGTATTTTGAATGTTTCCATGGGTCTAGTATTTTGAATGTTTCCATGGGTCTAGTATTTTGAATGTTGGCATTTGCAACCTCCATACTGTCCACAACCAGTTGGAACAACATTTTTTTTATTATAGATTAATGTTGATTATATAACAACAGATTTTGTTAAGATAAATAGAATCTTTTACATTAAATTAAATTTTGTTATCTACTCTGCATTTTTTACTTGCAATTTTAAGTATTTTGGCCTCATTACATCAATAAACTTGCCACATGGTTAGGTCTGGAAATGTTTATTTTTTGGTCTGGAATCTTTCTCAAAAAATGTGTCAGGAACCCATTATCCGTATTTCTTGTTACTCCTGATACATGATTTTATCTAATTTTTATAGTTTTATTTAGAGCTGTAAATTTTACAGAATATCTTTAGTAAACTTTTGCCTATGTCTTTAGAGAATAATATTGCATAGGATCTATAAATAGATGCTTTATGTATGTTTTGGCAATATTAATACTAATTTTAATGGTACTGTTGGATTAATTTCTCATTGGCTGATGGAGTATAGATGTTTTTCGAAGAATTCAGTCACTTCCTATTGGTTAGGGTAGGTCACATGATTAAGCAACTTGGACACAAAATGAGTACTACGATCTGTCCTGACCCAAAGTTGAACTTTTAAAACCACAGAAGATATTTCAATGAAACTTTAACTGGTTATATTTCATAGCTAGACAGTGTGCTGCGTAACATAGCTACACCCCTGCCTCAAGGCCAAGGTCAAAACAGGGGAGATAAAACTCAATAACTTATTGTCATAGCATTTAAAGAAAATGAAAATAATTTAATGAATGATTTGCTTGACTTAACAGTGTCGCACTTACTTAGTTATGCCCCCTGATGTCAAGGTCACAACAGGCTGTCCATACCCTATCATACAGTAGTGAAGACAATAGCATCAAGGTCAAATGTGTTAATGGGGAAAAGCTAAGGATAATAATAGAGGAAAGCTCATAAGATATTCATATCATATGCCATTTGCAAAACTCTTGATTTAAATAATATTTTCATTTTAGAGAATGACTATTTTTGTTTGTGAATATGTGCCTTAAACCTCAAACTTAAAATAAAAGCTATAATATTTATTGAATGTTTTGTATGCAGAAGAAATTTAAATGCAGTTCAATAAATCTCTTTATTCAAATTATGGCCATATCTATGCAGTAAAATCTTGCCACTCCAGTCTTATTTTATAATAAAAGACTTTGTAAGATATAAATACTTTTTGTTTCTTACCAAAGTCTTACTTGAATCTAATAATTAAGATAGTATTTATCTTATTTTTTATCCAGTAAAACAGGATTTTCAGTGTCCAAGGGATCTGCTTGTGCGAGAGATGAAGTATTTTGCAGAATATTTGTCAACAGATGCACAGAGATGGGAGGAGGTGGATATATCAGTACACTGTGATGTGCAGATATTTGACTGGCTGATGAAATATGTAAAAAGAGGAACAAAGGAAGTCTCTGAGAAGCCCAGACTAGGTACCTTAAACAAATTGTGTTCTCATCAGCTTTTGCTACCACCAACTTACAGATGTAACAAAGTCTTATTAGTTCTAGAAAGCACTATCTTCATTTGATGAAAGATATACAAATTAGCTCAAGGGTCATATATTTATTGAGCTTTTTCAATAATTGACAAATTTTTGTCTCATAAATAAAAAGTACTTGAGAGCATATGCTTATGGCATCAGCAGTATCAGAAGGTGGTTAAAGACTTTAACTTTGTCTCAGGTGAATGAATATAGGTGTTTATATTTCAAAGTTGTGTGTTCAAAAGCTAATGCCAATATTTAATGCTTTTTCAAACCCAATTTTTTTTAATATTTTAACATTTTTGACATTAAAGTTTGCATATAGTGTTTGCTGTATGATGACAGTGGGTTAATTGTTGACATTAAAGTCTGCATATAGTGTTTGCTGTATGATGACAGTGGGTTAATTGTTGACATTAAAGTTTGCATATAGTGTTTGCTGTATGATGACAGTGGGTTAATTGTTGACATTAAAGTTTTTGTATATAGTGCTTGCTGTATGATGACAGTGGGTTAATTGTTGACATTTAACATACAGCATTCTTTTATTCATCTGCAATGTAAAAGAAGAATTTAATGTTAACCTCATCTGTGTTCACACCAGTCCATCTGTCTGTTCTTTTCACCATCGTTTCTTGGTTTAGTTTGCATTACTCTCTCTAACTTAAAGTGCAGTGTTCTGTATGTATAGGTTGCTAAGTATAGATGGACTGGGAATTCCATTGGGGTTTTGAAAAGTCACTAAAACATGAACCTTTATTATTGCCTGTCAGATGTTCTTATTATAAGTAGATCTAGACTTGAATTAGATTGTTAGGAATTATGACCTACATTTCATGCATGCATAGCTTGGAACTATGTTGTTAGGTAAGTCTGGACCAATTTTATTGGTTGGGTTATGTACAGTACTTTTATGTGGATACTTTTTGGGTATATGACAACATCATTTCAAAAATAGGTCACATTGACCTAAATTAAATGCATGATTATCCTTTATCAATTGAAAGTTCTTTGTTTAGGATCATTTTTTGTGCACAATTTACTATATGGGTACATGTATATAAAATGTCTTTGCATTGATCATGGTGAGTAGTAAACAGGTGAATTCTCAGTTAGAGAGTGCTTTGTTTTTATTATCTCACTTACCTACTTTTTGAAATTTGCAGAAATTCCAATGCATATTTAATTGTGAACCAAAATGCAAGTTATGATGTCTGCTGGTTTTTAAATGATGCCAAAAGTTTATTATGAAAACTTTAAAAGTAATTGCCTTTTGACAGTTATTGGAATTAAGTTTTTTTTTTTCTATGGTAACAGAAGATATATCTAAAGAAGGTATACTGTTTTGCATGTCAAATTAATTTTCAGTATACATTTGCCTTGTTTGAAGAGGAGTTAAATAGACACGTGTATATGTTGGATCCAATTGTAAACTGTATAGACCATGCTATCTCATAATGATGTGGCATACCTAGGTCTGTGCAGATCGTTAGGATTAATCAGTTCGTTAGGATTAATCAGTAGAACAGATAACATAGACAC
Organism: Unio delphinus; assembly: GCA_029339505.1. Lineage (NCBI taxonomy): Eukaryota > Metazoa > Mollusca > Bivalvia > Unionida > Unionidae > Unio > Unio delphinus. The sequence continues at coordinate 3,727,425 of JAQISU010000167.1, read as the reverse complement.
AGATTTTCCGGTGCATAATGAGATGGCAGATCAGGGTGTATGGTTTTGGCATTGGGATCAAACTTGTATGTTTACCTGGAATTGTACACTTTAGACAACAGATTTAATGCAGACATTTCTAAAGCATGAGACTTCAAAAATAATCTTAATTAATTTCTGTCTTTATTGTTAAGTTCATTCTCAAAACTCATCATGTACATTAGTTATGCAGAGATATATGGCTCAGTAAATATGGAATGGTAAACGTGACACATATCACACATTAGTGTGTCCTTCCTGTACACAGTTTTGTGAAATAAGAATTGAGTGAAATGGGTAATTAAACAATTGTCGTCAGCTATGCCTGGTACAATACTTCATAGACCCTTATTTTCAGCTGGATTATGAGATGGATAATTTTGTTTTTGCTGAATACAGTTAAATTCACATTCTGCATAACTAAATAATGCATATATTTTTAAATTGCAGAGCCAAATAATGTGATATCTATCTTGATTTCATCTGATTTCCTGAAAATGGATTCATTGGTAAGATATTTTCCCCATTTTTCCACAGTAAATTTCATAGGGGATTAAAATATTATACTTGTTATGAGAGACCACTCCTTATGCCAAAAAAAGCTGTCTCTCATGACAGGTGGTCTCTCATAAGAGGTGTGTGAAAATGGACTGGTTTCCAGGGTCAAAATTAAGCATTGATGAAGAAGAAGAATGCTCATACTCACTGTACATGTATCAAATTTTTTATTCATAAATCTTTTTAAATATTGCATGCATTCCTCTCAAAATAATATTATATAATAAAGATATACATCTACCAAAAACTGCACAGTTAGCTATCTCATTATATGCACTTAATCCCTATGCACAGTTAGCTATCTCATTATATGCACTTAATCCCTATGCACAGTTAGCTATCTCATTATATGCACTTAATCCCTATGCACAGTTAGCTATCTCATTATATGCACTTAATCCCTTTTCTTTAAAAAAAAAACCCAACCCACTATACTTTCTTTACATTTTTTACTCAGCTGATTTGTTCTGAACATGCATTTCCATTTCTGAGCAAAGAAACAAAAGTTTGGGATTGCTATGTTGTAAAACATATTCTTTCATCTCCTTTAAATGTTCTATGACTGTAGAATGCAAAATAACCAACATTTAAGCTAGCAACTATTTTGCAAGCAGTCTCCCCTTTTTCACTTCTGTCAGTTACATTAATTCTTTCTTCCAGTGTTAGAATTTTTCTCTTTTTTTTCATCAAGGTTCTGCCATTAGTAGTGTTGATGTAATAATGAGTAGATGTGTTTCAAATTTGATCTGGTTTTGTGGAAATGTGGAAATAAATACATGTATATATATTATACACCAATATATGAAACCAAAGGACATAAGTAACTCATCAAGAAACAATACATTTTTTATTGAGACAATGTTTAAATCACCTGCGTTATTACTTGATAAACAAAAGTTGTGACCATCTGCATCCAGATAAACAGATGTTGGCTTGGTGAAACATTGTAACAAAAGAAGAAAAAACATTTGGAAATGATTCACAATTACTAGTATTAAAGACAAAGAGCTCATTCACCCCCAGGCATTATGGATTAATTGGAAAGACAAACAATGATCTCAACCCTACACTGAAGCCCTTTCAAAAGATTTCTCACTTGGACATTTTGACTACCAGTATTGTGTGGGTTTTCACAAAGATATTTTTTTTTCTTCAAACCTCTAAATTGACTGCATATGTCTATCATTACTCCCTTTTAATAAAAAAAATGGTTAATCTTGCTGGCTTTTCACATGATTTCAGCACTACAATGGCTGTTAGTGACAGGTACTTTAGTCTGGTTTACTGCAGTTTACAAATTACATCATATGCTGGACTTGTAAATTTTACGAAACTGATACATAGCCAATTTTTTTATTAATTAGAACAATCTTTATGATTTATGCGGTCGTTGTTACAAAGGATTAAACAATGGTTATTGGTTGTTCAGCTGTAGTGTTATTTAATGTGCGCTTTATTTGCATACTACATGTATCCTGAGCTCTCATGTTTACAAAGGATTAAGTCAAGGTTAGTGGTGTTGATCAGTTTTGTTTTGTATTTTTGCAATGTGGTTGCTCATGGCAGTATCAAAATGCATATTTTGCCAAGACTTTGCGGTCGCTCATCGCATTTAACAGGTTGTCGCTTATAGCAGAGTGTTTGTATAATAAAATCGATCCATGCAATATCATTGTGGTCGGAAATGACGGGTGGTCACTCATAGCAGAGGTCACTCAAGACATGTTTTACTGTACCAAATAGTGTCATCATGTTTGTTATGACTTATTTTTGGTTTGTATCTATTTTTGTCACCCATGCTGCAGAAAACTACCTGATTTGCTTGTATTATTTTTCTTATCTCAGCCCGGATGTCCTAGTCATGGTGTCTGCTTTTAAAAGGAAGAAACATTTTCAGTCTTCTGCTGTGCCTGACAGATTTTATGAAATCAAAGAATATCATTAACAGATATATAAGAATTTTTTTCAATTCATAAAGCAGCTTAAGGTCTCACAAAGTACTCTCCAACTTTGATAACACATCATATTAAACGTTCCAAGGGAGACAGACAAACATACACACACAAAGTTGAGCTATTGCTAGAGATGATAAATAAATACATGAAGTCCAAAACGGCAAAGACCATCAGTGCTAATCACATGAAGAAACTGTTAGAAAGCTTATTGACTTTGATACACCTTTAGCTTTATTGTAGTTTATTCAACGCAGCATTGCAAATTTTATCATATCTGTAACTTAGTAAATTTTCAAATCAGAATTATTAAATATGGCTAAAAGTAAAAAATTTATTTTAAATACTTTATATGAATTAAATTAGATTCTTTTTACTACATTTAATGATGCTGATATGAAAAGTTTGTGAGGCTGTGTGGATATAACTATAAAGACTGTTTTTAAAACATGTTGCACTTTATCTTGTGAGGAATGGGTGAAGAGCACAGAAATGTCATGTGTCAAGTGGCTACAAAAATCCAAATTCTCTCAAGTACTTCTGCAATCTAGCAGCAATCAAAAATGTATTATGTAAGATCCTGCATTTTTCAAATTTTGTCAGACACCCCCAGTCTGCTCCAGTTGAATCAAACATAGTAAACAATTACCTGTTACAGTGATTCATTCATCATTCCACATACTATTCCACAAGATTTCCATGTAGTATATCATTGCCCTAATAATAACAACACTTGCCATATTTCCATGACAGAAATATAAATTTCCAAGAAATTCATGAATTTGAAAACAACTCACCATCATTACACATTTCATTAGAGCTGTGTGTATAGTATTATATCATTGGCAGTGTAGTACTCTTTCCCATTTTATAACTGATGAAACTTAAAAGTTAAATTAATCAAAGATATGATTTACATGTACTTATTGTTATTTTCATATGACATCCATCAATTTAATATGAAAATACAATTATTTGTGTGCTTCAGTTTTCTTATGCACAGAACTTGTGTACATTGACAGATCACCCCATTGCCCTCATTAACATTTACATGTGGTATTTACACACAAAATCATGTTGCTCCAGATGCTCATGTCACATTACATCTATCATATAATAATTGTAACTTTTTTCTTAATCTTTCTAAAGGCAACATATATACTCATAGCTATAATCTACTGAGATAAATGTTCAGATTTTCATAAAAGCATGCAATATCTGGTTACTATTATTTAGTGTGAGAGGCAGTACTAGTGTCATAATAATATTATGTGTTGAATCTACTAGCTATATTGCAAAATGTTAGGGTCATTTTAATTTGATTGGAAACATTTGGGTTAGAAAAATAATCGGTTTGTGTTTGAACAAAGACATGGAAATTCCAGTCATGGAGTTACATTGTCTCCCCACTTGGCAGAGTCTTGATGGTAAAAATAATGTAACCCCTAGACTGGGATTTCCTTGTCTTGATGGAAATACCAGCATAGATTTTATTAATCCCTCTCAAGTCTGTGTCATGCCGTCTGCTCTCAGTTATTTTTCTGATAACAGGCTGTTTTCTCTTTAGCTTTGTTTGTGGCTAGCAATATAAAGCGATATAATAGGCAATGATATCAGATTGGTTACTTCACTGTTTTATTTCTTTTATGCTGAATCATTAATGGATGCATAAGCAACTTTCTTTGTTAGACTGGTTTTCTACGTATGAGTATTTTGCAGTAATTTTTATTTCATGAAACAAAAGTGTACTTCCTAATTGGAATATATCACATAATTATAAAGAAAGGTTTGTCATAATAGGAAAAGTGTGTACACAACATATATGCTGTAAATAGAATGGTGTGCCCAACAATTTTAGAATGTCTTTCTCATATTTATGCAAGACAAAATGATGTTATAATATGAAAATGGTGTACCTGGTTCTTAAAAAGTAAAAAAATTAGTGAACATGAGAAAAATCTATATGCATTAATGATATGAAGACCCCTTTCCACTTTCTGTGCATGCATAATGGGGAGGGTGGGGATCAGCAGTAATTTTAAAGCAAAATTAATGCTTGGAAAGGAAACTGAAAAATAATTTGCTTCAAATAGATTAATCTTTTGTACTCTGTGGACGTTCTTTTGGTTATATTAGTATGAATGTTTTTAATATGTCACTGAATATTTATTAGCTATATTTTAGAAATAACATACCACTTGAAAATTTTAATGTGAAAATATTCAAGTTTAATTCAAGATATTTTATTGGCTAGGATAATTACGGCAATTGACAAGTTGGCTCCTTTTTTAGTTTATTTTTTCTTAGGCACCACATGTTATTTTTGTTTATTTATAGGTACAGGAATGTATTGAATACTGTCATGGAAACATGTCTGCCATTGTTGCAACCCCCTGCAATATGAACTGCATAAATGACAAGTTGGTTGGCAGGCAAGTACAGGCATCTTTTTTTTTTTTCTTTTTTTAACTCTTTAAATTTTATAGGGAGCTATGTTGTCTCATTTTGATGATAGTAAGACGGAATCAAAGCATCAGTCCAGTTTGACTGTTTGCATGTGTCCCTTTGAATATACTAAATTGTTCAGTAGAAACCATAAGAAAAAGAACAAGAGATATATTGAGAAAATAGCTCTTTTTTTTAGGAATACCTGTTTTTATTTGTTACTACTAAATTTTGCAGTTTCCTGACCTGGTTAAAACGATTTGTTTGGGATGTCATTGTTCTTGTGACTGGTTTCTAAAAAATGCATATTCAGAGATGTATAGTATATTCTCCTATGAGTTGTTAAAAAATAAATAAATGAAGTAGATTGAATACATAGCTTCTTCACTATTTCCGATGGAGGCTTCAAATAAAATTCAGTTGAATTGCATGTGCTTTGTAAAGTCTTCGAATATATTCCTCCACCCTTCCTCTCCAACCCCCTCACCTCGGATCCAAGCTGTTTGTAGTTGGATTCACGTGGTACATATTCAGACAGGATAACAACATGGATAATTTTAAATTTGTAAAAAAAATTTAAGTAGTAAAAGGAAGTAAACTAAGTTTTTTTTTCCCCAAGGATCTTTAGATAAGACTGATTCATTATAGACACTTGCCTTTAAATTATGCAAAAATTAGATAAGTAAAAATTAGATAAGTAAAAATTAGATAAGTATGCTTGATGTTTCAAAGCAGTTGACATATTTGTCCATGAGAAATACTGACATGCACAGTTATCTAGTGTACTGGTAAAAGGTTGCACTGTGAAGTTTTCTGTTTCTGATCTGACTCCTTTTTAGGTTTAGTCATTTTTCTTCACCATTTATTTCCCCAGTCTAACTGCATTTTAGAGATTCCATTTATTAAGAAATAAAGTCCCTAACATATTTTGAAATCTTAAAATGGTTTAACTGATCTCCTTCACCATCATATACAAAAATCATAACCCCTTCATTTTCAGTCCTGCTGAGTTTGGTTTCCATTCAATATCTTTAGCATTATTATATGATTTTATTTGACACTAAGAATTGGTTTTATTCAACAACATTATTTTACAAGAGTTATAACCCCTGATTTCACGTCCTCCAGACTTTGGTTTCTGTTGAATTACTTTATCAAGGATTCTTGGATTCCATCCAAATTTGTTTACACATACCACATCATCTTCTGGAGGAGTTGTAGCCCCTGAATGTTTATTCTCTTAACTTTCATTTTCATCACAAGTTCCTCTTTTTAATGCCCAACTGAGAAAATTGTCACTAGTGGAGCTCATGTGATGCATCAGTTTCTAATATTTATTTTAAAACTTTAGTGCATTTTACCCCTTACAATGAAGTGTTAAAGAACAATATACATGTATATAATAAGTAAAGAAAATATTTTCAGGTAAAATATAAAAATAGGAGTTTGAATGTCTAATAAACATAGAATTTTTTTTCTTCAACAGGATTTCAGATCTCTTTACTCACAATGAAGCTGATGATATCAAAGATAGAAAGGACAAATTTAAAAGGTAAGATCTGTTATAAAGAATGCATTTAAAAGATATTGTCAAAACATTACCATATTTCTAGCATCCTAAAGTGTTATTACTTACTTGTTTCAGTCCAAGTATATTGTCCAGTGAGACTTATCTAAACCAGCCAGTCATAATGCAGTAGTCGGGACTCATATATATTGATTCCAATAAAGTCATTTGAATAGTGACCAACTTCTGTAAAATAGCAAAACATTTTTGTCCTGAATTTGTCGAGTTTCAGAAAGTTTCACTGTATTTTTTCAAGTAATTAGAAACAGGTAACCATGAATGAATGCAGAAGAAAGATTAGTAGAAAGAGGATAAGTATAGAAGAAAAGTAGACTTGTGTTTATAAAACAAGTATTCCCATGTTTCCTCAATTTGGCCATCATTCCAATGTTTCTTTCTATTGGATATGGTTTTGAGGGTAAAAACTGCCTAAGAGCAAATTTTGGATGGATATGTTTCACTTATCTTTTCAGGTCCAATAAGTATTACTAGATTGTTTTAAGGTGGGGATCTCAGTTGCTTCCAAACTAAGACCTTGGGACTAAGAGTGAACCTGTGTTAATGTATATGTGGTCCTAGGGTAGAAATTCAAACTTTCCATGTCATGGCACAGGGAATAGTTCCCAAAAGTTGGGATGAACACTGGGAATAATGCCAGTTGCATGTTAACATGTATTTTTTCATGTCCAGTAAGTTTAGTTATTGTTATAATTGTATTAATGGTTGTAGAGTGGAGATCTCAATAGTTTCCAAGTTATGACCCACAGGAAGATTCTCAAGGGATAGGGATGGGTTATGGGGGACATTACTAGTTGCATGTCTAAATTTGTATTTTCACGGTTCTATGGTAGAGAACTTAATAGGTTTAATGCTGTGACATATGTCCCTGGGGCTCAGACTTCCTAGTCTCACCTCTTGGATCAAAATTCTAAAATAGTTGGAACAATCTACATGCATAAGATTATCACTGGCTCATGTTTCAAACTTTAAGAACGTAGAGGAGGTCATAAACATATGAAGTGTTTGAACTCTGACGAAACATGTAAGCACATTATTATCAGATTACATCGATAATGAAAACTTTAAATGTATATGTAATATCAGTAGATTTCATGAGACATGATACATCAAGTCTGCCAATAAATGATGACATGGTTTTCATGATCAGCCTACTATGTGTTTTATTGAATAGATAAGAGTAGGAACAGTTCTTTACTTCCTATAATTACTGCTAATTTATTACCGAACTTTAGCTGCCTCACTTGACTTTCAGCATTAAGAGGCTAGTGTTAGGATTGATCGACCTGGTGTCAGGATAATGTGACTTGTTGGGACATCATGCTACATGTCTGCGGCATGATACCCCAGTGCTGGACATCACTGTAAACTGCCTCTCTGCAGACATCGTAGCGATATGACTGAAAAATTGTTAAAGCTATGTTCAAAATCCTAATCAAACAAACAAACAAACAAATTACTGAACTTTCAGTCATATTGTATGCAGTCTCAGCGTTGCATTCAAATGTGTGAGACCAGGCCATGCATTCTCAAACCTTTGTCAACAAAAAAACTCAAGCCTGGTCCATTTGACATTCTTTAACTTTATTTACTAATAGGACAAAGTCAGAATCATGAATATTTCAGGGTCTTCTTATATTTGACATCCTTGCTGGCATGTAAAATTTCTATGAAGCACAGATCATATCCAATTTTAGCACTCTTAGCTTGAAAACCAGTTCTGTGGGCCAAGAATATGGGAACAGTTGTGTTTACACTTTTATAATCCCACTACTTTCAACTGGGGCATCTTAAGTAGATCCAGTCTTATCCATTCATATATTCATCTGTCTGAGGAGGCATGTTTGTGCAAAACCTAATTAATGCAGATGATTGGTAGATTTGTTTATAACCATATTTTTAAGCATTTACATGATGTGATTAGATCTTCATGTCATCATAGCAACCTTTCTAATGCATTTTTTTTAGCTTTTTGGAAGTTTTTGTGTTGAAATCATTGTTACGATAATTGCACCACAAAAGACTGGACATATACAAATAAAATTTGGCAGGCTTGTTGGTGTATATATTTAGATGATTTTGTGCTCATTAACCAATGCAAATCTTACAGTTGAAAATAAGCTTAAGATGTTTTATTGGTCATTTTTAAATTGGACTTAGATTTCATCCAGTCAGATTATTGGGTTCTAGAACTTAACTTTAAGACTAGTCCAGTCTTAAGTTCTGGTGCAGAAATTGAGCTATTAAGTTTTTGTGACACAAAAACAGTTTTCCATTTTTTAATAAACTTTTTGGGTGGAAGCCTCTTTGCTTCAATGAAACCCCAGTATAACATTCTCCATTATAACATGAACTTGTCTATTGTTGGGCTTCTGAAATTATACAGTAATTGCATCATTTTCTTGAAGTACTGCAATACTTACCTGAAAGATGTACTAATACCTTAAAATTATTTTTTTAAACTTTGCAGGATGTTTTTTGAGAAGAAAAAAATATGTTATGGCCTTGTAAGCTCTCCACAGGATAATATTTTGCATGGATTATGGGTCCATGTGTTTGATTGGTAACTATTTAGTACTTAGGTTATTACTTCTAATTTACACTCTTAAATTGAAAACTAAAGCCATGATTGTAAATATTGTTGTTTTTATTACCAGCAAATTATTTGCCAAGAAGATTGAAAGACTATTTGAGGTGGAATTCAATAATCCAGATTCACCAGAAAACTGTTCAACTCTATACAGGTAATTCTCAGCCAGTATTAAGTCCTCTTACTGCACACACATGTACCTTTTTTATGTTATTTTTGTCTCACCTGCTGAGGGTGAGACATATTTATTAAGTTTGCACTGACAAGGCACTTTCAGCATTAAGATTTTAATGATACAGATTTTTTAAAAGTAATTTATCTTATACACTATGTTCAACTGAAATTCTGTTCTTTTCACTGGTTAAAATCACATAATATGAATAACAAAACAAGAGGTTCATAACACCAGAAAGGAACTACCTCTCTATTCATATGCCCTTTTTGTGTTCTTTGTAAAAAATGTTTAAAATATAGTCCTGCTATTAATTTTTCATGAATCTTAAGTTTATACCTAGGTGTACTAGGGTTTTCTGTATTGAATGTATGCCAGCATTAGCAGTGTATTAAGATTTCCTGTGTTGCTAGCATCGCAGCATTAGCAGTGTGCTAGGATTTCCTGCATTTCTAGCATCGCAGCATCAGCAGTGTACTAGAATTGTATGTGTTGCTAGAATAGCAGCATTAGCAGTGTACTAGGATAATATGTATTGGATATATGGCAGCATTAGTAGTGTACTAGGATTTGCTGTGTTGCTAGCATCGCAGCATTAGCAGTGTACTAAGATTTCCTGCATTGCTAGCATCACAGCATTAACAGTGTACTAGAATTTCCTGTGTTGCTAGAATGGCAGCATTAGCAGTATACTTGGGTTTCTAAAATTGCATATATGGCAGCATTAGCAGTATACTTGAATTTCCAGCATCACCAGCATGGCAGCATTAGAGGTGTACTAGAGTTTCATGCATTGCATGCATGGTATGATTAGTAGTGTACTAGGTTTCCTGTATTGCCTACATGACAGCATTAACAGTGTACAAGGGTTTTATGTATTGGATATAATTGGATATATGGCAGCATTATCAGTGTGCTAGGGTTTCATGTATTGTATGAATAGCAGCATTATCATTGTACAAGGGTTTCATGTACTGCCTTTATGGCAGATTCAGCAGTGTACTAGAGTTTCTTGTAGTGCATATATGGCATCATTAGCAGTGTACTAGGGTTTCATGTATTGTATGGAAGGCAGCATTATTATTGTACTAGGGTTTTATGTATGCTTTCATGGCATCATTAGCAGTGTACTAGGGTTTCATATAGTGCATATATGGCATCATTAGCAGTTTACTAGGATTTCCTGTGTTTTCAGCAAAGTTTAATTAGTGTACTAGGGTTTCATGTATTGTATGCATGACAGCATGAGTGGTGTACTAGAATTTCCTGTGTTACCAGCAAAGTTTGATTATCAATGTACTAGGGTTTCATGTATTGTATGCATGGCAGCATTAGCAGTGTACTAGGGTTTCATGTATTGCCTTTATGGCAGCATTATCAGTATGAACATTAAAATTCTGTGTTATAGGTTTTGAAGGTCGTATGTGTAAAACATTGGTATGATATTACTATATGCCTGAAGCTTGTACCCATCTGTACTTGGATTTTCTTTTAAACTGCATTGTCATGATGTTATTCTCAGATGAAATACCTGTGAGAAGGGGCATAAGACTTTTCAAAGATAAATTTGTTCTTCACAAAGGACATTTAAACAGAAATTTTGCCAGAGGCAAATTAGAATGGCTATATTGGAGTGAACCAGTGACCAATGGTATGTGACAATGTCTTTGGATCTTCAGTTATTGTTAAATTGGCTGACAAACCAAACAGAGATGGAAAGAGTAGAAACAATTATATGGTCTTTGTCAAGCATAATAATGACATAGATCAACTCATCATCTCTAAAATACTTTAAATACTTGAATTACCTCGTGTTCATAATTTCACTTTATTCACTGCTCCTCTGACTTAAATGGTTTGAGTAACTGCCTTGGATGCAGAAGGTTGCAGGTTCAAACAGCTGAGTCATACCAAAAAGTGATAAAGATAGTACTAGCAGCTTGTTAGGACTGGTCACCCTAGTGTCAGGATAACGTGACTGGGTGAGATATCATGCTACATTGTGTTTGTCTTTGGCATGATGCCATACTGCTAGCTATTACTTTAAACTGCCACACTGCAGCCATCATAGCAATATGACTAAAATTGTTAAAGCTATATTAAAATTTTACAAAACCAAACATACTAATTTCTCTTCAATAACTTCCTGTGTGCTCAAATGGCTGCGCTTTCACTGTCTGGGATTATATCTATGCAGTGTTTGTAGTGCTCTACTTTCTTCATTTAAACCATTTTCACATTTATATTTTAAGAATGTCTTTTGGATTTTTAATATAATTAATATGAATGAAAAAAAAAAGCTAAACACCAAACAAATTTGCAATATCCGAAAGGATTGGGAATAGTTAACTTAGATGCAGTCACATAGGAAAGGCATGTAAAGAGTTCACTCCCTTTATTAATACACATTTTCCTGTAGTTGGTCCTAAACTCCATTCTGGTCATCATAAAATTCTTACTATTACTAAGCAAAAATCGTGCTGATGATAATGACAGGTAATGACAGGTACAAACACCGTGCTGATGATAATGACAAATACAAAAATCATACTGATGATAATGACAAATACAAAAATCATGCTGATGATAATGACAGGTATAAAAATCATGCTGATGATAATGACAGGTACAAACACCATGCTGATGATAATGACAAATACAAAAATCATACTGATGATAATGACAGGTACAAACACCATGCTGATGATAATGACAAATACAAAAATCATACTGATGATAATGACAAATACAAAAATCATACTGATGATAATGACAGGTACAAACACCATGCTGATGATAATGACAAATACAAAAATCATGTTGATGATAATGACAGACAAAAACATCATGCTGGTGATAATGACAGATAAAAACATCATGCTGAATGATAATGACATATACAAACATCATGCTGATAATGACAAATATAAACATCATGCTGATGATAATGGCAGATACAGACATCAATCATGCTGATGATAATGATAGATACAGACATCATACTGATGATTAATACAGATACAAACATCATGCTGATGATAATGGCAGATACAGACATCAATCATGCTGATGATAATGATAGATACAGACATCATACTGATGATTAATACAGATACAAACATCATGCTGATGATAATGACATTTACAAACATCATACTGATGATAATGATAGATACAGACATCATACTGATGATTAATACAGATACAAACATCATGCTGATGATAATGGCATATAAACATCATGCTGATGATAGTGATAAATATGATGATGATAATGACAGATGAAAGCATTAGGGTATGCTCTCTGTTAACTTTCTTTTCACACTTGTTACAGATGTTCAGTGTGCAAGAAATTGCTTACCAAGATATTGGAGAGGAAGGTCAAATGCTCAACTAGTAGGTCAGTAGTATTTTTTTTATCATTCTGATAGATTTAAAGATTGCAAACATTGCTCAGCAAAGGGTTAGTTCTCCTCTCTTTGCTCAGAATTCGAAAATGCTGCTCAAAGTTTCATTATGATATAGTAGTTATATAGAGTCCATAACTACCAAAGCACACTAGATTGAGAACCTTGTTATATTCAGAACTGTGATATGTACCAAAGGACACTAGATTGAGAACTGTGTTATATTCAGAACTGTGATATGTACCAAAGCACACTAGATTGAGAACCTTGTTATATTCAGAACTGTGATATGTACCAAAGCACACTAGATTGAGAACCTTGTTATATTCAGAACTGTGATATGTACCAAAGGACACTAGATTGAGAACTGTGTTATATTCAGAACTGTGACATGTACCAAAGGACACTAGATTGAGAACCTTGTTATATTCAGAACTGTGATATGTACCAAAGGACACTAGATTGAGAACTGTGTTAAATTCAGAACTGTGATATGTACCAAAGGACACTAGATTGAGAACTGTGTTATATTCAGAACTGTGATATGTACCAAAGGACACTAGATTGAGAACTGTGTTATATTCAGAACTGTGACATGTACCAAAGGACACTAGATTGAGAACCTTGTTATATTCAGAACTGTGATATGTACCAAAGGACACTAGATTGAGAACTGTGTTAAATTCAGAACTGTGATATGTACCAAAGGACACTAGATTGAGAACTGTGTTATATTCAGAACTGTGATATGTACCAAAGGACACTAGATTGAGAACTGTGTTATATTCAGAACTGTGATATGTACCAAAGGACACTAGATTGAGAACCTTGTTATATTCAGAACTGTGATATGTACCAAAGCACATTAGATTAAGAACCTTGTTATATTCAGAACTGTGATATGTACCAAAGCACACTAGACTGAGAACTGTGTTATATTCAGAACTGTGATATGTACCAAAGCACACTAGATTGAGAACTGTGTTATATTCAGAACTGTGATATGTACCAAAGGACACTAGATTGAGAACCTTGTTATATTCAGAACTGTGATATGTACCAAAGCACATTAGATTAAGAACCTTGTTATATTCAGAACTGTGATATGTACCAAAGCACACTAGACTGAGAACTGTGTTATATTCAGAACTGTGATATGTACCAAAGCACACTAGACTGAGAACTGTGTTATATTCAGAACTGTGATATGTACCAAAGCACACTAGATTGAGAACCTTGTTATATTCAGAACTGTGATATGTACCAAAGCACACTAGATTGAGAACTGTGTTATATTCAGAACTGTGATATGTACCAAAGCATACTAGATTGAGAACCTTGTTATATTCAGAACTGTGATATGTACCAAAGCACATTAGATTAAGAACCTTGTTATATTCAGAACTGTGATATGTACCAAAGCACACTAGATTGAGAACTGTGTTATATTCAGAACTGTGATATGTACCAAAGCACACTAGATTGAGAACTGTGTTATATTCAGAACTGTGATATGTACCAAAGCACACTAGATTGAGAAATGTGTTATATTCAGAACTGTGATATGTACCAAAGCACACTAGATTGAGAACCTTGTTATATTCAGAACTGTGATATGTACCAAAGCACACTAGATTGAGAACTGTGTTATATTCAGAACTGTGATATGTACCAAAGCACACTAGATTGAGAACCTTGTTATATTCAGAACTGTGATATGTACCAAAGCACATTAGATTAAGAACCTTGTTATATTCAGAACTGTGATATGTACCAAAGCACACTAGATTGAGAACTGTGTTATATTCAGAACTGTGATATGTACCAAAGCACACTAGATTGAGAACTGTGTTATATTCAGAACTGTGATATGTACCAAAGCACACTAGATTCAGAACTGTGTTATATTCAGAACTGTGATATGTACCAAAGCACACTAGATTGAGAACTGTGTTAAATTCAGAACTGTGATATGTACCAAAGGACACTAGATTGAGAACTGTGTTATATTCAGAACTGTGATATGTACCAAAGGACACTAGATTGAGAACCTTGTTATATTCAGAACTGTGATATGTACCAAAGGACACTAGATTGAGAACTGTGTTATATTCAGAACTGTGATATGTACCAAAGGACACTAGATTGAGAACTGTGTTATATTCAGAACTGTGATATGTACCAAAGGACACTAGATTGAGAACCTTGTTATATTCAGAACTGTGATATGTACCAAAGGACACTAGATTGAGAACCTTGTTATATTCAGAACTGTGATATGTACCAAAGGACACTAGATTGAGAACCTTGTTATATTCAGAACTGTGATATGTACCAAAGCACATTAGAGTAAGAACCTTGTTATATTCAGAACTGTGATATGTACCAAAGCACACTAGACTGAGAACTGTGTTATATTCAGAACTGTGATATGTACCAAAGCACACTAGATTGAGAACTGTGTTATATTCAGAACTGTGATATGTACCAAAGCACACTAGATTGAGAACCTTGTTATATTCAGAACTGTGATATGTACCAAAGTACACTAGATTGAGAACTGTGTTATATTCAGAACTGTGATATGTACCAAAGCACACTAGATTCAGAACTGTGTTATATTCAGAACTGTGATATGTACCAAAGGACACTAGATTGAGAACTGTGTTAAATTCAGAACTGTGATATGTACCAAAGCACACTAGATTGAGAACTGTGTTAAATTCAGAACTGTGATATGTACCAAAGCACACTAGATTGAGAACTGTGTTAAATTCAGAACTGTGATATGTACCAAAGGACACTAGATTGAGAACTGTGTTAAATTCAGAACTGTGATATGTACCAAAGCACACTAGATTGAGAACTGTGTTAAATTCAGAACTGTGATATGTACCAAAGGACACTAGATTGAGAACTGTGTTAAATTCAGAACTGTGATATGTACCAAAGCACACTAGATTGAGAACTGTGTTATATTCAGAACTTTGATATGTACCAAAGCACATTAGATTAAGAACTGTTATATTTTATATAATGGTATTTTGAAAAAAATATGAAGATATAAGATTAAGTTTCATCTTGTTTTCTTTCAGCTCATATTGTTTTACATTGGTACAACATTAGTCATGTATTTTAGTAGTACCACATTATATCTGGAATTGTTATAATTGTATAATTGTACTCATAGAAATTTTTTAACTTTTAATTAATTCCATTGATAATGCTACTTCAAGTGTGAAGATTTATGATAGATAACTTTTGTGTATGTATGTATGTATGTATGTATGTATGTATGTATGTATGTATATATATATATATATATATATATATATTTATATATATATATATATATATATATATATATAGTATTCCCTCATTAAAATGCTGTCCAAGGGAGCCTTGGAATATATGGTTTTATATTGAGAATGTCTTTTGATGGAGTACAGTAGTTCTTCATTATAATGCTATCTGTGGGAGTCATGGATCATACTGCCTTGTAGTGAGAGTGCCTTATTATGAAGTACATTATTCATTTAATTTTAATATCACTATGAAATGGGATCCATGACAAAACTTGCCATGTAACAGGAAGATTGTAATAATAAGTTTCCATATAATGCTCTACATGTGAATTATTTTCTATATTAAGAATTTTTCTTATTCCTTTCCCCATCTCATTGTTGTTTGTAGAATGACAATCGATAAAAGAGGGAATCTGATCTATTGTCATGTACGGGACCCTTCATTTGATGTCAATGAATATTTGTTGGAGCTAAAGTCACAACTTAAGAATTGGCGGGATGTGTACTGGAGACTATGGGGTACTGTCAATTACCTAACATGCAGTCGGTGTGGCGAGACATTCATGTGCAATGAGTACGGTCACTGCAAGTTTCATCCAGAGCCTCCACGATATGAGAACAGCTCAAACTATGCATCGTATATTGGAACATACCCATGCTGCCATCAAAAGACACTGAGATTTGATCCTACACAGCAAAACAAGGTGATATTTTATGTTTGTGAAACTTAATTGCATTTTATTGCATCATAATTCATACAGAATCTAATGAAAGTAATGTTTAATTGTAGTCATGCAGGTCTATGAAAACCAAGGATTGTTCATGTTGATATTGTGTTGTTCTTTTGTAGTATGTTTAACTCAGTTTAACAATATGGCATGGGGTAAAATCACATCATTATGGCATGGGAGAAAATCACATCATTATGGTATGGGGGTAAAATCACATCATTATGGCATGGAAGTGAAATCACATCATTATGGCATGAGGGTAAACTCACATCATTATGGCAAAGGGATAAAATCACATCATTATGGCATGAGGGTAAAATCACATCATTATGGCATGGGGGTAAAATCACATAATTATGGCATGGGGGTCAAAATCACATCATTGTGGCATGGGGTAAAATCACATCATTATGGCATGGGTTAAAATCACATCATTGTGGAATGGGAGTGTAATCACATCATTATGGCATGGAAGTGAAATCACATTATTATGGAATGTGGGTAAAATCACATCATTATGGCGTGGGGTAAAATCACATCATTATGGCATCGGGGGTAAAATCACATCATTATGGCATGGGGGTAAAATCACAACATTCTGGCATGGGGGTATAATCACATCATTATGGCATGGGGGTAAAATCACATCATTATGGCATTGGGGTAAAATCACAACATTATGGCATGGGGGTAAAATCACAACATTCTGGCATGGGGGTATAATCACATCATTATGGCATGGGAGTAAAATCACATCATTATGCTATGAGGGTAAAATCACATCATTATCATAATGATAATAATATGGCATGGTGGTAAAATCACATCATTATGGCATGGGGGTAAAATCACATCATTGTGGTATGGGGGTAAAATCACATCATTATGGCATGGGGTAAAATCACATCATTATGGCATGGGGGTATAATCACATCATTATCATAATGATAATAATATGGCATTTGGGTATAATCACATCATTATGGCATGGGGGTAAAATCACATCATTATGGCATGGGGGTGAAATCACATCATTATCATGGCATGGGGGTAAAATCACATCATTATGGCATAGGGTTAAAATCACATCGTTATGGCATGGGGGTAAAATCACATCATTATGGCATGGGGGTAAAATCACATCGTTATGGCATGGGGGTAAAATCACATCATTATGGCATGGGGGTAAAATCACATCATTATGGCATGGGGGTAAAATCACATCATTATGGCATGGGGGTAAAATCACATCATTATGGCATAGGGTTAAAATCACATCGTTATGGCATGGGGGTAAAATCACATCATTATGGCATGGGGGTAAAATCACATCATTATGGCATGGGGGTAAAATCACATCATTAAGGCATGGGGTAAAATCACATCATTATGGCATAGGGTTAAAATCACATCGTTATGGCATGGGGGTAAAATCACATCATTATGGCATGGGGGTAAAATCACATCATTGTGGTATGGGGGTAAAATCACATCATTATGGCATAGGGGTAAAATCACATCATTATGGCATGGGGGTAAAATCACATCATTGTGGTATGGGGGTAAAATCACATCATTATGGCATGGAAGGGAAATCACATCATTATGGCATGGAAGTGAAATCACACCAATGCCAAGCAAGCTTAAACTACAAATGCCATATTCCATTGTATGTTGTTTAAACAAGCTACAGTCTTTCTAGCAGCCCTAGTTTTTTCTACTCTTTTCTACTCTTTCTGTCACATTTTTTGTTTTTCCATATCTTTTCTGAAATAGCCCTACAATCCCTACCCTTTTTTAAATTTTTTGTTGAATATTGTATACACACCACATGAAAGGTTGTAATGAAGCAAATTCAGCAATGGTTTCTGTGATGTCTTGCTGGTTGTTCAAGGTTTATGTGCCAATTTAGGTCATTTCATGTATTGGTGCAATATATGACTTCAGATATGCACATCAGAAGTAATATATTGTAAATAATTAAAACTGATAGTATTTTCATTACATTATTATAATTATGAATATTTTTGAGTATGTCAACTGCCAATAGAAAAAGCAATTTAATTGTTTTAGTTTCTAAAGCTTCACTAAAACATGCTATTTTTGTTCACAGTTATTAAAGAGTTGGTTAATTTAAGGTAGTTTATGTTACATACACAATAACATTTATAACTATGTTCAATTGATCAAATGAAGTGAGTTCACCCGACATATGACCGGGGTGATTTAATTTTAAGTTTGTAGGATTTTCATGCCTTTTTAACTTTTATTCTACCTTTTTTAATTGATTCAAAAGACACAATTAACATGATAATACAAAGGAGGCCAGCTTTTAATTGAATGCAACAATACAACAAATTCTTCCACAAGTCAGTTATCAAAACACTGCACTTAATTAGGTTCTCAGATAAATGCTCATGGACATTGCTGTTAAAATAGATTGACACATTTTAACTTTAATTACAAAAGGACACTTTGCATTTATGATGACTTTAAAGGAACTTAAAGATAGAACTTGAACGCAAATTTTAAAATTGATAATTTTTAAAATTTAATTTGTATTTATTTGTTAAAGTACTATCTCCACTCGGCTTAAGTGACATCCCATTTGATTTAAATTTCTTTGCATATCATTAATTGCTGTGTAGTAGGACATTTGGAAAGAAAATGTAAAAAAAACTATGACTTATTTTCAAAATTGATATTTCAAAATGTCGAATAAAACTTTCAGGTCCTATTTATCATTTTCTGTGATAGAACGAGTGATATATCAAAATTTTTATTACCTATTTTTTTCACGATTTTCTTTAAGTTCAACAAATAAGAATAACTTTTTGGGGTATTTTCTGGTTTAAAAAATTGGTTCCATGCCTGACTCCGCATTATAAGCGGGTTTGCAAGTTATCAGGGCACGAGTTATCAAGGGACTGGTGTAAATGGTATCATGATATAAACCGTAAGAAAACAGAGGATGACTAAAGAGAGAGCAAGTATGTGAGTATGTGAGTATGAGCAAGAACATGCTAATGTTCAAGCTTGTGAAAGCAATGTAAAGGTTTTATTATTTCAGTAATTTACATAAATTCATAGTATTTTTTAAATTCATATACTATGTCCCTTTTGTTCCCTATTTTTCCTGTCACTTTTTTAAAAAATGATCCCCACCTTGTCTGTACTTATTTACAGTGAGTTGCTGGAAAGACTGAAGTCATTTAGCCCAAATGGTTTTTAGTATTCCAACCTTAAATAGCATAAAAATTAAATGTTATCAATTTGGTCTCAGATGGTGCTGAGATCTTGTGCATTTTAAACACATTCATAATTCTTATTTCATGTGTCTCCATTTTGTTTCTTTAATGCAAGTTTTTTTTCCGCAATAGTTAGTCATCATTTTTAGATAAATTATAATTATTTTACTTTGTTACTTTATTCTATACTTTTGAAGTCTTTACCATTTTCAATTTGTTTGAATTACTTTTTCATTATCTTATTTTTATTGCATAAGAAAAGGTTTGATATGGAGGTTTTTGTTAAGCATTTTTTTTTTAAAACAAAATTATCGTGCTAAATGAATAAACTGGATTTTCTGAGACAAATTGCCTTGATATTTCACTGCATTCTGAGCAAGAAAATATCTCAGTTGCCTAGTGTTTGAATAACAAGATTTAAAAATATGACTTTTACAGAAGTTGGTACATGTGGGTTTCATTGTATATACATGTATATCTATGTGGGAGGAACATATTGCTGAAGCAAAGAACTTACTGACATATTCGTATTCATCTGACATATCATTAATTTATGATAGGCTATGAAATCAACAGTGATCCTGAAGTGAAAAATGATATGATCATTGATAGATCAAGAAACAAAAAGTATGTTAGGTTTTCACTGCCTATATTGGGCTATCAAAAACGTATAGTTTTAACAATGTAAAGGGGAAAAAAATGCAGAAAACTTTAATAATTAAGAAGACCCTTCCACATAAACATAAAGTTGTAGTCCATGAAGATAACAAGCAAAGATTTTATAAAGGTAAAAAAATTTTTAAAAATGTCAATATTTTAAGAATGACAAAAGCAAAAACACAGTATGACAGGCAGAAAGCTTTACAGAAAATATGTGCATTGAATTGCAGAATGTAATCTGCATATATTTCTTAATTTCTACCTTAATTAAAATTGTTTGTTAGTTGAGCCATGTTTTTGTGGAATTTGTGATTCATGTAAATCATGACTTTAAAGACCTGATAAATATTGATGTTTGGAAAGTATATGAGCGTTTCCTAATTTAAGTACCAACAAATATTTCATTCATCAGTAAACCATAACAACATTTACCCACAAAAAAAATGAATTGGCAGAGTCCTCTTAGCCAAATACATTGGATCCCTTTTTTTTTGGTCTAAATTATTAATAATAACTCTGAAAAAATAAGCTGCTGTTTGTTGAAATGGTGGTTTCTCTTTTAATCTAGTCTCTCCCTCTCTCTTGCTTTCTCATTTTCTCCTGATAAATGTCGATATAATACATCTAAATCCTTGTTTCAGGTTTCTATTGGATTTGTAATGATTTGTTTCCTTTTATTATGCTTGGGGAAATAACATTTTTCATTGCATTTCATGCTTTGAGATAGTATTATCAACTGAGCCTTATTTTACATTTTTCATTTAAAAATTATAAAATACAAAACAATAACCCATTTTCTGACTTTTTCTTTAAATTTCATGATCATTTTCTGCACAAAATCACTAATTTTTATCCTCCACATAACGTTCAATAAAAAGCCTTCAAGCTTGGTATTTTTAAAGATGTTCGCCCTCAATTTCTGACTTTTTTCTTTAAATTTTGTGATCATTTTTTGCACAAAATCAGTAATTTTTATCCTTCCCATAACGTTTGAAAAAAAAGCCTTCAAGCTTGGTATTTTTAAAGATGTTTGCCCTCATTTTCTCACTTTTTTCTTTCAATTTAATGATCATTTTTTGCACAAAATCAGTCATTTTTATCCTTCACTTAACGTTCAATATAAAGTCTTCAGGCTTGGTATTTTTAAAGATGTTTGCCTTATTTGTCATTCAGATTCATCTTTCATGCAAGCATTAACAATTTGATACAGATAGATGTCATAAACAAAGTCTATGTTTTTTCATTGTTTCTTTATTTGTGTCAGAAAACGCATTAAAATCGTTCTGCAAGGATAGCTTTAAATTGAATAGTCACATCTTATTTTCCACATGCAGGCCATTTTAGAAAACATTCTCATTTCCAAAGTGCAAACAGAGAGGCCACTCTTCTCTCTGGTACAGAATGACTGACCATATTAACAGGAATACTTTTTTTCCTCATCCTTAATTCTGACTGTTGATTTCAGCATAAATATTTGTTTACAAATGTTTTGAAAAGTTTAATCAATGGCTACTTTTTCTGCTTTAAGTAAGTTCTAAAAATTAGACTTTACAATTCTTAAAATAGAAAATTCCTTATGAAATAAATGTGAGCATTTTTAAGAAAGAAAAACAAAATGGCAGCTCTTCATACATGTATAGATGCAGTGAAAAGATTAACTATATTAGATATATTTAAAACAGTGATGGTTTTAATTGTTAATTCTGTAAGAGTATACTTCAGATCAAGGCATAAACTGAACAGTGTACTGTGGGGTTGAGCAAGGATGGGTTGGGCTGGTGAACTTACCATGTGGTTTAGAATAGATTGATAACATGCTTGAAATTATATTGAAGTACATTTGGAAATTTCAGTTTCATTTAGTTTCATATTCTTTGCATTGTGTGCATACTTACAAAGATTATGCATACATTGAAAAAGGAAATCATCCAATGTTTTAAATGATCTGATAGATAAATATGTATGTATAGTTATACATTTCATGATTAAATTGATATGCTTCAATTTTGATATAGGGTTGCCGAGTGCGAGATCATGTTGTGAATATGATAAGTCTGAATCCGGAGAATGACAATGAATCTGAGGATTCACCTCCTAACAAAGTATATGAAGATCTTTTAGCACACAGGGATGCAGTCTGTGTCTCATACCAAAGACTAACAGATGCCAGGTACATTATCAGTGTCATAGGTGGCTCAATATTGTCTAAATTAGATGGGGCCCTATGTTGCCAGGCAACCATGCTTTAAAGCAAGCCTTCTGTTGTTTGATTGTTGTTGAAGCTGGTGGTTTATTTTACAAGCTTTGACTTGACCTCGAGCTCTACCACATGACTTCCAAATCTCAAATTTTTTTATTTCCTGTTTTCTTAGCTTTGTGATGGAATAAATTTCAAATATAAGCCACCTGTTACAGGATTTCTTTTCTTTGATTTAAATATATTATTTTCAAAATTTTGAAAGCTTAAATGATTTAAACACCATGCTTAAAGTTTTATATTAGAAATTCCTCAGTGTAACAAAGTCCACATTTGGATCACCAATATACAGGACTAAACTATAGGTTACTTCGTAGCGATGAATTAAAAAAAAAATTAATGCTTCAAATCAACCCTAAATCACTTTGCAAACTTTATTGCATACCTTTTCTATAATAAATTAGCTATTAAAAAAAAAAACTAAATTACATATTTCAGAAAAGGACAATTTTTTAAAGCATTCTATACCAGAAAAATGAAAAAGGAATCCTTTTACTTTATTCTGTATCTTTGAAAATCAATTTTTCTTATCATTTTAATATGAAACAGTTTTAGCACATAAAAAAGACCCACAAGCTTTGCTTTTGTTGAACATTCCATTTTCTATATCATATATCTGTTTGATATTTCAGAGTTGTTTTATTTTCAAATGTTTGCTGTGCCGTGTATTTTTTAATGTTTACCTTTTTTGTTGGCACATATTTGTGTTTTTTAAAATATTAGGAACAAAAGTATTGGATTCTTTTTTGTTGCTGAAGACACTTTATTTAAATTTAAATTCATTCTAAAGAAGAAAAAACACAAATACTGCTTAAAAACATAGTACAAATACATAATCATCATTGTCCAAAAATACATGCTGATATTGTTTCCTGAAAATATGTTTGGTCTTTCCCTTTAAATCAGTTAGCAGTTAAAATTTTCTTCAAAACCTATCAGCTGTCCAGAATTCTTTAAGTTAAAATATTAACTTATGAAACTAAAATATTCACCAATCACACTATAGAACAGTAAAGTGTCAGCATGATCCTGTTGGTCTTACACATGCTGATTGCTTGCAAAAACTCAGATCATTTCCAGCTCAAAACTGCATTCAAAAACCTGTTTATATATTCTAGAAATTATATCACTAAAGTTTTATGTGAAGAATAGTTAGAAATGTATTTTTCTTGTATCTGGGATGCCAGACTGAAAAGAAATTTACTAGAATGTATAATAACTATTATAATACACTTGCTTTTGTGGCTAATGGGTAATGACGTTTGGAATACCTTTTCATTCATGGTTAATATGTTAGGATGTTTGGAAAACCCTTGCTTCCAAGGCTAAGATGTAATGAGTTTTGGAGTACCCTTGTACTCATGGATAATATATCATCCTATTCTAGTGTAGTTAAAAGCTTATGTGATCTGATCCCAGTTTGTGCAATCTGATACCAAAATCTGCATTAAAAAAATCACAAAAATGTTGAGGAATATTGTAAGGCTTCTTCATTAATATCAAGTCATTGGGTTTTACTTCTTTAAAACTATATTTTTATTTCAATTAAACATAAGCCTTGTAAAATGTTAATGAACACTGATTAAAGATTGAATTCAAAATGGTTGATCTGTCTTATACAGGTAAAAAGTGATCTATTAAAAAACAATGAAACCTTAGACAAACAAGCAGTATACCTTGGCTTAAGTTTAAAACTAAAGCAGAAAGAAAAATTTTGAACTATTGATTAAGTCAAAATCCCATCAATAATTCTATCAATTAAGACAGTTTTCCTGCTGCATGCATTTTTCACACATTATTCTGTCAGTTAAGACAGCATGCGTTTTTCACACATTATTCTATCAATTAAGACAGTTTTCCTACAGCATGCATTTTTCACACATTATTCTATCAATTAAGACAGCATGCATTTTTCACACATTTATCTATCAATTAAGACAGCATGAATTTTTTTTGCATGAAGCTGCATGAATTTTTCACACATTATTCTATCAATTAAGACAGCATGCATTTTTCACACATTATTCAATCAATTAAGACAGCATGCATTTTTCACACATTATTCAATCAATTAAGACAGCATGCATTTTTATTTTTTCTGCATAAAGCTGCATGCATTATTCACACATTATCGGAATGAATTAGATATTATTCAAATACTGTTTGAGTGATATTTGAGTTTCTGTTATTATTTTAAAAATATAGAATCCTATGGTTTCTTGCTGTTATAGCTGACAATCAAGAGTTAAATCCCATTTTTGTCAAAGAAGTGGGGGGTTTCAACTTACCATTTATCTTTCTAAAACTTGTATAATATACTCCATGGATCCAAAACAAATATATTTATTCAAATTTAAACAAGTTTCATGACTTGAAGGATATAGTGTCATCTTAAATTTAAAGATTTTGATGTAGACTGTTCATATATGTATATATATATATATATATATATATATATATATATATATATATATTGAAAGAAGACCCTGTCAGAGTTACCTTCTCACCTATGATTCAACAACAGTCAAATGATAGAGATGATAATTTAGAGAATGGTTGCCTGACACCTTGACTTTCTTAGTGTACAGCCATTTGTTAAAAGACCTAGACAGATAATGATTGGCCAAAATATCAGTTAATCTTTTACTATTCAGATTTTCTGAATTTTCTTTACAGGGATGAAGAACTAACATATCAGGTTTTCATAATGTGAACACATATGAATCTTCACTGTTTTTGATAATGTTTAACAGAGGGTGGTTCTTGTAAAATAGGTTTTCACAAAGCAGTCATAAATGTGTAACATTACAATTTGAAATATATCTTACACTGATATAATATACATCTGGGTTCAGCTGTCAGTTTTGAACTGACATCTATGTTTATTTTACCACATTAACCCCTGTAGGTTTTTACTGTTTTCGCATGAAATGCGAGTAGGAAACACAGTTTGGGGACTTTTTCTGAATACATCCTAATACATCGACTTCCAAGCAATATTCCTTTAGACCAATGCCTAGTTGTGCTAAAAAAGTGTTTTCTATTAGTTTGTTTGCTGGCGTATGAGCAGAAGGTGAAAAGTTGGACCCATCATTTTCGTATGGAGAAGACTCTTTATTCCAAATATCCACCTTATCCTACTTTTTGCACAGGTTTTCCTGTCTGTGTGCACTTCAGACCGGTCTGCTGTAGATCTGAGGTTATAAAGTCTAAAATCTGGACACAAAATTGGATTCTGAGAATGGGCGAACTTTGGGCGGAAGAAAAAAAGGTCCAAAAAAATTAGGTTTTTTCCCTCTGTATTTTGTACTGCAACTAAAATGTCCAGGCTGTTTGGGATCATTCTAGAGCTAAATCTGTCTACTTTTTCTATAATACCACCCACTTTAGTGTATCATGCATGACCTTGATGCAACAGACCATGGAAGCAGGCTACTACCTCATGGCCTGTAAACTCAGCGCTAGGGGTTAATGTGTTAATGTCCATTTAATTTTTCTCTGAGTGCCAGATAAGTTTTTCTTGTATTTAAATTGCTGCTGGCAAAGAGAGATATGATATAATGTGAAGTTACTTGTATTTGTAGCATACCAATTTCTTTTTTTTTAATTGTTATAAACAACAAATTTGAAAACCTGTAAATCTTTGGGCAGTATTTAGCTGAAAATTTCGGCAGTAATGATCAGTGATTAGTTTCTTTTTCAGTGTCCTATAGAGCATCCACAGGTTTTGTGAATAGTTCCAAAAACTGTCATTCATATCTGCTTTTTTTAATAATCATGTTTTGAAGTTGATACTGACTGTTGCGCTGTAGTTTTGCTTTGAAAGCAACACAAAAGCATGTTCAAATTTCAAAGTCTGTACTTTTGGGAATCTGAGGAAAACTTGTTGTGGATGAGAACTGTTAGGACACCAGTATATATATGTACATTACATCTAAAATCCTGAAAGTGAATTGAATAAGATCTTTATTACAAGGCAATTTTAAAAGATAAAAATACATGTTACAAATTAAATAAATATTTATCCTTGAAGTTTGTGAAAAAAGCCTGATTGGGATGAATGATATGTAAATACAGTTAAACTTCAGTTAATCTGAGTCATCGGGAGACATGGATTGTATATCTAGATAATTGGTTTTCTAAATAAGTAAACATATATTTGGAATCATGTAGCCATGGTAAGATTTCATTGGTCCATATGGCAGAAACGTTTGAGGAGTGACATCTGTATAATTGACACTTAACTGTAAAAAATTCAAAAAAGATGATGATATTGAAGAGATAGGAAAGTTTTGATTCTGAAGAGATTTCTTCTTGTTGTATTTTTATAACCTGGACATGGACATTGTCTGCAATGTAAAAAGAGTGGATTGATTATGTTAATACTTTCATGACCATTGGACAATCAGGACTGTATTAACTTTACACTGGGTCTTTTAACAAAATGGCTGTACATAGGTCATCTCCATTAATCATGTTGTTTGGATTGGAGAGTACTTCTCGTCACCCATCATTATTTCCTCCAATATGAGCAACATGTGTGTAGGCCCAGTCTGTAGTGCTCTCACTACTCCCCTTCATTCTAACCCTCTCCTATGTGACATTCAGGACTGTATTTGTTCACAGATAAAACACACCCAACTGTCAACAAAATAGACTCAGATGTGCTATTACATTAGGTACTGACTGATCAGGGTCAATGTTTTTCTTTTGATTTAAAGTAAATGATTTAGACTCTGAGGTAATACCTATACACTATATAATGGCAGAGCTGGGTTTATCGGGATACAACAATTTCAATTTTTACCTATTTGCCTCACAAGAATAAAGCAGGCAAAATGGACTCAAAATTTATACTATTGTTCATTGTGTTACTTGAAGTCTGGGCTAGTTACATGAAATTTCCCATGCCCAACACATTTTTCTAGACTAGTTAAATGAAATTTCACTTGCCTAGCAAGTTTTTCTAGACTAGTTAAATGAAATTTCCCATGTCCACCACGTTTTTCTAGACTAGTTAAATGAAATTTCACTTGCCTAGCAAGTTTTTCTAGACTAGTTAAATGAAATTTCCCATGTCCACCACGTTTTTCTAGACTAGTTAAATGAAATTTCACTTGCCCAACACGTTTTTCTAGACTAGTTAAATGAAATTTCACTTGCCTAGCAAGTTTTTCTAGACTAGTTAAATGAAATTTCCCATGCCCACCACGTTTTTCTAGACTAGTTAAATGAAATTTCCCATGCCAAACACATTTTTCAATACTAGTTAAATGAAATTTCACTTGACCAACACGTTTTTCTAGACTAGTTAAATGAAATTTCACTTGATTAACAAGTTTGTCTGGGCTAGTTGGGCTAGAGAATTGTATCCTGATTTATTCAGTTTACAGTTGGTTGCATGTTTTTCTGTGGGCATGTATGGTACATGTCACCATTTGTGCTGGGCAGCAAGGTGTAGGGTCTCATTTACAACTACTACAGTAATCTGACCACTCTTGAATTTCTGTAGTTAGTAGAGTCCTACCCACTTATATCAACATCCGCTTATGTCAGTATTTCCTTGGGAATGATGATGTCAACATAAACAGGTAGGACTGTATATGATAAACTTGCTTTACTTTCCGATAGGCAGGTTTTTTTCTTATATCCATCTTATAACAAATTAAAGTAATTAACAATTTGAACTCTTCAGTGCTGATGAAATAAATAGAAATTAAAAATAATAAATATACATTATTATAATAATAATAAATATTAATAAGAAATAGACAAAAGATCAAATGCAGGATGTCAGAGATGCAAAGTACATGTGTGAAAATATTGCAGTATCCAAGTCTGATTTATCATTGGAGTTCCCAGAATACAGAATCTGATCCCAGTCAAGAGACTTTCAATATGGGAAAATCAAAAATTGAGACGAAACTTGATTTCTCATCATTAGTATTATGACCCATTTGCTAGATTGATTCAATTGTCTCTGGAAGATTATTTTTGAACTGAAGTTTCTAGTTATGTGTGCTACATTAATGCCATACTTTCGGACATCAGTTTTAGATACATAGATTGTAAAATATGACAAATTATTCAAATGAGATATACAGCTTGTTCAGATATTTTTCAGTCATCAGTGATTAATGAGCACATATTATATGATCTTTCATCTAAATATGCATCTGTGAGATAAATAAGGTTCCATTTTGTCTATTTGGATAGCTTAGATTTAATAGCATTTGACATGTGTTGGGCAGTGCCAGTTCAAGGCATTTTGGTGCCTTAGCGAGATCAGATATATGGCACCCCCCTTCCCACTCACACCCTCCCCCACCCGCCCATCATGATTTGCCCCTTAGCCCAGCACCCTAGGCGATTCCCAAGTTCACCTAGCGGAAGCACTGGCCCTGGTGTTAGGTCTTGAGTGTAGGCAAGTTCATGTCATGGTCAAATCATACATTTTTTTCAATGATAAAAAAATGTAAGGTTTTGACAATATTTGTACATGTATTTAATGTGCTAGATACCCCTTAGCTAAGATGAAATTCATGTTCTAACTTTAGAAATATTCAATGTTTTGCCTTTTGATTTCCTTAATGTTTTCACAGTCTGTTGAAACTGCAGTCTTCAACATTCATTCAGATTTTTTTAGTTTTTTATTATTATCACAAAACTTGATTCTTTGGACAGTATATAATAGAAAATCCTCTATATTTATTTAGAGATAAATATTGACAGAGCAAAATGTAATAACATCTTTTTTTAAATCATTAGTAAAAAAAACTTGAATAGAAAGCATCAGAAAGACCAGTTCTTTTTATTCTTTAATTGTTTCTTCCAAATTCTAGTTTAATTTACTTACTGACATCACACCAATCTTTATTAAGTTGAGGAACTGCAAGTGACCATCATGCCACCATCATCGAATTTGACTTTCGTTTTTAATTTGTATCAGATAATTAGCAATATGTAGTTTTCAATGCAGAATTTCTCTACTTCACATTTTAGCCTTGGATATAACGCTGACAAGTCTGATGGACCAGAAAAGTATGAAAAGATTTTGAGAATTTTTATAGCTTGATTTTAAATTAACATTTTTTTAGCTCTACTGGTCAAAGTTCTAAAGAGCTTGTGTGATGACCAGTATCCATCATCAGTCCGTTAACCAAAAATATGTTATTCCTATTATAGCACTTAGAGGAATGCTGTTAAGTGTTGAAACATATACTCATCGTGATGTGCAGTGATCTATGAAAGAATATGATGCAATTTGGACATCCATTTACTGCCACCTGAGTGGCCATCACGAGAATCTTGTTTTTGCAACTCTTTCTGAATGGATGGTCCCATAAACTAATTTTGATGTCTCCAAAATAAAAATGACACCAGTTTGATGCCTAGTATGGCTACTGTGTTAGCAATCTTGAGAATTGTATCACTACTCCTCTTGGATCGATGATCATTTCAGTATTGGGATTTTCACCATAAACTTCTTATGATGTCAAGTTCTCCTAAATGAAAATGGTGCCAATCTGATTTCCAATATGTTTACCACTTTAGCCTTCTTTGAAAATCTTATTGCCATTTCTTTGACATAGAAAATCACATTGACAAGGAGTTTTCACCAGAAGACATCTTAAGGAGTCTAATTGGTCATAAATTAAAGTGATGCTGATCTGACCAATATGATGGCCATGATGCCACCTCAGAGATCTTGTTATTACTACTCCTGGATGGATGGTCGTATTAGCATCAGATTTTCACCTGAAGACATATTATGAAAACCTCATTGCTACTGTATTAATTTTCAAAAGAAGATTCTTATTATTTTTTTAGTTGGTCATAAATGAAAATGAAGCTGATTTCACATTCAGTAATGGCCACTATGGTGGACATTTTGAAAATCTTTTTATCACTATTCCAAAATGAGTGGCCATATGATCATGAGGTTCTCATCAAAGAATTATTATGGTTTCTGATGAGTCCTAAATGAAAATCGTCTTTTAATTCAGTATGGCTACTATTTATTTTGTCTTGAAAATCTTGCTATTGCTTTGGAATGGGGTGTCATATTTACACCAGAAAAAAAAACAACATCTTATGATGTCTGGTTAGACCTGAAGAAATTGATGCCAATCATACTTCCAGTATAACTGTCATGGTGGACATCTTGAAAATCTCATCATTGTTGAATACTTTTGGAGATTGTTTCAGCTCTCGTTAGAAGAAATGGGGAACTTGTATTTGTGTAAATTCTTTTTTTAGCCAGTACAGCATCATTCTCTTAAAGGACCCTTCTTTTTATTTAAGGAAACATACTTGATTCATTTTTTATATATACATGTAAATAATATGGTCTGGTTTGTGATTCATTTTTTCTATATGAAACAATATGGTCTGGTTTGTGATTCATTTTTTTATATAAATTGATATGGTCTGGTTTGTGATTCATTTTTTCTATATGAAATAATATGGTTTGGTTTGTGATTCATTTTTTATATGAAATAATATGGTCTGGTTTTGTGATTCATTTTTTTATATGAAATAATATGGTCTGGTTTGTGATTCATTTTTTAATATGAAATAATATGGTCTGGTTTGTGATTCATTTTTTAATATGAAATAATATGGTCTGGTTCGTGATTCATTTTTTAATATGAAATAATTTGGTCTGGTTTGTGATTCAGTTGCTATTCCTCAGACTAACATATCTTGCTACTAATATACATTAACAATACTTAGATTGAGTTTCCTCTGCATTTCATTTTTAGCATAAGTGTATGTTGAGTGTTGAGCTTCAAATCCATTGTAAAATATCGTATTATTAAGTTTCATCAAGAAATTGTTCTTTTAAAGTTCACTGGTGTCTCCAAAATCTCAAATAACAAATCATTTGAAAGAGCAATGAAATTGTGATATATAATTACATTAGAACAGATTTTGCATAAAATTGTTCATCTTTTCTCTAAGGCTTTAAATCAAAGAGAACTGAAAATTTAGTTTATTTACAGTTGAGAGCAAACAGATTTTAAGTACACCATTATATATTGTGGTGTGGTTTATAATAGCTTGATATGAGAAAGCTCAAACCACAGACCTTAGAGATGCAGAGTATATTCTCAATCTCCAACTGGTTGATGGACTTTTTATTGCACAGTATTTTTAGGCCACTGATTGAAGTACATTTGCACAATATGATTAGTCCACTGGTTGATGGGCTTATATTTGCACAGTATAATTAGGCCACTGGTTGAAGTATATTTGCACAATATGATTAGTCCACTGGTTGATGGGCTTATATTTGCACAGTATAATTAGGCCACTGGTTGAAGTATATTTGCACAGCATAATTAGGCCACTGGTTGAAGTATATTTGCACAGTATAATTAGGCCACTGGATGATGGACTTACTTTTGCATCAACTTCCTTTTTATTGCATAGTACGATTAGGCCACTGGTTTATCAACTTTTTTTTAGTTTGCTTTGTGTATTTATGCTATTAGTTGATGGATTTTGCAAAGACTACTAATATATTGCTTGGGATTAAATTATTTATTCTTAGATTAGTTGTAAATCTTGGTTGGAAGTTGATGATTTATGCCCAGATTTGTTTTAAGTACATTCTTAAAGGCAGGGCAGAGGCAATAACAGATAAATTTACATCATTTCTTGGAGATCTTTTAAGGTTTCTGTTGGTCTTGTGCATTTTTAATGGATTACTTAATCATTAATGAAATAGATGCACATTACTAAACTCTGGTGTCATGTAGAATTACCGAGAGAAAAATACAACGTTTGTGGAGTAACTTCAGCATATAGTTGGTTGATGGCTCTTTAGTAGAATGGTAAGACTGACTTAATGAAGCGTTTAAGCTTGGTAATCTTCCCGATGGCTTTCTACCACCCCACACAAGATCACAGAGAAACTTTAAAAGAACACTCCTCAGAACTGAATCAGTGTTGCTTTGGAAGACTTTGGTCGAATTAGTGTTGCATTCAGAACACCTTGGTCATCTTAATACTGCAGGTGTATCAGGTATTTACAAATTTCTGAAAGTTATTTGGCAACAAAATGCTATTACTTGTATTGACAACATGATTGATACTCAATGACAGGACCGTGTTTGACTTTAAGCTAAACTCCCTCTTTGACAAATTTAGTGTGAGCAAATGCTTTATAAAAACAAATACATCCACACACACAAAATGCTTGTCTTCTTTCTACTTCTTTTGTTGTTAAATAAAAGCAGCATTCAATTTAATCATAATTCTTCAAGGTTTATATTTGTCACTTTTGAAGACCTCATATTTTTTTAACCTGATACATCAAAATGAGACCTTACAACCTGCTGCAAATTTCAGTCTGATAACTAAAGGTCACAATAGTAGTGATGCCTTAGTACCTTTACCCCCTCCATCATTAGTACTAGTGAAAAGCACTATAGTACTGTTCCTATTTCTGACACTGTAGTAGTCTTTGTATGGATACAGGGTATTTCTCTAACATACATGCATAGAATCAGTCAAATGCATGTAGTTTTTATAGTATGTTCGATAACATCTCTTATAAGATGACTGGTTTAGCAAAATATTTTAATGCACCATATATTTAAAAGTATTCTTAGATAATGAACATGTTAAAAAGAATCAATGTAATATATTTTATTTATGTAGTATTTTGTATTACATGTATACCATTTTGTTATAAGTCGATTAATAGTAAGGAATTTTATACAGTAATTTTTATTGTGGATGAATACTAACCTTTTATTTTAAAGCACTGTATTAGATGGTTCACAAACATGGATTTGTATTTTGTTTTTAAATGTTTCTTTATCGTCTGTTCCTTTTACAAATTATGACATGGTATATTTGAGGCAAAAATTTAAATTACCATAATGTTTCAAATGTGACTAATCCCACAAAACGATAACGTTCATTACATCTGTTCTTTCAGTTTTCATGCACTCTACTGACCACTGAATAATGGTTACTTCATTCTATATTTTGACATTGATAAGTGACCTAATTTTATCTAAATTAAACGAAACATTAGTCATTATTCTGCATTTTTTGCCACATGCCATATCTAAAAAGGATTCTTTTGATGTTTAATTATTAATGTGTTTATTTTTGCATGTGTGATATCAACAGTAGAAGGTAGGTAGTTATGTCTGTCACGTAAGTTAGTAGCTTTCACTGTGAATTTTTTTTATTTTGTCACCTCCATGCTTTTATCACCATCAGTTATGCACTTTTTAATCTCTCACAGTGACATTTGAACCAAATGTTACGACTTATTCAAACTATCTTTCATCATAGAATAAATGCAGCTTATTTTATAAAATTCATCATGGACTGTAAGTTAATTGTATCAAAATCATCACAGGTTGTAAGTTAATTGTATTAAAGCCATCATGGGTTGTAAATTAATTGTATGAAAAACATCATGGGCTTTAAGTTAATTGGATAAAAGTCATCATGGGCTGTAAGTTAATTGGATAAAAGTCATCATGGACTGTAAGTTAATTGTATCAAAATCATCACAGGTTGTAAATTAATTGTATTAAAGCCATCATGGGTTGTAAATTAATTGTATGAAAAACATCATGGGCTTTAAGTTAATTGGATAAAAGTCATCATGGGCTGTAAGTTAATTGGATAAAAGTCATCAAGGGCTATACGTTAATTGGATAAAAGTCAACAAGCGCTATAAGTTAATTGGATAAAAGTCATCATGGGCTGTAAGTTAATTGGATAAAAATCATCAAGGGCTATAAGTTAATTGGATAAAAGTCATCAAGTGCTGTAAATTAATTAGATACAAGTCATCAAGGGCTTTAAGTTAATTGGATAAATGTTTTAGTCATCAAGGGCTATACATTAATTGGATAAAAGTCATCAAGGGCTATATGTTAATTGGATAAAAGTCAACAAGCACTGTAAGTTAATTGGATAAAAGTCATCATGGGCTATATGTTAATTGGATAAAAATCATCAAGTGCTGTAAGTTAATTGGATAAAAGTCATCATGGGCTGTAAGTTAATTGGATAAAAGTCATCATGGGCTATAAGTTAATTGGATAAAAATCATCAAGCGCTGTAAGTTAATTGGATAAAAGTCATCATGGGCTGTAAGTTAATTGGATAAAAGTCATCATGGGCTATAAGTTAATTGGATAAAAATAATCAAGCACTGTAAGTTAATTGGATAAAAGTCATCATGGGCTGTAAGTTAATTGGATAAAAGTCATCATGGGCTATAAGTTAATTGGATAAAAGTCATCATGGGCTGTAAGTTAATTGGATAAAAGTCATCATGGGCTATAAGTTAATTGGATAAAAATCATCAAGCGCTGTAAGTTAATTGGATAAAAGTCATCATGGGCTGTAAGTTAATTGGATAAAAGTCATCATGGGCTGTAAGTTAATTGGATAAAATCAAGCCAGCAACACCTAAATGCTTTGTATTTATGTTCATTCTAGTAATAGTATGAAATAATTTTAACATAAATATTGACTATTCTTGCCTACTGGTTATTCATTTTATTCAAATCCAGCATCAAGGATAAAAAGGAAGTCACCCATTTATTTTCTCATGCTGCATTATACAACATAATATGTATTTCTGAAGTATACAGGATCCAGATGTCTGTGCTAAAAGGTCAGACGAACAGGTCATTATTGTCAGTCCATATGTTGCATACATGTTTATCTATGTATTTATCAAGTCAGTTTCAATTTATATTTTCAAAAGTGAGCAGGAACTTAATGTCTTTAGTAATGAAGAGTTTGCCAGCAGTTCCAGAGGGGTGGGTGTGGCCATTGGCTCCATTATGTCAATCTCAGAGGAAGACAGCAAAACTGAGGTAAGTAATTATTGTCTTGTGTATAAATGGTGATACATGTTTATTACGTATGAATGGTGAGATATGGGCATTGTGTATGAACAGTGAGACATAGGCATTATATATGAATAGTGAGACATTTGAATTATGTATGAATAGTGAGACATAGGTATTATGTATGAACAGTGAGGCATATGCATTAAATATGAATAGTGAGACATGTGCATTAGGTATGAATAGTGAGGCATAGGCATTAGATATGAATAGTGAGACATTTGAATTATGTATGAATAGTGAGACATAGGTATTATGTATGAATAGTGAGACATAGGCATTAGATATGAATAGTGAGACATTTGAATTATGTATGAATAGTGAGACATAGGTATTATGTATGAACAGTGAGGCATATGCATTAAATATGAATAGTGAGACATGTGCATTAGGTATGAATAGTGAGGCATAGGCATTAGATATGAATAGTGAGACATTGGCATTAGATGTGAATAATGAGACAGATATAATTATATGTGAATGTTGAGACATAGACTTTGTGGCAGTGGCAGCTATGTTAAGGTTCTTCATTACAGTTTTTTAAAGTTACAATATCTTCAAGATCAGCTGCTATAGATGCCCAAAGCTTGTATCCTGATATGCTACAGGCTATCCTCTCACCTGTGTAAGCAAATATCCATCATTATAACACCTTTCACCTGTATAAGCAGAAACCTGTCATTATAACACCTTTCACCTGTGTAAGTAGAAATCTGTCATTATAACACCTTTCACCTGCGTAAGCAGAAAGCTTTGTTATTGTAACACTGTTTTCACATGAGTTGAAAGCAATGCAGTCATAACACCTGTGTAAGCAGAAAGCTATCTTTACAGTACATTTCACCTGTGTAAGCAAAAGGCTGTCATTATAGCACCTTTCACCTGTGTAAGCAGAAAGCTGTCATCATAACACCATTCATTTGATGTCACATTGTTTCGGACATTGTGTTAATAGTCTTAAAATATTTTGTCATGCCTCTTCATTGTGTTGATAATCTTAAAATATTTTGTCATGCCTCTTCATTGTGTTGATAATCTTGAAATATTTTGTCATGCCTCTTCATTGTGTTGATAATCTTGAAATATTTTGTCATGCCTCTTCATTGTGTTGATAATCTTGAAATATTTTGTCATGCCTCTTAACAAGCAGATACTCTTTTAATTTTGGGAACATTTTCATTCTGTTCTGACACTTTCAGGGAGGTTAGAAATATGCCAAGTGTTAATGCTAGTTACTTATATTTTGCATTGATCTCATATACATAGAAACAAGATTCATTTGACCTTTTGGCATACAAATTAATCCTCACTTAGAAGTGAACAAAATCAGTGCTAAAATTGCTACACAATTCTGGCTTCTACTTCACAGAAACACACATGCACTCACACACCTTGGATCTTTGCCAATTTAAAACATCCTCAACAGATCTTCTAAATGAAAGATTTTTAAATGAAATCAGTGCCTCCTATTGCAGCCACATGTTCCTGTATACAGATGTTGCAACACATACATGGAACCATTATGAGTTGGTTACCAGCTAAAAGCCTTCATTATACCATCAAAATTACAGCTGTATTAACATCACTGACATACACTAAAACCTCAAAGAAACAATTTGCAATATCTTTTCAGATTCCATCTCCATGCAGATAATCTTGCAGAATCTTAAGCTTGACAACCCATTGATATCCCAAATCTAAAGAAAATATGTCATGCTCATGCACTCTGAAAAAGCATTCTGTGTCATTTTCCCACTAGTCACATTGGTACTAGGGGCATGGCCCCTGCCACAGTACTGAAACTACTCTTCTGAAAGTATTTAATTACAGTCTCTCTGGTTTGAATAGCAGAAAGATTACAGTCCTCACCCTCCTTGATTTAGTCCATGATATATTACTTCACCATCTCCAGCATGTATATGGCATTCAGAATACAGCCTTACAGTGGTTTAAGTCCTACTTAGTCAACAGGACACAAATTGTATCTTCAAATTGAATACACTCCAGCCCAATTGATCTATGTTGTGGTGTTCCACAGGGTTTTGTTCTTGGATCTGTTATCTTCATTTGATACACTCAGCTGCTCTCAAGTGTCATAGATCATCACCCAGTGTTTCACTTTCTCATTCACATCCTTTACCTCAGACAATAAATATCAGCAACACCAACATTAAATTCACATAGTCAGTAAGAAACCTAGGTGTTAGTCTAGACAGTACTCTCACATTGCACCAACATGTCATGAACATATGCAAGGCTGCATATCTTGAGCTGAGATGCATCAGCTCCATTCGCAAATATCTTTCAGTTGAAGTCACTAAAATACTTGTGTGTTCATGAGTACTTTCAAGACTGGACTATTGTAACTCAATTCTGTCTGGTTCATCTCAATATCTACTCCAAAAACTTTAAAAAGTTCAAAACACAGCTGCTCGGATCATCTTTAGAGTACCACTATCAGAGCACACCTCACCACTGCTCTGCACCCTACACTGGCTATCCATTCAATGCAGATTAATACACAAAATAATAAAATACTTTTAAACATTGATTTATCATGAAGCTTTATTTTTTTCCAGGATTGCATAGCAACAGTGATAGAATCTGAGTTAATGCAGAAAGTACGATCTAGTCCATTCATTAGCATCTTAATTGATGATAGTACAGACATTTCAAATACCAAGAAGCTGGTCATTTATGCCAGAATCATTGAACCAACCATATTTGTTTATACAACTAATTTTCTTGGTAATGTGTCAGTGGAAGGCCAATCACACACTGCTGAAGTTCTTTTCAATGAAGTTGTCCAGTTCTTAGTAAAAAAGGAAATTCCTCTTGAGAAAAACTGCAGGAAGAAGCCATCTAGAAGAAAGGGTTCTCAATAGAATCATTATGACTTCAACTGAATGAAGTCCTCTGAGAGACTTCAACTTTAACAAGGCATTGGTAGAGTGGAGGATGAGGATGAGGAAGGACAGGAGGCTGTTTAGGAAATAGTGATCATATTTGCAGAATAATGCAGTCACAATTACAGTCAGTCTGAATGCAGATGTATATATGTTCCAGTTAAGAGTTGAGTGTAATAGAGACTGTATATATACTTTCCCTAATTCATTTTGAGCTTTGGACTTTTTCTTAAAAATTATTTTTTGTCATCCATGAAAGGAAAAATATATTCTGATCATTCTTAGTATGGATTTGTAACCAATCAGAACTGAGCATGTGAAATGCAGGAAGTACATGACACTGTTTTTTAAGATTGGCCAGATGAGTGACACTATTTACAGTCTGTTGTTTGATTCATTAATAGTTAGTGTGTAGTTAGAATATTGTTATTAGAAAACATAAGACTTTGATTTCAGTTTTAAGTGTTATACTATAATATACAGAAGAATGATATGCATTTAATGAACTTATTATATTTGCTATTGCTCTATTTGAATACATTGAGGTTTTTTTACACCATATTGGAAACCCCCCCCCATGGCTACATCGGCAACCCCCCCTTTTTCAGATCCAGTGGGGGCAAGTACCCACATTTATCAAATCCTAGATGCAACCCTGCCTATCTGGCCTCACCCATGTGTATACACCAGCAAGATACTTACGGTCCTCTTATGACAATCGTATATTCATTGTTCCCACTATGAAAACGAAGTCATATGGACAACGTTCTTGTGCATACCAGGGCCTGGCAATGTAGAATGAATTGCCCATTGAAATTAGATACAAAGATACAGTGATCCCTTTTAAAAGTGCTCTTAAAACTCCCCTTTATCGACTGCAGGAACAAACTTAAGAGACCTAATCATGTTTTGTACATTATATGTTTTCAGCATGCTTTTATGTTTTCCAGTTTCATGGTTTTTGTTTTTTGTTTCTTCTGTAGTGTAGTCATATAATTAAAGATGTTGTAAAGCGCTTAGTTCTAAAGATTAGGTGCTATACAAAGTCCTCATTATTATTATTATCATTAATCCTGCCCCCCCAGAGAGAGCAGGATAAAGATGTCCCTTCTGTTTTCATTGATGCACAATGAGCCAATGTTTTACCCCACTTTTTGGTTGCCATCTCTCTCTCTCTCTCTCTCTCTCTCTCTCTCTCTCTCTCTCCTATCAGTTAAGACAGCAGAGGAGGAATAATGTGGTAAATTGGTTCACAGCCTATTGCCTAGTGACCTATGCCCACACCTTCAAGTTCTGGTGACTATAATTCTTTCCAGTTTGGAAAAGCCATCTGTGGTAAATTTGTGACCAAATCTCTTGTTGTTTCCTCACATGGTTATGATTAAGGATTTTTCTCAAAGGTTTAGCAATGGCAAAGAAAGACTTTGTTGTGTTAGACAACATAATGGCGGTCTGTATCCCACCCACTGTGTGGTATATGTTTCTAGCTATAAGGTTCATTCCACTTCCTGGCTTTTTTTTTTTGTTTGCTGAAAGAGGAATCTCTGTTGCAAATAGCATTTAATCAATTATTGTATGCAGTGGCAAAATGTTTGAGGCATGTATTATTCTTATCCAATCTCTGGCTTTTTGCTCCCAGATTTTCCTACTTCTCAAGATAGGGGTAAAGTCTCATTTAATTATTGAGCTTTCCTCAAGCAGATTTCTGCCTGAAGGACTATTTAAGATGGATACCACTGCCTTAGTCAGGAATGTGATAAGACCTAGTGGTTGGGCAGTTTTCATAAATGGTCAAGATGTGTACCTTCACATCCCTATATTTCCTCCACACAGGAAGTACCTTTGTTTTTACTTGGATGGAG
This sequence comes from Unio delphinus, assembly GCA_029339505.1. Lineage (NCBI taxonomy): Eukaryota > Metazoa > Mollusca > Bivalvia > Unionida > Unionidae > Unio > Unio delphinus. Next base: position 3,686,833 of record JAQISU010000167.1, on the reverse strand, counting down.
AGGTCTTCCAATTTTGAGCTGCCATTTGGCCTAGCCTCCACAACTAGAGCTTTTACCAGTGTCATGGGAGTACTTGCAGCCTATCTAAGGTCACAGCGTATTCCATTCCTCCAGTATTTCAGCAACTGGTTGATCCACAATGGCCATCTTGAGTCCTCAGACTGGATCTGTTTTGATCTTAGCACATAGCTAACAGCTACCCGTCTGGACCTTATTGCCAAACTTTGAGAAATCAGAGCTCACTCCATCAGAATCAGGACCCTCAGGATGGTGTATACATGATCCACTTCTTGTTGGAGGCACTGATTGTAATATATATCTGTTGATATTACCCTTCTCCTGCCCCACACTGACATCCCACTAAGTTAGGGTGCTCCTCAGGAACAAAATAAAGTGACAGTATGCATGGGACAAATACCAGCTGTGTAATAGTAACAGGTAAGTGACAGTATGCATTTGACAAATACCAGCTGTGTAATAGCAACAGGTAAGTATTACATCATTAAAATTGGTTTTACACCCCACTTATCTCCAAAAATGTCATATCAGCATGCATCTCTACTGATGCTTTGGCAGGGGAAATAGCTCACTGTGACTTGTGCGTGTTTTTCAACTTTTATTAATTAAATTAATTCAAAAGGCATTTTATTGACTTTCTGCTTTTTTTCTTTCATTAGCAGACTTTTCGACACCAACCTAGGCTTCAGGCCTTAACAGTAGAAAAAGAGTTTTCATTTGAGTATGATGATGTTGGAATGGGTGAAAGTGATGATGAAATAGGAGATGATGAACAGCCCAAAGCAGGTATGTATGTCATAACAAAAACTGATTCAAAGAATATTATGAATTTGTAGGCAGTCTTGGCAACATCATTATCACATTATTGTCTGGATATCTTTTTTCAGATTTCCTAGCTGTAACTGTTGTACACTCCTCACTTTCTTTTCTGGGATGGTGACCAAAGCAGGGTTTCCACTATGTCACAGTTTCTGACTGGTCAGGAAGTCAGATATCCTACTGTACCCTTTTAATGACAGGTCTAGCACGCCAACTGTTGAGCTACCATGGCTTCTAATGAGGAAAGGTCTAGGATAATGATTACATGTCATTGATACTTTCTCTTAGAATTATGAAGAAGAAATCAAATGTATCTGTATATGTTTATCCATATGTCCATCTGTCCATTCATTTGTCATCACAGTTTCCTTATCTAATCAAAACTTCATTATCACTGATTTAGAGAGTGTAACAATATTATTTTTAATGTGTTAGGTAGATAAACAGATGAAAATGAAAGTTTCAGATCCTGGATGCGATTAGAAGGGATGAAGGGGTGATGGTCAAAGTTTACATTATCACAGGTAAAACGAACCCTGCCTTGTAACCTGAACTCCATATACACTAATATATAGTGGTTAATCATGTTTGATATACTCTTTTAAAAAATCTGAGTAGATGAAGATAGAGATTACTTCCATCACTGGTTTGAAAATTGATAAATATACTGAATAATGAATGACCAAATTTATTTATTTTACTTTATCTAATTCCTTATCTTTTTCAGGAAGAAAAGCCAGAGGGACAAAGAAGTCTTGTGTGACAATCGATCCACAGGCAATATTGATGGATGCACCTGATTTTGAGTATGTCATTACATTATTCGAAAATGGGAAGTTAAATGATCTCACACAAGTTTTAATTCAGATCAAATTTATGAAAATATAAAAATTTACCTACAAAGTTCAATAATGTCTTTGGAAATGAACATGAATGAAAGATGTAATCTGTCTCAAAGTAAATTATACTTTGAATTTTTTATACACTACAAAAAAAATTGCCGCAGTGATATTTCTTTTACACTCATACTTTTACCTTGGATGACAGCTTGATGTTGTGAATATACATGAGTGATATCAGGTCTTGATACCTTGCCATGCAATGCTGGCCTCATCTTTTTTATTGTTGGAAAACACTATAAAATATTCACAGCAGAAGTGTGTCAGTTATATAATGTAGATTTGTCTATCTGATAGACACAGCAAAATTTAAATAGCATACCTCCAGTTTTACTGTTGCATACTGTGTATTGGATTTTTTTAATTGTAGATACATTTTAACAATATCATGGTTTTAGAGTGAGGCTGCAAAAGAAAAATCAAAAAAAAAAATTTACCACTTCAGAATTCATAACCTCATTACATCCTTTTATCACTAATATATAATAACTAGCTAAAATTATAAACTTGTTTTGGAACCAAAGTACAAAATCGTACATTAACTGCAAGTACATGTACTTTCTATATGTGTCCTTTAAAATTCTTTCATATGAAAGCATAACAGCAGCAATTATAGCAGTTTTTGTTTTTCGAAGGAGATCCAAATTCGCTAGTGCAGCTCTGGGCCCACAATATTAACTATGCTACATGTATATCCAGTATTTGTACTCACTTTGTGACAGTGTTTAATTAAGGAAGTTAAAATGTCAAATTGTTGTTAATTTTTTGGGGGGGGTGTGGGGGTATACATAATTTAATATGTCCCTTAAGAAGTATTGACACTACTTTTTTGGTGCAGTGTCATAAACTATCGGTTATAACACTACTTTATTTTGATGTAGTGTCATGAATTGCCAGTTAAGTTTCTTCATTATTTTTATGCAGTATCATAAACAACCAGTTCTCCTGAGAGATGGCATGACCAAACATGTATTGACACTGGTCAATGCTGATTCATATGGACAGAATTTGTTTCACCCAGAATTTTCTCATAATCAGTTTGAATTGAAGCAAAGATACCTTGAAAAGAATTCCGCTTCATTTTAATTCTCTTTTTATCCCAATAAAAACAGTCTTCATAAATGTCCATGCTAACTAGTAGGAAAGGACAAATCAAACATCCCTCTGTAATAGGCAACCAGCTAAACAATGTAATAGGCAACCAGCTACACAGACTGTAATAGGCAACCAGCTACACAGAATGTAACAGGCAGCCAGCTACACAGACTGTAATAGGTAACCAGCTACACAGAGTGTAATAGGCAAGCAGCTACACATACTGTAATAGGCAACCAGCTACACATACTGTAATAGGCAACCAGCTACACAGAGTGTAATAGGCAACCAGCTACACAGAGTGTAATAGGCAACCAGCTACTCAATAATGACTTTATTTAAAGAGGGTAACACAATTAGCTAAAGAACTAATCTACCTTGAGGCCCTTATACAAAGAAATTTGTTTATTTTAACTGCTTCTCTAAAGCCACTGGATATATTGGGTTTGGAAGAAGAAAATAGAGTTGGTATTTCTAATCTCAGCTGGAACACTAATCCAGAGCAAAGTTCTTGAGTATTGGAAACTTTTTAAACATAATTTCTAATTTGGTTTAGAAATTTTATACTGTTCAGTAGACATGGATTGCAGGTTGGGATTATTGCATGGTAGCCTATAATGGAATAGTGATTGTAAATATTCAGGAGCACTATTATTGGATATTCTGTACATTAATTTGGCTTTTCTAAAATGGATTAGCTTGAGAAAACCCACGATGGGTTTGGAGGCAGTATTACTGTATAGATTGCTTGTTAAAATTTTCTGTTAAAGTTTTCACTGGTCAGAAACATTTGAGGGTTGCAAGTCTTTCAGACTATTTCAAATTATCTGACAGTTGGATTTATCAAACTGTTTTAATGGCAACACTTTTTGAAATTTGATTACAATTTACAAACATGCTATATCATTGACCAGTCAATTCAGATTCATTGGGTTAGAAAGAGAGCTTAAAATTTCAGTCAAACTTGTTGAAATAATTCCTTTGATCAGGCAATGAAATCTTCAGCTTTGCATTGCCATCAGGGATATTGTAGTGCAGGGTAAATTAATTCTATTTTAGGTACATGTACTAACCAAAGTATTAAGTTTCAAATTAAAGAGAAAAAGAGGCACCATACATTCTTTTATATTACTTATTCAACATGCTGTCTCTCTCAGTTACTTTATAAGAGAGGAAGGGAAAGAGATATGTACTGTATATTTTTTATTTCAGGACCCACAATTCAAAATTAAACATTAGAAAATGAGACAGTCCCAAATTTAGCATTTGTTATTACATCTTAATGACATGGGAACTTTTCCATGCTAGTTCAAGTGAAAATTATGTTTTTGTTCCTTAGGCAAACTAAGAAGTCCACCTGGGATGTTGGACGTTCACTGCGGTACAATCAAGATGCCCAGAGACAAGAAGGTACATTGACTTAACCTCATGGTAGAGTTGTCTTTTCATAATCATGAAAATGCATAATGTTTCCATTAGGCCTGAAAATCCTGTTAATCTTGAAGTAAGATCTTTTAAATTTCCTTTGCCTTGAATTACTGTGTATATTAGGCAAATCCTGGGATTTCATGATGAACAAATGATAGAATTTAGTTAATTTTACCCAAATAATAGTTAGTCCAAAAGATTTTTGGTTTGCATTCAACACTAATTTTGTTTAGGCATTTTTTCACATAATAAGTGCACTAATTTAGTTCGGACAATTTGTTATGTGTAACATAGATTCTCCTTAATAATAATTGTCAATTAATAAACATCTTTGGGTTTTGCTGGTTATTTCTTAGTTTATTCATTGTGATCTCTTGGGTTTGAAATTTTTCTTTAAGAAAAAAAAAGAAAGAAAAGACATCATTATTTATAATGATTCATTTTCTTGCAGATATTGAAGTCAAGATGACTCTGTGTGTGTGTGTGTGTGTGTGTGTGTGTGATTCCAACTAAAATAATATAAAGGACTGATAATCAAATGTATTAAATCTAAGTTTGTTACTTTGCCAAAAATGTATAAGGTCACATAATTTTATTTTCCAGCACAAGTATTATGAAAACAATTCCTTTCATATGAAATGTCTTATGCATTATGATAACAAATCCATTCATGTAAAATGTCTTATGCATTATAAAAACAATTCCAGTCATGTAAAATGTCTTATGCATTATTAAAACAATTCCAGTCATGTAAAATGTCTTATGCATTATGAAAACAATTCCAGTCATGTAAAATGTCTTATGCATTATAAAAACAATTCCAGTCATGTAAAATATTCTGTTCTGCTACATGTCATAAGAATAAGTACATTGAATTCCCCCCCCCCCCCCTTTCCACATATTGTAAGAATATGTCCATTGACTCCCTACCACATATGATAGGAACAGGCCCTTGGAAGCTTCATACATTTTGTAAGAATAGGTCCTTTGAGTCCTCCCACATGTGAATAGAATGGGTTCTTGGAATCTTCACACATGATGTAAGAATAGGCTCATTGAGTTTTCCCACATGTGATAAGAGCAGGCCCATTGACTCTTCCCACATGGTGTAAGAATTGGCTTTTGAGTCAAACCACATGTTGTAAAAATAGGCCCATTCAGTCTTCCCATATGTTGTAAGAATAGATCCATTGTGTTCTCCCACATGTTTTAAGAATAGGCACATTGAATCCTTCCGTATGTCATAAGAACAGGCCCATTCAGTTCTTTCTCATGTTGTAATAATACGCACATTGAATCCTCTCACTTGTTGTAAGAACAGGCCCCATTCAGTCCTCTTTCATGTTGAAAGAATATGCACATTGAATCCTCCCCTATGTCATAAGAACAGGCCCATTCAGTCATCCTACAAGTAGTAAGATGTATCTAATGGTGGTAAGTGCCAAACATATGACTGAAAGTACATGTTTTTGAATCCAATCATTGGATCAGTAAAAGCTGGCTTCCATGGTTGCATAAAAAATGTAACATTTCTTCTTGTGCTGTTGCCATATAACACCACAAAAAATGAAAACTTAAAATAACGATTGTTTTTTTCTTTCAGATCTGAGAAGAATGAGAGAAATTCAAATGTATCTGACCAAGCTTCGACTGAATGCTGATAAAGTTGAAAAACCAAGGAAAGAGGTAAACAAAAAGTCATCCATTAGAAATGCAGAACTAACATTGTTCCCTTTAATGGTGATAAATTTGCTCATTATTACTGGGGCACTTGTATTTCAGTCTTTCTATCATACATGAATATTGCAGATAACTTTGACATGCAACAGAAATGCTGCCAGGCATGCAGTTGTGTGAATTGTGACAAATATGTATGAACTTGGAGACATTTGATGTGCAAGATCTCTGACAAAGTAGTTTAAAGTCATGAAAATGTAGTTTATGCATCATATCATTTTTATTCTGCCATTTGCCCTTAAAGTGCTTATCACAGTATAGTCACACCAGTAGAAGTATCATTGTGCTTGTCCTAGCTGTTTACACATCTGGTTGTTTGGCATGACATGAATGGTTCTTAAACTAAATTTGATTTGTACATTGGGCCTCCAGTGTAGCATTCTTTTGTAGTTTTAACCTTGAATAAAGTAACTTTGACAAAATTAGCCTTTATAATGTAATAAAGTTATTTTATATGCATCTGATAGCACCTTGTTTTAAGGAATTTTTAGATTTATTTGACTACTTGTGTGAATAATGGGAATATCCTTAGCCTGAAATAAATAGCAATTACCAGGAGGAAATATCACGTATTAAAGTGTTAGTGAGTTTCCGTGATGCCATGGTTGACTAGTAGTGAAGTCAGGCCAAAACAAAAATAAATGTCCATGGAGTAACATTGTATATATTAAATTCTAGTGGTGTACATTGGTGGTGTGACTGTAGTGGCAGGATTTACAGTAGGAAACCGGTAAATTACTCAAAGGATGGCAAATTTGGTGCAGTTATATTGGCAAAATATGCTTGGAAACCATTCATTGACTGGCCTAAGGGGGCGGAATTAAAATAAGTTCCTTGTTTAGGGGAGTGTTTATAGTTTCTACGGCGTGAACTGCTAGCAGTATGGAAACCTGATTCAGAGAAACCATGCAGATGTTTGATTTATATATATTGGGCATGCTAGAGACATGTGGTCTTGCATTGATTAGAGTAAAATTCATGTATAGAATGGACACGTCAGGCTTTCTAATTTACAACTTAATTTGTACGGAAGTCTTTGGAAATATGGGGTAAACTTATGACTTCTAGTGGAATTGTGCCAGGTATGATAACCACTTGGTCAAGTAAAGACCCTTTTCTTGTAACAATAATATGGGCAACCTAAAACCCCCAAATCATTGATTCCCAGTGTGGTTCATCCTTAAATGATATCATTTGCAAAATGTAAAGAAGGCTATTTATTTTCAAAATTAGGAAGTATATGGGATTATTGAAACTGGTAAAGTGTTAATGGAGATACCAGTGAGTGATTTTGAACTGAGTCCAGTGTACATGCTGGATAGACAAAAACAGATGGCAAGCCAGTCAGTTCATCATTTCAGTAGCATTTTGAGATTCAATGTAGAAAAGGCAGACTAACAAAAGGAATTAAAATACACACCATTTAAAAGTAGAGTGCAATATGTTTTTTCTTCTTATCTCAGTTTAGTCCTGTGGATCATGTGACACAAAACCATGTATCCCCAGTGTAAAGGTTATAATAAATTTAATAAACAAGATAAAGAAAATAATAATAATATAATAATAATAATAATAATAATAATAATAATGCTTTATTTATAGAGGGTGACTCATTAGTCAAGGACTATTCTCCCTTGAGGCCCTCTTAATGAAAGTACATGTATAACAAATGCACATTGTGTGAAGAAGCAATAATTAGTGCTTATATTAGCATGTTTCATATTAAAATACTAAATTCCATTATCTGTTAGAAACACATGCATGCTCCTGATATTTCTTCTTAAATACTCTAATATTTTCAGCCGATTTTACATGTAGTGGAAGCTTATTCCACAGAACTGTACCAGAGTATTGAAAACTCCTTTTGAATTGCTCTGTTCTTGGTTTTGGTACTAGAAGGTTTCCATGTGAGATTGATCTCAACTGGTATTGTGTTGAAAAAGGCCTGAATAAGTCCTGAAGATACTTTGGTGCAGTTCCATGTAGACATTTATATAAAAGAACTGCCTTGTGAAAATCTATCCTGTCATATATTGTGAACCATTTGAGTTCTGTAAATAATGCTTTTGAGGGATGATCAACAGATGTATCTAAAATTACACGTGCTGCTCGTTTCTGGAGTTTATAAATCCTGTCAAGCTCAGATTTAGCACTGTTTCCCCATACATTAGAACAGTAATCCATTGTTGGAAGAATATGCGTCTTGTAGTATAGATTGCGAGTTTCCATAGGTAAATATTTCTTGATTCTACTGAGAAGGGCAATTTTGGATGACAGTGTTTTACAAAGCTTATCAATATGGTCATTCCATAATAAATTATTATCTATGGACACACCTACAAGCCTTTCATGATTGACATTTTCTAATGGATGATTATTTATTGCAAGAGATAGTTTTGGGTTTCCTGACTTGTGTAGCTTTTGTGTCGTCCCCAGAATCATACATTTTGTTTTACCTTCATTAATTACCATCCTATTTTGTTGTGCCCAGTTTTGGACTCTAATAAGATCTGAGTTTAATCTTGTTTGGATAACTTCAGTATCAGAACTAGATGTATACAAGGTTGCATCATCTGCAAACAATTCTGTATTGGTGGATTCATTATTAAATGGTAGATCATTGACATAGATAAGGAAGAGGAGAGGGCCTAAAACTGAGCCTTGAGGGACTCCTGAATGAATAGTGCGAGTTTGAGAGCTAATATTGCCAATGCTTACTTGTTGAGACCTTTGGTTTAGGTATGATCTAAACCAGTTTAAAGAAGGATTGTCAAACCTGTAACAGTTCAACTTTTGCAGCAGAATTTCATGATCAACAAGATCAAAAGCTTTCTTGAAGTCAAGGAAAAATGAAAATAAGAAGTAATGATATTTATTTGATTAAAATTACAAATCCCCATACAGCATTATGATATAGATAGTAAATCTGGCATACTAAAGCACTGAATAAAGAAAGTGAAACTTTGGCAGAGCTTATTTTAGTGAAAACTGATTTTAGAGCAGAAGTATGCCTATAAGCTTTACAGCAATAAAGAATAGTTTTCCAGCATGTTCCAAGCTAGCTTTATATATGCCTCTTCAGACAATGAACTGTGAAAGGGGCTTCTCAGCACAACTCTGTTCATACTCAGGTAAAGATCAGATTAGGCCCAGAAACAATCAACAGACTAATGCTTAATTATACAGTTAGAGGTGACATCTTTTTAAGATTTTGATATCAGTAAACAGATGTGAGCAGGAAGATAGATAGATATTGAAGTGTTAAGTAAATATTTAACTGTGGCTATTTTCTCCTCTCCCTTCCCTCCTGTTTTTTTTATCATATTCCTCCCACTACCTTAATTTTGATTAGGTAGGAGCCCCCCCTTCCCCCCCCCCCCCCTTAGAAACAATCTTGGCAGCATCTCTGATGCAGTCTAAGGATTTTAGTAAAAGTGGTGTCTAAAGCGAGAAAGGATTCGGGTAACTGTTTTCTTTCATTTTCACTAGACACCTTTAATTTGGAAGATTGATTTGTTCATTGACTTATATGATCCAAAGACATCTTTATTAATAGCAACATTATTTTTATAGTTATCTCAGTCAATAAGAATTATTTAATAACATGTACTGCAAACTATAAAAATGCAATTATTCATCGAAAGTTCAAACTACAGCTCTCATTGGGTTGGGGGTGTTATGAGGAGAGAAGACATTTGTAATGCTTTTTGAAATTTCCTAATTATGTTAATAGAAACACTAGAGGATTAGTAAAATAATTTCATCATGTGATTTTGAACAAAAAAAGAGGTCAAAGTAGGCCAGAGATTGCTCACATTTTGCCTAATAGCTAACGGCAAAAACAATTAGGCAAGAACTCAGGGTCAAAGATAGCTTTTTTGTTAAAATTTTCATTTATTCTTGTTAGTTGTATATTATGTTATGAAAACAGATGTTCTGACATTTCTGATTTTGTATCTTCATTCATTTTTAATGGCAAGTAAGCATTATCTGTTTTTATATCTTCATTCATTTTTAATGGCATGTAAGCATTATCTGTCCAGTAGTATCTTCATTTATTTTTAATGGCAGGTATACACTATCTGTCCAGCAGTATCTTCATTCATTTTAATGGCATGTAAGCATTAACTGTCCAATAGTAATAGTATCTTCATTCATTTTTAATGGTTCGTAAGTATTATCTGTCCAATAGTATGATATCTTCATTCATTTAGTAGCATCTAAGCATTATCTGTCCAATATTATCTTCATTAATTTTTAATGGCATGTAAGCAAGCAGCAGAGAGGGTGAATCCTACAACATTTTTTGTTTTTATTTTTGATTATACCCTTCCAAATAACACTAGACCCTTCTCGCGAAAAAATGACAGTGAACATGGGATTCGCATTCGCGTTTTCGTTGATGTCGCAACGTCGTTGTCACTCACCCTCTCTGCTGCTGGAACTTTCAGTTCTGGGTTAACCGAATATTTGATCAAGTCCGATACGATATCGTGTCCTAGGGTCTGCTAAATTTATTGTCACAAATCCGTGTGGTTTTGACTGAGCGTGACTAAAGAAATTTCTAAACTGATTATGATTCATATCACCGCTGCACCAAGTTTGATGAATATTTCGTAGCGTATGAGTATCAACGCCGTTAAATACACACAACACATTGCAATTATCTCTGATCACTTTTGGTATTTGTGTGTACCGTTGAGTGACATAGATCACATCAGTGTTTTTATGCCTGCCTCGGGAAAATATTCTAGCAGGATTTTTTTGATTATCTAACATGATATCATCGTATACCACTAAATTGTTAATACTTCCATCAATAGCATCAATGCTCGGGGCTTCCTCTATATCAGTAATAAACTCAATAAAATCTTCATCGATTTGAAATTCTTTTGCTTTCTCGTTAAAATCCTTTAGCACTTCATAGCATCGCTGATCGTCTACACTCGGGGCTATTAAATACAATTTGTTCCATTTCATCCATCTCGTTATCAAATTAAGTAGAAGTTGTGTCTTTCCGCTTCCAGATGGTCCGATTATAATCATTCTAATTGAATTCGGCAACATTTCATGATGTTTAATAGGTTCCCGTCGTCGGGTAGCTGAATAATCAATTATATTCATGCCGTTATATATAAATTATGGATCTATATTGTGTGAAGTGTAAAAAACGTACTGGCACAGATGACTTGACGACGATTACAACTAAAAATAACCGATCAGCGCTTTCTGGTAAATGCGTACAATGTAGTACAAAGAAATTTAGATTTGTTTCTAAACCCAAGGAACTCAAGGAACCTTTAAAAAAAAACGAGGAGGTGATATCGCAGCCAAGCTAACTAAACTCCCTGGAACCCCATGGGCAAAATACCCTGGAGAAAAGCACCTTCCAGGATATAGCTACTGTGGACCGGGAACAAGACTTGATATCAGACTCAATGATCAAAATCAGCCCCGACCCGGTGAGGAACCAATAAACGCTATTGATAAGGCCTGTCACCTTCATGATGTATCTTATAAAAGCAGTAATCTGCAGCACAGGCATCTAGCAGATGTGAAATTAATTCATGCGTTAAATGCTATTTCTGATAAATCTTTCAAAGAAAAATTGGCTTCCTTTTTGATAAAATCGGCTATGAAAAGTAAATTGATGTTAGGTGCTGGTAATTAATAACAACATGGAATCTATTTATTATTCCCCAAGAGGATACTGGAGGGGTAAATCAGCAATCCATAAACTCGCTAGCGCTGCAAAAGTGAAAAAAACCACTGCGGCTCATTGGTTATCCAAACAGGCACTATGGCAAATTTATCTACCACCGCCTAAACAAATCAATTTCTCGCATTTTGATGTGACAGTTCCTAATGAAGTTCATCAGGCTGATCTATTATTTCTGCCACATGATCGTGGTTACAAATACGCATTAACCGTAGTTGATATTGCAAGTCGATACAAAGAAGCAGAACCGTTAAAAACAAAATCAGCCACTGAAGTAGCTTCTGCATTTGAAAGGATTTATCGAAGGAGTCCTCTGCACTGGCCAAATCTATTACAAATTGATCCTGGCAAGGAATTTCAGGGTGCAGTGTTATCAATAATGAAAAATCATAAAGTCACTATCAGACGAGGACATACTGCGCTACATCGTGATCAGGCCATTGTAGAACGGTTTAATAAAACCCTTGCTGAGCGGTTATTTGGATATCAATACGCAAAAGAATTCATCCAAGAAAAAAGATCCCGTGAATGGGTTAAAAGGTTACCAGCTGTGATTACTGCACTGAATAACGAGATTACTAGAACCATCAACATGAAACCTATCAATGCGATTAAAAAGAAGTCAATACCTGAAATGGAAATTCAAAAAGATTTTAGCGTTTCCCAACCAATTCTTGGTAGTAATGTCATTGTGAGGTACTTATACGAACCAGGAGAGCTTGAGGGTGGCACAAAAAGGGCTACTGATCCTATTTGGAGTATTACTGCACATAAGATATCTAGTATAACACGATCTACGGGTAGACCTCCAATCTATAAACTGGATTCAACTGCCCCTCAACGGGGTTTTACTAGACAACAATTACAAGTGATACCTGAGGATACTCAATTACCACCGCATGGGCTTAACTAGCACCCTTGCGTCTATTGCACTCAAGACAAGTCAACATCACATTATTTCTGACATGACCGAGATTGTTATTTTTTCTGTCAACGGTGAATTGGCGAGGATCCTTATCCGAATACTGCCAACGCATTATACAATAGCAACTTGCGCAGTGATTATTTTGTTGTTGCTTCAAAGTGATTATTAATTCAGCATCAATATCAAATTCTCGTTGTTTTTTTTTGTCTTGTTGTTTGTAACCGGAGAGTTTTTTATCAATAATATCATTATCATCGCCAATGATTTCATCATCGCCACCAATGATTTCATCATCGCCTGACTCTGTCAGGACAATTCTTCGAAGTTGATTTATTTTTCGTACTCTAGACACTGCGAGATAGACTAAATTCGACCATTCTATGCGATTATCTACCATCCAAACAATTGTATCCGATATAGTCAATCCCTGTGAAGAGTGTATTGTTGCTGCATAACCTAGCGTCCATGGGGATTTATTAGCACGCAATGCATCTTCAACGACATTGATATCAACCAGCACAATATCATTTAATACGAGAATCTTCTTTTCACGCCCTGACTCTGTCAGGCCTGGAATATCAACTTCGATGTTCTGTTTTCGTGTATCCGATGGCCTATAACAGAGGGGCACTGGAAGTGTTGCAAATTTTTGTTTATGCAATTCAAATAACTTCATCTGAAGTGTGTCCCTGACTATTTTTCTACTTGCAATGATTAAATCATTTGGTCTCCACGCTTCCCAAAACTCATTCATGGGAGTTTCCGAAATTATTTCACGGGCTATTTCACACTGGATTTTATCCGGTTGTAATCTAATTAGTTTCTTAAATTCTTTTAATTCATTATCAAGTGATCTATGATCGGTATCAATTTCTTCATAATAGTCTACAAAACCCTTTAGCCATTCATAGGGAGATGCACCGACAAATGGTGGTGGTTGGCCGTGATCACCGCACATGACGACTTTTGTATTCTTCAATAACAACCACTCAAGAAATATTTTTAAGACATCTTCTGACACTGTGTCTATTTCATCCCACATGATAATTTCAGGAATAAATTTCTCTCCCATGCGCTCAGGAGTCCATTTATCTCCCTTCCATCTAAAGAAACTATGATAAGTGCAGGCATTTACCCCTCTCTGTATCATTTCTCTTGCAAGTCTGTGAGTCGGTGTTAGTACAATCATGTTTGGATTGGAAACACGAAATAACTCAATTGCCCGGGTTGTTTTTCCTGACCCACCACAGCCGTTTAAATAAACTGTTTTATACAGGCATATTGGATCAGAAATCGGTGGTGCACTAGAAAATTCTGAACACTGATTGCTTTCTAAGTAATTATTTTCAATGGTAACATCTGCTGATGGAATATAATCATGAAGCATTTCTTTCTTAATTCTCCATGACCCCCAATTCTCGTTGCCAGTAGCCTTAAAATCAGCCATTTTGCTATTTATGTAAAATGAGTCAGTAGCAACTCTAACTGCGGTGGTAGGAAATCTATTGATCATTGAAAATAAATTAATAGAAGCATAACCAAGCATAGAAGCTCTCAAATGTGTGTACTGCGGATTGTATCCATCAGTGTAAGTAACAATTGTACCCAATTTGGTTCCATCGGACATAAATGCATCCTTACGATTGACATATAGGCCCCTATTCGTTAAATCCGTGATTACAAAATCGTATTCAGCATTGTCTATAATCAATCGTGAAGAATATCTCGTATTATCATCTTTGCCACCTTGGGTAAATTTACCGATTATTCTTCGTCCAAGGTCTTTTGCTTCATTGTTTCTGATTTCAAATAACTGTTGGGACCAATCCATGATTTGTTGTTCACTGAAATTTGGAAACAGTTTTCGCTCTTCGCTAATTATTTTTTCTAGATCAGGTTGTGGTAACCAGACTGATTTCTGTGCTCGATAGGATATAATTGCTTCACTGACAATTAATGATTTTAACATCTTACAATCAAGCATATACCGTAATAACACTATTGGCATCCAGTGTTTTTCAGACATGTGTTTACCAATCCAAAGATAACTACACGGATGAAGTCCTGTAGCCATTTCAAATGATACTACACAAGCGAATCCGGTTAAATCGAAATGTGGCAGTGGTCCATTAATAGCAACACGGGTCATTTCGTGTGTAGGGTGTCCAAATCGTTTGAAATATTTCTCACACTCTCCATACCCAAGAAAACTTCCTGGATAACACGCAATCATATCAACTGAAATAACGGTATCAGCGGTGTATTTTGTGTTCCATAATCCTCCATGGCTGTATTCAAGACAGGACAATTTGACATCTGATAAGAACTCACTTTGGGTTGGTTTCCACGCGTTTTTCTTCCTAGCAAAATGTGCTACAACTGATGGAAGTGTAAAACAGTTTGCTAATAATTGATCGTTGTCTTCCCCCAGAGTTCTCTGGGGAGAAAACTCACTAGCTAGTTGTTTCATTTGATTATGCAGCTCTTCAGTACGGTACAATTCTCCGTTGGGCCTTACAAACTGATCAAATCTACATTCTTCGTCTGAAGTACTATGAAATAGCCACACTGACACAGGATCTTTTTTACTCAAATGGTAAATAGCATCAAATAATTTCTGCTCTGAAAAAAACTCTTCGGTTCCAAACAGAGTTTGGGATAGATATTTTACGGTTCTATCCCGTGGGAATATTGTTACTGCAGATGACCACGCGTGTTCGTTATGATCAATAATCTGTATTGGGGTTCCATTTTTATTATATTTCGATTCGTATAATACTTCTCCGGTGATTGTCCTTACCGATATTGGAAATCTCAATGATGTTTCTAATTTGGCTATATCTTGAATTGTTGCCCCATGCTGTTTCACTGTCAGTTCCCATTCGGTTATTTTTTTTCGTCTTAGATCAGTTAGTTTATTTCCCCGGGAGGCATTTGTGAAGTGTTCCATTATTCGTGCTGCTACACAATTGAGCCCTGTCGAATATTTCATGGGTGCTAGTTTTGAAATATCAGGTTTTTCATTGAGCGGATAGATCCCGTAAACAACTGCTGTGACAGGATAAGATCTTTCGTAGTAGGGTTTATCAATTCCAGTCAAAATTCCTGGTTTTGAATCCTGAGTCACAGTGACAGTTTTTTTGTCTTTAAGAATAGGCTCGTATTTGTCCCTAATGATCCATTTTCCATTATCACGGATAAGGAATTTTATTCGAAAAAAATTTCTTTCTTCCCCAAGACGTGAGATTATCACTGCTGCTTTTTCATCATTCATGGTAGCGTCAACAACACCATCAATTCGAAATGTTGACCAACAATGAGCTGCCCCATCACGCTTGAATTCATTAAAACAGTCTCTGATTTTACTAATCAAGGTTCTATCAAGAATTTTATTCTTTGGTGTATCAGAAACTCTATCAAGATTGAATTGAACACTTTTCCAGGGCTTAATTTTCGATAATCTCTCGAACTCCTCCATACTATAATTAAAACAAGTATTTAAATGAAAGATTTAAGTATAATGAATCATTGCAAATGGCTTATGATTGGATCAGTGACACCGTGTAACAAATCATGCAGAAATGAATTCTGTTGGTATCATATGCAAAGCTTTCGTCGTGGAAGCCTTGGTCCGTTACCCTGTATTCGATGTGGGGTTGGGGTTAGGGGGAGGTCGCAATTATGTCTTAGGTGTGGCGGCAAACGATACAGGGAACTAAAACGCTATTATGATAAAAGAATAAAAAATACTGTCATTGACCCCAACGATGACAAAATCATAAAGACCCCTCAAGATTATATACAGAGACTTATAATTAAACCAAACAATGAATTAGAAAAATAGTGTTATTATACAAATGAACCAAGAATTCAGACCTCACCCGTGCTTGTTAATTATGAAGCATCCCGTGATGGTATTATCAAAAAATTCGATTTTCGTATGTCTATAACACCAAGGGAGACAACTCTTAAATATAACCAATGGATATAACCAAGGGAGTTATCATTGTGATTTAGCGGCTGGGTATTGTTTTATAAGAAAAGAAATATTTTCTTTTTTTTTTAGTGTTTAAGTCAAATATTCTGTCTCATTTAAATACCGTGAAACACCATTAATAAGTAATTCAAGAAAATAAAATAGCATACCTTGCGGATTGCTGTATTAAGTTACCTTGTGTATACTTTCTCCCTTAGATTGTGTTAACTTGTTTTATGGGTTATTGTGATTCAGCGGCTTGGCATTGTTTTGTAAGAAAAGAAATGTTTTCAAACAATTATATTCTTTGTTTTAGTGTTTAAGTCAAATATGCTGTCTCATTTAAATACTGTGAAACACCATTAATAAGTAATTCAAGAAAATAAAATAGCATACCTTGCGGATTGCTGTATTAAGTCCCTTTATATACTATATGAATATTTACAACATATATATGTTAAAAAACGTTATTCTTTATGGACGTGAACAGTGGTCTAACGGTATCGTGTTTGGCTTGTAAACCCAGACAATTATTCTTCACATGTTCGCGCCCCATAGCAAACAAATTGTCTGATGGTGAAACGGTGGATGTTTTTTTTTTCTATTTAATTGAGGGGTGGGAGGGCAACCCCTCTGTGTGCATTCACATAACATGCAAACCCATGCTATCAAATTTATGGTAGCGGTGGGTTGTCGGTTTTTGACAACTTACGCAACCATGAATTTGATTTCATGGGTTGCATGTTGAATGTAAACACATAAATGCCCTAAAATAAATAACATCCATGGATGTAATTAGCTCTCCATCACATTTGGGTAGCCCCGTATGGTGTTCAAAATGAATTACCGGCCAAAAAAAGGTTCGTGGATGCACATTGGGTAACCCCAGAATGAATTATCGGCTAAAAGAAACGGTCATAGGGTCATATCTCAAAGAGCAAAAACAAAAAAAAACATTCTGATATAAAACAGAAACAGAAAAATGCTCTAACAAAGGACCCTATGAAAGACACAAAGGCCTAATAAGGGACCCAATGAATGCAAATAGAACCACAGCGGCCTATATCAAGGGGGTCAAATGACTGATAACCGCTCATCATGGTTGATATTTATTTTTGTCTGCATTTATATTTATATATACAGACTGAATTTTTAAAAAATATATTTATATATACAGAATTAATTTTAAAAAATATATTTATATATACAGACTGAATTTTTAAAAAAGATATTTATATATACAGACTGAATTTTTAAAAAAGATATTTATATATACAGAATTAATTTTAAAAAATATATTTATATATACAGAATTAATTTTAAAAAATATATTTATATATACAGACTGAATTTTAAAAAAGATATTTATATATACAGACTGAATTTTATAAAGATATTTATATATACAGACTGAATTTTGAAAAAGATATTTATATATACAGACTGAATTTTATAAAGATATTTATATATACAGACTGAATTTTAAAAATATTAACGGCTCATTTATTTTTGAAAAATGAATTAGAAATATGTATTATCATATATGAATTCTGAAATTATGAATAGCATCATAGTTGAAATTGCAAAATTGAAAAATCAGAATATTAAATTGTCAGATGGGTTAAATCCTGATCAAATCAAGTCGGATTTTCAGGATATAGAATACGGAGTTAGCACTAACAAGTATATGTTACCAAAGAAATATGCACTCATCAAAAAAATTCAAAATTCTATTCGAGACTCTCTTGCATTTTCCAGTGAAGTAGATGTGTTTGTTCCGTTATATACTATCGTGGAAGGAATACGAAAAGAATTGGGTAACGAATATGAATTGAAAAAGGAAGTTAATTCTAAAATTAGAAACTTACGAGCGTTAATTCAAGAAAATGAACTATTTTGATTGACCGGCCCTCAAAAGATTTTGTCAGACAGTAAAATCTCCTTGAGATTTTCATTTTTTTTTTGTCATTTTTTGATTGAATCAGTGAAAATATTTCACACTGCGAAAATAAAATAGAATCCTAACTTTTAAGAACTTTTCCCTATGGAAATCGACTACTTGACCCTACGAGGTTTTTTGATGAAAATCGATGAAAAATGACCAAACATCACTGAAAACAGGCAAAAATTGATGAAAAATGGCTAAAAATCATCAAAAATGAGTTTTAACAGCTTTTCCTTATGGAAAATCCCATGTAAAATCGACTACTTGACTGTAAAATCTCTTTGAGATTACCACCAAAACTGTCAAAAACAGGCAAAATCAATGGATAAAAAATAAAAATATTTCACAGCAATAAAAAATTGGACCGTTAAGGATGGAATCATCGATGGGAAAAATTGTTTTACAATTGAAAAATGGTTTCTGATTTCAAATAATGGTCAATGAAGCATTAACAACCCGATTGGCTCGTGAGCGACTAGATGCAATTAAGAAATTTATACCAATTCGCGACTCTGTAAGAAATAAACTGCAACAACGACAGAGTTTACAAACTGATTTTGCTCTGGGGTCTGAAGAGTTGTTTAAACCAGTAACCACAGCAACGAAAGGGGTAGAGCGTGCTTTACTGGGAGATGGTCCCGAGACGGGAAAATCTGTTATTGGTGAGCTTGAAAAACTAGCAGCGAAAACTGAACAAACTGAAAAAACTGATCCGAAAAAAACGACTGTTTCTCTGTTGAATAAATTTACTGATCATGCTAAAATATTAATAAAAAAACCTATTTTATTGAAATCAAAGGATTATCAAGCAATTGGTAATTTTGCTGCTCAAAGCTATAATTCAAAAAAAGATTTTTTAAAGGACGAGTATAAAAATGATAGAATATCAAGTAATGATTGGTTCGATTATTTGTATAAACTAAATAAAGGAATTGGTCGTTTGAATAAGGATGAGATAGGATACAAGGAATTTAAAAAGGGAATTAGTAATTATAAAAGAGAACAAATAGAAGAACGACAACGAGAAATAGAAGAACGGCAAGAACTAAAACGTCAAACACCAACACGTAGACAAACAAGAAGACAAAAAAAACAACAACTACCACCTGATGATGATGATGATTTAGAAGAACGACGTCAAACACCAACACGGAGACAAAAAAAAACAAGAAGACCCTAATGATGATTATTTACAAGAAACGAATTTAGAAAAACTAGATGAAGCAGCTGGTTATAGCGGAAGTGGACTGCAAAATCCAAGAATTGGAAACACTTGTCCTGATAGTGTTATCAATGATATATCACGATTAGATGTTCTTGTAGGAGGATTCCGAGCTGGAAATAACTCTCCAGAAATAATTAATGAAGCAGCTGATATCTGTAGACGGTTATTTGCCGGCGGTATCATGGATATCAAAACATATCGAGATTTCATTGACGAGTTAGCAAATGGGTATCATAGTGATTAAATAACAATTGAAAACACTATTGTTTTTATAATAATGATCATCCATTACAATCATGATAAACCAACCCTCGTCTATGTAGTTAATTCACGGTTTCCAGTTTATAAAGCATACTATGGAGATGGCCTCGGCAATACCATTTTAGGATTCTTTTCAAGAATGGCCCCAAAAGTGATGCCGTTAGCTAAACAATTATCAATGAAAGCCATTGATGTTATTCGTGATAAGGGTGTTAGTACTGTTGGAGATCTTGCCGGGAAAGCGTTTTCAACTGCAAAGGATAAAATAACATCATTAGTGAGGCGAAAAAAGAAACCGTTACCGTCTACAGAAGAAATGCCTGCAAGTGTTAGTAAAATAATAAATAACGCAGTAGATGAAAAACTAGCGTCGATGGTAAATCAAGGGGACCAAAGCAATATTGCAAACATGATAGCGGGAAGTGGCTTTAAAAAACTACGTCGATGAAATCCTATGGATTTTCACGCTAGCGTTTTTCACGATGAAAATGGAAAATCGTTTACGATTTTACTATTTAGACTCTGATAAATAGAATAAAATGTTCAAAAGGTCACCTGATCCAGCATTTGATATGGATGCCCCAGTTGGCAAGAATGATTCTGTACGCGATTTTCAATTTTATTCTTATCACGCAGTACAACCAGATCTCCGATCGCGAATTGAACTTCAAGTTCATGATACCAGTAAATATTTTCTACCGTGTGAGGCATTTATTGAAGTAGAAGGAGAACTTGTAACAAATGATGCTGCACATAATGATCCACCATATGACATTAACTCAAATGTCCGAGTTGGTTTTGTTAATAACGGCATCATGCCGTTATTTGAAAGCGCTAGATATCTCATTGATGGAAAAGAAATTGAATCCATTGACCGTGAAGTTGATATGGCCACAACAATCATAGGGTTAGCAAGATATTCTGATGATTATACAAGATCAGCGGGTCCATCTATGATGTTTGCAAAGGATACCTCTGATAACGCTGATCACCTTCAATTCATTAAAGTGTTAACACCGCAAGTCACTGCAGAAGGCAATCAACAAGAAGCAGCTAATCCAGAACGTCGAACTAGACCCGGAGCTGCGTGTGATATTCTCGGAGGCGTTAATGGTAATCTCAATTTAGGATTTGCAACACGCGTAGCAATGTTGCATGGGCAGCGTCGACGATTTTTATGTGCGATTCCACTACATCACATATTTGGATTCTGTAGAAACGTCCGAAAAGTTATTTATGGAGCCAAACACACAATAGCACTCTTGAGAAAGGGTACTGATGATGATGCAATCTGGCGTAATGCTGGGGTTGCTCCCGGTAAAGTCATTTTAACAAAACTATCATTGTGGATGCCAGTGTTAACTCCATCAATCACAGAAGAACAGCGACTACTATCATTTATGGATCAAGGAGGAAAGTCGTTGTTGAGTTGGTTATCAGTGACTACGGATATTAAACTGGGTAATGTTGATGGTACATTCACATGGCACCTGGCATCAAAACAAGGGGTTTCAGCTCCACGTCATATATTTATTGCGTTACAGAATGCTACGCGAGTTGGTAATCAAGAACGAAGTCATATGATATTTGATCAGTTAGGTGTTAATGAAGTCTCGCTGAGAATAAACGGACAGCAGGAACCATCCGAGGATATACAACTTGATTACGGTCAGAATCATATTGCACGTGTCTATCATAACCTGTTGTCATTTATGGCACGTGATCAAAATGTGGATACCGGTTTGCAAATATCACAATATGATTTTAAAAGTCTGTATCCGATTTATTACTTTTCATTGGAACATCTTGATTTGATGAGACAATCTGTCGTTGATATACACTTTAGAGCCCGTGTAACCCGTCCGATTGGTCCAGCAGCAGTTGCTGGGGTACATCCTATCCTTATCCCGAATTATAGAGCGGTTGCTGTCATTCTCAGTGATAAATCAATGTTACTTGAAGGTGTTGGTGGAAGAATGAGAGTGGTAGATGCCCCAGTAGAAAACATGTAATTGAAAATCCGAAGGATATTTCCATTGAATCGTTTTACGATTTAGAATCAATCTATTATGTATAATGTCATATAGTGTTATTAGTGTTACGTTAACTCCTGGTCAAATCAAAATATTGCAATCAGAATCGGCTAAAAAATGTGGAACCACAATCACGTTGAAACCTAATCAAATGACTGGTGGTGCAAATAAATTATCGCTGACAACTCGTCAGGTGAAACATTTCAGTGATGCTTTCAAGGATAAAAAAGGTGTTCAGATTACTCTTTCTGCGGCTGCTATCAAAAATATGATTAAAACAGGCGGTATATTTCCATTGTTAGCTGCAATACCAGCATTGATTGCAGCAGCAGCCCCAGCAGTGGCTAAAGCAGCGGCGTTAGGAGCCGTTGGTACTGCAGCAGGAATGGCGTTGAAAAAGGCAGCTGGACAAGGATATAAAAAAAAGAGACGATCCGTTCACGGATTGGGTCTAAGACTACCAGGAACCCCGTATTCATGGTACAGCGGAAAAGGTCTAAGACTACCAGGAACCCCGTATTCATGGTACAGCGGGAGATCCGTTCACGGATCAGGCCTGAGACTACCAGGAACGGTTTATTAATTGAGGAACCTATGGTTCCCAAATCTTCGATGGTTCCAATGTCCAATTTTGATTTAATGGATGCGGCTAAAAAAACTAGTGATTAAAAATTTCAGAGGTGTTTTTATGAAAGATCAATTACCACATCAACCAAACAAAACTGAAACAGGTATTATTAATCTCGATAACAGCACCGGACCTGGAACTCACTGGGTTGCATACGCTATTGATCCACGTGGGATTGTCTATTTTGATTCATATGGATTAGCCCCACCAAAAGAGTTTATGCGTTACATAAAACAATTTCCAATGAAGACTTGGTATTCTACGCTACCAACACAACAAATCAATGACCCACCAATATGCGGCAGTGAAGTATTAAATGTCCTTGACGCTATTTCAGCATCTAGAAAACCACCTCATATTGTCGTTAATGACTACACTAGTAATCGCTTTTTAGAGAGAGATATATAAAATATCATGATTGATATTTGGGGAAGACCTCTGAAACCCAAACCCGATGACACTGCAACTCCTGATTCTATCAAGGATATAAAAAAAAAAATTAAAGATGAAATCGCTGAGACGTTGAATTTAGTAAATGTTGACCCGAACGAAATAGTTGTATTTCAAGACAAACAGGGTAAATTGAAATCTAGTAATATTTCTCTGGATGATATTTTAGTTAAACAACAAAACGCAATCGAGAACACCGTTGCGTTATTTTCCGATCAGGGTAAATTGAAAACCAGTAATATTTCTCTGGATGATATTTTGATACGGCAGCGCGACGCCGCTGAAAACTCTATTGCGCTGTATTCCAACGACGGACGACTTAAACCAGGCGCACTTGTGTCTACGATCACAGACACGATTGCCACCCACAACAAGATGATTATCACCAACAACCGCATGATTGCCGACAACGACAACAAGATTACCACCCAAGACAACAAGATTACCACCCACAGCCGTGAGCTGGATGATCATATACGAAGTTATAATGCTTTTCGTAGAAATATCATTGATAAATTTATTGGAACCCCGTTAGATAAAATTGAAATAAAACTCCCTGATATTAAAAAATCCATCGATGAGACGAAAACTTTCATCGAAGGCATCAAGGGGGATGCAACGAGGATGATAACAGCCATTGAAAAAACAAAAATTCCTCATGAGAAAACCAACAACGTAGTATACACGATCCAACACGGATCATTTGAGTGGACACCTACAAACAACAAATTAGATATCACTGCAACCGTTAAGGGTATTTATCGATTAACACTAGTAACACCATTATCTCAATTTAATATTTCATCGTCCAGTTCATCCGGGGTCAATAATACGATTTCAACGATCATCGACAAGAATACAACTGAAAAGTTTACAATCACATCTACTGATAAAAATTTGGTTAGGGTCTCAACAACGTGGTATGTGGAATTCGTAGCGGATTTAAGTAAATCGTAATTGAAAACGATAGCGTATTTAAAATAAAAAATGATTTCATCACCGCAATATCGCTATGATCAGGTCAGAGAGTATCAAACTAGACTCAAAACCTTGTCTGAGGAGTATGCAATGAAAATTAAAAAATATCGCAGGAGAATTACCGCAATTGATGTTACTGTGTACGCTGTGAGTGGTGTAATCACCGGAGCCGGTATTATACTGTCTTCAGTGACAATGATGGCTCCGATAGCTGTTCCAATTTGCATTTCTGCGGCAACAACAATCGCTGGAATTATTTCAATAATCACAAAAAAAATATCCTCATGCAGCCAACGGAAACTACAAGACTACATAATTCAATTTCATGTTGTGTCCACTGCATACTCGCAATTATCCTCATTGATATCGTCATCGCTCGATGATACAATTATATCAGAGAGTGAGTTTTCAGCGATGGTAGATATATATGATTCTGCGATGTCAAAATTAGAAATACAAAAACATGAGTATAATAACAATGACAACACAGATGGAATTACTTCAACAAATAGTGGAGAACACAAGCCCAGTACAAACAAGCATGATCTCAATAACCTCAACGAATCCAGAATTCAGTGTGAATTTCCCCTCTCCGGTCCCAGTGAAGGAGATAGCGCTAGCAAAATTACGAGTGTATCACAGTTGGCCAAATATTAGGTCAAAATCATTTGGTGGTCAACAACCCAATAATTCACTGGTATTTGCAAATAAGAATAAACCAGACGGTACCCCAGACTGGAATGTTGTTTCCATACCAACCGG
Organism: Unio delphinus; assembly: GCA_029339505.1. NCBI lineage: Eukaryota > Metazoa > Mollusca > Bivalvia > Unionida > Unionidae > Unio > Unio delphinus. The sequence continues at coordinate 3,661,935 of JAQISU010000167.1, read as the reverse complement.
ATCATACCAAATTGAACAAATCAATAATGAATTCGCGCGTAGAATAAAATCGATTACTGGAAAAGAATCAAAAATAGCTATAACGGTTCATGAGCCAACACTATCATCTGCCATTGAAATAAGCACAGAAGGATACGTGGTAGATATCTATCAAAGCTCAATAAGGACTGTACTAGGATGGCCTGAAATACCACCCCGGGAAAAAACCGTTGATTTACCAGAACCACAAAAAACTGATTATATCACCGACAGAATAAAACCTGATAATCCAATAAAAAGCTATAGCGATTATGACAAATTGAATTTTTTCACTGAATTAGATGAGGGAGGGGAGAAATACTACATAACTCGACAGGATAAAATCAGTGAAAATTTCACAGCGTTCAATAACGATATTTCACTGTTGTTAATATCCCTTAAATCCGGTACTCTCACCCGAGATGAATTTATCAGCGTCATAGAAACATGTAACAGAATCCTCAGTGACATGGAAACATTTCATTCACTAATCATGCGAGAGGTATCCATTGCCAACACTAACACGAAAATAAAATTTGCGATGAAATATATTAGCTTAAAAAATATGTCCGAATTCCATCTACCAGGATATAATATCTTAGAACTACAAAAATCTCTCAGTGATGCCATCGATGTCGGTTTTAAAATAATTCATGATACGTGGAAAAAACAGCATCACCGGAAATAAAAAAAATCCTCAAACATAATAATGACCCAGATGGTGGTGGCAGGCATATTGCTCCGTTCAATGTGAATATTTCAACGGTGATTGCGCTCAATTTAGTATGTGATGTGATCGAAGGAAGCTATCAAATAAATTTAGAACGATCAAATCAAGCTCAGCAAGGATATATTTTGTATTCATTTGCACCAATAGCTCCTCCAGGGTTTTTAATAATTGAGTCCCCGGTGAATCCAGTCTATATGCGATGTCATAATAATTCATTAACCAGAATTAATTTCAAACTCACTGACCAGTCTAATAATCTGATTGATTTACAAGAGGAGGTTTTGCAAATTAGTCTGTTTGTGAAATCCTAAGGGGATTTTCGTCGTAGTAAGGACTTGATCAAATATTCGGTTAAAATCACCGTAAACCTAGAACTGAAAGTTCCAGCAGCAGAGAGGGTGAGTGACAACGACGTTGCGACATCAACGAAAACGCGAATGTTTTCAGACAACAATCACTGTCATTTTTTTTTCTAGTTATTCGCGAGAAGGGTCTAGTGTTATTTGGAGGGGTATAATCAAAAATAAAAACAAAAAATGTTGTAGGATTCACCCTCTCTGCTGCTAAGCATTATCTGTCCAGTAGTCTCTTCATTCATTTTAATGGCATGTAAGCTTTAACTGTCCAATAGTAGTAGTAGTATCTTCATTCATTTTTAATGGTTCATAAGTATTATCTGTCCAATAGTATGATATCTTTATTCATTTTAATGGCATCTAAGCATTATCTGGCCAATATTATCTTCATTCATTTTTAATGGTTTGTAAGTATTATCTGTCCAATAGTACTGTATCTCATTCATTTTTAATGGCATCTAAGCATTATCGGGCCAATATTATCTTCATTCATTTTTATTGCATGTAAGTACTATCTGTCCAATAGTATCTTCATTCGTTTTTAATGGCATCAAAGCATTATCTCTACAATAGTATCTTCATTAATTTTTAATGGCATGTAAACATTATCTGTCCAGTAGTCTCTTCATTCATTTTAATGGCATGTAAGCATTATCTGTCCAGTAGTATCTTCATTCATTTTAATGGCATGTAAGCATTAACTGTCCAATAGTTATAGTATCTTCATTTTTAATGGCATGTACGCATTATCTGTCCAGTAGTCTCTTCATTCATTTGAATGGCATGTAAGCTTTAACTGTCCAATAGTAATAGTATTTTCATTCATTTTTAATGGTTCATAAGTATTATCTGTCCAATAGTATGATATCTTCATTCATTTTAATGGCATCTAAGCATTATCTGGCCAATATTATCTTCATTCATTTTTAGTGGCATCTAAGCATTATCTGGCCAATATTATCTTCATTCATTTTTAATGGCATGTAAGCATTATCAGTACAGTAGTCTCTTCATTCATTTTAATGGCATGTAAGCTTTAACTGTCCATAGTAATAGTATCTTCATTCATTTTTAATGGTTCATAAGTATTATCTGTCCAATAGTATGATTTCTTTATTCATTTTAATGGCATCTAAGCATTATCTGGCCAATATTATCTTCATTCATTTTTAATGGTTTGTAAGTATTATCTGTCCAATAGTGCTGTATCTCATTCATTTTTAATGACATGTAAGCATTATTGGGCCAATATTATCTTCATTCATTTTTATTGCATGTAAGTATTATCTGTCCAATAGTATCTTCATTCATTTTTAATGGCATCAAAGCATTATCTCTACAAAAGTATCTTCATTAATTTTTAATGGCATGTAAACATTATCTGTCCAGTAGTCTCTTCATTCATTTTAATGGCATGTAAGCATTATCTGTCCAGTAGTTTCTTCATTCATTTTAATGGCATGTAAGCATTATCTGTCCAGTAGTATCTTCATTCATTTTAATGGCATGTAAGCATTAACTGTCCAATAGTTATAGTATCTTCATTTTTTAATGGCATGTACACATTATCTGTCCAGTAGTCTCTTCATTCATTTGAATGGCATGTAAGCTTTAACTGTTCAATAGTAATAGTATCTTCGTTCATTTTCAATGGTTCATAAGTATTATCTGTCAAATAGTATGATATCTTCAATCATTTTTAATGGTATTTAAGCATTATCTGGCCAATGTTATCTTCATTCATTTTTAATTGAATGTAAGTATTATCTGTCCAATAGTATCTTCATTCATTTTTAATGGCATCAGAGCATTATCTCTACAATATAGTATCTTCATTCATTTTTAATGACATGTTAGCATTATCTATCCAATAGTATCTTCATTCATTTTGAATGGCTTGTAAGCATTATATGTCCAATAATGAAAGGCCTGTATGCCAGGATGAGTTTCTGTTGAAGTTGGTCAAAGTCTCTTGCTTGTATTTTTTAAAAGATGAAACAGTTTAATATTTTCTATTTTTAGTAACACAGCCATATTTGAAGCAAGATCAACATAATTAGAAAGCCTTGATTCTGTTCAGTGATTTTTAAATGTTATTAAAATGTTTTGCCAATTTTAGTAACAACCTTATTTGAAGGTGGATGGCATCCCATGTCCATATGTGGAAGCCCTTTATGCCAGGGTGTAGTCAGTGCCTTGTTTTTTGGTTGAATTTTAGTACAAGTCAGTCAAAGATTTCCCTAATTGTTGCTATGGTAGCTATATTTTATCATAGATTGCCATCATTTGTACAAATTGGAAAGTTCTTCATGCCAGGATGCATGCTTCAAGATTTGGTTGAAATTATTAATATGATTTTTGAAGAAATGTTTTAAATAATAAGTGTATCCAGACAGTGTAGGGCCATGCCATAAGCTTTCACTTTTGTTTTTTTTATTGTTTTTTTTATAGGATTTACGTCATTTTTCAGCACACGATAGGCTTTACATGGCGGCCAGTATTATTGGTGGAGAAAGAACCCGGGAAAACCCCCAGAAAGAACCGCTGACCCACGAGAAGTTATTGGCAAGCTTTCTCACATAACTACATATGCTGAATCTTAGACTCGAACCGATGCAAACAGAGGTGAGACGGCAGTGATCCGTAACGGAAAGTGCTTTAGACCACTCGGCCACTCAGGGGCCCCCCCTCACTTTAGGAAGTGCAGACAGTTCAGGGCCATGCCATAAGTTCTCACTTACATTTGTGACCCAAGTGCAAAGGATAAGTACATTGTTTAAACATGGTCACTGAATTGCAATTATCAATTTAATTTGGGCCTGCATCTCTTTGTCACTGGTCACATTTGTAGTTGCTAACTTAATAGGGTATAATGGTGCTTGCTCCATGTAATCTCTTGAGATGCTCATGATATGAGGTTGCCATTATTTCAGGGTGACTCCCATGTTTAAAATGAAGGCAAGTCAGTTGTAGTATGATTGTATACAGATTGAAAACTTATCTTAGTCTTTTTCTCTTTGAAGAACAAATGGGTGAGAAAAATAATCAGTTTTAAGGTGTACCTTTCCATACAAGGAAATACCAGTGATGGATTGATCTTTGCTTTATGTTTGGCAAAGTTATGCATATGACAAATAATGTAACACTTCCGAGGATTTTCCATTTCTCTGTGTCAACTATAACAAAGTTTCTATTATTAAGCATGGAGAAGACTATCTAATTTCTACTTTTGACTTTCATTCAGTTTTTGCCATGAATCCAAATATCTGGATCTTGTGAATTTTGCATGCAACATATTTCCAATATTTATTATAATTTTCAGAAGTACATTACATTTCTGTATACCATGTAGTAGTTGTGTTTTTTTTTAAATGGTTTAATTTCTCTGCTTCTTTCTTGTGTTGGTCTGGCTTTTCCAGCTTTTCTGATCTTTTTTGTGGGCTGAAATGTTTATTTTTTTCTGGAGTCATTCTATTCTTGCCACTCTGATGCCAGTTATCTTATCTTAAAAATTTTGTATCCTGAACTAATTTGTGGTGACAGCGAAAATAATTTTACTTTTAGTAATACTGCTTTTAGAATCAAACTGTGTAAATGCCCAAACATATTTAGGAGTTAGACCTGTTGGTTCTCTTTACCTTTGTTTTGACTCTAAAGGTAAATGCATTGAAAAAGGGGCAATGTCACTTTTATTGAAAAGATAAATCATTTGGAAATATATTTTGTCAAGCACATCTAGAAAACTTTTTTATAGTACCATATATTTACATGAGCAACACCTAAACTGCAACCAGTATTCTTTATTTGTAAATTAAAATAACAAAAAATATTATTATGTACATTTTCTTTATTGACAAGCACAGATTTAACACAGCCTTTTTTATATAACTCACTGATGTTGAACAACAGAAACTTGAAGTTAGCAATGTTTTATTTTATTCTGGATCATACCTTGTATATAAAAAGAATAATGACAGACAGTTACCATCTTGTTTTCCATTCCACAAGTCAACATGCTTACTGGGGCCCCGAGTGGCCAAGTGGTCCAAAGCTCTCTCAGTTACGGATCACTGCCATCTCACCTCTGTTCTGTGTGGGTTCGAGTCTAAGATTCGGCTAATGTGATTATGTGGGAAGGCTTGCAAGGTGCTTCTCATGGGTTGGTGGTTCTTTCCAGGGGTTTCCTGGCTTCTTCCTCCATGAATAATACTGGCTGCCATGTATAACCTATCATATGCTGAAAAATGCCGTTAAACCATACAACAACAACAACAACAACAACATGCTTACTTGAAAGACAAAAAGAAAGTTTTATGAAAAATCGTAATTTTTGTCTTGATAAGAAAGATATCACATCACCTTATAAGAGATATATATTCATATCATATGGGTGTGACATTAGTCACACATGGATGATATCACAGTGTCATGTTCATGGCATGGTTTAGCTAAAATGTATTTCTTTGCAAAATAAATTGCAAATTGCTGAAGCAAATAATGTAATAAAACAATTATAGTCTTGTTTCTTTTAAGATGAACTTTCATGACCATGTATGGATTACCCATTATATTGACATCTTGATCATGCCAGTCAATAGATTACCCATTAAACTGACATCCACATCATGTCAGTCAATAGATTACCCATTATATTGACATCCACATCATGCCAGTCAATAGATTACCCATTATACTGACATCCACATCATGTCAATCAATAGATTACCCATTATATTGACATCCACATCATGCCAGTCAATAGATTACCCATTATACTGACATCCACATCATGCCAGTCAATAGATTACCCATTAAACTGACATCCACATCATGTCAGTCAATAGATTACCCATTATATTGACATCCACATCATGCCAGTCAATAGATTACCCATTATACTGACATCCACATCATGCCAGTCAATAGATTACCCATTATACTGACATCCACATCATGCCAGTCAATAGATTACCCATTATACTGACATCCACATCATGCCAGTCAATAGATTACCCAGTATATTGACATCCACATCATGCTAGTCAATAGATTACCCATTATACTGACATCTACATCATGCCAGTCAATAGATTACCCATTAAACTGACATCCACATCATGCCAGTCAATAGATTACCCATTATATTGACATCCACATCATGCCAGTCAATAGATTACCCATTATACTGACATCCACATCATGCCAGTCAATAGATTACCCATTAAACTGACATCCACATCATGCCAGTCTATAGATTATCATTTAAACCGATATCTATGTCATGCCAGTCAATAGATTACCCATTAAACTGACATCCACATCATGCCAGTCAATAGATTACCCATTAAACTGACATCCACATCATGCCAGTCAATAGATTACCCATTATGTGTGACATATACTGTTTGTCAGTAAATATATTACCCATTATATTGACATCTACTTCACAACAGTGATGTAACAATTAGGGTTACTGGTTCATAAAACTTCATATTCAACTGAACAGAGATCATTCATTTTAATACTGATCCCATCGTCATATTTTCTGTATCATCAGGGTATGTTTTGATTCCATACCCCAGTAAGAGTGTAATGTCCTCAAATTTATCCCATACCCAAGTAAAGTGTAATGTCCTTAAATTTATCCCATACCCCAGTAAAAGTGTAATGTGCTTTAATGTATCCCATACTCCAGTAACAAATGTAATGTCCTCAAATTTATCCCATACCACAGTAAATGTGTAATATCAAATTTATCCCAATACCCCAGTAAAAGTGTAATGTCCTCAAATTATCATAACATCCCATTAAAAGTGGAATGGCCTCAGCTGTATCCCATAGCCCCCCAATAGTCTAGTGACCTCAAATATATTCCATACCCCAATAAAAGTGTACTGTCTTCAAATTTATCCAATACCCCAGGAAAAGTGTGATTTCCTTAAATGTATCATATAGCTTTCACATTGTAAACAATATCATGCAACTTCAGCTCAATAAATCTCATAATATTCTTTCTGAAAGTATGCATTGTATTCTTTGAATACTACACAGATTAGAACTGATATATTTTCTTTTTCAATCTTTTAATTACTATCAATAAAAATTAGATTTCTTCTAGTGCCCCAACGTTTGGGGTGCATCATTTTATTTTATCATCATATTCTGTCTTTGGGTTTCCATTGCTTGGTGAACTGAGAGATAGAGGGCAAGAGCATCTCCGATTAGCCTTTCATCTTTTGTATTATTTACTATATCTGAGATTTAAAAAATTGTTTACACTTCACAAAGCTGAGACGAGATAAGATAAAACTCAAAATATTGACTTTTCTGCAATAATGTGTCTGTGATTAAAAAAAAGTGTATGCAAGAAGAAAGGAAAAATAAATGGATATGGTTGGGACATGATAAGTTGGCAATACCATATTAAAAATATGATTAAAATATTAATCCACACAGTTTAGAGATATAGGGAAACAATCTAATTTCACTGTTCTTTTAACCCAATTCTATTTAATGCAGAGTGAGAAGTTAGCCATCTCTATGGACACATTTTCATTTGTGTTTTTCTTTTTTTCTTTCTTTCTCTCAGTATGCAGGTGGAGTTTTCAGCAGACTTGAAATCCAGTGGAAGGCAGCATATTTGCAGCATCAAGCTAAACAGCAGGCACAGCAACAACAACTCAGGTAAAACGATTCAGAAACAGCATCAAGCAAGGTTCAGATATCTAGAACTTTCTCTATTTTCATTGGCAATGGTTGTGCAGGAAGTCATTTTTATAAGCAATGATACAGTGTTTTTGGTTTAGCTCATGGTAATACATTTAAGACCACACAATGAGACATTGAAGGTGTTTTTGCATAGATACGGGAGGTGTAAAAAAAGTATGTAAAACTGCAGTGACACATTGCAGATATGTAAAACAGATGATTTAGAAAAAAGAGATATACAGAATAATGTGATAAGCACTTTCAGTGAGAAAGGTACATTCAGTAATGTGAAAATACTTTCAGTAATGTGAAAATACATTCAGTAATGTAATAGGTACATTCAGTAATGAGAGGTTCATTCAGTAAAGAGCAAGGTACATTCATAATGTGAAAAATGTGATAGGTTTTTCAGTAATGTGAAAATACATTCAGTAATGTTATAGGTACATTCAGTAATTGTTAAAGCTATGTTAAAAATCCTAATCAAACAAACAAACATTCAGTAATGTGATAAATATATTCAGCAATGTGATAGGTACTTTCATTAATGAGAAAGGTACATTCAGTAATGTAAAATATACATTCATTAATGTGATAGGTATATTCAGTAGTGTGAAAAATGCATTCAGTAATGTGAAAAATGCATTCAGTAATGTGATAGGTACATTCAGCAGTGTGAAAAACATGATAGGCACCCACATTCGGTAATGAGAAGTACATTCAGTAATGTGATAGGTACATGCAGTAATGTGATAGGTACATTCAGTAATGAAATGAGAGGTACATTCAGTAATGTGAAAAATGTGATAGGTACATTCAGAAATGTGATATGTATATTCATTTGATAATGGTTAAGGCATTGGACTCATTACCAGAAGGGTGCTGATTTGAATGCCACCATAGGATTGGGTGATTTTATGTGTATGTTGGCAAGGCACTTTAATTGCCTTGGCATAACATAACCTTGACAATTTGTCTGTGCCATTAAACACCAAAACCCAGAACCTTAAGTCATTCTGCTTCAAAAAAATGGTAGAACAACTTGATTAAAGCAATGTTTTCAAAAAGTATTCATCTTTCACAGCTATCATATGCAAGGTCTGCTGTGCTGTGAGAATAGTTGATACTGACCCCTTATAAACAGAGTTATACTTAAAGAAACTCACACTTCATTGGAAAAATGGTTTACCTACCATGGCCCAAGATAGATTAAATTATATTTTAAATAGAATATGATTTTTTTTCTTTAATTTTAGCAACATGTCTATAATCTCTGTTAAAAGATTTTGTTTTGCAGCGTTCATAGAACATATATTCAATATGTTTACCAAATATTTTCAGAAACCTTATTTTATGTTCTGACATTATACTAAAATGTGGAATAATCTGATATTTTTGTCAGTGACTCTTAAATGTGCTGATGTGTTGTGTTTTACATATTTCCTTAACCTTTTGAAATACAGACCATAAACCTTGAAATGTAACTGTAGGTGTTTTATAGATGTTAACATAGAGATATTAAGAATAACATGGATGTAATGGTGCTTTTTGTATTTATTTTATTTTATGTTGGTACTCTAATGTTTAGTTATTATTTTCTTCCTTGATTCCAGTGATAAATATAAAATGTTTTATGCATGATAACAGAAGAAGAATACACTTATTCCACAGTGTGTATTGAGATAAAGCATGTTAATTAGCCTGTACAGTTATTTAATGTCCATATCATAACAGGAGAAGAATTCACACATTCTACAGTGTGCATTAAGATACAGTGTATTAATTAGCCTGTACAGTTATTTAATGTCCATATCATAACAGAAGAATGCTACAGTGTGTATTGAGATACAGTGTATTAATTAGCCTGTACAGTTATTTAATGTCCATATCATAACAGAAGAATGCTACAGTGTGTATTGAGATACAGTGTATTAATTAGCCTGTACAGTTATTTAATGTCCATATCATAACAGAAGAATGCTACAGTGTGTATTGAGATAAAGTGTATTAGCCTTTACAGGAGAAGAATACACACACATTTCATAGTAAGTATTGAGATAAAGCGTATTAATTATACTGTACAGTTATTTAATGTCCATATCATAACAGGAGAAGAATACACACATTCCACAGTGTGTATTGAGATAAAGTGTATTAATAAGACTGTACAGTTGTTTAATGTCCATATCATAACAGATGAAGAATACACACATTCTTCAGTGTGTATTGAGATAAAGCGTATTAATTAGCCTGTACAATTATTTAATATCCATATCATAACAGGAGAATAATACACACATTTTACAGTGTGTATTGAGATATTGTGTATTTCAGGAATGTAAAGTCCTTTAATTTCCATATCAAAGCAAGTTTTGATTGACATGTTTTAATATAGGCATAATGTCATATTTTCAAGTATAATTGATGATATAAATATTCGTCTCCATATCTGCAGATTGATTAGGTTTTCTATGGATTCCAGCACAGAATGGTAGCTGGTTCGGAGAGAAACTACATGCTGTATGGGTTTGACCAGATAGGTGGCAACACCAAGACATGTCTTAGCTTTCATACTTGTCCAAGATGGCTGCAATCAATGCAATCTGTCATCTGGTTTTTGCTTAGACTATTGATAGATAGTGTATATATAACAATCCTAGCTTTTCTAAGTGAATACATTTCAGGGGTCAGAAAATATATTTCAAAGCACTCATCCGTTTGACAACTGTGGCGGAAAGAGACTCATCAATGTCATTACTTTACTCCAAACTGGCTGCAAAATCACAATCCCCCGTTGCAAGTTCATACCTAAATTTACCCCAAACTGTGATAGCTAAATTTACCCCAAACTGTGATAGCTATATTTACCCCAAACTGTGATAGCTAAATTTACCCCAAACTGTGATAGCTAAATTTACCCCAAACTGTGATACCTAAATTTACCCCAAACTGTGATAGCTAAATTTACCCCAAACTGTGATAGTTATCTGTTCTGTATATAATACATGGCCCTTTACATTAATATATTAATTAGAGACACAGTTTTCTAATGTTTCTTTAATGCCAAATTAAAATAATCCGGGTATCATTTTAATTTGGAGATATTTTGCTTTTTAACAATCTCTTAACACATTATAGTAAGCAGGATATAAACAGTAACATAGAAAGAGTGAAAATAACAAGCTTGTAAAAACTTAATAAACAATTTATTGAATACAAATATTTTCCAGAAAAGAAAAATAAACTTACGGTTTTAAGAATCAATTCCAAAATTAATCCAAAAATAATTCAAAATATTATCCACTAGAGAAATTTCAAAAGTCCTGGTAATAAAATGTCCAAATAATTCTAAGTTCGAATTCCAGTGAAGTATCCAAAATGGAAAACGATGTCACTTGATGAAGTCAGTTCTTGTTAATAAAAATTCGATGAGCACATATTCTTTTCCAGATAAATAACGAAATAAATCCTCTTGAATCCAAACGAATTGAAATAATTTCCAATACAAGGTAACTCAAAATGGCACAACTTAATATTCTAACAGCCCAATTCTTCCACTGAATAGCTCGCTCCAAAACATAATTTATATTGCTGTTTTTACGTAAACAGGTAAGGGTCATGTGATCTTCTAGAAACTATTAGAACAAATTTACGTTCAAAGAATCATGTATACACCTTATGACCCAACTAAAATAGAAAGATCTTTATATAAAGCTCCATTTTGTCCTTGGAACCAACCAATCATTTTAAAAGCTTGTTTACAACTCTGAAACCAGGTCAGAAATGAGGTCAACACCTGGTGTTTACTCTGTAAAGTACAGGTCACCCCCCCCCCTTCAATGAACGAATCTTAAAACTTAAAATGCCAAATTTAAATCTAACAAACAAGCAAAAATAAAAATAAATATAAATGACATATCAAATATATGTAACACTTTATTTTATCATGATAGGGGGACAGAATTACATACAATTTTCTATTGACTGATAACTCGTGGTGCAGCTATACATAGGTCTAACTCAACAAAACGTGTGATAGGATGTTGAACAGAAAATTTCTCAACATTAAAATATTGACCAGATTACATAAAATTGTAATTGTATTGGGAATATTATTAAGAAATTGAGACTTTGGTGTAAAGCTTTAATTTATCAGTTTAGTATACAAGCCTTCTGCTTTCTTAAAAATTTATATCAGTGTTGATGTATGAGAAGGTTTTTAAATTCGCTGTTTTCTTGTACATTCTTGGTACTGATCCATTTGGCAGTTTGTATTGGTTACTTTATTTTAGGCCGAGTCAGCTTTTTTTGTTCTGGACTGAGAGCAAGTAGACAAGATAGGAAAAAGTAATCAATAATTGACCCAAGCTAGAGATTAAGTAATGCATGTTTAGGAAATTAAATGCAAACATATTTGTTCTTAGGATAAAAATATGCATCACTTTGGCCCAGGGAGGAGTAAGTAGTCAAGTTTTCCTCAGCACAGACAATTTTTACCCAATAAGGAAAAGAGGATGAGTGGTTTTCCAGGGCCTTGCTTTGTGAATAAATTATATGACAAATTGTTAGCTCTACTGGTCATTGACTGAGAGAGTGTATAGAATGGCCTGTTGTCCATCATCTAATGTCTACAGTCCTCTGTCCTGGTGAATGACCACTAGAGCTTATATGATGGCATTTTGTCTATCATCTTTTGGTCAGTTAGCACAAATTCATTATTATTACTCTTCCTGATATTTTTGGAGGATTGCCATTAAGCATTTCACACAAACATTTTCAACCCAGATCTTAGTGGGTCTTAAATGAAATTGATGCTTCTCAGGTATCCACTATGACTAAAATCTTGTTATCACTACTCCTCTGAAAGGATGGCATTATGTTAGGCAACAAGAAAAGAGTGAAGACAACAAGCTTTGTAATTTTAACAAATAATTTATTTTCCTAGAAAAACAAGGTAAAGGTGAGAAAAAGAACTGATGGTTTTACAAATCAAATTAAAAAATAATCCAAGAATTAAAAAAGAGAAGTCCTAGTAATAAAATGTCCTAATGAAATTCAGTTTGAATCCCGATGAAATCCCATATGGAAGGTGATGACTCAACTCAAGCTGGTCACAACAAAATACTGTACCTTTAAGTGTCAATGGTTTTAAAGCCCAACTGCCCAAACTCTATATATGAAATAGCCATATTCAAATTTAAGATGCAAAACAGATTCCCATATGAGGATCACATAATCACGAACAACATAGAAGCTTTTTACATGTTTAACATCACATCCTCCAAGTATGATCTCGATTTCACTCAATGAATCTTACTGTGAGAAAAAAGGAATAAACATTTTTTTTTAGAAACGTTGCTTACTTCATTTTCTTCTGATTCTGAATTAAGATCAGGAACTAGGTCAGTGTTAGATACAAAGTTTCTATTATTAATTGTGTACAAAACACAGGTCAAACAAAATTTCTGGAAAATGTTGAATCCAGTATATAAAATTACATTACAATAGCATGTAATGGAGAAAGAAAAAAATTTATACCACAAACAATTAAATTGGATATAAATTAAATCAAATATACATAACAGTGGTCATATCAATATCTTTGGATGTTTGCTTGGAACTAACTGAAAATAGTGCTGATCTGTGTCCTAAATGATTGGCATGGCAGCCATCCCAACATATTTTTTCTTGATACTCCACTTGAATGAAAAGCCGTCTTGAGATTTTTTGCAGAAAACTTCTTATGATATCCATTCTGCCAAAAATTGAAGTGGTACTGCCCATACATCCATTATGGCCACCTCATTGATTGTCTTGCCCAGACATCCATTATGGGCACCTCATTGATTGTCTTGCCCAGACATCCATTATGGCCACCTCATTGATTTTCTTGCCCAGACATCCAGTATGGCCACCTCATTGTCTTGCCCAGATATCCAGTATGGCCACCTCATTGATTGTCTTGCCCAGACATCCACTATGTCCACCTCATTGATTATCTTGAAAATCCACCTCAATTAATGGTCATATCAGAAGGTTTTCACTGAAAGACTTCTTATCATGTCTAGTTATGATGCCAGTACCACATCCAGTATGTCTATCACAGCGGACATCTTAAAAATATTGTTATTGTGACTCCTCAGTTTCTCCAGGGCATTTCTTAATGTGTCTAGTTGTCTTAATTTAAAATTGTACTGATATGATATCCAATATGGCTTGCCAAATGGTCATTTTGGAAATCTTATCGCTGCTTTCTCCGAGATGAAAAAGTATATTAACAGTGGGTTTTAGCCAGAAGACTTCTTAAGATCCAGCATGGCATCCATCTTTAAAATCTATTACTCCAAAATGGAAGTCATCTTGACATGTAGTTTTCACAAGAAAACTAATTATATCTAGTTGGGCCTCAATGAAAATTATGCCAATCTGATCTCCAATGTTGTTGCCACAATGAGCATACTGAAAATGGTGTTATCTCCCTTCAATGAAAATAGGTTTATCTCCCATCATTTAAAAATGGAGTTTTCACACAAAGTCTGGTGATGGTGTTCAGTTTTTTGTAAATTATAAAAGTGCTGCTCTTACATGGCTGCCATACTGGATAATTTAATTTTTTTATTGCATAAGAATGTCAAATATGGTTTCACCACTTGGCATTTGAAAAGTCTTGAATTCCTGGAAAATCATTTGGCTAGTTGAGCATCAGTCCTGGTAAAATTTATTCTGGCAAGAGTCTTCCACCTTGGAAACTCTTTTTTTTATAGCATTCCTTATATTTCTGTCATTATTTTTGTGTGATTGTTGAAAGAAAATATTAAATGTTATATAGAACTTTTCAATGTCAATTTAATTTGTTTTCTTTAAGAAATTTGTGTTTATTTCTGTTGTTATTTTCTCAGTTGTCACTGCACACCCTTTCCCATGATTCTTCATGACTCAGCTGATAACTTGTATATCAATTATCAACCACTGAAAATGTTTCCCTCACATGTCTAGTTTGATATCTGTGTTTATAGCAGATGTATGGAATCTATCCAGTTGTTCTAGTCTAAGACTTACGTATAACCTTTCTCAAAAATCGTATGGAATCTATCCAGTTGTTCTGGTCTAAGACTTACATATAACCTTTCTCAAAAAATGTATGGAATCTATCCAGTTGTTCTGGTCTAAGATTTGCATATAACCTTTCTCAAAAATTGTATGGAATCTATCCAGTTGTTCTGGTCTAAGATTTATGTATAACCTTTCTCAAAAATTGGCTATAAACCTGCCACCACCACCTAACATTAATTTTTTTAAATAATGTATTAATAAACAAAATTTTATTTTTCTGTGTCACCTGAAAATGACTAAGTATGAAATTTGAGAACAATTAATGCAATGTTTTTATACCTTTTAAAACCTTTTCAACCCAGATGTCTGTTTTGTCAAGAAAGGGTTATAATTAGGGATTATCATAATATAGTACTTGACTAGTTATTGCATATTTCTATTTTATTCATAATTACTGTGATTTGCAAACAGTTTTGTACCTTATAACAAATACCTCTGTTTCCTGCAGAATCGGCAGGAGTAATACATACCACAGTTCAAGCCGAAAAGAGAAACGAGCTTTGTCAGGCGTTTAACATCACTTCAACAGGTTTTCCTCTCACTTAGCATAAATATCTCTTTACATATCACTTGTCTGATGCATGCCAGCACTAACTTTTATTCTGTTTATCTGTATATAATGTATGCCCAACCCATATGTAATATAAAGCCAGATCTGCTGTTACATAATGCACTGTCAGATCAGGATCCTTACTGCTGCTGCTGTCTTGAAATTCTCTGCAGAAAGAAGAGCTTAGAACTGTCTTTGCTGCTTTATGTGACAGCTGGATCCATTCTGTCCGCAGATGGGCATACATTGTATACGAGTGAAGATAGTACTTGAGTGACTATATGCATGAACTTTTTTATCGTTTGATGCCTATTTTTTATCCACAAATTTGATTTCTCCATCTCTTAGCATCCGTATATATTGTATACTACAAGGACATAAAGGAGATAAGATCAGTGCATGAAATTGACTTATTGTCATGGATAGTGTTGTTTACTCATTTGCATTTAAAGAAATTACAAAAACAGATTTGTTTCATTCACAAATTGCACAAATATAAATTAATATGTACATGGTGTGCTGCAAATGTCCAACAAGTAAGTTGATAATTATGACGTCTCACCTGGTTATCCAGCATGCTTACCATTATACTTGTGATAAGAAAATGCTTAATACCATTTCTTGCAAAATTATTGGTAAGCAATCTTTAGGGATTGGCAAGTGTATGACTTCTAACAGACATTCTGTTATAGGTTAATTGTCAAAAATTCTTTAAATAAAGTTATTATTATGATCATTATTATTATTATTATTATTATTATTATTATTATTATTATACCAAACATAAATTGTCAGTAAGAATTTGTATTAAGCATAAGTTAAAAATTGTAGGATATTTTTCATATAATGGTAGCAGACTTAAAAGAGATGAGTCAAATTTGTTATGGTTGTGATGTGATAAAGTGAAATTGACCCAAATTTTCCAGGTCAGAATATAATGTTTGCATCACATGTCCTTCTGTATTGGCTTTTGTCTTCACTGTGTAAGATACAGTAGTAATTGTTCCAGCAGAAGTACCTCTTGTTTCTGCAGCAGATTAAATGTGTTTTGAATGAAGTTGAAATTCTGGCTTAGAGATTAGTGCAGTTTTAATTGTTTGATATTATTATTTGTTTCCTCACATTTTAGGAAATGTTGACATCTTTTATTTTTGAGGTTTTGATGACAAAAAAAACTCACTTTGAAAAGGTTATGTTGTAGTACATGTATTACAAATATGAGTAAACAGAACTCATTTAAAATGATGTTTGTAGGCATATAGCTGTCAGTAATAGAAAATCAGTATATTTAAGTCAGAAAATAACATCCACATGTTGATGTATTATAAAATAGTTCTGTTTGATAAATTACTTTGTGTCTATTTAATTCAATGTAATTAAAGTCATGTGTGGGTTTCTATGATCTTTACAGATGAATAATTGTCACAGATGGATAACTGTTTTTCATGTCTTTTAATTTGTGGTTCATTGCAACCATGGATTCTATGAAATGAGTAGATTGTAATTTGCAATATTTAAATTGATTATACATGTAAAAAAAAAGTATTAAATTAGTGTTTGTGCATATGTCTAAGTACACAAGTATAGTTTCCATGCTAATTTAATATTTCTTTTACACTTTTGTTTCAGATAATATTGTTATATTGAAAAATAGTTGAAGCACTAAAACAGTGTCATCAGTGTATTGTTTGGACAGAAAATCCACGATACATTGATATCATTGTTAGCAGTGTATTGTTTGGACAGAAAATCCATGATACATTGATATCATTGTTAGCAGTGTATTGTTCGGACAGAAAATCCACGATACATTGATATCATTGTTAGCAGTGTATTGTTCGGACAGAAAATCCACGATACATTGATATCATTGTTAGCAGTGTATTGTTCGGACAGAAAATCCACGATACATTGATATCATTGTTAGCAGTGTATTGTTCGGACAGAAAATCCACGATACATTGATATCATTGTTAGCAGTGTATTGTTTGGACAGAAAATCCACGATACATTGATATCATTGTTATCAGTGTATTGTTTGGACAGAAAATCCACGATACATTGATATCATTGTTAGCAGTGTAATGTTTGGACAGAAAATCCACGATACATTGATATTATTGTTAGCAGTGTATTGTTTGGACAGAAAATCCACGATACATTGATATCATTGTTAGCAGTGTATAGTTTGGACAGAAAATCCACGATACATTGATATCATTGTTAGCAGTGTATTGTTTGGACAGAAAATCCACGATACATTGATATCATTGTTATCAGTGTATTGTTTGGACAGAAAATCCACGATACATTGATATCATTGACATCCCAACAAAAGCCTGTAATTCAGTATTGACTTTAACATTCGTAGATAAACCTGTATATTGATATTAACAATGAAATTCCCAGTGACAAGGACATTCCTAGATAAACCTGTATATTCATATTAACAATGAAATTCCCAGTGACAAGGACATTCCTAGATAAACCTGTATACTGATATTAACAATGAAATTCCCAGTGACAAGGACATTCCTAGATAAACCTGTATATTGATATTAACAATGAAATTCCCAGTGACAAGGACATTCCTAGATAGAGCTATATATTGACATTCCTATATAGAATTGTATATTTGCATTGACATGTGACAATCCTATTTAAATCTGTATAATGGTGTTCTCAATGAACCTCCTCAGTAAACCTGGATACTGACATTGACATTACTAGATAGGCCTGTATACTGGTATTGACATATACATTCCTTGATAGACCTCTGTATTTGTATTGACATGTACATTTCTAGATAGGCCTGTATATTGGTATTGATGTGTACATTCCTTGATAGGCCTGTATATTGGTATTGACATGTACATTCCTAGATAGGCCTGTATATTGGTATTGACATGTACATTCCTAGATAGGCCTGTATATTGGTATTGACATGTACATTCCTAGATAGGCCTGTATATTGGTATTGACAATGACATTTCTTGATAGACTTGTATATTGGTATTGACATGTACATTCCTTGATAGGCCTGTATATTGGTACTGACATGTACATTCCTAGATAGGTCTGTATATTGGTATTGACATGTACATTCCTAGATAGGCCTGTATATTGGTATTGACATGTACATTCCTAAATAGACTTGTATATTGGTATTGACATGTACATTCCTTGATAGGCCTGTATATTGATATTGACATGTACTCTCCTCGATAGGCCTGTATATTGGTATTGACATGTACATTCCTAGATAGGCTTGTATATTGGTATTGACATGTACATTCCTTGATAGGCCTGTATATTGGTATTGACATGTACATTCCTAAATAGACTTCTATATTGGTATTGACATGTACATTCCTTGATATGCCTGTATATTGATATTGACATGTACTCTCCTCGATAGGCCTGTATATTGGTATTGACATGTACATTCCTAGATAGGCCTGTATATTGGTATTAACATGTACTCTCCTAGATAGGCCTGTATATTGGTATTGACAATGACATTTCTTGATAGACTTGTATATTGGTATTGACATGTACATTCCTTGATAGGCCTGTATATTGGTATTGACATGTACATTCCTAGATAGGCCTGTATATTTGGTATTGATATATACTCTCCTAGATAGTCCTGTATATCGGTATTGACATGTACATTCCTAGATAGGCTGGTATATTGGTATTGACAATGACATTTCTTGATAGGCCTGTATATTGGTATTAACATGTACATTCCTAGATAGGCCTGTATATTGGTATTGACAATGACATTTCTTGATAGACTTGTATATTGGTATTGACATGTACATTCCTTGATAGGCCTGTATATTGGTACTGACATGTACATTCCTAGATAGGTCTGTATATTGGTATTGACATGTACATTCCTAGATAGGCCTGTATATTGGTATTGACATGTACATTCCTAAATAGACTTGTATATTGGTATTGACATGTACATTCCTAGATAGGCTGGTATATTGGTATTGACAATGACATTTCTTGATAGGCCTGTATATTGGTATTAACATGTACATTCCTAGATAGTCCTGTATATTGGTGTTGACATGTACATTCCTAGATAGGCCTGTATATTGGTATTGACATGTACATTCCTTGATAGGCCTGTATATTAGTATTAACATGTACATTCCTAGATAGGCCTGTATATTGGTATTGACATGTACATTCCTAGATAGGCCTGTATATTGGTATTGACATGTACATTCCTAGATAGGCCTGTATATTGGTATTGACATGTACATTCCTTGATAGGCCTGTATATTGGTATTAACATGTACATTCCTAGATAGGCCTGTATATTGGTATTGACATGTTCATTCCTAGATAGGCCTGTATATTGGTATTGACATGTAAATTTCTAGACAAGCTTGTATATTGGTATTGACAATGACATTTTTTGAAAGACCTCTGTATTGGTATTGACATGTACATTCAAAGATGGACCTTTATATCAATATGGGGACCAGAAACCCTGGTGTGCTTGATAAATAAAAAGTATTGAGGGTTTACAAATTGAAATTAGTTTTGTATTTACATCTAGATGGCCCTTTTTCTGGCTATTACATCAGTTTTTGGATGATTAATGGAAAATGATGTTGACAACTAAATATTTGTATGCATAGATAGTATTACATGACTTGAATTTTTTGACACTAAAAAGTAACATTTCTAAAAATATTTATGTTTGAATCTTTTTATATACTTTATTTCAGGGGTCTCAAACACATGACACATGGAATGCATACGGCCGGCTAAGCCTTATCCTGTGACCCATAAAATGATTGGTGTTACAAGGTATCATAGGAGATAACAAAGGTTATGCCACCCTTGGGCCATCGAATATGCACTCATGCGGCCCTCATGGAGTTTGAGACCCCTGCTCTATTTAATCTGAAGAAGAAACAAAAAACAGATTGTTTGGGTCTGCACTACTAATAATATACATACAGCTATGGGGCAGTACATGTTTTACAAACTATAATTTCTTTTTAAGAAATGTATTCCTCTGCATAGCTTTAGCATTTTTTAGCATCATTGACATTTAGATTGAATCTAGTTCTACTGTTAGTTATGAAAGCAATCAACATACTGCTTGAGTGAACATATTCCCATCTTCTCACTAGCACAGAATTTTATTTAGAATGAAAGGTTTTTTCTTTTTAAGAAAAGAACTATGTAAAGTACAATCAATTCTAAGTATGCACAGAATGTTTTGCAAAAATAGAATGAGACATGTTTTAGTTATTGTATACTCCTAACAAGCAGCGAATACCCAGATTTTTCATTTTCTAATGCACCAGCAGGCTGGTAAATTAAAACATTTGGTGTAATTGGATTGTATCATTGATTCTATACTAAAATTCTTTTCTGTTTGTCATCATGAAATTTGTCAAAATAAATCTTAGTAAATCTTGGTTATAAATGCCAGCATGTTATTTGCAAGAAGCATTTGGTCATTAAGCAGACATTGCAGTCTAGATGAATGAGGGATTTACTTTACCATTCATCCATGACACAAACACAAAACTAGTTAACCACCTCTTCCAAAAGCAGTTTAAAACTATTTGAATGCTGTTGATGACATAAAATTAGTAAAATTATGGATTTGAAATATTTTATATATGGTTGTTAAAATCATCATGATGATAGTATAGATGTGATTTTGCAGTGACTCACATGGCAGCAAGGATATTAATATAATCAGACTTTTGCAATTTGCTAAATATTGGCTAACATTTAGATGCAGTTCATCTGTTTTTAACTAAGCCTGGATGAATGCGGTATGATTTTATGGCATAATACTGTATCCATTGTTGATCTGTTGTCCACCCGTTTCAGTGTTGTCCATTGTCTGTCCATCAACATTTACTATTTTGACATCGTCTCTAGAACAACCAAGTCAGTACAAATTACACTTTGTAGAAATGTTTCTTGGAACAACTGCACAGAAATTGTGTCCTGGGTGGTCTCCCCTTGTAACAGTATAGTTTCAAGAGCACCAGGTGGAAAGCTATATTCAGTTCCTTGTCCTGAATTACTATGATAATTTAGATAAAAAACTTAGCAAGAATGTTCCTAAGGACACCTTCAGTCAAAATTGTCCTGGGTGGCTTCCCATGTCGTTGTGGTTTCCATTCCAGCCAGATAGAAAACTTTTTTTTTACTTCCTCTTCAGAATAGCTGAATTATTTTGAATCAAATACATTTTCCTTAGGACATTGTTTTTAAAAATGAGTCTGTCAGAGGTGAATTCATCGCAGTTATCTGGCTTTCATAAAAACCATCTTCTCCATGAATTCTATTAAATATGCTTATTGTTTTCAAGATACATCTCATGAAGATTGATAACCAGTATAGGTTTAAAAGCTGCTTACAAATAAAAAAATAAAAATATATATACTTTGTTATGATACCTTCCTAAGATTTCACATAAATGATTAGTTCAGGTCTGCTTGGACCTTTTGTTGACATTCTTGCTTGCATTTGAACTGAAAATGTCATCCCTGTATTTTCCATATGACCAATATCCTGAAACAACATAATAGGTTAATGGTCATATACATGTAGTGTCAAGCCCACATTAGTTAAAATGAGATATAGTACTTTTCCAGTGACACTATCGGCGGTTTCAATGTTGATGGCATTGACTTTTGTTAGTGTTTTGTTTACAGTTTATCATTTGCATGTATATTCTAAACCCATTCATACATTCACTTCATGCTAGACATATATTCTAAACCCATTCATAAATTAACATCATGATAGACATGTATATTTTAAACCCATTTATACATTCACATCATGTTAGACATGTAAATTCTAAATCCATTCATACATTCACTTCATGCCTGACATGTATATTCGAAACCCATTCGTACATTCACATCATGCTACACTTGTATATTCTAAGCCCGTTCATACAATAACTTTATGCTAGACATGTATATTCTAAACCCATTCAAACAGTCACTTCATGCTAGACATATTCTAAACCCATTCATAGATTCACATCATGCTAGACATGTATATTCTAAACCCATTCATAGTCACATCATGCTAGACATGTATATTCTAAACCTGTTCATACATTCACATCATGCTAGACATGTATATTCTAACCCCATTCATAGTCACATCATGCTAGACATGTATATTCTAACCCATTCATACAGCCACATCATGCTAGACATGTATATTCTAAACCTGTTCATACATTCACATCATGCTACACTTGTATATTCTAAGCCCGTTCATACAATAACTTTATGCTAGACATGTATATTCTAAACCCATTCAAACAGTCACTTCATGCTAGACATATTCTAAACCCATTCATAGATTCACATCATGCTAGACATGTATATTCTAAACCCATTCATAGTCACATCATGCTAGACATGTATATTCTAAACCTGTTCATACATTCACATCATGCTAGACATGTATATTCTAACCCCATTCATAGTCACATCATGCTAGACATGTATATTCTAACCCATTCATACAGCCACATCATGCTAGACATGTATATTCTAAACCTGTTCATACATTCACATCATGCTAGACATGTATATTCTAAACCCATTCATACAGTCACATCATGCTAGACATGTATATTCTAAACCTGTTCATACAGTCACATCATGCTAGACATATATATTCTAAACCTGTCATACATTCACATCATGCTTGACATGTATATTCTAAACCTGTTCATACATTCACATCATGCTAGACATGTATATTCTTAACCCGTTCATACAGTCACTTCATGCTAGACATGTATATTCTAAACCCATTCATACAGTCACATCATGCTAGACATGTATATTCTAAACCTGTTCATACATTCACATCATGCTAGACATGTATATTCTTAACCTGTTCATACATTCACATCATGCTAGACATGTATATTCTAAATCCACTCATACATTCACATCTTGATATACATGTATATTCTAAACCCGTTTATACAGTCACTTCATGCTAGACATGAATCTTTATTAATCTAAGATACTTTATTCAGTGAGATTGAGTCATAGAAAATTTGCATTGGGCCTTATTATATAAAAAGTATTTCATTTTTTAATGATCCTAAACCTCTTGATAGAATCTCATGCTTGCCATTATCGTTATGGAGCAAACACAATTTATTCTTCAACATGTTGACTTGCCATCTTATCTTGGAGTCAAGGTCACAGTTATGCAAAACTTTCATTAAGGTTTTTTTTTTGTTTGAATACATTTATAAACTGCTCAGTGGATTTTCTTCAGACTTGGGATGACTCATTATGAAGATAAGTCAATTGATTGGTGACATACATGCTTATCCATTTAACCTTGAGGACCATGCAATTGGAACAAGGAAGAAACCTTTCAGTTCTGGATTCAAAAGATCTGAAAGTCAGGGTCATGTCTTCACTTCTCCACCATCTATGGCTTGCACTTAAGTAAGAAATGTATTGATTTGGGGGTCATAGTTCATAGGTCAACTACACTGCAACTGCAGGAGGAAAATGAATGATTTCCACACAATAGCATCATGTGAACCAAACTTTATGGAAGGGTTGCACTTGTGATAAGGAAGAAGCAGAGATCAAAAAGTAAAATGGTAAACTACTTCTGAGAAAAGAAAAATAGTTTTTACACAGCAATAGTCATACCACTGATCTGGAGCAAAATTATGTGGCTTGCACGTCTTTTCCATGTTGTCACATGATGAGGTAAGCAAGCAAAGAAGAGTTTTATGTGAAATATGTGTACTTTCTATCTTGTCATATATCCAAATATACTTTTATTGCTTTTCCTATTTAGAATCACTGCTTTTGTATTTGTATTTACAGCATATCACTATTAATATCACACTGACTCATGACCTTATCTGAAAGAATTATTTATTATTATTATTATTATTATTATTATTATTGTTGTTAATATTGTTGTTGTTATTATTATTGTTATTATTATTATTGTTAATGTTATTATTATTGTTATTGTTATTATTTTTAATATTGTTATTATTATTGTTAATATTGTTGGTATTATTATTATTGTTGTTGTTTTTTAAATTAGTATTGTTGTTATTGTTGTCATTAATAATTTTGATAATAATAATATTATTATTTCTATTATTTTTATTATTATTATTATTATTATTATTATTATTATTATTATTATTTTTGTTCTTGATGTTTTGTCAAATATGACAGGAAAACCTTGTTGTTTATATTTTGATAACTCCTAGTGTTAGACATACATTGGCAGCTTCATATAAACATAGCACTCATTGGAACAGAAATAGTACTCATATTTCCTAATGTAGCTGTTATGGCAGTATTTAGATGCAAACACTTTGTAGGAATATTTCTATTTTATCATACCGACTTTGTAACTTTGTAGGAATATTTCGATTTTATCATACCGACTTTGTAACTTTGTAGGAATATTTCTTTTTTATCATACCGACTTTGTAACTTTGTAGGAATATTTCTTTTTTATCATACCGACTTTGTAACTTTGTAGGAATATTTCTTTTTTATCAGACTTTGTAACTGGTAACTGTGTATTAATATTGCTATTTTATTATCAAAATGACTTTGTAGGATTATTCCCATTTGCAAAAGTGACTTTGTAACTGCATTACTATATTTTTGATTTTTCTTGAATATTGTACTATATGTAGATTTTTTTATAATGCCTTAATTGAAAAGTGTAGAAAACATTAGAATTTAATCATAATTGGAAATCTTTTGACTCTTGTGTCTTGAATTTGACTTATCTTTCAACAATGGCAGTACTGCAGTAAACAGTAGCAAAATTATATATCCCCCCCCCCACTGTATTAAGAACATCTTGACTTGCTTTAGCCTTTATGTCCTGTTTTGTATTTGCCCCTATGCAGCAGGGCATCTTGACTTGCTCTTGCCCTTCTGTCCAGGCAATTTATTTACTTAGAAACCACTATAAAAAAAAGAAGAAAAAAAAATTTATAAGAATTTTTCTTTTCTAATGTAGAAGCACGGAATATGCTAAATTCAT
Source organism: Unio delphinus (assembly GCA_029339505.1). NCBI lineage: Eukaryota > Metazoa > Mollusca > Bivalvia > Unionida > Unionidae > Unio > Unio delphinus. The sequence continues at coordinate 3,636,377 of JAQISU010000167.1, read as the reverse complement.
TTAAGCAAGGTTTATCATTTTCATGTATTTTTTTTCTTTAATTTGCTTTATGAAAACCATGGCTTTTTCAGCATGACAGTTGGGAATGTGCTTGACTTGCATATGACATTTGATAGTCATGTTTACTTTATATATGTAGATGAGATGACCTAATTATGTTTTGTCATGTTTAATGGGTAAATATATTTTTCAGTTTTATCAGGAATTTTTGGCAGGCAGAATGTGTCTACTTTCTGACTTTGAATATTCTATGTGAGATAATTACATGCTTTTTAAACAAATCACAGATTTTTCCTAAACATTTTTCTTCTTCACATTGCTTTTTTGTGTGTTGTGCTTTTTTGTATCTGATAGACACCTACACTGTAATATGATCACCATCCCTAGATGTTAAATAATTATTACATATTGTCAAAAATGGCATTATATTAGTTCACAACATTTCAGAGAACCCAATCTTAAAACTTTTGTAATTATTGCTGTATTATGATACATGTTCACAAGCCAACCTGAACTTGTAAATTAAAACAGGGACATGAACTTTTTTCAGTGTTCTGATAATTATAAAAAAATTTCATCGCTTTTTACGTAATTTTTAATTTAGAGATTTCGGCCTGTTATGATGGGGGCATTCTGGTAAGACATACTATATTCAGTGTAATATCCATACATTCCTTAATAAACACACACCATTATTTTGTTCTAAACTCACATAAAAATGTCTTTCCTAAGCATGCCTGTCTCAGTCCAAACATACCTCAGTGGAGTAAATGGCTGCTTAAACTGTGCTAGAAAAAGTGGTCTCCCATTAAAACTTCACACTGCAATTTAAATCACTTGCAAAATCAAATCATGCATGTGCTTTGTTCAAGAATACCTTATTGGATGAGAGAATCTACCTCCAATGTGGAAAGCCACCAACAATGACAAAGGGAACTGACTCTTATAGTCTTTACATAAATATAATATGGACATTGTTTCTGGTCAACATGTGCTTATAATGACAATCTTTATTCTAATGAAATTTAACCAAATAATTTATTTTAGGAATGAAAGTATTACATTGAATACACTACTGCTTTGGTGTAAATACATGGTACTATTTATATGATAAAATAGTAACCAGCCTGGAAATGGGGGAACATAAAATGGAACATATTTGGGTTTGGCTGTCTTGGATTGGTTAATATTGTAAGTTATGATTTAGGAAAAAGAATCTTTTGAGAGCTTATCCCAGTTGTAAGTGAGAAAAAAAAAGAGACTGTTTTATTGATGGAATTTCAGTCCTTTAACAGTCTTCAGTTTGGAACACTTATTTCTAAAATCAGCACTTGACTTCTTGATGCGGAATTGAAAGCATGTGTTTCAAACACATGCAGGTCCAGAAATTGCCATGGTTCATATCCTTTTTTCTACACAGAAGCTGACATCCAGGTTTTATTATTATTATTATTATTTACAGATAAATATAGGTTTGATTATGAGCACTCAGAAATGTTTAGTTATTAAATTGTTATTATCATTTTTTTTGTTTGCATTTGTTTACTATGGGAATTGATTTAGTACTGTGAATCCTTAAGTGTGTACCTCATTAAAAGGGAGACAACTGTGAATATGGAAGGAATAGTTCAATGACTGCTGTTCACAAAATCAAACAAATACAGATACACTGTACTGGATTATCCTGATAAATTGCTAATTTTTTTAAAACTAGCATTAGTTCATCATTTATCAGTAACATCTTACATAATTTTTAAGTTCTGAAACTTTATTTCAAAATCTATATAAAAAAATGTCAAAAACTTATATTTGTTTCTATTTTACTTATATAAAGTCTCTGATAAACTTCATGTCCCAGTGTTACTATACAGTCATTTGTACACAGCCTGTGATTTGATTAATCAGTATTTTATATAAATGTTATTTTTCTTGTAAATTATACTTGTTTTTTTTATACAGCTTACTGCTTATAAATTGATCACAGTAATTTCTGACTCTAGTTGCTATATATACGTTTTTGGGTCAGCATAGCACAATTACAATAATCATTGCCCTGTTTCATACTTTTTCTTCTTTGTATACATTAAGCAGGAACATTTTCTAACTGAAAAGTTTTATAAAGTTCAGATGAAGGAAAAAATGTAAGTGTTCTTTGCAGGTTTTTAAAAATAATGTCAGGCCCATCATGTATTACTACCTTTAACACAGTTTGTTCATCTTTGGTTACAGTTTATTCATCGTTGGTTACATTTTATTCATCCAGATAGAGATGGGAGGCTTGAAATGGTACCAAAAAAAATGATAACTGAATAAACAATTATCCATAAATTATTTTATCAGTTCAAAACCCAGTTACTTAAAAACACACATTTTTATTAATAGTGCTTATAGACCAATGCTGATGAAGCCAGACATACTCATGAAAAGCCTAGTGAGAACCTTATGTTGCATTTTACTTGAAAAAAATTTAAAATATTTTTTCTTTTTTTTTCTTGGCAGGAATCGATCTCGATTTAACCAAATTCGCTCTTCAATATCCTAAGTCACTGAATGGTGTTGAGAACTAGCAGTTCAAATATATTCTTCTGTTCATCTCACATGAATGTTGTTTATTGTGGCTTGAACCTTCTGATGTCTACGATGATGGTGACAAAAGCTTCATTGTCCAGCAGCCATGGACAGGTCCAGAATGTTGATGGGCTAGTAATATGACTAGTAAACATTGTATTTCACTTACCTAACATTTGATATAGAACATGAACAAATATATCTGATTCTTTTGCATTTTTATGAAAATGTTTGTTTTGAGTAAGCAGACTATTACCGTAATTAGTAAGTCTATTTGAGCATGATCAGCAGAACTTCAAGGACAGAAGACTCCATTTGTAAACCTGGCTACAGACCAATAGATCTATGATGATGGTTTTCAGAATTATCACTACAACTTCAAGGACATAAAAAATTTTAAACATACATTTGGATACAGTGCAGTGGATGCATAATAATAATTCTATTGTCCCAAAAAATTCTGAATGGTAGAAATGTTGGCATTGTGGGAAGGCAGCTATGCAGGATAGTATAAGATATGGATTACATTGACACATCACTGAAACAAAACCTTTTTTGTCTCAATAGTAGTTATTTGGAGATGACTGAAGTTGTATTTAGGGATTTTGCCTATTAAGGCCTTCCAATAAATTTAGGATTCCAATAATAAGAAAGACAGATTTAAAAGATTTTTTCTTTTGAGATACTAAAGTTGGGTAAAGTTTCTTATAACCACACACAATGTAAACATTTGATAATGGATATAGACTAGTATGTTTGACTAATTTAAAGTTTAGTTATTTGGTTATTGCATCAGTTTTTCAAATTTAGAGAGCCTCTATATGAATTTAAAGTCCAAAATTTTGACATTGTATTTATATATAGGAAGAAAATAATTGGTTTTAGAGGGAGCAAACATTTAGACATCATCGTTGTCAATAATTATTTTCTGATTATCTTTTGAAAGTCGTGCAAGTCAGACTCAGTAATGTTGAAGAAAAATGACTTTAGCGCTGTGATATATCGGTTGGTGTGGTACTTTTATTAAAAAAGATGTAAAATATTATACATATCTTTCTATCTGATTGTCCACAGTTGGTATAATATTTGTTTCAGATGCTGAAAATAGTTTTAATGTTTATACAGTTTTATATTTTAAACCACCTTTAGTATATTTTATGCACACACTATGCAGAAATGATCATCAAAATATTTGTTTCGAGTTTTAGTCTCAGTAATCATCAGAAATATCATATGTTTCATTTTTGGATTTAAACATATTTTGCACATATCATGCATGGGCACATTGAGTTCACACATATCATGTGTCATGCATGGCCACATTGAGTTCACACAGATCGTGTGTCATGCATGGCCACATTGAGTTCACACAGATCATGTGTCATGCATGGCCACATTGAGTTCACACAGATCATGTGTCATGCATGGCCACATTGAGTTCAAACAGATGTTACCATGTGTCATGCATGGCCACATTGAGTTCACACAGATCATGTGTCATACATGGCCACATTGAGTTCACACAGATCATATGTCATGCATGGCCACATTGAGTTCAGACAGATGTTACCATGTGTTATATTCAGTCCCGTGTAGCCGAGTGGTCAAAAGTCCTCTCGTTACAGATCACTGCCATCTCACCTGTCTGTGTGGGTTAGAGCCTCGGGTGCAGCCAATGTGGCAATGTGAGCTTGCTGGTAGCTTCTTGGGGGGTGGGGGTGGTTCACTCAGATGTTACCATGTGTCATGTATGGCCACATTCAGTTCACTCAGATATTACCATATGTCATACATGGAAGTTCACACAGGTGTTACCGTATGTCATGTATGGATATAATGAGATCAAATCTATGTTACCTTGTGTCATGTATGGATATAATGAGATCAATCTGATGTTACCATGTGTCATGTATGGACATAATGAGATCAGAGAGGGTGTATCGGACAACATTTTTAGACAAGTATTCACTGAAATCACGCTTAAAATCAATGAAACCAATGACATCAGACCCAAAAGTCAATGACATCAGGTCTCAAATATGTGTGTGTTTCATGGATTAGGTCCAAAAAAAAAATATGAAAAAATCAATGAAATTAATGAAATCAAAAACTTTTCAACTATTACATTTTTTGGGAAAAAGGGACTACAACATCGTTGTCACTCACCCTCTCTGCTGCTATGGGTTAACCGAATATTTGATCCAGTCCGATACGATATCGTGTTCGAGGGACATGTAAATCACTACGACGAAAATCCCCTTAGGATTTCACAAACAGACTAATTTGTAAAACCTCCTCTTGTAAATCAATCAGATTATTAGACTGGTCAGTGAGTTTGAAATTAATTCTGGTTAATGAATTATTATGACATCGCATATAGACTGGATTCACCGGAGACTCAATTATTAAAAACCCTGGAGGAGCTGTTGGTGCAAATGAATACAAAATATATCCTTGCTGAGCTTGATTTGATCGTTCTAGATTAATTTGATAGCTTCCTTCGATCACATCACATACTAAATTGAGCGCAATCACCGTTGAAATATTCACATTGAACGGAGCAATATGCCTGCCACCACCATCTGGGTCATTATTATGGGTCAGGATTTTTATTTCCGGTGATGTTGCTTTTTTCCACGCATCATGAATTATTTTAAAACCAATATCGATGGCATCACTGAGAGATTTTTGTAGTTCTGGTACGTTATATCCTGGTAGTTTGACTGTGGGTATATCCTTGACGGGGATGCCCTTGCCTCCTGCAAAAATTGTTCTTGTTGTAGGATTACTGTCACCTAATATCTCTTGAATAATTTGTGAATTAAATGTTTCCATGTCATTGATGATTTTGTTACATGTTTTTACGACACTGATAAATTCATCTCGGGTAAGAGAGCCGGATTTAAGGGGTATTAACAACAGTGAAAAATCATTATTCATTGCTGTGAAATTTTCAGCGATTTTAAGTTCGTTAACAAAAAGATATTTCCCTCCCTTATCTATAGTGCCAAGAGCAAAAAAGATGCTAGCAATACTGTAATCTATATAACTCTTTACTGGATTATCAGATTTTATCCTGTCTGTGATATAATCGGTTTTTTGAGGTTCTGGTAAATCAACGGTTTTTCCTCCGGGTGGTAATTCAGGCCATCCTAGTACGGTTCTTATTGAGCTTTGATAGATATCTACGACGTATTCTTCTGAGTTTATTTCAATGGCAGATGATAGTGTTGGTTCATGAACTGTTATAGCGATTTTTGACTCTACTCCAGTAATCGATTTTATTCTACGCGCGAATTCATTATTGATTTGTTCGATTTGGTATGATCCGGTTGGTATGGAAACAACATTCCAGTCTGGGGTACCGTCTGGTTTATTCTTATTTGCAAATACCAGTGAATTATTGGGTTGTTGACCACCAAATGATTTTGACCTAATATTTGGCCAACTGTGGTATACTCGTAATTTTGCTAGCGCTATCTCCTTCACTGGGACTGGAGAGGGGAAATTCACACTGAATTCTGGATTCGTTGAGGTTATTGAGATCATGCTTGTTTGTACTGGTTTTGTGTTCTCCACTATTTGTTGAAGTAATTCCATCTGTGTTGTCATTGTTATTATATTCATGATGTATTTCTAATTTTGACATCGCAGAATCATATATATCTACCATCGCTGAAAACTCACTCTCTGATATAATTGTATCATCGAGCGATGACGATATCAATGAGGATAATTGCGAGTATGCAGTGGACACAACATGAAATTGAATTATGTAGTCTTGTAGTTTCCGTTGGCTGCATGAGGATATTTTTTTTGTGATTATTGAAATAATTCCAGCGATTGTTGTTGCCGCAGAAATGCAAATTGGAACAGCTATCGGAGCCATCATTGTCACTGAAGACAGTATAATACCAGCTCCGGTGATTACACCACTCACAGCGTACACAGTAACATCAATTGCGGTAATTCTCCTGCGATATTTTTTAATTTTCAATTCATACTCCTCAGACAAGGTTTTGAGTCTAGTTTGATACTCTCTGACCTGATCATAGCGATATTGCGATGATGAAATCATTTTTATTTTAAATACGCTAGCGTTTTCAATTACGATTACTTAAATCCGCTACGAATTCCACATACCACGTTGTTGAGACCCTAACCAAATCTTTATCAGTAGATGCGATTGTGAACTTTTCAGTTGTATTCTTGTCGATGATCGTTGAAATCGTATTATTGGCCCCGGATGAGCTGGACGATGAAATATTAAATTGAGATAATGGTGTTACTAGTGTTAATCGATAAATACCCTTAACGGTTGCAGTGATATCTAATGTGTTGTTTGTAGGTGTCCACTCAAATGATCCGTGTTGGATCGTGTATACTAAGTTGTTGGTTTTCTCATGAGGAATTTTTGTTTTTTCAATGACTGTTATCATCCTCGTTGCATCCCCCTTGATGTCTTCGATGAAAGTTTTCGTCTCATCAATGGATTTTTTAATATCAGGGAGTTTTAGTTCAATTTTATCTAACGGGGTTCCAATAAATTTATCAATGATATTTCTACGAAATGATATAAACTGTTTTATGTGTTCTTCAATTCTAGATTCAAGTGTTGCTAGTACAACCACAGAATTGTTTAACTCGTCGTTGAGAGTTTTTAATCGATCTGTAATCGTCGAAACGAGTACACCTGGTTTGAGTTTACCCTGATCGGAAAATAACGCAACGGTGTTCTCGATTGCATTTTGTTGTTTAACTAAAATATCATCCAGAGAAATATTACTAGATTTCAATTTACCCTGATCGGAAAATAGCGCAACTGTGTTCTCGATTGCGTTTTGTTGTTTAACTAAAATATCATCCAGAGAAATATTACTAGATTTCAATTTACCCTGGCGATCTTGAAATACAACTATTTCATTGGGTTCAACACTTTCTAAATTCAACGTCTCAGCTATTTCATCTTTAATTTTTTTTGTTATATCCTTGATAGAATCAGGGGTTGCAGTGTCATCGGGTTTGGGTTTCAAAGATCTCCCCCAAATATCAATCATGTTATTGTAAAACTCTTTCTCTCTCTAAAAAGCGATTACTAGTGTAGTCATTAACGACAATATGAGGTGGTTTTCCCCTTGGGTTACCCAAGGAGTTAGAAATAGCGTCAAGGACATTTAATACTTCACTGCCGCATATTGGTGGGTCATTGATTTGTTGTGTTGGTAGCGTAGAATACCAAGTCTTCATTGGAAGGGTTTTTATATAACGCAAAAACTCTTTTGGTGGGGCTAATCCATATGAATCAAAATAGACAATCCCACGTGGATCAATAGCGTATGCAACCCAGTGAGTTCCAGGTCCGGTGCTGTTATCGAGATTAATAATACCTGTTTCAGTTTTGTTTGGTTGATGTGGTAATTGATCTTTCATAAAAACACCTCTGAAATTTTTAATCACTAGTTGTTTAGCCGCATCCATTAAATCAAAATTGGACATTGGAACCATCGAAGATTTGGGAACCATAGGTTCGGAAATTGAAGATTTCTGAATTAATAAACCGTTCCTGGTAGTCTCGGGCCTGATCCGTGAACGGATCTTCCGCTGTACCATGAATACGGGGTTCCTGGTAGTCTTAGACCTTTTCCGCTGTACCACGAATACGGGGTTCCTGGTAGTCTTAGACCCAATCCTTGAACGGATCGTCTCTTTTTTTTATATCCTTGTCCAGTTGCCTTTTTTAGTGCCATTCCTGCTGCAGTACCAACGGCTCCTAACGCCGCTGCTTTAGCCACCGCTGGGGCTGCTGCTGCAATCAATGCTGGTAACGCAGCAAACAATGGAAATATACCACCCGTTTTCATCATATTTTTAATAGCAGCCGCAGAGAGAGTAATCTGAACTCCCTTTTTATCCTTGAAAGCATCATTGAAATGTTTCACCTGACGAGTTGTCAGCGATAATTTATTTTCACCACCCGTCATTTGATTAGGTTTCAACGTGATTGTGGTTCCACATTTTTTAGCCGATTCTGATTGCAATTTTTTGATTTGACCAGGAGTTAACGTAACACTAATAACACTATATGACATTATATATAATTGATTGATTCTAATTCAATGAAAAATCGTTCAAAGATTTTCTACTGGGGCATCTACCACTCTCATTCTTCCACCAACACCTTCGAGTTGCATTGATTTATCACTGAGAATGACAGCAACCGCTCTATAATCAGCAATAACACCACGAGTCACATTAGCTCTAAAGTGTATATCAACAACTGACTGTCTTGTCAAATCGAGATGTTCCAGTGAGAAGTAATAGATCGGATACAGATTTTTAAAATCAAATTGTGATATTTGCAAACCAGTATCGACATTTTGATCGCGTGCCATAAATGACAACAGACGATGATAAACTCGTGCAATATGATTTTCTGTGTAATTAAGTTGTATATCCTCAGATGGTTCCTGCTGGCCGTTTATTCTCAGTGAGACGTCTTTCACACCTAATTGATCAAATATCATATGACTGGAGAGTTGATTGCCAACTCGTGCGTTATCCTGTAACGCAATAAATATATGACGTGGCGCAGAAACGCCTTGCTTTGATGCTAGGTTCCAAGTGAATAACCCGTTGATATTTGATTGCTTCACATCTGTACTCACGGTTAGCCAACTCAACAACGACTTTCCTCCTTGGTCCATAAATGATAGTAGTCGTTGTTCTGCGGTGATTGCTGGAGTCAACACTGGCATCCACAATGATATTTTTGTTAAATTGACTTTACCGGCATCATCATTTACATGTGCTGCAGCTGGGTTTGCTGGAATCCTCCAAATTGCGTCGTTATCATCACTCTTTCGTACAAGCGATACTGTATGCTTCGCCCCGTAGATAACTTTTCTGACGTTTCTACAGAATCCAAATATGTGATGCAGTGGAATCGCACATGAAAATGGTCTACGCCCTACTCCCAACATTGCGTTTCGTGTTGCAGCTCCTAGATTGAAATTAGGATCGTTGTTTATAATCATATTTTCAACATCAGCATTAGCTGTATCAGCATTATTTCTTGGTCGTCTTACAACAAATGGATTTCCACCAGCGGTATTCTTACCATCTTTTGCAAACATCATAGAGGGTCCTGCTGATCTTGTATAATCATCAGAATATCTCGCTAACCCTATGATTGTTGTGGCCACATCAACATCACGATCTATGGACTCAATTTCTTTTCCATCAATGAGATATCTAGCACTCTCAAATAGCGCCATAATACCATTATTGACAAAACCGACTTGAGTACCAGCTGGATACGGTGCTGGTACAGCAGTAGTATCAGCAGCTGTTACAATTTCTCCTTCTACTTCAATAAATGCTTCAGCGGGTAGAAAGTATTTACTGGTATCATGGACTTGAAGATCAATTCTTGCTCGACTAGTTGGGTCTATGGCATGATAGGCGTAATATTGATAATCGCGTACAGAATCATCCTTGCCAACTGGGGCGTCTATATCAAACGCTGGATCAGATGATTTTTTGAACATTTTATTCTATTTATCAGAGTCTAAATAGTGAAATCGTAAACGATTTTTCCATTTTCATCGTCGTAGTTTTTTAAGGCCACTTCCTGCTATCATGTTTGCAATATTGCTTTGGTCCCCTTGATTTACCATCGACGCTAGTTTTTCATCTACTGCGTTATTTATTATTTTACTAACACTTGCAGGCATTTCTTCTGTAGACGGTAACGGTTTCTTTTTTCGCCCCACTAATGATGTTATTTTATCCTTCGCAGTTGAAAACGCTTTCCCGGCAAGATTTCCAACAGTACTAATACCCTTATCACGAATAACATCAATGGCTTTCATTGATAACTGTTTAGCTAACGGCATCACTTTTGGGGCCATTCTTGAAAAGAATCCTAAAATGGTATTGCCGAGGCCATCTCCGTAGTATGCTCTATAAACTGGAAACCGTGAATTAACTACATAGACTGGGGTTGGTTTATCATGATTGTAATGGATGATCATTATTATAAAAACAATAGTGTTTTCAATTGTTATTTAATCGCTATGATACCCATTTGCTAACTCGTCAATGAAATCTCGATAGGTTTTGATATCCATGATACCGCCGGCAAATAACCGTCTACAGATATCAGCTGCTTCATTAATTATTTCTGGAGAGTTATTTCCAGCTCGTTTTCCTCCGATGAGAACATCTAATCGTGATATATCATTGATAACACTATCAGGACAAATGTTTCCAATCCTTGGATTTCCTAATCCACTTCCGCTATAACCAGCTGCTTCATCTAGTTTTTCTAAATCCGTAGTTTGTAAATAATCATCATCATCATCATCATCAGGTGGTAGTTGTTGTTTTTTTTGTCTTCTTGTTTGTCTACGTGTTGGTGTTTGACGTTTTAGTTCTTGCCGTTCTTCTATTTCTCGTTGTCGCTCTTCTATTTGTTCTCTTTTATAATAACTAATTCCCTTTTTAAATTCCTTGTATCCTATCTCATCCTTATTCAAACGACCAATCCCTTTATTTAGTTTATACAAATTATCAAACCAATCATTACTTGATATTCTATCATTCTTATACTCGTCCTTTAAAAAATCTTTTTTTGAATTATAGCTTTGAGCAGCAAAATTACCAAAGGCTTGATAATCCTTTGATTTCAATAAACTAGGTTTTTTTATTAATATTTTAGCATGATCAGTAAATTTATTCAACAGAGAAACAGTCGTTTTTTTCGGATCAGTTTTTTCAGTTTGTTCAGTTTTCGCTGCTAGTTTTTCAAGCTCACCAATAACAGATTTCCCCGTCTCGGGACCATCTCCCAGTAAAGCACGCTCTACCCCTTTCGTTGCTGTGGTTACTGGTTTAAACAACTCTTCAGACCCCAGAGCAAAATCAGTTTGTAAACTCTGTCGTTGTTGCAGTTTATTTCTTACAGAGTCACGAATTGGTACAAATCTCCTGATTGCATCCAGTCGTTCACGAGCCAATCGGGTTGTTAATGCTTCATTGACCATTATTTGAAATCGCAAACTATTTTTCAATTGTAAAACACTTTCTCCACTTTTTTGACATGTCAGATGATTTTTTAACACAGTCATGGAAGAGTTATTTCATCCTATAACAGCTTCTATCAATGATGGGGAAAGTCACATAATTGTATATAAAATAAATAATACTGTGAGTTTCCCCACTTTTGTTACATGTCGGATGATTTTTTATATGGTCATGGAAGTGTTATTTCATCGTGAGACACCTTCTATCAGTGATGTTGAAAGTATCAAAATTGTATATAAATAAAATAATACTGATAGTTTCAACATTCTAGTTTTGACCAATCTGACACATCGTCCATCGATTTTGACACCCTTTGAGGGTCGGCTAAAAAAAATGATATGGTCGGGTAATCAAAAAATGATATGGTCGGGCAATCAAAACTGTTCATTTTCTTGAATTAATGCTCGTAAGTTTCTAATTTTAGAGTTGACTTCTTTTTTCAATTCGTATTCGTTACCTAATTCTTTTCGTATTCCCTCTACGATAGTATACAACGGAACGAACACACTGATGTCACTGGAAAATGAAAGAGAGTCTTTAATAGAATTCTGAATTTTTTTGATGAGTGCATATTTCTTGGGTAGCATATATTTATTGTTGTTAACCCCGTATTCTATATCCTGAAAATCAGACACAATTTGGTCAGGATTTAATCCATCTGATAGTTTGATATCCTGATTTTTCAATTTTGCTATTTCAACTATGATGCTATTCATGTTTTCAGAATTCATTATTCTATAAGTATGACATATCTCTAATTGGAAATTATGACGCATTAGACATAACTAAATTGAACTTTTTGCCCCGTCTTTTTTTAAATAGCCGATCGATAAATCCCCTCTGCAACTTTTCGTACTGACGGTCTACAAATATCGAAAAATTTACCGGCTTCACATAATGATTGAAATATTTTTTCTTCATTAGTTGTTGTATTCAAAGATGTCACAGGTCTCTTCCCAACCGTTTTGCAAGTGCCAGCTCTTCCTCGTTTGGAATTCTCACTCTGTGTGATAGCCTGCAGATTGGATACAGAATTATTCTTTGGATTAGAATCCTTGTGATAAATAACAAAACCATCTTTGATCAATCCATTAAAACATTCAAATACGAAACGATGAATGAGATAATTTTTCGTTTCTTTTTCCCCGCCAACAGTAAACTTCAAATACCCTTGATTATTCACAACACCGACCGGTTTCTTTATTCTACGGTTTCTGACAGTACCATCACTGGATGCTTCATATTTTGTAATCACTGGATGTGGTCTGAATTCTTGGTCCATATATACTATTCTATTGTTTGTCTAATTCAGTGTTTGGTTCAATAATTACATCACTGGAAAATCTTTCGATATAGTCTTGCGGGGTTCTTATGATTTTATCCTTGATGTTGTCAGGGTCAAGGGCCTTTTCAGGGTCATAATTTCTGATGGATTGTCCATTTTTTATTCTTTTATCATAATAACGCTTCAATTCCCTATATCGCTTACCACCACAATCACTACACAATTGTGATCTTCCCTTAACCCCAACCCCACATCGAATACAGGGTAACGGACCAAGACTTCCACGTCGAAAACTTTGCATATGATACCTACAGTACTCATTTTTTCTGCATGATTTGTTACACGGGGTTACATTTCCCATCATGAGCCATTTGCAGTGATTCATTATACATAAAACTTTCATTTAAATGTTTGTTTTGTATATAGCATGAAGGAGTTCAAGAGATTGACTTCGACAAATGCTAAATTCAATGCTGATAGAGAGTTCAAGAGATTATTGAAAATCAATCCTAGATTTAATCTCGATAGACCAAAAAAACGTCAAAAACGTCCAAGAGACGGAAACATGAAAGAGTTTAAGAGATTATTAAAAATCAATCCTAGATTTAATCTCGATAGACCAAAAAAACGTCCAATAGACGGAAACAAACGTAACAAACGTCCAAGAGACGGAAACATGAAAGAGTTTAAGAGATTATTGAAAATCAATCCTAAATTTAATATCGATAGACCCAAAAAGCGTAACAAACGCACAATAGACGGAAACATGAAAGAGTTTAAGAGATTATTAAAAATCAATCCTAGATTTAATCGCGATAGACCCAAAAAACGTAACAAACGTCCAAGAGACGGAAACATGAGATCATCATGGAAGGATGCTCAATTCAATCTTGATATAGTTTCTAATACACCCAAGAATAAAATTCTTGATAAACCCATCAGAGACTGTTTTAATGAATTCAAGCGTGATGGAGCATCTTATTGTTGGTCAACATTTCGAATTGATGGTGTTGTTGACGCTACCATGAATGATGAAAAGGCAGCAGTGATCATTTCACGTGTTGGGGAAAAAAGACATTTTTTCCGAATCAAATTCGTTATCCGTGAGAATGGCAAATGGATTATTAAGGATAAATTTGAACCCATTCTCAAGGGCAAAAAAACTATCACCGTGAATCAGGATTCCAAACAGGGAATTTTGACCGGAATTGATAAACCCTACTACGAAAGATCTTATCCTGTCACAGCAGTTGTTTACGGGATCTATCCGCTCAATGAAAAACCTGATATTTCAAAACTAGCACCCATGAAATATTCGACAGGGCTCAATTGTGTAGCAACACGAATAATAGAACACTTCACAAATGCGTCCCGGGGGAATAAACTCACTGATCTAAGACGAAAAAAAATAACCGAGTGGGAGTTCACGGTAAAAGAGCATGGGGCAACAATTCAGGATATAGCCAAATTAGAAACATCATTGAGATTTCCAATATCGGTAAGAACAATCACCGGTGAAGTATTATACGAATCGAAATATCAATCAAAAGGAACCCCCATTGAAATTATTGATCATAACGCGCACGCGTGGTCATCTGCAGTAACAATATTTCCACGGGATAGAACCGTAAAATATCTATCCCCAGCAGGGTTGGGACCTGAAGAATGTTTTACCGAGCAGAAATTATTTGATGCTATTTACCATTTGAGTAAAAACGATCCTGTGTCAGCGTGGCTATTTCATAGTAATTCAGACGAAGAATGCAGATTTGATCAGTTTGTAAGACCCAACGGAGAATTATACCGTACTGAAGAACTGCAGAATCAAATGAAACAACTAGCTAGTGAGTTTTCTGAGGACGGAGAAGAAGACGATCAATTATTAGCAAACTGTTTTACAGTACCATCCATTGCAGCACATTTTGCTAGAAAGAAAAACGCGTGGAAACCAACACGAAGTGAGTTTTTATCAGATGTCAAATTGTCCTGTCTTGAATACAGCCACGGCGGATTATGGAACACAAAATACACCTCTGATTCCGTTATTTCAGTTGATATGATAGCGTGTTATCCAGGAAGTTTTCTTGGGTATGGAGAATGCGAGAAATATTTCAAACGATTTGGACACCCTACACACGAAATGACCCGTGTTGCTATTAATGGACCACTTCCTGATTTTGATTTAACCGGATTCGCTTGTGTGGTATCATTTGAAATGGCTGCAGGACTTCATCCGTGTAGTTATCTTTGGATTGGTAAACACATGTCTGAAAAACACTGGATGCCAATAGTGTTGTTACGGTATATGCTTGATTGTAAGATGTTAAAATCATTAATTGTCAGTGAAGCAATTATATCCTATCGGGCACAGAAATCAGTCTGGTTACCACAACCTGATCTAGAAAAAATAATTAGCGAAGAGCGAAAACTGTTTCCTGATTTTAATGAACAACAAATCATGGATTGGTCCAGACAGTTATTTGAAATCAGAAACAATGAAGCAAAAAATCTTGGACGAAGAATAATCGGTAAATTTACCCAAGTTGGCAAAGATGATAATACGAAATATTCTTCACGATTGATTATAGACAACGCTGAATACGATTTTGTAATGGCGGATTTAACGAATAAGGGCCTATATGTCAATCGTAAGGACGCATTTATGTCCGATGGAACCAAATTGGGTACAATTGTTACCTACAATGATGGATACCATCCGCAGTACACACATTTGAGAGCTTCTATGCTCGGTTATGCTTCTATTAATCTGTTTTCGATGATCAATAAATTTCCTACCACCGCAGTTAGAGTTGCCACTGACTCATTTTACATAAATAGCAAAATGGCTGATTTTAAGGCTACTGGCAACGAGAAATGGGGATCATGGAGAATTAAGAAAGAAATGATTCATGATTATATTCAATCAGCAGATGTTACCATTGAAAATAATTACTTAGAAAGCAATCAGTGTTCAGAATTTTCTAGTGCACCACCGATTTCTGATCCAATATGCCTGTATAAAACAGTTTATTTAAACGGCTGTGGTGGGTCAGGAAAAACAACCCGGGCAATTGAGTTATTCCGTAGAAACGCTAGCGTTTCTAACATGATTGTGCTAACACCAACTCATAGACTTGCAAGAGAAATGATACAGAGAGGGGTAAATGCCTGCACCTATCACAGCTTTTTCCGATGGAAGGGAGATAAATGGACTCCTGAGCGCATGGGAGAGAAATTTATTCCTGAAATCATGATTTGGGATGAAATAGACACAGTGTCAGAAGATGTCTTAAAAATTTTTCTTGAGTGGTTGTTATTGAAGAATACAAAAATCGTTATGTGCGGTGATCACGGCCAACCACCACCATTTGTCGGTGCATCCCCCCATGAATGGCTAAAGGGTTTTGTAGACTATTATGAAGAAATTGATACCGATCACAGATCACTTGATAATGAATTAAAAGAATTGAAGAAACTAATTAGATTACAACCGGATAGAATCCAATGTGAAATAACCCGTGAAATAATTTCGGAAACTCCCATGAATGATTTCTGGGAAATGTGGAGACCAAATGATTTAATCATTGCAAGTAGAAAAATAGTCAGGGACACACTTCAGATGAAGTTATTTGAATTGCATAAACAAAAATTTGCAACACTTCCAGTACCGTTATGTTATAGGCCATCGGATACACGAAAACAGAATATTGAAGTTGATATTCCAGGACAAAGTCAAAAACAGAATTTAGTATTAAATGATATTGTGCTGGTTGATATCAATGTTGTTGAAGATGCATTGCGTGCTAATAAATCCCCGTGGACGCTAGGTTATGCAGCAACAATACACTCTTCACAGGGATTGACTATATCGGATACAACTCTTTGGATGGTAGATAATCGCATAGAATGGTCGAATTTAGTCTATCTCGCAGTGTCTAGAGTACGAAAAATAAATCAACTTCGAAAAATTGTCCTGACAGAGTCAGGCGATGATGAAATCATTGGTGATGATAATGATATTATTGATAAAAAACTCTCCGGTTACAAACAACAGGACAAAAAAAAACAACGAGAATTCGATATTGATGCTGAATTAATAATCACTTTGAAGAAACAACAGAATAATCACTGCGCAAGTTGCAATTGTATAATGCGTTGGCAGTATTCGGATAAGGATCCTCGCCAATTCACTGTAGACAGAAAAAATAACAATCTCGGTCATGTCAGAAATAATGTGATGTTGACTTGTCTTGAGTGCAATAGACGCAAGGGTGCTAGTTAAGCCCATGGGGTGGCAATTGAGTATCCTCGGGTATCACTTGTAATTGTTGTGTAGTAAAACCCCGTTGAGGGGCAGTTGAATCCAGTTTATAGATTGGAGGTCTACCCGTAGATCGTGTTATACTAGATATCTTATGCGTAGTGACGCTCCAAATAGGATCAGTAGCCCTTTTTCTATCTCCTTCAAGCTCTCCTGGTTCGTATAAGTACCTCACAATGACATTACTACCAAGAATTGGTTCTTTGAAATCTTTTTGTGGTTTTTCAGGTATCGACTTCTTTTTAATCGCGTTGATAGGTTTCATGTTGATGGTTCTAGTAATCTCGTTATTCAGTGCAGTAATCACAGCTGGTAACCTTTTAACCCATTCACGGGATCTTTTTTCTTGGATGAATTCTTTTGCATATTGATATCCAAATAACCGCTCAGCAAGGGTTTTATTAAACCGTTCTACAATGGCCTGATCACGATGCAGTGCAGTATGCCCTCGTCTGATAGCGACATTGTGATATTTCATTGTAGATAACACTGCACCCTGAAATTCCTTGCCCGGGTCAACTTGTAACAGATTTGGCCAGTGCAGAGGACCTCGTCGATAAATCCTTTCAAATGCAGAAGCGACTTCAGTGGCCGATTTTGTTTTTAACGGTTCTGCTTCTTTGTATCGACTTGCAATATCAACTACAGTTAACGCATATTTGTAACCACGATCATGTGGCAGAAATAATAGATCAGCCTGATGAACTTCATTGGATCCGGTTACATCAAAATGCGAGAATTGAATTTGTTTAGGCGGTGGTAGATAAATTTGCCATAGTGCCTGTTTGGATAACCAATGAGCCGCAGTGGTTTTTTTCACTTTTGCGGCGCTAGCGAGTTTACTGATTGCAGCGTTACCCTTCCAGTATCCTCTTGGGGAATAGTAAATAGATTTCATGTTGCTATTAATTACCAGCACCTAACATCAATTTACTTTTCATTGCCGATTTTATCAAAAATGAAGCCAATTTTTCTTTGAAGGATTTATCAGTGATAGAATTCAACGCATGAATTAATTTCACATCTGCTAGATGCCTGTGCTGCAGATTACTGCTTTTATAAGATACATCATGAAGGTGACAGGCCTTATCAATAGCGTTTATTGGTTCCTCACCGGGTCGGGGCTGATTTTGATCATTGAGTCTGATATCAAGTCTTGTTCCCGGTCCACAATAACTATACCCTGGAAGGTGTTTTTCTCCGGGGTATTTTGCCCATGGGGTTCCAGGGAGTTTTGCTAATTTGGCAGCGATATCACCTCCTCGTTTTTTTTTAAAGGTCCCTTGGGTTCCTTGGGTTTAGAAACAAATCTAAATTTCTTTGTACTACATTGTACGCATTTACCAGAAAGCGCTGCTCGGTTATTTTTAGTTGTAATCGTCGTCAAGTCATCTGTGCCAGTACGCGCCTTACACTTCACGCAATATAGATCCATAATTTATGTATAGAGATATGAATATAATTGATTTTTCAGCGACTAAAACAAGAGAACCAGTGAAGCATCATGCAGCGCTACCAAACTCTATCCGCGCAATTATAATCGGACCATCTGGATCCGGTAAAACGCAATTGTTGCTCAATTTAATAATGAGATGGATGAAGTGGGATAAGCTGTATTTAATTGCCCCTAGCGTAGATGACCAACGATGTTATGAAGTGCTAAAAGATTTTAATGAAAACGCTTCAGAGATTGCCGGCGAGGATGTTATTGAATTTATAACCGATATTGACGAGGCGCCATCCGTGAATGACCTCGATGGAAGTATCAACAATTTAGTTGTATACGATGATGTCATGTTAGATAATCAAAAAAATCCTGCTAGAATATTTTCCCGAGGCAGGCATAAAAACACGGATGTGATCTATGTCACTCAACGCTACACACAAATACCAAAAGTGATTCGCGATAACTGTAATATGCTTGCTGTATTCAACGGCGTTGATACACATACGCTACGAAATATTTGGCAGACATGGTGTTCTGATATGGACTTCAATCAATTTAGAAATTTCTTTAGTCATGCTCAGTCTACCCCACACGGATTTGTAACAATAAATTTACATGACCCTCGAACACGATATCGTATCGGACTGGATCAAATATTCGGTTAACCCATAGCAGCAGAGAGGGTGAGTGACAACGATGTTGTAGTCCCTTTTTCCCAAAAAATGTAATAGTTGAAAAGTTTTTGATTTCATTAATTTCATTGATTTTTTCATATTTTTTTTTTGGACCTAATCCATGATTCACACACACATTTGGGACCTGATGTCATTGACTTTTGGGTCTGATGTCATTGGTTTCATTGATTTTAAGCGTGATTTCAGTGAATACTTGTCTAAAAATGTTGTCCGATACACCCTCTCTGCTGCTAGCTTATATTACTTTGTGTCATGTATGGACATAATGAGATCAATCTAATGTTACCATATGAATGTGATCGACAATCAAGCTTGCATATGTGTAAATACATGTCAAAAAATGTTGAACCCTAAAAAGATTTACCTCACCTGTTAGACTTGCACTTATCACCTACAACTAATTTATGCTTTTGTTGTTGAAATTTATAGAAATCCATGTCTAACTACTATATTTCCTAACACCATAGCAATTTTCATAATTTTTAAATTCATATCACTAACAAATGTTTTTCCATCATAAAATAAAGTTTCTTGCTTGTGAAAGCAATGTTTTCTTGTTCATTTGTCATAGTTTCAATAAGGACATAGGGAAAATGAAGTTTTGTACAAAACTTTGCATTAGAACTAAACTGTGTTTTGGAAAATAAAGAAGAATCCCATGTCTGTTTAACCATTGTCTCAGAGGACACATCTTTAATAAAAATTTCAAAATGATTATGACATCAGCCATATCGGAGGTGTGATTAGCAATATTTTCATTTGGGACCAAATGGGATTCACAAGAAGTATCTTTTATTTTTAGAATATCCATGTCACTATAGCCATCCATTAAGGTGAAGCTTCATCCAATTTTGAACTGAATTCATCAAACTGCAAATCTGAGTCAGAGGGACAATATTCAAGTCAACATGATGCACTCTAATTTGAATGGTTTTTGAGCCAAGAGTGTCCATCTGTGCTCTGACAACAGATCCATCCCAGCCATAACTCACCTCGGATCATCAGGTCAAGGAGACCATTGAAGTATTATGGTTGGTAGTGCATTTAAGCTATTTGGATGAGACGTGACTTTTTGAAAGCTTTGGGTCTCTAAATAACCAGTAGGTGAATGGCCAATCCCATCTGACAGAATGCATCCATGCCCTCTGGTCTGCAATTGGAGAGACATAAAGAGGTAGGTGCTGTTCAGCTGTGGTATGAACATGTGTACATCAGGAACACCCACAAATGCAAAATGTCACTTCTACCAACTGGTGTAGAGACCATTCTGTGTGGAGTGCTGCCCTTATCTGGATAAGCTGTCAGACAGAACATTCCTCTTGCCTGGAATGTGGCATGACAAGAATTTTTTCCATGATATCCAACCTTGGAGTTTATAAGGTACACTAATGCTGACATGTTGTCTGTAGCGACCAGTTTGTTTGTCTGATTGGGATTTTCAACGTAGCTTTAACAGTGTTAAAGTCATATCACTACGATGTCTGCAGTGAGGCAGTTTATAGTGATGTCTAGCACTGGGGCATCATGCCGCAGACATGTAGCATGATGTTCCACCCAGTCACATTATCCTGACACCAGGCCGACCAGTCCTAACACTAGCCTCTTAATGCTGAGCGCCAAGCGTAGCAGCTGTTAGTACCAATTTTGTAAGTCTTTGGTAAGACTCGACCGGGGATTGAACCCACAACCTCCTGCTTCCGCAATGAATACTCTAACCACTAGGCCACTGGAGTGGTCTGTAGTGACCAGGACTCAGCAATGTCTTATGTGGTTAATGCACCTTTAACTGCAAACAAAAGACTGCGAATGGAAGCTTTTCCCCAAGACCACAGGCTCTGCCTAAATAGTGTCTTCGCAGTCTGAATCTGAGGCATCTGTGTAACGGATGAATGAAATTTTGAAATAAGATTCCTGTCCTGATTTTTCTACCATCTTAAATGTGATTGAAGAATGTCCTTGTGCGGCCTACAGTTTCCTAGAGGCAAGAACTGTAAGGTCCACAAATAAAGCATTCCTACAAGTCCGATGTCGCATTCAGAATCTCCAGGTGAGAAGTTTGAGACCAACAGACAATGATATCTTGTCCAGACTTGCTATCATGAGTAAGGTCAAGGAATGTAGGCTGTAAACCTTACAACTTCTTCCTTATGTCTCTGATCCCTTCAAATGGAGGCAGGCAGCTCCCTAACCCCAGACAGCTCCCTATCATAAAAGCTGGGTGAATTTTGTACATCAGTTAGTGCCGTAAAACCCTCATGAAAAAAGAAGGGTCTTTCACAGACAAAGACAAAGTAATAGGACCCTACTGACCTGGAGACTTTGCATGAAGCTGCAAACCTCGTTAGGCAACAACAAATAGGCCGCCTTCATATGGAGTCTAAACAGGTGGGGTGAATATCCCATGCTACCATTACTTGCTCATATTTACCAATATTTTAAAGTATTTTTTAAGGCTGAAAGAAATAAAATAAATGGGAACAATAATTGGATAGGAACTTCTTAACCAGACACTAGTTACTTTTAGAGGGGGTAAACAGAAACACCACAGCGACATACTTACAATCCTCTAACTCAACAAAACAAAATAGAAATACATTGAAAAAACACGGACTGGGGTGAAAGAAACAAGCAGAGCAACAAATAGGATACGACAAAGTAGAAATATAAAGACAAATGATGATATGGGGATAGTGCCATGCAATAATAGCAGATAATGCATCACTACTATCAAACATAATTTTAACAAATCATGAAATATGTCCGAGACCTCTTTTTCAGAAATTGTATGTAGAGTTTAGCGTGATGCATTCACTCATCAAGTTTAATGATTAAAGGAAGGTTAGTATGCATATATCATGCTACATGTAATATAATTGGTCATAACCAGAACTGAAATACTTATCATCCTGCAAAATATGAAATGTAGGTCTCGGTGACCTTTTGTTGAAATGGTGTGGTGCTAACAGATACAATGAATATTGGATGATATTCATGATATGAACTTGTGAAAGACTTTTTAAAAAAAAACATGCAAGCGATCAGTGATGGTAACAGTGACCTACTTTTGTGATGAGGCTTTGTTACTAATTATGATACATCCCATCACAAAGTTTCATGATTCTGGGTACAACAGTATACAGTGTGCAAAAACAAACCCCAAGCTAAATAAAAAAAAATTTAACCATGTACAGCAGATATACATGCATGTATAAAGTTAGGGTAACCAATTTAGGCACCATGAGACCCACTCCCAACTCTTGCCTAGAAAAAAAAAAAGAATGGATTACGATTCAGTACAGCTCTACATAGCTTCAATCTGTGAGGATGTTGATGTTAGGAGTAACGCAATATCTCTACTTCATTGAGGGAACCTAAAAATGCAAATTTAGTTATGTGACGATAAACAAACCATATTTCATTGGAATATTTTAATGGCTCCGGAGCTATGCTGGTTACAAACTAAAACTTCATGGAAAATGGTAAAAAAATTCCATCTAAATTTGACTGTGAAAGACTAAACCTTTAAAAGGATTTCTGACATGTAATAGTCAATTCACATACCAAATATATGTAAGGATTGCAGACTTTTGACCATTAATATATGTAAGGATTGCAGACCTTTGACCATTAATATAATGGACAGATGGTTCCAGAATATCAATGTGGGGCCATAACAAAATAATTTCTATCTCCTGTCCATCTATACACAAGAAAGAATAGGTCACATGTTATACATGCAACCTCAACCAAAGGATGGTAAATGAAAACGACTTCAATAGTTAGTATGAAAACTTTATTGCAAATAAATCAGATGGGTATATACTATCACATTCAAAGGTCATGATAATAATACTGAATTTTAGTTTGAGATTGATTTTTTACTCTTAAAGCCAATGAAAACGGATTTACAAAATCGGCTGCTTTTTCACTAATAAAACAAAATCTCCAGGTCTGCTAAAGATCAACAGTTTTATGGTCTCTGAACCTGAATGATAATATATCAGTCAACAATACTATGTCCCTGCAATGTCACAGTCATACCCTGCCCATGTATGGTTCATGGCTGAAGGCCTATACATCCAAACAGTGGGCAAGATGACAAGACTAGGACATAATAATGCCAGCAAAATAAACCCACCATGATATTATAACAATAAGAACACTACATGATCCAATACCATTCCACAAAAATGAGGCTGTACATGGGCTTTGACAGAAGTTTATATGGAGCTTTATTCTGAGTGTACAGGATCAATGTATTTCAAGTTTAACATTGCACAGACTGCTTACAAATTCCATTTCAAAACCTGTATAACCTGTATTCAATGTACTAGACTTTGGTAATTAATGTTGTTATGGTGTCTGATAAAGGTCTAGACATAAGCTGTACAGAGAAATGATATAGAAGACACAGAACTTGTGCCAGTCAATGAGATCCCTACCTCCAATGTGATCATACAGAATAGACACATTCTGGTAATTGTAAAATCCATAAGGAAAATCTCATTTTGGTGTTGGAGAGACAATAAAAAAACTGTAGAGAGACAGCTATCATATGGATTGGATCAGAGAGAAGCAGTAATCAACTGACATGTGTCCACTGGCCAACCTGTTTGCTTATTAATACGAGTGACCCTGGCTAATAAAAAAACCTGCCAGCATTTTGACGGACACTCAATACTGAAATATTTCCAACTATTAATTTCTATTTACACCATTTTTCATATTTAATACAAAAATCCGATTCCAGTGAATATTTCATCAAATGTAAAATATAACAGAAGGAAATAATGGCAATTCGTTATATCTCTATATATTCAATTTATGAACATTTGCATACTAAACATTAATACAAAAGTTAAAGGACAATCTTCATTTATAACCATCTTTTTTATTGTTTGCAGAAAATTTCTACTCCTTTGACATATGGTTGAATTCAGTAGCAATGTCTTGAAATTATTATGCACAGAATAAATAGATTATTTGTACAATTCTATTGAAAGAAATTGCAAACACTTGAAAAACAAAAACTTTTACAGATTAAATAACACTTGAAAAATACAATTTAAGTTTTGTTGTAAGATTCTTTTGAAGAAATCTGCAAAACTTATTTCTATTGACCAAAAAGAGTTGCTAGCTGTACAAGAGAAGATAATTTCCTAATTTTAATTGGAGTGATGAAACAACCCAAGACTCTTTAGCAAAACAAATTTTCAACTTAGCCACTTTGGTGGACATATAGGATGTCACCATTATCATTTGGGGCATAGCAGACATTATCAGAAGTCTTTTAGTGAAAACCCCCATATCATAATAAGCATTTATTTAGGAAGGGTAGTGACAGACATTCATTGTGGCAGCCATACTGGATTTATGACTGGTACCGTTTTCATTTTTGAGCAAGAGATATAGCCATCAATTTAGAAGGAGATAACCAAATTAGTATCGAGTTTTAGTCTTTTTCATGAAGGACCAATGAGACACTAAGAGCTCTTCTGATGAATCATCATGACAAAATGACTTTCCATTTAAAACAAGTAGACATTATATCAGCAACAGTTTCATTCAGGAATGCTGATACGAGTTTTAATGCAAGTAGTGATAATGAGATTTTCAAGATGGCTACTTTGACAGTTATATACGACAACTAACCATTTTCATCTAAACCCAAATAGGCCACATAAGAGAGCATCTGGTGAAAAAAAAACTTGTCAATTTGACTTTTAAATTCAGGAAGAATAGTTATAAGATTTTCAAGATGGCCACCGTCATTTTGCTGACAGATTGGCACAATTTTAATTTGAAGTCCAACTTAACATCATAAAAGGTTCTTTGTTGCTAACCCCATGTCAATATGATTTTCTGTTTAGGTGGAGTTGTTAAAACAATATTTTTAATAAGGTGGCCATATGTGAGATCGTCACTACTTTTTCTAACTACACCTCTGAAGAAGCCTTTTACTGAAAACTCCAAAGCTGGTAAGACTATCTGTTGAGGAAAATAAGACTTTCAAGATGGCAATCATATCGATGTCAGACTGGTGCCATTTTCATTTAGGACCAAACCGATTTCATAAAAGTCTTTATGTTAAATCCTATTGATATGACCATCCGTACAGGAGGAATAACAATAACAAGAGTTTTTAGATGGCTACTGTAGGAGTATATTTGTTGCCCCAACAATACTGTTTTCATTTTGGACCATCTAAACAATTGGAAGAATGTCATTTAGGAGCATCTAAACAACTGGAAGAATGTGGGTGTCAAGTGTAATGGCAATGCTCCAGGTAGTTTAGGAGTAGCAATAACAAACTTGTGCTCAAGGACAGATAGATGATGAATAAAAGACCATCGCAAAAGCGATTTTGGTCTTTGACCTGCACACCTTAAATAGAAAACTTCTTTGGATTATAGCAACACTGCAAAAAATAAATTATTTCTATGTGACTAACTATGTAGTCCAAGAAAAGCATTGTGTGTGTGTGTGTGTGTGTGTGTGCATA
Source organism: Unio delphinus (assembly GCA_029339505.1). Lineage (NCBI taxonomy): Eukaryota > Metazoa > Mollusca > Bivalvia > Unionida > Unionidae > Unio > Unio delphinus. The sequence goes on along the minus strand of JAQISU010000167.1, from coordinate 3,610,475 downwards.
TACAGAGGCCTCTAAAATACTTAATTACACATATATGGATGCAATTTTTTTTATCTGGGACACAGAAAATCACCCATGTAGGAGTCCTCTGTATGCATGCAATTAGTTGAATGGCAAATTCAAAGGCTTGCCAGTCCTACTTAAACAACCTACTGAATTGGAGAATGTGTTGAATATTTGATCATTTTAGCAATGCTGATATTTACAATGACAGAATTCAGTGGTTAAAATACCCCCAGATGTGCAAGCTATATTTATATGATTACATCAAAAAAACACAATGCAATAGCTGTGCAGCAAGTTCAAAGATTTCGACTAGTAGCAATGTGCTGATACTTACAATGACTGAATTCTGAGGCAGAAAGACCTCGAGATGTTACATGTGGTTATTTTAAGAGTACATCCGAACTTTAGCTTCCATTATTGTGTTCATTTCTAACTGTAGCCAAATAAATAGTGCATGTGACCTCGAAATGAAGACACATCAAGACTTATACAAAACATTGTTTGCAAATTTGGACAAGTATTTTGGTGTTAAATGGCAAACTGACAAAAGATTTTAATGAGATTCAGAAGAGTACTAAAGTTGCTAGAACTGATAGTTTGGATGGGATAGTAGCTAAGTGTAAAACGGTGTGATGCCTGGCTTAAGTGTTTGGAATAAGACCATTCTTTGGATTTACAAAATTTAGTCTCACCCCAAAGGACTCACAAGAGTTACACTGCTGTCAGGCTATTCTATGCATCTAAGGTCACCAATATTGGCACAAAACACACACCAAATTCAATTGACGAAAATAAAATTCTTCAATTCTTACCAATTGCAAAGCAGCAACTGTCACCAGAATATTGTATTCAAAATAATACTAATTTTGGACAACAGGATACCACCCCTATGTTTTCACGATTCCTTATATGGTGGACTATTCTGCACATGGCTTTGAAAAATGTAATGTTTATGCAACAGGCTATGGAAATGAATTACATTACTTTAGAATCTTCATGTCTGCATTTCAGCCAAATATTTTATTTTTAACCAAAACAGCACAAGATCCAATGTTTACAAAAATGATGTTGTGCAGAATTACCAGATACACCGAATAGGCTGACAGGGTTAAAAAATTAAACATTTGGAGTAATATCCTTCAAAAAAATATAAAAAAAATAAACATTTGGAGGAATGGCCTTCAAATCTAATCTGGTCATGTATATGGATACAAATCTATTTACTAAATATTTTTCATTTATGTTCAAAGGGATTTTGCGCAATGTTGCCAAAATGTTTCTTAAGACATCTGTTTGAAAAGACCAACTCAATATACTGCAATCAGTGGGAGCATTGAACAAAAATGATAAAAAGTGTACGAGAAATTACAGCTAATATCTTTGAACACCTCAATAGTGTTTCAATTTCTTCTCTAATTACTGGCATGCTTCAAAATACTGAATTAATATACCAAAAAGCTATTAATGAAATACATATGCCCTTCTTCAATGCCTGGAAAATGAAAAAAACAAAAAAACATGGAAATGTATGGTACGTATTATATACAATATGAAATACTGTCATACATTTGAGCGGGTAAAAACTAAATGCCTCATGCATAATTCTTGGACAAGGAATACAACTATGCAAAATGTAAAAGTATTTATCAAAACCTATGGGATTTTGTTCAAAGTGGGAACTTACAAATGGCAATGTATAGTACAGAATTGATGTGACTGATATGTACATGGTATTCTTTACTATACAATACTCCTTGAAGACTGCAGTACACTGAATCACACTGCTGACATTCATATGGAATTCATTGAACAGATAAAACAAACTGATTTCCACTGGTCGGAGTAAAATAAATTAGGTGTCTACAAAACAGTTGGTTTAATTGCGTGACATTTTGTAAAATCTGAGTAATATATGAATTCCTATAATCTTGATTATTTCCATCTGAACAACTGCAATGCATCGAAAGTAGTGACATCAACAAAATCCTGGAGTCAGCAGTTTGAATCGAGTCACGTTGGTTACAGGAAGCACATAATTAATTTTACTTAGCCTAGATATAATACTGATTTTTTACTAACATCTGTGTGCATTTATTAAATTGAGCTTTGACTCGAAAAAATATTTGTTGGAGTGCAACTATTCTGATACATAAAATGAAGTAAGCCTTACAATACAATATTCCTACTATGGTGTTATCAAAATCTCATTTTATGTATTCAGTGTTGCACAGATCCACTTGCATGTTATCAAGGATTTTGTATGATTTTATCTTTCATTTTCTATGAAATTTATCAATGCATGTTATCAAGGTATGATTTTATCTTTCATTTTCTATGAAATTTATCAATGCATGTAATCAAGGATCTTGTATGATTTTATCTTTCATTTTCTATAAAATTTATAAATACATGTTAACAAGGATCTTGTATGATTTTATCTTTCTTTTTCTATGAAATTTATCATTGCATGTTATCAAGGTATGATTTTATCTTTTATTTTCTGTTAAATTTATGAATGCATGCTATCAAGCATCTTACATGTGTTATTTAATTCAATATAACATCTTATGTTTTTATGCAAAACATTTTTTTCATGTACATGTTATCAGTTACAATACATGGGTGTTCATTTGATATGAAATTTATCACAAGCATGTTATTAAGTATCTTACAAGATTTTCTTTAATGGGTCAATGATCTTATGCCTTTTTTAAAATGAAATTTATCACCTTCATTTATGCAATGATATTACATTAGTGCTTTGTTTAAAATCAAATTTATAACATGCATGTTATTAATGAAATTATATGGGTGTTCATTTGGTATGAATTTATCAAATGAACAGAATATCATTAAATACCATGAGTTCCTTTGTCTGAGTAGACTACTATATTATTCACAAAGTTTTATAACTTCAATATCTAATGAAAAATGAGTGAGATTCTATTAGTTGCATATCTTTTCCATACTGCTGCTGTAAAAACTTACCTGTCATATCATCACATAACTATGGCATGATGTTGTGATACTAATTAATCATAACATAATACCGTTACATAACTATGGCAGGATGTTGTGATACTAATTAATCATAATATAATAGTGTTAAGTCTTCTGAATCTCAATGCTATAGATAATCCAAGATAACCATTGAAAACTGAAATCATATCTACAACTAAATATAACATGGGGATCTATTATACATTTCGATATTTTGAAATGCATCTTCATTTTAACAACAAAATGTACCAATGAATGTATAGTTTGTAAAACTGCATGCTTTGCTTTCTCATTTTAAACTGTGCATACACACATCTAATTATCATGTTACACATGCATTTAACCTTACATGTTGATCTGGCACTATATTATTATATATATAAAATTTTACCTGCATTTTCAAACCGCACACACTACACACACAGACTGGAAACTATTCAGGTATTTTCGCAAAGTCTAACACTTAATAACTGAATCAAACTTTGATCAAAATCCAGTTTGTCTTTAATTCTATCCAGAAAGAGGGAGGGAGACAGTATATCATAAATACAAAACCGCATTTGTGTTTTCTTCCATGTTGGGGGGGGGGGAGAATAAACAGTATATGGACACATCTTTGGCTAATGGCCTTAACATATCCCTATACCATATTAAACCTGTTCTTTCATAGACTCAGAACAAAGTCATGTAGTTGTGTGCATTTCTCAAATACCAGGATATTTTAAATAATGTAATGAACTGACAGGCTAAGTTGAAATCAATGCAAACTCTTGTTCTAACACACATCATTCCTATACTACATTAATGAGACTGGCCGGATTACATTGCTTATCTAAACTAAACAAACATCCTATTCTTCCGGTGAACATGGCAAAGAACTTTGTTTAACATTACAAAGTGTCTAACAGTGCTCCTGTCTAACATGTCAAAATGCTGAATATCAGTGGTTTAAATAAAATCCCATATGGTGGAGAAGTATTAACATGACTGGACTTGGATAAGCTGAATATGATTCCAACTTGTCTCCTGGTCTCATATGGTATGGTACTTGAGATACTCCTTGATTTTGATAGGTAAATACAGAAGGTCCACTTCTGTACTTGGTACTTTCTGGCGAATGATCATTCTACACAGATGTAGCAGTGTTGGAACTTCATGTGGTACTTTATAGAAGCTGACTTCTCCCTCTCTTGTTCTGAAAAACAAAATAATTTATAGTGCCATTTCACATGATAAAACCAAGTTGGCCAACCTAATACATGTTATTAGTCAGTTTTAAGTTTGTAAATAATTGCCAAAAGTTGGTGAAACTGTATGGTGTGCTTATCACTGGATCCATACAGTGCTTATGCATTTTGCACATAAAAAAATTATAAATGAATACATTTATGAATTTGCAAATGATAATGACCAAGTCTACATGGAACATAAATAATTTCTTTTCAATTAAAATTATTTTCTTATAACAGCAAAACATTACAAAATTAAGTTTTTATTATTATTGAAGAATGACACAGGATTTTTATACTCAGAAACAATGGATATAAATAATAAAATGGCTATTTCTTATACCCACATGTTTTCATATGTAGTCTGGTAACTAATAATGGAAGTTTATGGATGAGAGTAAAGAATATCCAGCAAGTCTTTTGAATCTTAACTCTTGACTAAAATCTGATTTCTCAGTTTTATGTTTGATTTCTGATGAGTAAACTTTGATTTCTAACATTTTTAGAGGTTTGATTTCTGATGAGCATAATCTGATTTTTAAAACTTTATATATTGCTCTCTGATAAAGGAAGATCATTGTTACATTTTAATGTTTGATCTGAGTTTATTTTGATTTGTCACTTTTTTGAACATTTGGTCTCTTATGAGTACATTTTGATTTGTCACATTTTGAATGTTTGATATCTGACAAGTAAATTTCGATCTGTCACATTTTTAATGTTTGATCTTGAAGAGTAAAACCTGATTTTCACATTTTAGGTTTTTGATCTTAAAGAGTGTTCATTTCAAATTGCTCTAGTCTTACAACTCTTGTTTACTAGGAAACAGTTTCCTTTAATTGATGTGTAAATTCACACAAGGTGTATAAATTTACAGCATATGGGACAATAAATATCCTTATTCATAATAAGTACAACTAAAAAACCAATTTATTTATAATACATCCTGTTTTTACATATATATACACAATTTTTTTCATATAGAATTATCCCTTACTCTGAGCAACAGTATCTTTAAACTCTTTGGCAATATCACGCTGTCTATCACATTGAATTACCACCCGTCTACAGCAGTCTTCTTTATGACAGTACCATTATAAGTCATTGATGAAGGCAGTCTGATATTGCCAAAAATGTATTTAAAGCTCTGAGTAAGGAAACATTTTAATAATCACAACACATCCCAATTTTTACATACAAATACTCCGCAAATTTATTAATCTGCAATTCCGGTTCTGTAATTTTTTCCCTCTTTTAAAAAATGTGTAGCTTTGACCCACAGTTGCATGTAAAAAAAAATTGCATTTACTGGTAAATTCTGTGATAGATTAAAGCTGTCTCAAGTGCATATCACCAAGGACTAAAAAATAAGGTCATGAAAAGGAGGCACCTAACAGGTCTTTTCAAGAACTCGGACATTGGGTCTTAACAAGCAGTGTTCCTGCATGGGTGCATGATTGTGAGTGACAAATCCCCAGAGTTCAAATTTTATATATATATATATATATATATATATATATATATATATATATATATATATATATATATATATATATATACACACACACACTTAGGAGAAGGCTCAAATTAAAATCTGAGGGTTGCTGATCCATCAATTTTTTTTGGGTGGGGGGAGGAATAGGGAAACATGGACAAGGCAAATATGTTTTATGAGTACCATTAATGGCAGCTATTTGAAAGAAAGTATACAATATAATCATGGGAGAAAACATTTGCTGTCATTGATGCTGTATTGGATTTAATGCCAACACAAGATAGGCTATGCATGGTGACCATTATTATCTGGGTGAGGAAGAACCTAGAAACATCATGGGAAAAACCATAAACTCATGGAATGGTACTGTGATCTGTAAAAATGAGTTCCTTAGATCATTGTACCTCAGTGGACCAAATCATTTACTGGTATATATATATATATATATATATATATATATATATATATATATATATATATATATATATATATATATATATATATCCAACTTTACAAATCTCCAAACTCATTTTGCATTCAGACAAAAAATTTTAGCCAAACTCTTAAAAGAATTTTATTTTGTCACGTTTCCTAAGCCCAAGCAATAAGTCTTGTATAAGCTATATCTACCTGTCTTGGGAATATTACCGCAGCCTTGTGCAAGGTTACCATGACAAACCAACCCAAGACTTTATTTGGCAAAGGTGACCAATTGCATCACTAAAAGGTTTTTCGTTATCACACCTGTATGTTAAAAGTTAGTTCAAGGATCAAATGTTAGTCAAGGGGGTGAACGAGGCATGTTTTTACCCATCCTCACATTGACAGAGAGCAAAAGGAACATTGCTAAGTTTGAATGGATTGGTACACAGCGATATCTAATCAAACTTTTGAGATAAACGGCATGATTATGATTCAGACCTGAACGATATCTTCTGTCTTGTAAAATTAATTCAGTATTCACCTGAAAGGATTGCAGATCTATAGGGTTTACTCCTAGACATGAAGCTACTCACAACTTAAGATTCTAAGGAAAGAAAGCTTCAGTAAGCTATGTGCTACGTTTTTGCAGAATATTATGTTATCATAATTGTAATTGTTTGTAGTATGTACACCAAATTACTAGGATCGTCAGTATGTAGAATTATCTTTGTAGCATTTCATTTACATGTATATTTGAGTAATGGGCTTGAACCCTACATAGAATTATTAGATGCAAGGGGAATTATGTAGATTGTAAGCTTGTGGCCAGAATTAATTATGTAATTCACTATTAGATTACTTCATAGTAAATCAGTGCATTTATTAATGTGTTATGTTAAAATTTACACATGCTTGAATTGTGAATTTGGAAACATGGTTGAAGTATGTAAAATAAGTTACTATGGATATATGCATATATCAGAGTAAGGATATTTTAATATTTGCATACTTTGTGTGAATTGTAAGCTAAAGAAATGCATCTGATTATTGTGATATTGTTTAGTATAACGGAATTTGAACTGATGTGATGAAATTTATTTAAATATGTATAAGTAGTAATTGATACATGCTGCATTTACCGTACAAGAATGCAGGAACAAAGAAATTTAATAGCCGCTATCTGATGATAGGCTGTGTGTTATACAATATGAAAGGGCTAACGAAAAAGATTCTCAATTAGATGGACATATTAATTATATAAATTTAGGATTTTTTTTCATAATTTTGGGATGGGTGGAGGTTTAGTTTAAAAACTGAACACAAGATATATTACTATATTTAATGGAAAGCATTTGACCAAACCAGTTAAAATTAAATTAATTAAATTAAAAGCAAAATCAATTAAAACCAGTTAAAATTAAATTAATTAAATTAAAAGCAAAATCAATTAAAACCAGTTAAAATTAAATTAATTAAATTAAAAGCAAAATCAATTAAAACCAGTTAAAATTTAATTAAATTAAAAGCAAAATCAATTTTTCATTTTTAATTTTACCATGCAGAAAAAAATGCTATGGTATGCACAAAATAAAAAGGTAGTTTGCTTAAACCAGATTTTTTTGTTGTTGGCCTGACTATCTAAACGGAATGGATATATTTATTATTCTCACTTTTGTGTTCAACTCCAAACAACAAAATCCCACATCTGCCATGGAATAATGTGTCTGTTGTTTGTTCTATTAAGGATGAAAACTTAAAAAATCCAGACCTGCCCGCACAATATGAGATGGCAGACTTATGTCTGTGCAGGTTATAGTTAGATCCAACTTGTAAGTAGGTATATATTGTAAAGATTTTCTGGTCCAACTTGTATGTAGGTATATATTGTAAAGATTTTCTGGTCCAATTTACTGGAGTTCTGTTGTTTATATTTGTTTGTTTGTTTCATTAGGATTTTTAATGTAGCTTTAACAATTTTTCAGTCATATCACTATGATGTCTGCAGTGAGGCAGTTTAGTGTGATGTCTAGCACTGGGGCATCATGCTGCAGACATGTAGCATGATGTACCACCTAGTCACATTATCCGGACACCAGGCCAATCAGTCCTAACACTAACCGCTTCATGCTAAGTGTCAAACGAGGCAGCTGTTAGTTCCAATTTTGTAAGTCTTTGGTATGACTCGGCCGAGAATCGAACCCATGACCTCCTGCTTCTGTGGCAGATGCTCTAACCACAAGGCCACTGGAGCAGTTATGTTGTTTATGTAGGGTTTAACACCATTTTTCATTGCAAGATAGGCTATACATGGTTGCCAGTATAAATGGTGGACAAAGAACCTGGTAAAAAACACAGGAAAGAACAATCAAAGCTTCAGGCAAGCTTTCTCACATACCCACATTGACCAAACCCACACAGGTGATACAGTGAGTTAGGTCATTACAAATGAAAATAAATATCAAAACATAATGCCTAATGATGATGCAGTTTTATTTCAGGAAGTGAAAAAAATAAATGCCACATTGGGATACATACACATACTGTTTTAACCCATGTGTACTGGCAAAATGTGTACTGGCAAAGATTTGCATCTGCAAGCAAACTATCAAAGACTGAAAATTTCTTAAACTTGATGTCTGGGACCCACATTTGTTGCCTTTATTCTCAAGCAATTTTTCCTGCAATCCCAATCTCAACTAAGCATTTTAAGCTGACATGATATGACCATCCATCCAGGAGAGGTTGTGATAAGATTTTTAAGATGGACACTGTGGTGGCCATAATGAACATCAATATGGTACTATTTTCATTGAGGACCATGAAGACATCACACAAAATCTTTTGGTGTAAGTAGACCTTCTGTAAAGGAATATTACTGATAACACTATTTGAAAGATTACCACTGGTAGCTATATTGGATGGCACCCCAACAAAAAAGTACTAGACAAAAGAGTGCCAACAACAGAGTTCTGACAAAAAGGCACCGACAAAAGAGTCCTTTAACTGCCAACAAAAGAGCACCAAATAACCTGATAAAACAGCACCAGACACAATTGCACAGGTTATACAAAAAACATTCTAAATAAATTAGATTAACTATATTGGACAATGCTTTGGCAGCACTTTTATTTAGGTCCAACTAGACATGATACAAGTCTTTCAGTGAAAACCTCATGTTGATATATCCTTCCATTCAGGAGTAGTACCAATATAATTTTCAATATGGCCACTGAGCTCCAACTGTACAACCCCAGGTGGGCATAACTTAAGGTGTAGGGAACATTGCATTCAGAAATAAACAACACCACTATGCATTATGTAAGAGTTGTACTTTCCCATTAGGCTTTAAAAAAAGTTAAGCCTTTTGGCAACATGAAAGATTATGTTAATTCATATCTAGACCATATTCTGTATCTTTAATGATTTTTTTCAAATGTGGGACACATCTGTGAAACTGGGTTTGTTGTGACTAGATAACTCTTACCCCTGTCTAGTTTCAGCAGAGTTATCTCTCTTAATCTCTCTTGAGGTCTATGGAAAAACCATTGGTAATGTGATATCTGCACCTATTTTATTTCAAACCAAATAGACTGGGATGAATGTATCAAATTTCATTGCAATTCTCCAAATAATAAGGTGTAGTGTTAATGGATGGACCACAATATGTCAGATGACAAATAGACAACAGAGGGCAGACAACAGACTATCCCATAAGGCCAAATGACCAGTAAAGATAATGCATTTATATTAGGCTAGAGAAAATACCGGTAATGTACCTTGTTCTGCTAACCCAACCTTATTTTTAATCTGTCTGATCCTGTAGCATTTAATCATGTATGCAAACTCCCACCCCAAATCTGAACGGAGGTGATTCCATTTTTCACTCCAAACTGGTAAATGTATACTGGAAGCAATGACATGTACACAAATTGGATAAAACTCTCCACCCCATTTTTCTCACATAAAGTATCATTTTCATTATTTCTATCTAAACAACTATCTGTTGTCAGAGGCAATTTTTTTTTTATAGTTGGTTGCATAAACAGAGTAACACACCACATCTCCAATTATAACAGTTCCATAGAGTATACAAGTCCATGGTGTACAAAACTACCTTATAATTCACTCTCAATTCTACCAAGCTTCTGATCAGAGGTCAAGAGATTTCATAGGGTCAACCCGTTGTAGTCCAATTTTTCCAGTGTACACTTACAATGGCTGAATAAATCTTAATTTTCTTAAACCATTCACTGATGGGGCTTATTTCATTTTTCTACAAAATATTAATAAGTTTATCATGCACATTTGAAATAACTAATGAATAAATACTCTCAACTGCAATAGGATATGTAGGAATTATGAAAATGGGGTCTCATTCATGGGTATATACTGTATATTGTTAATGAACTAAGAAATGATCTAGTTAGTAACCATAGCTTGAAGCTTTGGAATCATAATAGGACTGCTCCACACACATACAGGTAAAATGTTTTGGATCTTAAATTCATGTGCTAAGGTTTCTGGGAAAAATGCCCATATGTATTTGACTTTTAACACATACCGTTGTATTGATACAGAGACCTTAGAAAATGCCCCAAAATAAATGCCAATCTTTATCAGTTTGATTTTAAAAGATACCTGCCATCCCCTTATTATGAGATTGGCCAGTCCATGTACAAAAACATATTAATAAAACATACCTTGAACAGGTAGACAGCTGTAATGAATAAGTTTGGTCAATGTATTTTTCCTTAATAAAAAGTCGGTGACTTGAAACATGTTGGCTAGTTATCTGTCTACAGCCTTGACCCTAATACTATTCTGCATTGAATATACCTGTGTGTCATTACAGGTATAAAAAAAAATCCTAGTTTGAAAGTATTCCTAATAAGTAAATAACACACATGTACATATTAATAATAAGAAAAAAAAGTTTAAATACAGAAAAACATCAAGAAAACAAACCTTTGGAATTAAGCTAATATTATGATGTTTGTGGTTTTCACTTTACTAAGTTTATTAAACATGATGTTTGGGAAAGTTGTCATAGAAACATGTACCAGTTTCATGATATTTTGGTTGGTATAGAGACTTTTTATGATAGTGTGTTTTTATGGCAGAGAAACACCATGAAGGTTTTACTGAGCCAAGAGTAAACTAAAACTCATGCAGGCCAATCTGGGTTAAACCAGTGGTACAACATCAGAAATTCACTGTCATTACAGATCACAAAGCACTCATGTAGCTTAGGACAGTTAAACACACCTCAAACAGATTAATTTGTTGGTCACTTCATTTGCAAGAATACAATTTGAACATCATAAACACTCCAAGATAAAAAACACAAATTGTGATGCACTCTCATATCAACACTAAAACCAACTGAGAATACCCCTAGTGAAGCTGAGAAATCACCAGATTAAATAGACACACATACTACACAATTAGAGCCAGCTGTTCAAGCTTCTTCAGAACTACCAGATCGCCCAATATCAGCGAGAGTGCCCTGATTTCAAGGATATGTATGTTTACTTTGAGCAAGGAATGTTACCAGCTTTCAAACAAAAATGGCCTAAAATGTATCAATATGTGTATGACTATATTATATTATGCTCTCAATGTCAACTCGTTAAATGAGACACAAATGCGCTAAAGGCCCCATTGCACCCACTGCCTCTGGAAGATGTATTTTCTCAGTGGAACATGAACACTTTGCATATGCCAAAAAGGAAGGTTACCAGTATATCTTATTGGTGATAGAGTATTTGTCACATTGGTGTGAGTACTTTCCCTTGTGTTTTCAGACAGCAACAGAAATCGCTAGTTGTTCTGTACAATGAAATATCTGTATGTTATGGTACACCACGAACACTTGTCAGTGATCATGGACATAACTTATGTCTCAAATTGTCCTAGCACTCTATTTCAGGTAACATGTCACCATACCAGTTCATATCACCCTTAAACCAATGCTGCATGAGAGTGTTTGAATAACAAAGTTAGCCAATCGTTATGGGCATATTGCAGTAAACACCAAGATGATTGGCTGTCACTAATAACAAAGTTAGCCAATCGTTATGGGCATATTGCAGTAAACACCAAGATGATTGGCTGTCACTATTGTCCATCATAATGATGGCATTCCGAATGAGGCCAGCAGTTAATTCACATTCCAGTGTTCAGTCATAGAATGAAACTGATGCTGTTATACCGTACGCAGTCATATAGTATAAAACTGATGCAGTCATATAGTATAAACTGATGCAGTCACATTTTTTTTTTTTTTTTTTTTTTTTTTTATGGTTTAACGCCATTTTTCAGCACAATATATAGGCTATACATGGCGGCCAGTATTAGTGGTGGAGGAAGAAACCGGAAAAACCCCGGAAAGAACCACCGACCCACGAGAAGCTACTGGCAAGCTTTCTCACTTAACTACATTAGCCGAATCTTAGACTCGAACCCACGCAGACAGAGGTGAGATGGCAGTGGTCCGTAACGGACAGCGCTTTAGACCACTCGGCCACTCGGGGCCCCGATGCAGTCACATAGTATGAAATTGATGCAGTCATATAGTATAAACTGATGCAGTCATATAGTATAAACTGATGCCGTCAGATAGTATGAAACTAAAGCATTCACATAGTATGATGATGATGCAGTCATATAGTATAAAACTGATGCAGTCATACAGTATGACAATGATGCAGTCATATAGTAGAAAACTGATGCAGTCACATAGTATGAAACTGATGCAGTCAGTATGACGATGATGCAGTTGTATAGTATAAAACTGATGCAGTCAGATAGTATGAAGATGATGCAGTCATATAGTATAAAACTGATGCAGTCATAGTATAAAAATAATGCAGCCATATAGTATGAAACTAAAGCGTTCACATAGTATGATGATAATGCAGTCATATAGTATAAAACTGACGCAGTCATATAGTATCACCCTTGTATCCCACGAACTTGCATCGGATCACCTCTGCATTGTATGCCATCTCGACGTATCAGTCCCTAACCCTCCACCTCTATTTGCTACTAAGAGAAACCTCCGTATGATAAACAGAACCAAATTCATGCATAACATCCAAGAAAACCTAACAACTTTCTTACATCCAACAGTGGAACAACTTGATAACTGCCTGCATTCATTGCTTGAAAAACATGCCCCAGCCACCAAATGCAGAGCATCAATAAAAAAGTGTTCTCCATGGTATAGCAGTGTTAGGGACCAGCTTCACACTGCTAAAAGACATCGCCGAAAAGCAGAAAGGCTTTGGCTTTCCACCAGACTTACTATTCATAAACAAATCTATGAAGCCACTAAGAAGAATGTCACATAGTCCATTTAGCCAAATTATCCCACTACAGTACTAAGATCACGGAGAGTTCCAGCTGCAAGAGCTCTTCGAGATAACTAACAAACTAATGTCGAGGAATAAATGTACACCACTTCCAACAACCTCTCCAGTAGACCTTCCAGACCAATTTGCAAATTTCTTCTGTGACAAAGTACAAACCATTAGAGATTCGCTTGACAGCACAATTTCAACTGACTCGTCACCATAGTTATGATGCAGAATTTCAGCGACAACCCTTAGGAGCAATTGAACCTGTTCCTATTGATTTAGCATGGACAATCGTGATGAAAAGTGCACCAAAGTCTTCTGAACAAGATCCTATTCCGACATCACTGCTGCTTGAGTGCTTAGACCCAATATTGCCTTCACTAACTGATGTTATTAATATCTCTTTTTCATTGGGGGAATTCTCATCATTTTTCAAAACTGCCATCGTAAAGCCTCTGCTGAAGAAACCAATACTTGACCATAATGATTTAAAGAACTATCGCCCAGTTTCTAATCTCACCATTCATATAAAAAATCTTAGAAAAGGTTGTTCTAACCCAACTTGTATCCCATTTGAATTCAAACAGTCTTTTTAAAATTTAGCAATATATAGTCTGCATATCGCCCTTGCCACAGTACGGAAACTACTCTTCGGAAAGTAATGACATTCTCTCTGCTTTGGATAGTGGAAAGATTACAGTCCTCACTCTCCTGGATTTATCTGCAGTATTTGACACAAAAGACCATGATATATTACTTCACCGTCTCCAGCATGTATTTGGCATTCAGAATATAGCCTTACAGTGGTTAAAGTCCTACTTAGTCAACAGGACGCAAATTATATCTGCAAATGGAATACATTCCAGCCCAATTGACGTATGTTGTGGTGTTCCACTGAGATCTATTATTGGACCTGTTCTCTTCATTCTATACACTCAGCCGCTCTCAAGTGTCATAGATCATCACCCAGTGTCGCACCAATTGTATGCTGATGACACCCAAATATACAAGTCTTGCCACCCAACTGAAGTTGATGCTACCATCCATGGAATAGAGAGGTGCATTTCTGATGTGAAATCATGGATGACATGTAACAAGCTACAGATGAATGATGATAAAACTGAGGCTATTCTGATCACAACACAAAGACTTTCTCATTCACTTCCTTTACCTCAGACAATAAATATCAGCAACACCAACATTAAATTCTTACAGTCAATATGAAACCTAGGCATTACTCTAGACAGTACTCTCACATTGCACCAACATGTCATGAACATATGCAAGGCTGCATATCTTGAACTTAGACACATCAGTTCCATTCGTAAATATCTTTCAGTTGATGCCACTAAAACACTTGTGTGTTCATTAGTACTTTCAAGACTGGACTATTGTAACTCAATTCTGTCTGGTTCATCACAATATTTACTCCAGAAACTTCAAAAAAGTTCAAAACACAGCTGCATGTATCATCTTTAGAGTACCATGATCAGAGCACACCTCACCAGTGCTCTGTACCCTACACTGGCTATCGATTCAATACAGAATCAAACACAAAATTTGTTCTCTGTGCTATGTTTCACTGACAGACTCCAGTCCAACATACCTCTCCAGCCTCACCCATGTGTATACACCAGCTAGATACTTGTGCTCTTCTTCTGACAATAGTATACTCATTCTTCCCGCAGTGAAAACAAAGTCATATGGACAACGTTCTTTTGCATACCAGGGCCCATCGACGTGGAATGAATTGCCCATTGAAATTAGACACAAAGACACAGTGGTCCCTTTTAAGAGTGTTCTTCAAACTCACCTGTTTCGACTGCAGGGACAAACTTAGAGACCTAATCATGTTTTGTATCTTATATGTTTTCAGCATATTTTTGTTTTCCAATTTCATTGTTTTTGTCATTTGTTTTTCTGTAGTGTAGTCATATCATTATTGATGGTGTAAAACGCTTAGAGCTTCAAAAGATTAGGGGCTAAACAAAGTCCTCATTATTATTATTATTATTATAATAGTATAAAAGTGATGCAGTCAGATAGTATGACGATGACTCAGTCATATAGTATAAAACTGATCCAGTCATATAGTATGAAACTAATGCAGCCATACAGTATGAAACTAAAGCATTCACATAGTATGACGATGATGCAGTCATATAGTATAAAACTGATGCAGTCATATTCTTTTTAAGAATTGTAAATAAATTAGGAAATATTAATGGGGTATTATAGACCACCATCTTTTATCACATAAAACCACAGAAGACTCAACACTCAAAATTGAAATATTTTGCATTATTGCAATGTTTTGGTGCATTTTTTTGGTCAAATAGCATAAAATATGCTGCTTTTTTACAGTAGTGTTCTTACTAACATAAAGGTAAAATCTATTCTTCATCAGACTCGGCAGATAAATGGCTTCATCAGACTCGGCAGATAAATGGCTTCTATACAGTCATTCAAATGGTCTGATACTCTACTCGTCAAAACTAATTTCCAGAAATTCAAGATACAAGTGTTTCTTCTTCTGAACTGCATAGTACTGAAACCACTCTCAAACAAAAACATTTTCAAAATCGCTACAGTGATGGCCATTTTGAATGTATAATGAGGAGCATTTTCATTTAAGACCATCCAGACATTGTTAGAAGAGTTGGTGAAAACAACATATAAAAAATGACTATTTATTTCAGAAGGGTAGTGATTAAATAATTTTCAAGATGGTCACAGTGGCATCCATACAGAGTTAAGATTGGCACAATTTTATTTAGGATTAAGTGAGTGCTCCACAAATAATGCATTTCTAACAACGTAGCAGGTGTAAAGTGATGTTCTTTGCATTCCAATATACACAATGCAGGGAATGTTGGCATGTCTATACTATTTTCATGTACTATGACTGAAATTTCTTTACATGCTGCAGTTGTGGAAATGGTTCATGATCTAAGCACACATCTGATCAGAATGGCTGCCTTAATGACCCTGAAAAATCTGCCTGAACTTATCCAATGTACATAACTTTCGCTGCTATATAAATAGGGAAAACTTATTTTGCAAGAATGGGCAATACCAACTTCTGAAAGTGCAAATGAATTCATTACAAAATAAATAACAGTTTACTTTTCTAGTCCAGGAAGTGAAAATGACCAAGCATAACCAACAGATTATTTTGATAAGTGCTCATCTGCCAAGCTGTATACTCAATAACAAAATTTACATCCACCAATCATTAACCAAAATATAGGGAACTAAATGTTCTTTTAAAAATACCCAAGATATACGAGATCTTTTTTTTCAGATAGCTAGCTTTAAAAATCCCTATGCAGTGGATAGAACTGAAGAGCACCACCTAATGAGATGTCACAAGAAAAGAAAGCCTAAGCTTACTGACTTTCAGTTTAGGAGAAGATTTTAATCATGGCTGTTATGGTGGACATACTGGATGTTGAATCTTGTGTGTGTGTGATTTGGATTTCGAATGTAGCTTTAACAATACAAGTCATATCGCTACGATGTTTGCAGTGTTTCATTTTATAGACATGTCTAGCACTGGGGCATCATGTGGTATTATGTCCCACCCAGTCACATTATCCTGACACCAGGCAGACTAGTCCTAACACTATTCTCTTAATGCTGAGTGCCAGGCAAGGCAGCTGTTAATACCATTTTTATAAGTGGTATGACTCAGCTGGAGTCTGAACCCATAAATTCTTGCATCTGAACAGATGCTCTAACCCCTTAGACTACTGGAGGAGTCCAGATTAGCACCAGTTTTATTTAGTAGTTGTTATTCTGGGTTTAATGCCATTTTTCAACACATGATAGGTTATGCTTTGTTTTGGGGTTTTTTTTATGGTTTAACGCCATTTTTCAGCACAATATAGGCTATACATGGCAGCCAGTATTAATGGTGGAGGTGGAACCCGGACAAACCCCAAAAAGAACCACCGACCCATGAGAAGCTACTGGCAAGATTTCTCACATAGCTACATAGCCGAATCTTAGACTCGAACACACGCAGACAGAGGTGAGATGGCAGTGATCCATAACGGACAGCGCTTTAGACCACTCAGCCACTCGGGGGCCCCGATAGGTTATGCATTGCAACCAATATATGTGGTGGTTGATGTTTAGAGTTTAATGCCATTTCTCAAGCTGGTCCATATACTGCAGCTAGTATAGAGGAAAAAAGCAGAAAACCCCATTAAGAACCACAGAGCCATGTGAAGCTACTGACATGCTTTCTCACATATCTACTTTAGCCAAGCCCAAAAATTGATCCTATGCAGACAGATTTGAGATACAAGTGTTCTGTAAAGGCAAATACTTTACTCTACTTTTGCCCCCAGTTACATTTAGGATGAACTGGACAATATAAGAAAAACCCATGTTGATTTGCCTTGCCATTAAGTAGTGTCAACAATATTTTCAAAATGGCCGTATTCAACATCAGATCAGTACCATTTTCATTTCATTTTTTACAAAGCTCCTGTCAATGTGACTTTCTATCCAGGCGCGGAAGAGTTAGCAAGATTCTCAAGATGGTTACACTGTATGTAATATCAGCAATGAGTTGGGTGGAAAAGCAGATAGAATCACTGCATTTCCTACAACTAGTTCAGCTAAAGCTATAAAAAATCAACAAAAATGGCCAGAGATAAAGATGAAATATGTTAAAATTGAGAATACACGTGTTCCTCAATGGGAATAATTCTCAACTGTCAAGACGCTTTCTTCTTTTTCACTACTGCATATTAAAACCATCATTGATATTCTTGAATGATAACAAGAATGTCAAACTAGCTCCTGTGGTGGCCATACTGGATGTGCTGTGATTTTGATTTTTAACATAGCTTGAATAATATTTCAGTCCTAGCAATGCAGTGTGGGAGTTTCAATGGGGCATCATGCTGCAGACATTTTCAAGCGATGTATGCTACTTAGTCATAATGGAATATGGGCTGGTGCATACAAATAAGGTACAAGGGGGCCATTTACCCATGGACCTGGGTTTGAATCTCTGTAGAGTATGAATTAAAAAATTACAAACCAAACTAAACTTTGAAAAGATAAAATGTAAAGTTCACTTACCCAACTGACACAACTGCCCCATTGGGACTAGATGCACAACACAAGAGATTATTCTTAGCTGCAATCCTCACTGGATTTTGAATGTCATATAAATTCCAGTATCGCATATATCTGTAGAAATTAAAGCATAACATTGTTACTGTAGAGAGGATGCTGATAATGGTTTTCATGGGTATAATAATGCTAGATTACGACTTTCACACATTTTTATGTTGATGCCAACTCCATGCACATGACCAAAAAAAACTTTTATTCCCAAACCCATGGTTTTACTAGTGTGACACAGATACATATATTTTAAAGCTGAAAATGTTATGATCACTATTCAAACCTACTTGTGGATAGTGTATCATAATACTGTTGTATTTAAATATTTAAATGTGTTGCGTGTATTTTAGTTATAACTGAAATAAGGAGAGAAAGTTACAAAAGAGGGAATGAAAGTGAGATAGAAAAAATGCAAAAAAAAAGCCAAATGTTAATAAACATTATTTTACCCATCATCACAAACTGTTGCAACATGCAGGCAGTCAGCTAAAAATGTCACACCTCGTACAAAATGTCCATTTTCCCCACCAGCGTAAATCAGATGAGGAGGTGGGCACATATGCCTATGAAACAAAAATATATTCGTCAACACTGCAAGAAATGAAAACACTGGGAAAAAACTAAACAACTAAATGCTAGCCATAAAGATGGCTATAACTGATACATGGACTGTAATTTTTTTGTTGAATACATGACTAAAAGATAAAGATGGCTATAACTGATACATGGACTGTAATTTTTTTGTTGAATACATGACTAAAACGTAAATACAGATAACTTGAAACCAGACACCTTTGAGGAGCAGTGAAGCTCTACTTGTGAAAATGAATGTAAAAGAATATAAGACCAATTTTGTTCTCTGTAACTGCCAAATGTTTAAACCACTTCTGACATTCTTGAACAAAAGGCTCAATGGCCAATGACATGTGATAAAAAATGAAAGATTTACAAGATTCGCACTGATTTCATTTAGGATAAACAAAACATCATAAGAAAATCCCAAAGTACAATATAACAAAACATCATTAAGAAAACCCCATGTACAATATAACAAAATATCAAAAACTTAAGAAAACCCCATGTACAATATATAACAAAATATCATAAGAAAACCCCATGTACAATATATAACAAAATATCATAAGAAAACCCCATGTACAATATAACAAAACATCATAAGAAAACCACATGTACAATATAACAAAACATGTAGAGATTTTCCTTATGGTTGACATAATGGATGCCAGATCAGCATCATCTAGAACCATCTAGACAATATACAAAATCTTCTGGTGAAAACCACATGACATTATGGTAACTATACTGAATGTCATAAATATCCCAACTGACACAAGTGTATTAGTGGAAATCATTTGTTGATATGACCATTCATTTTAGAATATATAAACAAAATTTCAAGATGGCTGTTATGGCAATCATACTGGATCTCTGAGCAGAACTGTTTTTCCTCAAAACCATGTATATCTTGTGTTTGTTTGTTTGATTAGGATTTTTAATGTAGCTTTAACAATTTTTCACTCATATCGCTACGATGTCTGCAGTGATGCAGTTTATTATGATGTCTAGCACTGGGGCATCACGCCGCAGACATGTAGCATGATGTCCCACCCAGTCACATTACCCTGACACCAAGTCGACCAGTCAGAACACTAACCTCTTAATGCTGAGCACAAGCGAGGTAGCTGTTAGTACCATTTTTGTAAGTCTTTGGTATGACTCGGTCAGGGATCGAACTCACGACCTCCCACTTCCGCGGCGGACTGTCTCTAACTTGTGTCGAGTTTCACGATATCAATTAAGTTGTTTAGGAAAGGTGATGATAACAAATCAGAAATTAGACCATACTATAAGTTATTCTGGTCTATGAACAGTATAACTAAATACCATGGCTGTCCTTGTTTATGTGGGCTGCAGATAAGAAATCTTCAAACCAGTAGGACAGTTGAGTTGTGCTGTTACTGAGTACTAGTAATTGATGTTTGAGTTATTAAAATGTTACTCTACATTGTTAATTCATTCACTATTTAATGTGGGTTGCCAATATTCAAGGATTTTATAGTTGCAACAAGCCAAAAATATGTATACTCAAAATACTAAACAAGTTCACATTATTTGAATATTATCGCAAATGATCTTACCCAAGATGGAGTAAAGCGTCACCAGTAAATGGGTCCCAAATGATAGCAGTAGTATCAAATGATGCCGTTGCAAGAAGAGCACCATCTGGTGAGAAATTACAAGAATAAACTGTGTGCAAATGACCAGTTAACTTGCGTGGTTGAGAATTCAGATCATGTGCGTTCCAGATAAATACCTGCAATGGAAAGGTATTTTACAAGAGGTTGATTATGCTAAATTGCTAATTTCATCAACTGCAGTTGGTAAATTTTGTCTTAACACCGGTCTTAACACCTGTCGAAAAGCATAAAATACAAATAAGCTGCTGTAAGCATTGCCAGAAGAACTCACTGTGCTAGTTAGCTTTTTATATAACAGTGTACTGTAGGCCCTAATTTACCATTGCTTACATATTACTGCAGATCTGTGCTTAAGTTTGTGCAGTTAGGTACATACTGTAATACACATTTACATTAGAAAATACAGTACTTTTATCAAGGAAATGTCAACAAAATAAAATTCTGTACCTATCAAAGTCTTTACAAAAGTCACATCTTTTCTATACTTAAATATGTCATGTAAAGTTACTGTTAACTAATATTACTGAAAAGCTGTTGCTATTCCCCTTAATAAGGTGTTGAATGCTTTCTCCAGACTGTATCTAAAGCTGAAAATAATACATTTTCTTATTTGAATAGTTATAGAATATATTCATCTTTGATTCAGATATTTTTCAATGTTAATAATACAGCCATTGAACCAATCCTTTTTTCTTTGTCAGTTTTTTTATACTTAGTTTTACCATCACCCCTACCCCCAAACTGTACTGAAAACACCTGAGAAGATTGTGGGTGTACCTCCATCATTTACCATTACTGGTCTTTGCAGCAGGTTTGGCAAGATCCTAATATCACGTATTGAGGAATACGAGGTGGCCAAAGCTAGGCTCTTGACAAATCTGATGGATTCAAAGGAGAGAAAATAAGTGGAGCCGGAACAGCAGTTAGGAAATAAAGAAAGTGGTCCATGACAAAGGCAGTGAATGAAGCTGACAGCAGACTTGTGTATGGAGCTATCTTGAGACTACAAATAAAAGAAAAGGGCTCAGTTAAAAAAAAAAAAACTCAAGAGTGGGAATAAATGAATAAATTAAGCCCAGGAAGAAATACGCACAGGCAAAAATTAAACAGATGTCAGCAAGAGCAGTCCAAAGCAATGTGGACAAGATGGCAAATGCCAAAGAGAAAACTCATAGGGCAGACTTTTGGCAATATGAATCACTGCCAATCTAGTTCTTGCTTCCGTTTCTGTATAAACTGCTTTATCACTAGAAAATCTGTACAGATGTAACTTCATGGATGATCCCACATGCCTGTTATGCCTGAAAGAAGCTACATTCCAGCATATATTATCATCATGTGAGGTTGACATGGCTCAAGAACAATACAGATGAAGACATCAAAAGTTCCTCCATGAGATTTGTTAGAGAAAGACCAATGGAAAGTCAGGTTAGCATTTCATCCAATGCTGGAATAGTTTAAGTGACAGGTTATATAAGGTGAGAACAGAACAAAAATGTGAATTCCTTGAAGCTGTGCAGACATCATGCCATTGAGACAGTTTCACATGGCCTGAGACTGCAAAGAGGATCATTGTGGTGGATTTGCCCGTTCCATGGGGAAAACAAGCAGAAGCAGTATATGAATTTAAGGTGGAGAAGTACCAAAAAATTAGAGAACTGTAGAGAAATAGGATAAAATATCTTGCCACTTCCAAGAAGTAGGATGCAGTTGATCTGCTGCAGCTACCTCAAGGATGTTCAGTGCAACAGGAATCAGAGAAAGACCGATGAAAAACATTAGTGCCGACACTGTGCAGCAGAGAACGAATCCAGTTGGGTTTGGAAAGACATTCAGAAATGAACTGGAAACCAACACCAATGAATAAAATTAGGCACTTTTAAAAGCCTCTGTTTATGCTGGCTAATAACATGCATCCTGCAAATAGCACTCCAAAATCAAAAGATGCTGCTTCTGTAAAGTCTTATGTTTGATGGCTTAAAAAATGTTAAAAAGTATTTTAATGAGAACCATTATACTCAATAAACAATACAAAATAAAACAACTTAATTTTCTCATCTGTTTATATGATATACATGTTGTGCTGTTTTGGCAGTATGTGAAGAAAACTACATACAGATCTATTTCCTCCAACAGCAGCAATTTGTTTACTGTTGGGTGACCATTTGCAGCTGAACACGAAGGCACTGCTAGGCATGAATTTCAGCGTTTTGAACATATTGCCATCTCGGTTCAAATCCCAGAATTTAATTGTATAGTCGTTAGATGCCGACACCAGTATAAGACTCCCATTTGGAGCAAAACTCAAGTCTCGTACAACATTTTGGTGGTCAATTAGTTTGATCAAAAGTTCACCTGAAACATAAAAATATACAGCTTTAAGAAACTTTCTTGGATGTCTTTGCACACTGACTCACATAATGATACACACACCTTAGAATACGGACATATTAGAGTGAAACCAGCCTTAGATGACACATCCATTTTAAGGACAGTAGTTCTCAGATGGTGTCCATCTTATGAACCCTTTAATTTTACGTAAAACTTTTACTTGCATATACACACCTCTCCATTAGAGACAAAATTATGTAGTCCCTCGGAGTATCCTGTATGGTCATATTTCACATTATCAGGTAAGATTGTGTAGGTAAATTGAAACAAAAAATTACCAGACTATGAATGCACAAAGTTGAATGTGAAAACATACAAGCTCAACTTTATTTCTACATCCACAATACATATGCTTATTTTGATTCCTACACTTCATTGGGGATAGTGGGATACACTCCTTGAGCCCTTTGCCATTTGTACACAACCATTGGTTCAAAATTTACAAAATTTTGTCATTATGTTGCAGTTTATCATTGTTAAGAGACATGCTATCTTTGACTCCCATCCCAAGGATCCTGCAAAGTCATATGTATAAAAATAATCCAATACACTGACATTTTCAAAATTGTTTTTACCAAATATTTTTATATTTTCAGTCATATATGTGATAGATTCATATGATGACCCCTGAGACACTATCTGGAGAGGTGGTGAAGGCAAGGGTGGGTATATGGAAGGGGAGTCAACAGAGGTCTTGAATATGCAATAATAAGTGCCAAAATTTGCAACTGCAAACCATAGCATTTGCTCTATTATTCTTTTCTTCTTCAGTTTTTCTAGCGAGTCTTAACTGATGTACACCTATATTAATTATCATTTTCTATGCTTGATCTACAATTATTTTCACTGTGGGGCAACATACAAGACTGTGAAAATCTCTAGACTGAACCTGCCCTCTTTTGCTCTAATAAACAAATATATTAAAAAAGTTCATGCATAAACTGTTTAAGTGGGACTTCACCACACAGTGTCTGTATGTAAGAATAAAAGATACAATTCCATACTGGCAATCCTAGTGACCATACTTAATGTGATATCACTCCAGGCTGGCAATCCTAGTGACCATACTTAATGTGATATCACTCCAGCTTGGCAATCCTAGTGACCATACTTAATGTGATATCACTCCAGGCTGGCAATCATAATGCCGATACTTTGTGTGATATCACTCCAGGCTGACAATCATAGTGGCCATACTCAATGTGATATCACTCCAGGCTGGCAATCCTAGTGACCATACTTAATGCGATATCACTCCAGGCAGGCAATCCTAGTGGCCATACTTGATGTGATATCACTCCTGGCTGGTAATCATAATGTCGATACTTTGTGTGATATCACTCCAGGCTGGCAATCATAGTGACCATAATTAATGTGATATCACTCCAGGCTGGTAATCATAGTAGCCATACTTAATGTGATATCACTCCAGGCTGGCAATCATAATGGCCATACTTGGTGTGATATCACTCCAGGCTGGCAATCATAGTGCTCATACTTGATGTGATATCACTCCAGGCTGGTAATCACAGTGGCCATACTTGATGTGATATCACTCCAGGCTGGCAATCATAATGTTGATACTTTGTGTGATATCACTCCAGGCTGGTAATCAGTGACCATACTTGATGTGATATCACTCCAGGCTAGCAATCATAGTGGCCATAATTTGTGTGATATCACTCCAGGCTGTCAATCATAGTGGTCATATTTGATGTGATATCACTCCAGGCTGGAAATCACTGTGGCCATGCTTGATGCAAGATCAATACCATTTTTATTTGGGACCAACTCATTATCATAAGTCTATTTTCGTGTAAACTTCAGGTTGATATGGCCATTTTTTAACTTGTTGCAATAACATTATTTTCAAGATGGATGCCACTGTGGTCAACCTAGATGCCACATCATCATTTTCATTAGGTCCTACTAGACATCATATGAATTATGAAAACACCCAATCAAAATGACTGTCCATACCGGAATAGTAGTGATTGCAAGGTTTTCAAGATGACCACCATGAAAATGTAGACACTTCTTTCCGGCATTACATTGTCAAACAGACAGAAAAATAGTTTTGCAGCATTTTTTCATCTGAAGGAAATTTTATTGGATTTTGAATGTGAATGACTTCACAAAGAAGTCATACCTTTATATGCAGACCATAGTTTTATCTGCCCAAGAGCCAATCCAGTAGCAAGAATGAGGTCCTTCTCAAATAAGAACAACCGCCTAATACTGATGTCAACTGATGAGGTTCCAGTTCCGAAAGCCAATGACCAGACATAGTCTTTGCAGTTGAGGATGAACCGGCGCCGTTGGCAAGTTTTATTTTTCTCATTCTCAGAATCAGCACAATTCAGGTGAGATCTGAGTGGTGTGTTATTGAAAATGTCTACATCTTCCTGCTGAACAGTATGCGTTTCATCTTCCTGCCCTCTCAATCTGAAACAGACAAAATAGTTGAAACTGTTCTTAGGCTCAACATGGGGTCATTTCTAAAACTGCCCTTTTCTATAAAAGAGTATAAACTGTACATTGGTTCCTCACTATAAAGTACATGAATATAATACAGTTACTGATAAAAATACAGAATATGAAACCCCCACATATACACACACACAGTAGAAACTGTCTTGAAACACCAACTCTTCTGCCAATAATAAAGGTCTATAATGACAAGTGTGAAAAGTCATAACACTTATATAATGAAAAATTCCATGCAATGAGAACGTGGGTTCTCATAGCAGTGGTATGTCAATAGAGATTACATACAGTTCAATACAACAAATAGCAAAACCCAACCTGAATACAGTGTCAAACAAGAACATGCAAAGAAATGTGTTTTTAGCACGGTACAATGGTTCAATTTCATGACTGCAAATTTTATGTGAACTTCCACTACAGCGCACACATTTTTAAAAAAAACGTGATAATCCACATTTAATTTAAATTTTAAAAAATCCACATCTTTGACACAAACATTAACTTGGGTATATGAACACTTAATCTTATTTTGCAAAATATGATGAATTTACTGAACTGATAAAATTAATGCTACAAGAAAATGCTACAATGCAGTCTTTGAATTTACTCTATTTAATGTACTTACATGCAATTATTATCTCTGTCCCATGGCAATAAGTGGACAATATGATTCCCACATGACCAGGCAAAATATGAACAATCAGGTGCCCAGGCAACAGACCATGTTTCCTTTTGGGCTTCAGGAAAATGGTTCAAAGCCTTAAGTTCATCACACTTAATAGCAGGAGCTACAAAATATGAAAATCTGGCTATCGACTATCCCAAACAACATTCAACTTTTTTACACATTTAATGTCAGTTATACGTATCTAATAAAATATTATACTTATGTAATAAATGTTATACTTATTTAATGAATGTTATACTATGTAATGAATGTTATACATATCTGAAATGCTACACATTTAAGGAATGTTACACATTTAAGAAATGTTATATATATCTAATAAAATGTTATACTTGTGTAGTGAATGTTATACTATGTAATGAATGTTATACATATCTGAAATGTTACACATTTAAGAAATGTTATATATATCTAATAAAATGTTATACTTGTGTAGTGAATGTTATACTATGTAATGAATGTTATACTATGTAATGAATGTTATACATATCTGAAATGTTACACATCCAATGAATGTTATGCATATCTAATAAAATGTTATACTTATGTAGTGAATGCTATACTATGTAATGAATGTTATACTATGTAATGAATGTTATACTATGTAATGAATGTTATACGTATCTTACGTATCTAAAATGTTACACATCTAATGAATGTTATACATATGTGTGTGTGATTTGGATTTTTAACGTAGCTTTAACAATTTTTCAATCATATTGCTACAATGTCTGCAGTGTGGCATTTTAAAGTGATGCATAGCACTTGGGAATCTTGCCACACACACACATAGCAAGATGTCCCACACAGCCACATTATCCTGACACCAGGCTAACCAGTAATAACACTAACCTCTTAATGCTGAGCACCATACAAGGCAGCTGTTAGTATATTTTAGAAGTATTTGGTACGTCTTGGCCAGGGTTCGAACCCACGACCTATCGCATCCGAGGTAAAAACTAACCTCTAGGACAATGGAGTGGTCATATCCAACGAATGTTTTACATATCTAAGTAATGAATGTCATGCTCTAACTACTTGTGAGAACTGTAATTGCCACACTTTCTCAATGCAGAAACCTGCGGATTTAATTCCATGAATCTAGATGGAATGGAATTTCCTGGAAAATCTTATTGGCACTGAGACACTCGACAGTCTCATAAACCATCCTCATATTTAAGTTTTATAGTCACATAAAAAAAAAAAGTTCATGTAATATGGATTTGCACCAGATTTCGGTGGACACCTTCTAAAGCAGCTGAAACTGCTGTAAGAAAAGTGCTACATATCTTTACAGACATGTGACATTTAGTTTTGCATTGGTAGTCAATGTGCCACTTTGTCAGTCTGCTCTCCTTTCGTATTTGGATTTGGGGAATATTTGCATTAAAGTGGAAAAATATGACGAAAACAATCATTTTGTAGTGAAAATAAAAAAAGAACATGATAATTTTGAAGACAAGTGAGGTATGAAAAGAATGGATATACTAAATAAATGACAAAAATGGATATAAATTATTGACAATACCATATTTAAATATGTAAAATATATGTGACTTCGGTAAAATAAAATAAAAAATGCTAAATTCATACCTATATTTTCTGGATCAATCGCCTGGAAGCTTTTGGGTTCCTGTGTATCTAGAGTCATTAAACTGCTTGTCATCCAAGGAATCACTGCAACATAATTCAAATACATTGTACGTGTCATTTTCTATCAGATACAATAAAACTTGGTCTTAAATAATTGACGTTGAAAAACATTAGGTCCAAAAGCTACTCTGAATTTCTTTGTATAACTAGTTGTACGCATCTTCGTTTCATAGGTGAGAATGATCTAAAATTAACTCAAACATAATTAAAAATTACCCCCATCCCCCAACTAAACAGAAACAAAAACAGAAGAACGGTTGATCCCCACAGACGAATGTAAGTAGTAATAGGGGACACTATAGCCTCAATGGAAAATCCAGTCAAAAAGTGCTTGGGACACTATAGCCTCAAGATTTATAGCCTCAAGGGAAAATCCAGTCAAAAACAGCTTGGGACACTATAGCCTCAAAACAGCTTGGGACACTATAGCCTCAAGGGAAATGGAACATGGGGGATCTGTATAGCGTCAAGGGAAATTGAACATAGTGGGTCTATATAGCCTCAAGGGAAATGGAACATAGTGGGACTATATAGCCTCAAGGGAAATATAACATGGGAAT
Source organism: Unio delphinus (assembly GCA_029339505.1). Classification (NCBI taxonomy): domain Eukaryota; kingdom Metazoa; phylum Mollusca; class Bivalvia; order Unionida; family Unionidae; genus Unio; species Unio delphinus. Next base: position 3,581,821 of record JAQISU010000167.1, on the reverse strand, counting down.
ATGATGGGTATAGGGGACTGTAGAGGGACAAGGAAAAAAGGGTGGCAATGAAAGCTACTATCTTTTCGAGACTTATGAGTGGCCCTGAAAAGGGCCGTTAGGTGTAATGTTAACGTTGTCTTGTTAACACAGAGGACATCTCACAGATCTTCTTCTCTTCCTTAAACTTCTCCTTACTGTGGGTCCATAGAAGAGAACTCTCTTCAAGCAACCTTGTCTTTCCACATAGACTCTTCTCTTCCAATAGGCTGTCTCCGTCCTATGAATGACACTCCATGATGATCTGACATACATGGGTATGTCAGTCCTAAACAGCATACTTGACACAAGGGTTGACGATTCAACATTAGTCCACATCTTCTGATGAGAACAGGTGAATCGAATGCCGTGTACTGCGGTTATTTATAGGGGAAGAGCGGATTGAAACGGATTGAGTGTATCCACCAATCCAAACGTGCGTTACAAAAGTCAGACACAGCCATCCAATCGGAAGAGAGCAGTCTGTGACGTCACCTTTTCTATATAGAGGTACTAGCGCCTGTGCGCAGTCAATCGATTCAAGAGAGTTGTCAATCATGGCGGACAGTAAGAAGACAATGAATTGGAGTGAGACAGGAGTAGAGACAGCAAGTCATGGACCAACAGTGACTACTAAAGTCATGACAAATCTACATCCAGAAGAAGTTGATTTTAACTGGGATATTGTGGATTTTTTAACATCGCAAGAATTTATTCCGGAACCTTCGTTGCCTTCTGTATCTTCTTATGGACACGTCGATGATTTTAAACAAAGACAAAAAGAAGAATCGGAGCGATTTTTACAACAACAGAAAGTAGAAGAACAAGCTTTTCTTATGCAACAGCAGGAAGAAGAAGCAAGAAGAAAACACCAGGAAGAAACAGTAGCAGCAACGGAGAAGAATGAAGACCAAGGACAGAAAGAAAATAGTGAAAATCAAACGGTTACGACGGTACTTTTAGATATTTTAGCTGAGTTAAGGAGTCTGAAACAAATGTATCAGACTTCTTTATCACGACCGAAGAGAAAAAGACCTTCTCGAGCGAAACAACCTGATCTCTCTGTGACTACGTCTACCTTACCACCGTTAGTGATTTCTACCAAATCATTGACAAGAACCACCAGTCCCGAAGTAGGCCTTGGCCGTGGCAAAGGCTTAAGACAGCTCAAGAGGATTTCATCCCGTTTCTGAGTTTGTTTTGTTTTAAACACAAAACACCAACGGTCCTTTTCAGGACCACTCCAATTATTTCGAAAAGAAATACTATGTCAATTGCCTATTTCAATGAAAACTCAAAAGTCCTTTATGTTTTTAAAAACCCATGATGTACGTGTGAGTGAATGAATGTGTGAGTGTAGGTAATTATACTATCAAATCAAAACCAAGAGACACTTATGTTTTTTCTCTTTAGTTTATTCTAGTACAAACGTCACAATTCAAAATTACAACATAACATAACACAAGACCACTTTAAAAAAGTTCATAGGTTTTCTTCTGTTTCACTCTTTCTGTTTTTTCATTTTCTTTACTGTCACAGCTTTTTTTTCTTCCTCTTCACTTTCGTTTCGTCTTCTTTTCTTGTGAACGTGACGGGGTTCTTCCTTGGGGGAGGGTACCTCTTCCTCCTCCTGTTCAGAATTCCTTTCCTCCTCCTCTTTCTCCTCCTCCTCCTGTTCCTGTTGTTTCTTAGGGCAGTTTGGAGACCAATGTCCTTTCTCTTTACAATAATAACAGGTATCTTGACTTTTGTCTCTATTGTAGCCTTTTTTATTTTTGTTACGATCTGAACATTCTGTAGCCCAATGTCCTTTCTTCTTACAGATATAGCAAGTATCTTGACTTTTATCTCGATAGGAAGGAGAGTAGGCCGTCGGCTGGTCTGATGAAAACTTTCGTATGACCCCACGTAAAGCTCTAATGAGAAGTTCCACTTGTGTAGGTTCTTCCATCGTTCTGGTCAATGTGAGAGTGAAAGGAATACTGAAAGGTTAGACACTAACCCTTTATATATATATGCACGGATCGAACATGAATATATAGGGGTTATGGTCTTTAAAAGGTAGTCATTTGACTTTTTGCAGACAAGATGAAAAGACCACATCATGCTGTGGAGAAAGGAAAAGACAGTAAGAGACAGAAACGTAATGTATCGCCTAACACAGTAGCTGAAGTCTTGGCTCAAATTCATGCCAGTGATTTTGAAGATGACATGAGTGAGCCCGAATCCACACCCAGACAATCCACGTCCAAGCAAAGTGCACCACCCTTAGTAAACCCTGAAAATTACTATCACATTCGAGAGACAGAAAAGCGTTCCTCTCGAAAATTTAGAACAACGGCTTACACGTATGCCGTAAAGTTTAAAGATTTCAAGTCCAATGTACCTTTGGAGAATACAGAAGGGTTCATTACTGAGGTGTGGGATTCTGTGTTAACTGCACTGAAACAGCAATGTCAAGCCAAAGAAGACGATCGCTTGAGACTTTCTATTCATCACGATAATTTGAAGTCTCCCGTTTGGATCGAGTTTACTAGCCCATCAGAATTAACACCTTCCAAAGTCATCGACAAAATTCAACATGTGCAACAATCCAACGACAAGTTTCACATTGACGATGGAAAAGCCACACTGTTTATGACCCACGTGTCTCTTCCCCAGGGGACAGGACGCAAAAAAGTATTATTGGTCGACAGCCTTCGCAGCATGAAGCGAAGCCTCGTCCAAATTAACAATCCTCAAGACCAAATGTGTTTAGCCCGTGCTGTCGTCGTGGGACGAACGTATGCCGACAAGAACGACACGACAGAATGGAAAAGAGCCTGGAAAACTATTCGACAATCGGACCGAGCCAAACAACGAAGTGAAGCAGAACTTCTGTTACAGCAAGCGGGGATATCCAAAGACACTCCTTGTGGCATTCCAGAAATGCAAAAGTTGCAAGACGTCTTGTCTCCACATTACACTTTGAAAGTACACCCTCAAGAAGTGCGTGGACCTCTTTTGTTTCGAGGCCACGATTTCAAAGACCGAAAATACATTCACGTCTATCATCACGATAGTCATTTTGATACCATTACCAGTATCACTGGATTTCTGAAATACGGTTACTACTGTGAAAAATGTGACTATGGTTATAACAATCGAGAACAACACAAGTATTGTGGATCAAAATGTGAGGGATGTTTGGCCTCACAACCTTGTCTGGACCAAGGACAAGTACGAGTGCATTGCCCTGTGTGTCAGCGCACTTTTGTCAGTCTTACCTGTTACCAACAACATTTGAAGATGCAAGGTTCACAGCAGAGAAATGCTTGTCAGCTTCTGAGATTGTGCCCTACTTGTGGACAAGGCATACGTACCAATAGTGTTAAGTTACACGTTTGTCGAGGGAAGAAACGATGTCACATTTGTCGCCAAATTGTGGACTTGGAGCACGAATGCTTCATTCAAAAATATCAACCCCAACCAAAAGATACCCAGAAGAAAGGGAATTTTATCTTTTTTGATTTCGAATGCATGCAAGAGACCGGTATTCACATTCCCAATTTCTGCGTGGCTCATCGAGCGTGCGAGCAGTGCATCCAAGAACCTATCTTTAGTCATTGCCCTCACTGTAGCAAGATTCCTGGAGGACGTGAAAAAATCTTTCGAGGGTCAAACACGCTAGCCGATTTTGCCCAATGGATCTTAAATCCCATCGACGAAACGTGGAGTCCAGAAGACATCGAACGTTATGGAGAGTGTCATTGCCATGCCACGGTCATGGCTCACAATTTCTCGGGATACGATGGGCAATTTCTGCTTAGATACTATGCGGAACAAAGTACCGAACGGCCTCAAGTGACTTTGAACGGAGCCAAAATCATTTCTATGCAAGTAGGACAAGTACAGTTTAAAGATTCGATGTGTTACTTGACCATGCCTTTGAGTCGCATGCCTAAAACGTTTGGAATGACAGAAATGGCCAAAGGTTATTTTCCACACTTTTTTAATACCGAAGCCAATCAACATGCCATTCTACCCCATTTGCCTGAGGTTGACGACTACGACCCCGACAACATGCGCACCGAACAACGAGAAGCTTTCCATGCTTGGTACCAGACTCACGCCTCGGACCCCTTTGACTTTCAAGAAGAAATGTTAAAGTATTGTCGATCTGACGTGGACATTTTACGACGCTGTTGTGGAAAATTTCGAGAACTGTTCATGGAATACGGAGGGATCGATCCTTTGAAAGAAGCTTGTACCATTGCCAAAGCATGTTCCTTAGTGTACCGAAAACGCTTTATGCCCGAAAATACTCTAGCGGTCATCAGTCCTCAAACGACAAATTTTGTCAAACGTCAATACTCGGTTAAAGCTCTACGCTGGCTCCATTACTTGTGCGACAAGGAAGACAAATGGATCCAACACGCTCGCAACGGAGGAGGCGAAAAGGCCATCGGAACGTATTCGGTAGATGGTTGGGACTTAGAAAACCCTCAGATCGTGTACGAGTTTAACGGATGTTTATTTCACGGATGTCCCCTATGCTACCCTCAGCGTAACACCAAAAATCAGTTTTTACAACGAACCATGGAAGACTTGTACCAGACCACGTGTCAGCGACGTTTGAAGTTAGAACAGCAAGGATACCAGGTGGTGGAAATGTGGGAACACGAGTACGATCAGCGTTTGAAAACCGATCCCGAGTTTAAACGCATCGTAGAAAGTTACAAGTGGGTGGACCCCCTGAACCCTCGGGATAGTTTGTACGGAGGACGAACGAATGCTACCTGTTTACTGTACCAAGCGGACGAGGAGAAGGGAGAAGAAATCAAATACTTGGACGTGTGTTCGTTGTATCCTTACGTGTGCAAATATTGTCACTTTCCCGTAGGGCATCCAGAATTGATGACAGAACACATTGATTTGGACCACATTCGACAGTACGAAGGATTGATCAAGTGTAAAGTCTTACCACCCACAGACTTGTACCATCCCGTTTTACCTCACCATTGCCAAGGAAAACTGATGTTTCCTTTGTGTCGCACATGTGCCGAAACGTGCAACCAAGACCAACCTTGTCATCACACTCAGGAAGAACGTGCCTTGACAGGAACGTGGGTGAGCGTGGAATTGTTTAAAGCTCTGGACCTGGGATATCAACTGTTAGAAGTGTACGAAATTTACCACTTTCCCAAAACACAACAATACTGCAAGGGCGACGAGAGACAGAAAGGTATTTTTGCAGACTACGTGGATGCCTTTTTAAAACTAAAACAAGAAGCTAGTGGCTATCCTTCCTGGTGTCACACTCCCGAAGACCAAAAGATATTCAAAGAAAAATATCGGGAGCAGGAAGGTATCACTTTAGACCACATCGAGAAAAACGAAGGAAGGCGGTCGTTTGCCAAAGTGATGCTCAATTGTTTGTGGGGTAAAATGGCACAACGTCCGTCTTTACCCAAGACGGAGTATTTGTCCGAACCGTCTTGCTACTTCCAGATGATTCACGACCCAACCAAAGTCATCAAACACGTGGACGTCATTCGTGAGGACTTGATCTTAGTCAATTACGAAGAAGAACTAGACTTTGTAGAAGCCGACAAATTTGGAAATGTCATCATTGCGGCTTACGTGACAGCCCACGCTCGCTTGAAATTGTACGAAGTGTTAGAACTGTTAGGAGATCACGTCCTGTATTTTGACACGGACAGTTGCATTTACATTCACCGACCGAACCAGTGCAACCCTGTCATCGAAGGAGACCGTTTAGGAGCCTGGACCGATGAACATCCCGACGACAAGATTCTATGTTTTGCAAGTGGCGGTCCTAAAAATTACGGCTACGAATACCGAGACCCCCAAGGAAAAATGCACACCGAATGTAAAGTGAAAGGATTGACTCTTAATTATCGCACCAGTCAAGTGGTGAACTTTGACGTACTACAAGAAGCCTTGCAGTCGGGACAGGATGAAACGTTTCAAGTGACTACCCACGAACCGCACAAGATTGTCCGTTTACCCACACACCAAATTGTTAGCCGACCTTTGGAAAAAGTCTATCAAATCGTGTACCAAAAGAGAGTACGACTTCCCAATCACTTCACTCTACCGTACGGTCACGTCAAAATTGGGCAGCATATAAAAAGGGACATCGTCCACGATCAATAGTTCATTTGTCACTACAACGACCCAGCGAAAAGAAGATGAATCCATTTAAACAGACATCATTCAAATTTGGGAATTCTCAAGTGGAGTGCGATGCTAAACCTTGCGATTGTAGTGATGCCAGGCTCTGTGACGTTAGCGATTCAGCAGGATATCGTGGGAACTTTGCTATGACTACTACCCCTATATCTACCCTGGAAAGTGATGCTGTGCGTGTCAAACCTGAGGGATGCGAAAGCGGTGCCACACGTTATCGTGGACTCCTAGGAATTTCACCGTACCTGCATCGAACAGAAGTGAGGAGAGTCGAATATTCGTTCCCGACGAGTTTGCCTGAATACTGCCACTTTAAAAGTCGATTTCAAACCTTCAAAGATAAATGGCCAAAATATCTGCCTGGACCAACTCCTGAAGAATTAGCCAGAGCCGGATTTTTCTACTTGGGCGAAGGGGATAAAGTCAAGTGTTTCAGTTGTGGTGTATCCATTTACGAGTGGGAACATAAAGATTCCGCTTACCTGGAACATGCTCGATGGTCTCCGAATTGTCAATACCTACCTTTAGTGGGACCTAGTGATTGGAAGTGACACTACTACTCCATGTCGTGTAACACGCTTAGACCAGTATATAATATAAAACATAATATTCAAGGATTACCACACGAATTGCAAGAGAAGATCTACAAGGACGTTTGGCAAGGCCTTGCTAAAGAAAAATCTCAATGGGTGACTGTAGAACTTTTGTGTCGTGAAATTCACAAGAGGAAAGTGACAAAAATTAACCGACGTGTTAGATTTCTCTGGATCAAGGGTATTTTTTTGCTCCGTTACCAATTTACTACGTTTACCTCTGAAGATACTTTGATCCTTCTTAACCGTTACCCTGAATGGCAGTGGGACGAAATTACACGTTATATTAATCACTTTCGCTTTTTGAGCAAATTTAATTCTGTGTTTAATTCTGGGTTGAATCTACACTGATAGTCTTTGACCTAAAGAAGTATAAAAGAGAACGACCATGCCACAACCTTTATCATTGGTGATCCAACAGATTCCGTGGAAGGATATCAATGAGAAGATTCACACAGTGAAAGATTACGAACACTTATTACAAGAACTATACCCTATGAATTGGGGTCGACGTGTCGTGTGTGTTTTAGTGACTTGCTTTCTGGGATTTCGTTTACCTGCCGATTCCTTGTGGACACTTTACGAACACTACCTATCAAAAAAATAAGACAGTATGGTGGTTCCTTTAAATGTCCACGAGAGACTTATTCTGTTCAAAGCCTTACGCTTTCATCTGGATACGTCTCGACCTTTCCAAGAAAAAAAGATTCGTCAACTTTTACGTACGGAAGCAGTGTACGAAGATGTGTGTGTAGCTTGTGATTTACACCCTCATTGGACAGATGTACGTGACTGGTAAAGTTGGGATTTTGAGGCTTGGACAAACGAAGTATCCCATTATGCCCAAGCGTTGTGTTCCTAAAATTCATCGTCGTGTGAAAAAAGTCACTTTTAATCCTGTGTTAGTAACAGTACCAGAAGAAGAAAAAGAAAAAGAATCTATCACCCAAGACAATCCTTCTGTTCAAGACAGAACTGTCATGGACATTCCCCCACAAAGACCCTTTCGAGAAGACACCTATGTGACTGTACCCCCTGTAGAGGAGACTATAAGAACATTACATACTACCTCTAGGACACCTTCGTTACCCAAACCACGTTGTACAGTGACTTGTTTATATTCCACTTTGATCGTTTGCCTAGGTATTTTATTCCTGTATTTATCCATTTGGCTTTTATGTTTTCGTGTTGTTCAAATTTAAACATGTATTCAAATAAACGTGTCTTGAAAAAAGTATAAAAACCTCTTGTCTTGTCTGTTTTTGTGTCAATACTGTCATACCACTACACGACTATGGCTCACTCTACTCTTTCTACTACTCCTTCCTCCTCCACATTCAAAGTCATTGACGAACACTTAGATCAGGCTAGTTGGAAAGCCTTGTATCTTCGTCATCCTTTTAACATGTTAATTGCTGGACCGAGCGGTTCAGGCAAAACCGAATTTGTCAAACGTTTGATCGAACATAAACATCATTTGATCGATCGTCCACCTCAACGCATCGTGTGGTGTTACAAAGAGTGGCAATCGGCATACAGCCTCTTGCAAGAAAGTCAAGGTGATTCCATTGTGTTTGTAGCAGGCATTCCTAAAGAAGACGAGGGGATCGTGTCTGACCCTAGTCAAACTCATTGGGTTATTTTTGACGACATGTTAGGAGAAGACGAAGAAGAAATTAAACTGTGGTTTACACGTAAAGGGCATCATCGTAATGCCAGTGTCATTTACATTACACAAAATTTATTTCAACAAAGTAAAGCCCATCGTACCATTAGTCTCAATGCTCATTACGTGGTCTTGTTTAAAAGTCCTCGAGATAAATCACAAGTGCAAGTTTTAGCCAAACAGTTAGGAACACCTTGGCTAACTCATGCGTACGATGATGCCACTCAAACGCCACACGCCTATTTACTCGTGGATTTAAAACCCACTACCCCTGATTATTTGCGATTTCGTACCGATTTGTTTCACGACTGGTGTCAAGACGGAGGACCTGTCGTGTACACGTCCTCCTCGTTGACATAACACTATGAAGCACTAAAAAAATCTATAAAAACCTTGGGTTACTTTGACCTGGTCTCATACATCGTCAACATGACGTCCCTTCAGTCTCATCTTCCGATCAAATTGATTCGTGCCTTGTACGGAATCAGTCGCGAAAAAAATCCACAAAGACGTGCTCACGTCTTAGAAGCCAGTCTCAAAGAAGTCTTACGATGGTTTACGGTGACAGCACGTCAAATACTGCAAGGCATCATTCACATTCCACATCAAACCAAACGCTTTTTTGACAGAAACAAAGTAGCCTTGACGCAACTGGCCAATCCTCGCATTGACACTCACACCAAAAAGCAAATCATATTGAAACCTGGAGGTAGTGGTTCTCTAGGAGGTGTCATCATTCGTTCCCTTTTAAAATGGGATCCCAATACTCCCAAAGTTCACCCCAAGAAGAAAACAAAAAAAGCCAAACAAACCCCTAAGAAAAAGAACAAGGGTACCAAGACCAAAGCACAGAAAAAGAAAAGTCCACAGAAAAAAGCGGTCACCCGCAAAAGAGGCACTTCGGCCAGGACACAACCTTACCTTCGTCAACCACGACCTGTAAGAAAAGATCTACAAGGACGTTTGGCAGGGACTACGTTGCCAGTAGCCTCAGGGGCTGCCACTTCTCCGTTGCGGGTGATGCCAGCCAAACCCAATTTGACACCCGTTTTTCCTAATTTGATGAAACATTGGAAATCTGCGTCTCCCAAAACGTCTCCTCCACCGGAGACACCCTCGTCCACATTAGCGTCAGTAGCAGCTGCTCATAAAGTACCTGCCCCCAAAGTCAAAGTCCAAGAAAGATCTGGCATGTTAAAGAGTTTACTAGATTTGTCCAAACAAGAACTGTCCCGATTGAGTCCATTGCGAACTCCTTCACGACGTGTGTTACCTGCCATGAAGTTGATACGACGCAAAGATAATCAGTGGCGACGCATTCCAGTATAAAAATATGACTTGAAAACCACGACGTCAATCAGTATTTTTCTGTACCACTGATGAACACTCAAGGATGCCTCCTCAAAAACGTGCACACCATCACCCTCGACGTTCTACCGGCCAAAAAGGAAAAGGAAAAAGACAATCTCGTCATCCTACCAAACGCTCAAAAACCAAACAACGACGTCCTCCCGTAAAAAGACACAGTCATCCAAAGAAAAAGAGAAGTCATCAAAGGGGAGGCATATTTATTGGTCTTATTAAAGGTATGCAGAAACTAGACAAAGCAGCTAATAACCGAACTGGTATCTTTAGCCCTGCTTTTGAGGATTTAGCGAAGCATGCCGTTACCTTTTGGAGAAGCCAATAGAAAAAAGAAGATAAAAGAGGGTGTGTACCAAGTCTTTGACATCAGTGTATTTCTGGAACGAACAAGCAAAGATGTCACCTCGCAAAAAACATTCTTATTCACCCCACAAAGGAAAGAAAAGGAAAGGACTACCTCCTCGTTTAGCCAAACACGGAGACGTGTTGTCCGTCCTGTCCAAAGCCTCTTCGCCCATGCGAAAACAAATCATTAAAACAGCCTCCAAAGATGTCATCGATACCGTGTGTGAATGTTGTTTGAATGTTTTGAAAGGCACGATACCTTTGTCTCCACACAAGAAAAAATGCTTCGCCAAACATCGACACGTTCTTCGTCAAATGGTTCAAAAGAAAATATCCGTCCGTCAAAAGAAAAAGATGTTGGTGCAACGCGGAGGATTTTTACCCTTTCTTGCTCCTTTGTTGACAGGCATAATACCAGGTTTGCTACAAGGGGTGACCCAAGGGATATCCCAAGGGTTTAACCAAGGGATGGGTAGAAGATAAAAGGACACTATGGAGCACCACAATCTCAGACATAACCTTTGAAAGCCCATGGAAGGACGAAAACTAACTTTGGTTCCTTACAAACGATGGATGGAATACCATCATTGGCAAGAACAACGATCCCCCCATTTACCACCCAATCCCAATTTGGCTGAGATGTCGCAATTACAACACGAATTGCAGTCCTTGATCCATCGCCACGATTTATCCGAAACCGAAAAATCACAAAAGTACGGTCAACTCTTGAAACGGCTACAACTCTTTCATCAGAAAGCTGTGGAACAAACAGCTCAACCCACTTTGTCCGATTTTAAGGCTCTAATGAATAACCCGGCACCCTCACCCTCACCCTCTACAGCAGTTAAAACAGACGTTACCCCACCATTACCCAAGGAAGAAGAACCCCATGATCTCTTTCAAACACCTACTGCTACTCCCATTCCGAGTAAGATTGCCACTTCCTTGTTAACCCCTTCCCCCACTCCCCCACGAGAAGAACTCAAAACTTGGGTTAAAAAGATGATGGCTACTCCTTCTTCGACAGATGTGAAAAAGAAAGAAAGGAAACCAGAAGTGAGAAAAGAAAAGAAGGCCAAAGAAGCTATCCCATTACCTCCGCCACCACCATTACCCTCGACGTCAACTCCTGTGGCACATCGGACACGTAAAACCGTTTCCAAACAACCCGCATTTCGTCCCACCCAAAGCAATATCCTCGAAGAGTGGGTCCCTTATTAACAAAAACCATGGAGAAGGTCTTAGCCAGCATTTACTACGATCCAGCTCACCCTGCAGGTTACGGAGGCATTCAGAAATTGTATCGTGCTGCCAAAACTCGCCTGAAAAAGCTCCGTTTACCAGCAGTACAACGATGGTTACAAGAACAAGCGACGTACACTTTACACAAACCCATTCGACGAAAATTTCACAGAAGTCGCACTCAAGTGGAAGGCATCGATCATCAATGGCAAGCCGATTTAGCTGATGTCTCTCATTTAGCCACCTACAATCGTGGCTACAAATATTTGTTTTGTGCCATCGACGTCTTTTCTAAATTTGCCTGGGTCGTACCATTGACATCCAAATCGAGCGGAGAGTTAGTACGAGCTTTGCAACTGGTGTTGAAACAAAGTGGTCGTCACCCTCTTCGATGGCAAACCGACAAAGGCACCGAATTTCTGAACCAAGCTTTCCAACGAGAATTAAAAAAACGTGACATTCATTTTTTCACCACCGAAAATCCTGAAACCAAAGCCAGTATCGTGGAACGTTTTCAACGTACCTTGAAAGAACGCATGTGGAAATATTTTACGCATCAACACACTCTCAAGTACATCGACGTCTTACCACACTTAGTCCAAGCCTACAATCAATCTTACCATAGAAGCATTGGACGTGCCCCACAAGAGGTGACACCTGACAACGAAGTGACTGTTTTTGAGCGTCTGTTTGGTACGTCCCGGACGAGGGCTGTCCCCAAGAAAGGTGGAGAAGTGTTAACTCCGGGAGATTGGGTACGCATTGGTAAAACTAAACGCACTTTCGACAAAGGTTACTTACCCAACTGGACCACCGAATTGTTTCGTGTTACTGAACGAGTGCGCGATCGTCATCCTACCGTCTATAAATTGGAAGACATGAACGGAGAAGTATTAAAAGGAACATTTTACTTGCCTGAGTTACAACGTGTTACCAAAAAAGAAGACGACGTGTACGACATTGAAAGCATTCTCGAACGAAGAACCCGTAAAGTAGGAAAACGTCGTGTCAAAGAAGTCAAAGTACGTTGGAAAGGATATCCTCCTAGTTTTGATTCTTGGATTGACGCTGCCCAAGTCATCGACTATAAAAAGAAGTGACCATCATGCCCTTCAATACAGCTTCAGCAACCACAGTGACTACTCCTTCACCCACGTCATCTCTGCAAGATTTACAAAAGCAACCCTTGTGGGTGTGGTGTGGAGAACGTGTCCCTAAAACGCAAATCGTTTTTTTCTGTCAAATCTTTGTGGTATATTGTGTCATTGGTGCAGCCATTGCTAATTTGAGTTTGCAACAAGGAGACAAACAATTGTGGACCATTTTACTCAGCAGTTGCATCGGGTATCTTCTTCCCAATCCTTCCCTGAAATACTCTTACAACGGGAACAACAGTAACAATATTGGGAGCCTTGCGTCCAACGTTAGTCCTTCTCCTGACAGTCACCCTTCCAATCACAATCCTCTTTTAGATACTCCTTTAACCTCGAGTAACTCCTCGGACAGAACAACATTGGAATTATGAACAACACTATTAACCAATTTTACTTAACGTTACCCAGTGACAGTTCCATGGAGGTGTTTCCTAACAACACGTTGTGCTGTTACACAGCTAAATTACCCCAAGCCATGCATTTGGATCAAGATGATCATTGGGAAGTAGCTTTAGTGGAAATAATACACCCGACACAAATCAAAAACATCGTCGAAAATCAAAACACTTTTACAGTAGAAGTGCATGACGAGCAATTGCAAAAAGCCTTAGACAAACGAGGTCACACTAACACACCAAACCCCAAAACTAAGAGGTCCACCTATCCGTTCAACATTCCTGCAGGTTATTATTTCAGTGGTCAACATTTAGTGACTACACTTGCTAACAGGTTCAATGTTGTGTTTGGTAAAGCTCTGGATGAAGTCAAACAAAATGTTACCTTTGAGTACCATAAAGTGGCTCGTCGTCTCATGATAAATATTTCAAAGGAAAAAATGATAGCCATTACCTTTTGTCCTGAATTGTTTGATATCTTAGGTGGAGACCTCAAGATGCTCCCAAACAAAAAAGAAATACCAAGCATAACTGATAACATAGTTTTTGTAAAATATTTTCGATCCCCTGTAGAATTGAACCAAGGACTCAACTTGATGTTTGTGTACTCCGATGTGGTGGAGTACAACGCGGTGGGACACACCTCTGTACCGTTACTGCGTGTCATTCCTTTCAAAGTGGATTCTGTCACCGCTGACGAGGAAGGTGGAAATACCTATCACGTTCACCGCGAATTTGTGCATCCTCATTATTTACCCGTCAGTAAGTCGTATTTCGACAGTGTCAACATTACTATAAAAGGAGAACTAGGTCAAAATATTCCATTTACCAAAGGGAAAGTCACAGTGAAACTCCATTTTCAAAAACGATTCTCCAACAACTGAAAAAGTGATGTATCCTGTGTACCAAGGAGTCACTCGACAACGAGGACATGGTTTAGGAGATATGTTTAAATCAGCCTTTCGTTCCGTAGTCCCTGTTTTAAAACCAATGGTGACACGAGGATTGCACACCTTAAAAAATGCCGCATTGACTCACGGCAAAGATTTTCTTTACAATGTTCTCATTGACAAACAAAACCCTAAAGAAGCTTTTTTGAGAGCAGGCAAAAATGCCTTGCTTCAAACGGGTAAAGAGATTTTGGGTCGACGAGAAAGTCCTATAAATGCCCTGAACGGTACCGAGTCTGACATTCCTACTTCCCTGACGACACAGCAAGGACAAGGTAGAAAGCGTCGACGAAGACACCCTTTCAAAAGTCTCCGTACCTCAAAAGTTCGAAAGACAAAGAAAAAAAGAACCGCTCGAGACTTAGACATTTTTGATTATTAAAAGTGAAGAAAAAAAACCTAAAGAAAAAATGATGCACCAAGAATCTTGTGCCTGTTCCAAGTCGGAATTGGATCTCTTTGCCATGCCACCCACGATGATGACCATGCAAGAAGCCCAATGGGTCGAATTTCATCCCGTCTCCTCTTTGACGGATTCAGCTCCCATCGAGTTTGAAATCAAAGGACAACCCGAAGATTACATCGATCTCAACAACAGTTACTTGTATTTGAAAGTGAAAGTAACCAAAACGGACAACACCAATCCAGAAGCCAATGATAGAGTAGCTCCTGTCAACAATTTCATGCATTCCTTGTTCAGCGATGTGGATTTGTACATGAATAACAAACTGATCAGCAGTAGCACGGATACTTACCCTTACCGAGCGTACCTCGAAAATCTCTTGACGTACGGAAAAGAAGCCAAGAACACTCATTTAGATGCTTGCGTGGTATGGAAACCTGACACCGCAGCTAAGTTTATCGACACAGGCGTGACCGCAGATAACGATCCTCACAATGTGGGTTTTAACGAGCGTCGAAAGAAAATTCTGCAAGGACGTAGTTTAGAACTATTCGATCGTTTGCATTTGGACATGTGGTTTCAAGAGAAGTATTTGCTGAACGGAGTAGATATTCGCTTGAGACTGAATCGTAGCAGTGCTGCTTTCCATTTGATGGCTCTTGCCAACGAATACAAAACCATCATCGAAGAAGCCAGGTTATACGTGCGTCGTGTGGAAGTATTACCTAAAGTGGGAAATGATATCAGTCACACTTTGAGCAGAACGACAGCCAAGTATCCGATACGACGCGTGGAAGTCAAAACTTTCACCATTTCCACTGGACTCCAATCTAAGATCGAAGATCATCTGTTCCAAGGACAGTTACCCAAACGTTTATTCATTGGTATCGTCAGCAATGCAGCCCTCAACGGTGCCCACGATCAAAATCCTTTCCAGTTTCATCACTACAATGTATCCAAAATCGAAGTCAGTCGCGATGGCAAAACTTTGTGTACCCGACCCTTCGAACCCAAGTTTGGCGAACAGAAGAATTACTTGAGGTCGTACTTGTCACTGTACGAAGCCACAGGACAGTTAGGAACCAACACCAGTCACGGTATTTCCTACGAGGATTATGCAGGAGGTTACGCGTTGTGGGCTTTTGATTTCACTCCAGACCAAGGCAGCGACGAGGGACATTTCCACCCTATAAAATCGGGGCAACTGCGTGTGGAACTTCAGTTTTCAATAGCTCTTCCCCATACGGTGAATGTCATTCTGTATGCCGAATTCGATAATACCATAGAAATCAACAGTTTGAGAGAAGTCATTCTAGACTATTAGACATTATGGAAGACCCTTGTCCTTCTTTGAATAGTGAAGAATCCATGGAATGGGAGGTTACAGAAAAAGCAGATCCCCAAGACCAAAAAGAAGAGGTAGTGATCATACAATCCAGATGGCCAGAACAGGAACAACAGTTAGTGGCTTGTTTTGCACAACACTTGGAAGATACAATGAGGGACCTGATTAAAAAAGATTGTTATGGATGTCAAATCGATCATCCCAGTCAAATTCAACACGATAAATGTATGATGATGAGTCAAGAAGAAAAATTGGACAATTATCTGAACGAAGCTTGGAGTCTCATCTCCGAAGAAGACGTGTTACTTCAGTGGTATAAAGGCTTACGTGATCATTCCTCTCCTCCATTGTTTGCTCGAGAAATCGATCGCATCGAAGCTCTCTTGGCCAAAAGTAAAGAGACGAAGCAAACCATCAGTTACTTGTCAGACCGTTTCAAACAAAAAGTCTGGATTGAATTGATGACTTATCATCACCTGTGAAGAAAGGAGAGAAAAACACAAGGCTACACAACAAAAAATGGATACCTGGGAACTTTATTATCTTTTGAACCGTAGTTCGTACACTGCTTCTTGGAATCCTGTCGTGTGTGCTAAAGATGAACTACCTCATCGCAAACCTCAAGAGAATCAAGCTTATGTCATCAACACAGATGACAGTCATCTTCCAGGAACTCACTGGGTAGCAGTCTACTTTCCTCAAGAGGGATGTGCGGAGTATTTTGATTCGTATGGATTGCCTCCTTTCGAAGATGATATCATTGACTTTATGAGAAGAAATGCTCAGACGACACGATTCAATAATGTGAAATTACAAAGCACAGATTCTATGGTGTGTGGACAATATTGTATCTATTATCTGCATCATCGCAGTCTTGGATATTCTTTAGAACATTTAGTGACTTATTTTGATCGTCATTCGTCTCGAAACGATGACAAAGTAGATCGATGGTTTTGTGACCATTATGGCTATCTGTTGTCTTTAGCTAGGAAACGTAGTGTACATCAATCGCCCAATGACTTCCAACAGTGGAAATCTCAATTTAATTCACAACGTTGTCAACCATGTCAAAGATAATGTATTAGTGTTATGAAAGAAAAACATGTTTGTTCTTTGAAAAAATGTTTGTTCTTTGAAATAATGTTTGTTCTTTGAAATAATGTTTGTTATTTGAATAAAAATGTTGTGTTTTGAAAACCAATGCGTCTGTCGTTTGTTTTACATTTGTATTCATATAAACGCTCTTTGACTTTTCTTTCTATCCCTCACATCAAACTATCTAAACGTTTCAAAACCCTAAACCTCAGAGGGGTGTTTTCCATCACGTCCGCGCTTGAACCATATAAAGCAGGGGTAGTCTCCAGTCTGGCCATCCATTGTTTGACTCATCCTCCTACGAAGATGTGCTCAAGACTAGCTAAGCTGAACGAAGCTTATGTCACTCTGCATCGTATCAGACACAATCTGATGCCAAAGCCTGAAGAGATTGAGAATGTGAGAATGCTACAAGTAACGGAAGACCTCATAGAAGAACTCTTCAGAGAGGAAATTCAAAAAGAGAAAGATGAATGGACTGAGAAGTATCGACTTCAAAAGCAGCAGAGAGAACAGAGAGAACAGCA
The DNA here is from genome assembly GCA_029339505.1 of Unio delphinus. Taxonomy (NCBI): domain Eukaryota; kingdom Metazoa; phylum Mollusca; class Bivalvia; order Unionida; family Unionidae; genus Unio; species Unio delphinus. The sequence goes on along the minus strand of JAQISU010000167.1, from coordinate 3,564,531 downwards.
TCAGCAGCATCAGCAACAGCAACAACAGCAGCAGGAACCAGACAGAAGTTTTGTCGACTGTCGTGTGGACACAAAAGAGTTCTCTTTCTCTTTCCGAAGAAGCAGACCCTATCGTGTAGCCAAACGAGGACGCAATCTTAGACGATAAAAGATTGTCATCCTTCCTCGTACACACAAACACAAAAAACAGCCCTTTTCAGGGCTACCCAAATATTCTCGAAAAGAATTAATTATTCAATTTGCTTATGGTATGTGAGGAAGTTAGAAAAAAATTAGAAGTGAGTCTATAATCACTGTCTCTTTTAACTTTTGTTTTGAAGTGCGTCTATAAGCACAACGTAGTTTTTCAAAATAACTTGTTCAATGTATAATTAATAGGAGTCAAGTATAAAAGTGAGTGAGTGTTTTATTTTAAGTCCGCTTGTTTTGTTTTTTTGGTAATGATAGGGATAATGTAAATTTTTTGGATCTAGGGGGTGTTTTCCATCACGTCCGCGTGTTTTGGTAATGATAGGGATACTGTAAGATTTTTGGGTAATCGTAGGGGGTGTTTTCCATCACGTCCGCGCTTGAATTATATATAAAGAAGCACTCGTCAGTCTGGCTAGCTACCTCTACCCCTACCCCGGAAGCAAAGTGGGAAACACCGGTAAAAACAGCAAAAATGCCAGAAAAAACCAAAGAAGCACTTATGGGGAAACTCTGCAAAAAACTAGGACTAACAGCATTGCTGGAGAATAAAAAGAAAGCAACCAGCTTTATCACAGCAATAACTTATATAGGGTTCCGCTCACTACAGGCTTCCCCACCCAGAGCTCCACAGTGGCATTACGGACTGAAAATACTTACCACCTATTACTACGAAGCCTTCGAAGAACAAGCCATGTTTAAACTTTTTGATGCGGCAGCGTACCTGGCCACACGACATGGTTTATACTTCCCCAGAATTACCAGAGAGGAAACAAGAACAGCCGCAAATCTGGTGGAAATAGAGGGACGGCGTGGTACCTTCCAATATGATGAGTACCAGCCCTATTAAGGGAAATAAATTGCCATTTTTATTATAATAGGGGACTCATTTGGTATAGAGTACCCCTCTTTGACTAACCATATGGCCCTGAAAGGAATAATTTGACCCTATTGGCACTGCGCAACAAATTTATAACCAAAATCCCCTACCATTGACTACACTTTTATGTGTCGCTTAGACACTTTAGTTTAAATACAATAGGGACTTACACATGTACACTTAGTACTAGTCCCTATTTTCGGTTAGGATGATAGGTAATATTTTGTAACTCAGATATTTGGTTAATTGCATAGGTGGCTTACACATTATTGGTTGTTAGGTTGTCCATTAGTATAACTGGACTGAATTTGATATACAGGTGAGCGCTTGGCTTTCATCACTTTTACTCCCTGCTGCCGTAATTTCTCGTGCTTGCACGACCACATTACGCCGACATAAGCGATATGAGAAAACTAATTTTCTCTCGCTCCACTGCTCTTGCAGATCGGTAGGTAACAGAATGATAGGGGTGGGTGTGAGTAGGTTCCATTCCTACCCACCCTATGGCCTATGGCTTATGGCCTTACATTCACCCAGGCAGTACAATTATTGCCAGTGGTGACGGCCGAAGTCACACCCAGAGGCAGTACACGTATTGCCCAGTGGTGATGGCCTAAGTAAATAGCACTCTATGAGTGCATAAATGCCTGCAGGGGATGTGGCACGATTCCTTCCCCTCAGGATAAAGTAAATAACCCTCCTTTGAGGGATAAAACAGTGAAAAGAGCCCAAGTGGACGATTCACTTTAAACTTATCATATCAATCAATCAGTCTGGCTACCCATCGTTGACGCATCAACACCAAAGATGAGTAGACTTCAAAAATTGAGAGAGCTTCAAATGCACCTGGAGAATGCTAGGCGTCTTTTGGACGAACTGGCTATGGAGGCCATAGCAGAGCAGGCCAAAATTGAAAAAGAAGAGGAGGAAAGAAAAAAGAAAGAAGAGGAGGAGAAGAAAAGCCCCATCTTGCCTCACCGCATGATGAGACAGACTAGTGAAGTCAAGCCCATGGTGAGGACACCTTCACCACCAGAACCAGTTCGTCTACTACAGGCGCAACCCCCACCGCAACAATCACAGCCTCGACCGCAACAACTTCAGCCGCATCCACGGTTGCGGAATAGAGGCAGAAATGAAGAGACTTTCACTATCCCTCAAACAGAAGATTGGGATAGTGAAGCCACTCATTCTCCCTCTGCACTCCCAATCACAAGAGTGAATTGGGAGAATGATTGGAGTAGGAGATGTGTGTGTGGGGCTAGACCTGGGAGATGCCAGCATTAACCAGGTGCAATTTGAAGTTTTAAAAACAGCCCTTCTCAGGGCTACCCAAATAACAAGAAAAGAAATACTATGTCAATTGCCAATGGGTGTGAGAGAGGAGTAGTGTGATTATAAACACTGACTCTATTTAGATGGTATATGGTGTGATTTTGGATAGTATATAGTAGGATTTGTTTTGGCTGCTTCCCCGTGTGTGGTTAGTATAGGGTGTGATTTTGGATAGTAAATGATAGGGTGTGTTTTGGCTGCTTCCCCGTGTGTGTGGTTAGTATAGGGTGTGATTTTGGATAGTAAATGATAGGGTGTGTTTTGGCTGCTTCCCCGTGTGTGTGTGGTTAGTATAGGGTGTGATTTTGGATAGTATATGATAGGGTGTGTTTTGGCTGCTTCCCCGTGTGTGTGGTTAGTATAGGGTGTGATTTTGGATAGTATATGATAGGGTTTGTTTTGGCTGCTTCCCCGTGTGTGTGGTTAGTATAGGGTGTGATTTTGGATAGTATATGATAGGGTGTGTTTTGGCTGCTTCCCCGAGTGTGGTTAGTATAGGGTGTGATTTTGGATAGTAAATGATAGGGTGTGTTTTGGCTGCTTCCCCGAGTGTGGTTAGTATAGGGTGTGATTTTGGATAGTAAATGATAAGGTTTGTGGATAGTATCTAATATGACAAGTGAATGTAGGGGGTGTTTACTTTCACGTCCGTGCTTAAGATATATATACTCAAAGTGACTGACATTAGAACCATTCCACGGAATAACCATAGAAGATGGCAAAAGCATCAAGTTTATTCAACAATTTAAGACACAGCTATTTCTGGATATTAGACGGGGAATATGAAGTGGAAAAACTACATCATAAATGGAAGATTGCGAAGAGTTTGGACTTTGCAAAAAGACTGAAAATAGCCAGGGAGCTCTTAGGAGGAATGCTAGAAGAAGAAGCCAAAAAGTTACGAGGCTGCATTAATCCACCCTATGTTAGAGTGGGGACATTGAAGCAAGTAATAGATATTGTCGGAAACGTCAAGTGTTTTTTGGATAATATCTTGACAGAGTACCCCCATGTCCAAAAGGGTTTGGACCCGCTCAAGAAAGCTGAAGAACTGATGAGAAAGGAACTATTAGAAGAAGTGAAGAAGATAAAAGATAACTGGAGTAAGGAGAGAAAGGAAAGAAAGGACAATGAAAACCAAAAAAAGAAAGAGGACTTTGAAAGATTAAATAACAATTGGATAAAGATACAAGAGAAGTTTAGAGCTATGGGGCATCCTGACTGGATTCCCGAAGAAGAAAAGAAGAAGAAAACGGGAATTATTGGTAAAATCAAAAGGTGGTGGAACAAAGGCAGAAAATAAAAGAAGAAGTATCCAAAGGCCCTTTTCAGGGCCACTCATAAGTCTCGAAAAGATAGTAGCTTTCATTGCCACCCTTTTTTCCTTGTCCCTCTACAGTCCCCTATACCCATCATATTCCCATGTTATATTTCCCTTGAGGCTATATAGTCCCACTATGTTCCATTTCCCTTGAGGCTATATAGACCCACTATGTTCAATTTCCCTTGACGCTATACAGATCCCCCATGTTCCATTTCCCTTGAGGCTATAGTGTCCCAAGCTGTTTTGAGGCTATAGTGTCCCAAGCTGTTTTTGACTGGATTTTCCCTTGAGGCTATAAATCTTGAGGCTATAGTGTCCCAAGCACTTTTTGACTGGATTTTCCATTGAGGCTATAGTGTCCCCTATTACTACTAATGTAGATTAAATTGCATGTAATTTTATAATTTTTCATCAAATGACCACTGATAAATGTATCAGTCTTGATATGACAGACGAATGTAGATTAAATTGCATGTAATTTTATAATTTCACTTTAAATGACCACTGATAAATGTATCGGTCTCGATATGAGCAGCACTTCCTCAACGCGTCAAGCCAAAAAGATGTTGGGAAAAATGGGGTGCATAAGACTCGATGAAATGTAACTCATCATATAGATTCATAAATTGCAATTTGAGATTCAGTGAAATTGACCTCAGATATCGGGACATGAAAATCAATAGGAAGATGCATATACGAAATCATACATTAAATTATAGCTCCAATGAAATTGACCTCTGATATCCAGACAAGAAAATCAATTGAAAGATACATCTACAAAAGCATACATTTCCCTATTTTTTTTTTTAAAAAAATGTGATGAAATATGTATCCAGGAGGCCTGACTGGCATAAACAATTTTTGTTTAGGATTTAACGCCATTTTTCAGCACACGATAGGCTGGCTATACATGGCGGCCAGTATTACTGGTGGAGGCAGAACCCGGACCCCCCCCCCCCCCCCCCGAAAAAAAACAGAAATACGAGAAGCTACTGGGAAGCGTTCTCTCATACCCACATTGGCCGAATCTGAGAGTCGAACCGACGCAGATGAGTGAGATGGCAGTGATCCATAAAGGAGAACTCTTTAGACCACTCGAGGTCCCAAAACAAAAATTTTAATGTGGAGATCAATAGGGAACTGATTTGCTTAAGTAAATCAACCTTGCATAATAATAAGTCCAATGAAACTTTACTTCCTGCTGAAAGAAAGGAAAATCACATTTTCTTGACTACCGCTAGCATGAATTTAAGAGAACAAAAACAAACGATACCCACAAAAAGTCATATTGGATAAACCATTTTGCCCACAGTGACATGGGCGGGCATATACGATTACTGCTGTAGCTAGAAACCCATGAATTGTTACGACATAAATCTAGCAAAGAAACAACTCTTGGTTTAGCCACACCGTATACGAGCCTAGAGAGACAGCAAAAGTCTACCACTAATGTCTAAAAGAGAATTATTGGGGAGGGGGGAAACTATAGCGGTCAGCTATCGATGTTTGCTGTTGTAGGCCACAACATGTTAGAGGTGATATCGCCCATGTGCGGGCGCCCATGTCGACCACCAATGACCTACAAACACAGGGGCTCATATCGTTGCCTACGAGTTACACATCAGTTACACATGTACTGTAAAAAAAAAAAAGACACCCAGTTGTTTACAGTTCATGTATCCCTGATAGGTAAATAGTAAAGTGCTGATATCGTTGCTTACCATTTAACTATCAATCACACATTTATTGTTACTATTATATAGTCATAAGCTAAGTAACAGAAAGAAGCAAAACCAAAATGTTTTTTTTTTAAAACTTAAGAAATAATTTAATTATTAACCTTATAAACGAAAATGTGATAGGAACAGGAGTATTATGAAATTAATCCAAAATAATCCTGATAAAGTTGTATGCAAATCCAGAAGAATGAATTTCAAAACTTGAAATTTACGTCAAAGAAGAGAATCGTGAACTTTTCAAAATGGCGTTGTCCAAAACTCCTTTGAATAATTCAAAACTTCTTTAAATAATAGTTCCAGAATAATATTATTAACCAAATAATAAGCACTTTCCATTTCCACTTTACGGTCCAAACACACGTTTTTTTTTTCTCTTGAATACTAAGTACAACATACAAGACGCTTGCGGGCTTACAACATGAGCACAAGAAATGAGATTGGACTCCAAAATAGGAATTTTTTTGATTGCTCGGTTCTCTTCTTGTATACGCTTTCTATTACGACTGAATTTCACAACATAACCCAATTTACAGATCTTACTACTCAATTTATTGAAAAATTCCTTATTGCTGTGACCTAACCTAACCAATGGGAAGTTAATCTAGAAAATTCAATACCCCTTCACCCAACGAGAAATTAACCCAAGGTTGTCCTTAAGTCTTATTATTAACATTATTATTGGTAGCTGTCAACACGTACATACGCATCTACTTACAGAGCCTGTGTAACTTTACTCTTGATATTCCCAAACTGATCATTTTGGGAATATTTGGCAGTCCTACATGCAAGACCTCAACGCTGATGTTTATGTTTAAAGTACTAAAACAGAATTAACATATGCAATGTCTTACATTGTAGGTTTAGTCACGTAGGCAAAATCAAGCTCAAGATGCTTTGTACACCTTGCATCTATTAATTATTATAAAACAAAATTAGACAAAATCATGTGCCATTAGTTACAAAAATATAGATACACACACATAACAATTTATACGGTTGAAAATTAGTTTTTCATAATAAATGTATGACTGATGGGTAAATTGTAACGAATTATACAAACCTGTGTCCGCAAATGGCAAGTTCGCCTCGACCCACAGCTCTGCATCATTTTCTTAAGTAAACATACTTGCGTGACATAAATCAAATTATAAAATGGAATTCACTAATTAGAGAGTATCATTTTTACAACAACAACAAAATGTCTACGTTTCAATGATCAAAAGAACACAAAACTGACGTCCTGTGTTTACATGGTGGTAAATATACCAAAAGTGTTCTTGACCTCAACAAATTTAGGCCAAATGGGAGCTTTTATAATCGTGTGCCGAAGCGCACTACTAATACACGTGTATAATATGAGCTCGGTGTCGAATCTAGACTGAAGTGTTGGATTGATTTCTGGAGAGGAACATGCAATCTAGGGTGTATTAATCTACACGAAATTACTGTGTTATTTGCATATGGTTGTCGGGACACAATATCCATGCAAATTATTCATACATATGTAACAGTACATACGTCCAACTCCAATTAATGTTACATTACTTTTAGAATTTATAAAATTATTCAAAATATTAATGGCATCTCAGTGATTTGATATTTGAAATCTTAATCAACTTTATAGTCACTGCTTTTTCATTTATCGCTGGTGGAATAGGGCAAAAATGACCATAAAAAATTTCTTGGCAATAACAGTAGATATACGTTCACAACAGATACTGCGAAGAATCCGTGATACTATATTGTTTGTTAAGGGCATGTCTTTTTTTTTCCTTTTGGTCTGTCACTTTGTAAGGAAATAAAGCAGATTGCAACATGTATATGCTAATACTTTCGCATAATAATGTATGAAGGTCAGTTCTGCGAACAATGAGGTGTCAAGCCAGTTATTTTACATGGTCATAGGAATTCGTGACAGGCGCCTTATTTTGGCAAATCCAGTTACATACCATAGCCATAATATAATTCATAGGTAAGTCATGACATCCTGTGTTTTGATCAAAGGAACATCAAGTGGGGGTCGTAAATTTTCACCTTGATATACTGCTGGGGGAAGGCACAGTGTCTGCTAATTATGTGAATCGGGGGTGAATCAACATCCACTAGGAGTTGAGCAAGGCGTAGTCACCATTAGAATCACAATCTGCTTAAACCTGTTTTCTTGAGAACTAAACTACAGTAGTCGCTTAACCACCTTTCGTGAATTATAAGGGATAATAAGTTACTCCAACGTCATTCAAATTGGCTGGAAACTCGTTATTCTGGGAATTACAAAAAAAAAAGCTTAAGTGCAGGGGGCTTTTATGGACCAGAGGAACTGTAGGAGACCGAGGGAAATTCGCTAGTGCAGTTGGTCCCGAGTCTCCGGGAGACAAAGAAAAAGGAAGAACGGAGGCAGAAGTTAGACGGAAGCATGGAACTGGAGCACCAGTCCAGAAAAGCATAATAAAGATGAGTAGTAACACAGAACAGGAGGAAAATCTATGACAGTCAGATGATGAAGTAGGCTATCACTTGGTCGAGTGAAAGACGAGTGATACGGTTTTTAATTTGAGTTTTATTTGAGAAATGATGACTATCTGTTATTGAATGATATTAAATTGTTGTTTACTTGAATTTAACATTTTGTGTATTCATTAATGTAATTGTCGGCATCGCTGACTGCGGGCTTGGAGCTTTGCATCTCTTTATCACTATTTCCATTTCTGACAAAAACGAGCCAGGGTGGGTTTTCTATATTAATTTAATATATTACTGAGAGCACCCCACCCCGATCTACTTAACGAGAAACCTTCATATGGTATTTTTTGTGTGCTTTTGAGCTACACTGACCGTGTCATAATCATAAACTCAGATAATAATTTTAATAAAAACATATGCAACAACAAACACTAATTACGTCTTGATTAATATATCCCCAACTCCAATTCGAACCTAACAAATCTAACACTCTACTCTAAATATTACACCATTAATACTGACCGCCATGTATAGCCTATATTGTGCTGAAAAATGGCGTTAAACCATAAAAAACAAAAACAAACATTTGAATAAGAAAAAGTGTAGTTTGATTACGAACGTCTGGTATGGATAAGTGGACACATCCATGACAATCTTGTACTCTTAACTTTAAGCGTCATAAACCCGACCATTTGCATTCTAATTTATCATTATCACGGAACAACAAAGTTTCATAAATCCGATATCCTGCCGAAATTGTGTTAAGTGTACGAAATTATTTTAAAAAAGCAAACACAACAAGAACAAACAACAACAAAAATATGATGCTCCATCATCGTAGCTAAGTTTCCAAAAGTACGGAAACTTTTGAAGTTTGGAGTTCAACTAGATAAATTTCACTGGGAAAAGTAATTAACGTCTCAAAGTTAGTTCGTTTCCTGATTTGAATACTCTTTAAACAATATACTTAGGAACTATGTACATTGAATTTTGCAGCTGAGTTATCTCTACAAATAGTGTTTTAAATCTTCCTTTCCTACGGAGCCTATACGCAGCTATAAGTAGCATGCAATGTCGCCGCTTGCTTAGTACAAATCCTTGGTGTCACCAACAGTGACAGTTCCAAAAAATGAATTCTCAGTACATTTCGACCTTTTTAATTTGACACTTGATGATACAAAATGGATTATATTGCTATACATTGCAAAATAATGGGCGTCTTTTTTGTAGACATCGATCTGGAGAGACATTGTGTCAGTATTTAGACACGAAGACTAAATTTTAATGATATTAAATCAACAGAATAGTCGAATCTGTGTAAGCAACCAGCTGACTTGCACTGAAAGCGCTATAACATGAGAAGACTTGCACAAAAAAGCGTAGTTTCATAAATCATTACTAGAAGAAACGACAGTTTAGCTATGATTTGTAGCTATGTCTCTTCAGTCAAAAAGTAAAAAGTAAGTGAAATAAATTTAATAGCAATTATATATGCAAATGATAGAAGTCAAAGACGATTAGCAGAAGCCGAGATGGCTCAGTCGTCAGCGAGCCAGACTTGTGACTGCTGGTTCGAATCGTAACAATGGATTTGCTATAATGATGGAATATACTTTGACCCCATTTTTACTTAACACAAGCTAACGGTGCTGATGTGTTACTAAAAACCAAACCAAATTCTGAAGCATGGGGTGCTTTATAGTCTGCTCTAAGGAAGTTTTATGGACAAGACTAACCTTGTTCAATGTTTTTAAATTTGCCTACTTGTATTTCAATGTTTAACACTGAAATCTCTTTCACACTACTTGGGAGTGTGATGGTATAAATGAACCAGGAAAACGTCATTTCATTTTTTCGTTGGACATAAAACTTGACGGGATTAATTTTCGTATATAGGCTACATACATTTTACAGCGTATGCAAATTCAGGGGTGGGGGTAAAATCCCCTTGTAAATAATTATGTTGATAAAGTCTCAGTCAAGTTTAATACCATCTGCAATTATTTCAACAACAATTCATCCTAATTAAGCCAATAATTTGCAGAAAACAATTTCTGAATATATTACTACAATGAGCATACAATACTTCCTTTTTTTCTTAAGGTCACCTTTCTATTAACTAGAAAGTAAAAATGTATAACAAGTAAATCACTTATAAAAAAAAAATAAAAAAAAAAAAACGTTTAGATAATACCGTTTTTGACCCAGGGTGTGGATGGACACATGGAGTGTCACGAACACGCTAGACATTTTACTAAGGTATGCCTGACAAAATAATGAAACGCAAAATTCCCAAACTATTAAAAAATCCCAGTCAAGGTCAATTTGAATGCAAAATAAAGTCTCTATACAGTTCGTATGATCATGTATCCAGTTACTAAATGCTGGCCTAGCTAGATGTTACTACAGAGAATTGAGTGGATTAAAAATGAATGGGCTCGATACATACGAAATGACAAGTCCACAGTATTTAAGAATAACAGTGGAGTGGGTTGTATGTTTTAAAATCCAATCTAAGCGTTAAAAAAAACAACAACCACTACTACTTATAGACCACTTTAAGCCACAAATTAACTAGTTACATGACACTCACCTGTCAATTTTAGCCACTTTTATTCCCGAACCATGAATTACTGTTGCTTCCTCTTTCTGTTTTTCTGTTATATATCCAATATCATTCACGATAATACATCAACTTAAGTATTTTGAACTGAATTTACTTTTAAAACAATTTGTGACGGAATCTTGACTGAAACCCCTGAGAAATACCAATAGTAGAGCTTGCCTAACGCCTCGCCTGCTTGTAAAAATGAAATGACTGAATAGCATTCTGAATGCACGTAAATTGTTTGGGTATGTTGTAACAGTGAACAAATTGGATTCGAGCCAAAAATAAACCATACATATCCCGATAAAGACCCAATTCAAACTTTTGAAATATCTTTCAGATGCCATGGATTTACAAAAATCCAAGTAAATTTCAGCACGCCACCTATTCTTAGGGGTCATGGACCGGGTTTGACACATAAATGACAAAACTGCGGTGACCCACAAAGGTCAGGGGGCCCATCACCCTCACAATTTGCAATTCACAGTGGCCTATTGGAGAAATTTTCTAAGGGCCAATAAATCCTGCCCTGTCCTAAGGATCACTTTTCTAAACATATGTGGGATTTGGCAACGATTTAATGTACAGTAGTGCTCTTGTTGTTGTTAATATAGGGTTTAAAGTCATTTTTCAGCACAAGATAGGCTACACATGGCGGCCAGTATAAATGGTGGAAAAAGAACCATGGAAAACCCCCAAAAGATCCACCGACCCACGAGAAGCTGCCAGCAAGATTTCTCACATACCCACATTGGTCAAGCCTAAGACTCAAACCCACGCAGACTGAGGTGAGATGGCAGTAATCCGAAACTTTGAACGCTTTAAACCACTCGGCCATTCATTGTAGTGCTCGTACATACGGTGAGCAATGTTCTTCCTATCGTAATATTTTACTGACCTTTTAGGAATCAGCGTGGCTAATCCCGCGCGCATGCGTCCTTGAACGGTGTTGGGTTGGTATTGTTGTTGTCTTTGGGTTTAACGCCATTTTTCAGCACAATATAGGCTATAAATGGCGGTCAGTATAACTGGTAGAGAAAGAACCCGGGAAAACCCCCGAGAAGAACTACCGACCCACGAGACGCTATTGACAGGCTTTCTCACGTACGCACGTTAGCCGAGCCCGAGACTGGAACCCTGGCAGAGGTGAGATGGCAGGGATCAGGAAAGGTGAGTACTTTAAACCACTCGGCCACTCATTTGGGTTAGTATGGTTATGCATCGGAATTATAAGTAATTATTTTTGAAAGGTCTGAAAGTTTTTGTAATATGTGGTGCACTGCGAGTATTACTTCGAATCCAGTACTATCGGGACTCGTAAAGCTGATTCCATTTTCAAGTGCATCTATACTTTCTAAAAGAAAGAAAAATGCGGTCCTGCACTTCCATTGTCGAGGTTCCAAAAGAATCCTCTGCATATATGTAATAACACTTGGAAGCCGCTCCTGTGGCCTAGTGGCTTGAGCGTTTGCCTCGGAAGCAGGAGGTCGTGGTTCGCACTCTGACCGAGTCATACCAAAGACTTATAAAAATAGTACTAACAGCTGCCTCGCTTGGCGTTCAGCATTAAGAGGATAGTGTTAGGACTTGTCGGCCTGGTGTCAGGATAATGTGACTGGGTGGGACATCATGCTACATGAATGCAGCATGATGTCCCAGTGCTAGACATCACTATAAACTTTCACACTACAGACATCGTAGCAATACGACTGAAAAATTGTTAAAGCTACGCTAAAAATAAAAATCACACAAATAACCCTGACGATGTATATATCAAGTATAAACTGACAGTTTACTGACAGTTTACACGTTTCAGGAGTCCAACAAATAGTTCAGTTTTCACTGCACAGCTAGTTTTGTTATTTCTGAATACAATGTTCCCTACATCTTATGCTCTGCCCACCCGGGGTTGTACAACTGGTAACGTTATACCTATAGCCAACCATAGTTCCCACCCCACCCCACCCAATAATATGTGAGATAGCTCGGGACTTTACAGTATACTTGTCTCGTTTGTCAAAAACAATTTTGTGAGTTACTAACAACGTTCTCTCTAGGCATCCCAGCGCAGCTGAATTGTCAATTTTTGCTCAATCCAACGTTAAATTTTGCTCCTTTCCGTAATGCTTGCGCAGTGAAGCGAGCACTGCGCGCACACCTATCATTCGCTTAGAGGGAACGTTGGTTACTAAGCGGTGTCTTATATTAGTGTGTATACAATGGTCTATAAACTATTTCAGCTGCTGTTTTCATATTTATGCGTTACAACCAAACTATATATTGGGAATAAAATGAATTGTTTTAACTATAAGTTGAATTTTATTCATTATCGTCACTTATTGAACTTTTTATGGGTCATATGGAATAAATCTCGTTATATCATATTATATAACAACTAGGTCAATGGTCAATGTACCTCTCCTATTTCAAAAGTACAAATCACCTAAAATAAAGGACTTTATATTTGTCTGATAGATGCAGAACTTAACATCAGAGACAGATGGACATGACCCAAACTTATTATAAAGTATAAGCTTTGAGCACTTTACACTCTCTACGCGAGGTAACTAAGGCGCTGTCGTCACACAAAGGGTCAACCTACCCATCCTCTTTGTCACACAAATATAAGTAGTAGTAGTAGTAGTAGTAGTAGTAGTAGTTTAACGTCATTTTTCAGCACACGATAGGTTATACATGGCGGCCAGTATTGATGGTGGAGGAAGAACCCGGGAAAATAAACGGAAAGAACCACCGACATACGAGAAGCTACTGGCAAGCTTTATCATATACCCATATTGGCCGAATCTGAGACTCGAACCTACGCGGATAGAGGTGAGATGGCAGTGATCCGTAACGAAGAGCGCTTTACACCACTCGGCCACCAAGGGCCTCTTTAATAATAATAATAATAATAATAATAATAATAATAATGAGGACTTTGTATAACGCCTAATCTTTAAAAGCTCTAAGCGCTTTACGACATCTATAATAATATGGCTTAAATGCTTCCCTCCTTTGTGTAGTGAATAAAATTGATGCAATAAACCAATCTGGCAAATATAGTATGTCACAGCTTCTGAGTGGCTATACCGGATTTAGGGCGAAATATGGGGAATTAAAAAAAAACAACAGAAAAATGCCAAAGATAAACAATAAGTATAGCGAGTCCAATGGAGTTAAAAACAGGAGGAAAGTATATTCTAAAAAGAAGATGTAGATTATGGTAAAGGAATTAAAGAAGACAAAAGCAGCAATGAGAACAATGAGAAGTTAAAGTTTGATGACCTTTCCTTGGACAATATATGGAGGCAGTGCCCCATAGGTCCAATGACAGCCCGAAGGCGCCTGTGCTATAACATCTTACAGGCACCCACATTTCAGGTAAGTGTTAATGCCCATGTGATATAAAAGGGCGAATAATGTAGATAAAATATAGATGCATATCATTTATATTTCTTCTACATAAGAAATTACCAATAATAGGCTTCGGTTATGCAGAAAAATACTGATACCAACAAAAGACACTTCATCAGTTTTAAAACTTGTAAGCTTTACTGTGAGAAATTATAAAAATGCTTCGACTTATATTTGCATCAATACTGAGGGCTAATATAATACTTCACAAATCTTCTCTTTTTTCATAATCTATCACTGAAAATGTGAGCTTTTATTTCTTTAAATGATATGTCTTCTGTAAGGTAGATAACAGAATGATATACATAAGGTGTGGTATTTTTATTTCCTCCAATATAGTATTCATGTAATATAGATGAGTTCATGAACCTATGTATTAACTTCAATGCAATTAAATTATCCAAAATAACATTACTAATAAAGAAAAAATCTAAAATTCAGGCTTCTATATGTACTGGAGATTTTTATTTTTGTTTTGTGAGATGAGACGGATGTTTTATATCACATAGTTCATGTTCTCTACAATGCAGACATGTGGAGTGCAGCCTTCCATCAACAGGCAGATAAGATATAGCAATTGGATTTTTGCGAAGGGATGCAGTTTTGAAAAAGTGTGGACATAAATGGGGAAAAATGGTCAATATGTGACTATTATGTCTCTCATTAAGGTTTGACCTAATATGGGAATACCACAAGAACAGCTGGAAAGGAAATGTCACAGAATAAGGCAATGGATAACTTGTTTCGCCTAGAGGATTTGACCATTTTCGTTGAATATGCGTACAACATTACTTAGGGTGAATAATTGTATTTCTAGTTCAGCAACTTAACTAGCATGTATATCGTCGTAGATTTCTTGCGGCGAGAGACACGGTCTGCATGTTGTTGTTTTTTTAACCCTTACTAACATTCACTATCCTGTGGATTTAAGAAAAGTCTCTCTTTTTTTTAACAAAAAACTGACACAATGGTCTTTTGGGATCTTGTCAATGAGTGAACGTTCTCCATTTTTATTCTCCAGCCATATGGTTAAGGGTTACATTTGTATTCTATTTGATTTGTAAAGCATATTCGGTTTTTAATGTTGAAATGATGCCTTTACTACAGCGCAGACATGAAACCTTCTGAACTTTTGAAATGTTACAAGTTGCTATTAAGGGTTTAATTTAATAGCATATATCTATAGATTTTAATTCCCTACCTATAATTATGACCAGTTTGGTTTCATTGTAGCTGTCTGTACGTACGTGTGCATGGAGGATCCATGAAGGGTGGACGTGGCAAATACCAGTAGGCTATCCCAATACAGGAGAACGGTGTGATGTCTGTACGTGTGCGGATTTAACAGTCTGTCTGGCCATATGTGAGCCTATGAGGAAGATGATGTAACCACGGAGGCCATACAGATAAAAACCTCTGAAATATGTGTGCATGATGGAACCAGGAAGGATGTGCGGGGCCGATACAAGTGTGGACCAACCCAAAATTCGGGAGAACTGGTTTGTCAGTGGACACGTTTGCAAGTTTTTACAAAAAATGACATTTTGTACCAATTCTTTTAGAAATAGATTATTTGAATCTTAACTCTCATTACGTGAGAACACATGAATCCTACCGTCAAACGTTTGAATCATTTTTGTTGTTTTCCTATTTTGGGATAAAAGTAACTGAATGAGACGTATGTTTAGAGCGTGAAAGAATCACTGTAATTGTAAAATATATCTATTTTTATTACTCCCATAAACAATTCCATAATTTCCCATCTTTCATCACATTGTTGTGTTGTCACTTGATCCAAGCATCCATTCCGGTCTCTCCTGTTACAGAAATAAATTTACTGAAAGTCAATAGTAGGTTATACTATAATAGGTTATAACAAGAAATTGCTCTTGTCTGTTTGTTGTTGTTGTAGGGTTTAACGACATTTTGCAGCACATGATAGGCTATACATGGCGGCCAGTATTATTGGTGGAGGAAGAACCTGGGAAAATTCCCTGAAAGAACCACCGACCCACGAGAAGCTACTGGCAAGCTTTCCCACATAACTACATTAGATGAATCTTAGACTCGAACCCACGCAGAGAGAGATGAGATGGCAATGATCCGTAGCGGAGAGCGCTTTAAACCACTCGGCCACTTGGGGCCCCCCTTTTCTGTTGGTATTCTATGCTATTTCAACAGAAGGGAATGGAAAGTTAAATAAAACTGCATGAACAATTTCAATGCAGCAAAGTGTACAAAAATGGGCAATTAGAGCAGGATAATTAAGTGGGAATGAAAATTATATCTTTCATAAATTACCCAAATTACTCGTACCTGAATATCATACTAGATACAAGTGAATAATCTGCAAGTGTGCCTTAAGTTTTCTCTATCCTGTGTATAGTCTTACAAGAACATGTTTTTGCACACGATTTTTCATCTATTGCAGGTCACTATTTGGTCAAAATCAATTATATCATGTTTCGATATCTTTTTTGTTGGATGTTTACCAATCGACGAGCTGACAACATAAACAGAGGTATCTGGCAACACAAGTGTCATAACCTCCATCCAACGCCAACTATTTTCTAAAGATTTCAAACATTTTATTTAAATATCTGCCCAAATCTGTTCAGCACCCATTTGTTATAATACATTAAACTAACGCAAGTTTATAAATACGGCCCATAAATATAATTTTATATGGATACTGGGGCTGAACTTCCCATTAGGAATCCCGGTACCAAATGTTTTCCCATATACTTAATGCTTGTAAGAAGATAACTGGGTGGGATTTCGGATTTGCAACAAAACTGATGGTGATAAAAGTGCAATGTTTTAATGACAAATGATTTGAATTTTTAAAAAATTATATGTGCATGTATGTGATCCAAATATTCGATCAATTAACATAAAACGCCTTTAACTAATGAAAATTTATATAAACGACCTTAGACAGTACAAAAACAACTGATGGACGATTCAGTAAATTTCACCACGAAAAGAAGCTTTACTTGAACAGTACCAATTTATTTATTTGCATAGTAAAACGTATTAACTCAAATCGTGAAATTATGTAAACAAAAAGGAACAGATGTACCAATTCTCTGCAGTTCCAAAAATGTTTTACGAACCCCCCAAAATAACCCACGGCTAAAAGATGACGTGCATGGAGTTGTACACTCCGTCACCAGCACACTCGGCTACCAGTCATGCTGGCCAATCAAGATGTCAGTATTCCAGGTAGGTTAATGGAGCAATCAGCGCCCACCAATTTAGGTCAGCAACGCCCGATCAACTGCTGTCGACTACCAACACTATTCAGCTCTATTGCTGAAGTTGTGCAAGGCCTTTTAGTAGACCCCTCACTGTCAAGACGGTCCGTAATGTAAGGATTTTTAAGTACGGCGAAGGATTTTTAAGTACGGCGAGGCATTTATACAGATATGTGTGCACTGGAAGACTTTGGTTCTTACAATCGAAAACACTTCGCACGAGCGGCATATGATGAACTGAACTAAATATTTCGATATATATATCATATTTGTGTATCGTTGTACGCAAAAACGAAACTAGAGTACATGTATTTTGTAATAAATAAAAGGATCTATAAAATTCCGTGACAATGATACTTTCAGCATGCATGTCGCACGATGTTAGAGAACAATGATAGATTGTCGATTTGACAAGGGCAAAACCAGGTACTCCACTGCATTTAAGATAACTCTACTGGAACTAGACAGGGGCAAATAAGTTGTCTGGTCACAACAAACTTTTAGCCATGTGTACCAATATATTTATTTTTAAATCATACAAAATATGATATGATAATCTCACATGTTGCCAAGTAGCTCAACTTTTTTAATGCCTAACAGAAAGTACTCTTATACAATGCAACAATCACAGCTAGTGTTATTTATTTTGAATCACAGCTAGTGTTATTTATTTTGAATACAATGTTCTCTACGCCTTAAACTCCACCCACTTGAAAGTTGTACAATTGTTACCGTTATACTGTTACGCAGAAACGCGAGCATCTCTAATACTAATGTCACGAGGTGGTGATGATGTGACCTCCCCACCCTTTATGATTTCTGGTTATCGTTATCTAGGTACTGGTTATCGTTATCTAGGTACTGGTTATCGTTATCTAGGTGCTCATCTCTCACGGTGTTATTGCCCGGATCGAGGAAACAATAAAATATGAAAATAATAGACGGAATAACATCTGAGCAGAGATAAAACACGACCAACCACCTAGTACATTTTAGAAATAGTTACAAAATGTATGCGAAATTCAATTTGCCAATGAAAAGCACCTCTAACACATTGCATGTTGCATATTTTAAAACATTGAATTTCGTCTGGAAACATACTCCTCATTTACTTAGCCAATCATGATTACTTTCTATAAACGCTAAACGTTTTAGCAATCCAATCGAAGTCAGAACAATTATCTCTCGACAGCCTTTATAAATTATTGTGGGAAATATCATTTTATGACAGCCGTTTTAAAAGGACTAAGATTTTTTTAAAAATATCTGCTGTCTCAACCCTGTCACTTCCTACACTTCACCTTATTTACCTGTCTGTCTGACCGTTATCAAACCAACTCTAATTAAAATTCATCCCCCCAAAACAGAGCAGATCATCCATTGAGTCAGCAGTTTATTGTGATTCTTGCTCAAACGTCAAACGTAATATTTGTGTCAAGCTGACCACGATAGAATGTACTGTAAATTTATGTCTAAAACGTTTGCATCGTTACAATTTAAGTAAGGTATAATTTTCAACTGATTTAAATTTATCGTGATAAGATTGCCGTAAGAACATGATCATAACATTGAAGACATGAGGCGAGCTGTCTACTGACTTGAATATATATATATATATATATATATATATATATATATATATATATATATATATATATATATATATATATACTGTTTTAAGTTTGTTGATAATCGTTTGTCATATGGGACACTATTATTGAACAAACATTTAACTCTCGGAGACAGATCTGAAATTTCTCTGATTTGACAGAAGCATAACCTATATCCATTATATTATTTCATAACAGAAAAACAAGAGTTCCTCGATCTACTGTTAGAAAAGAATCTCCATATACATGATGAAACATGTTTAAAAGTTATAAAGTTTATTATTATTTTCTCTTCACAACAGTTGTTGTATTACATAAAACGGCAACCACGAAAACGGGTTACAAAAGGCAATCTGCAATATCCTCCAGATCAGAAGCCATATTTTCATCCATTTATATATAAAATTGGATTTAATTATTGCTTTTATTAGTAATGGATCTGGATATTTCCACGGAGTCAAAGTTTGCTTGAAATTAGGCCACAAACATTAAATTTTGTCAGTTTGTATTGGTTCCTGTTTGAATTTTCGGCAGGATGGCATCATGCCACAGAGACGTAGCATCATGTCCCATCCAGTCACATTATCCTGACACCCCGCCGACCAGTCCTAACACTAACCTCTTAAAGATGAGCGCCAAGCGAAGCAGCTGCTAGTACCATGTTTTTTTATATGAAAAAAGTCTTTATTATGACTCGGCCTGGGTTCAAACTCGCGACCTCCAGCATCCATGGCGGACGCTCTCATCACTCGGGCCACTGCAGCGGTAGACTACAATGCAATTTTTTAATAATTATTTATAATCACATTTTCATACTGACGGATACGTATTCCTTTTTATAATTAGAAGAAAATCTTGACAGCTGTTTTGATAGTTGACAATACATATGTCTCAACCACAAATATTGTGCTCTGACTGGCTTATATTTAACATATGATTTGAGATTCGTCTTCCTTGGTATATGCTAAGTGCAAACCTAGATAACTTTTTCCACAGCTTTACTTCTAATGATCCATGTCGTTTTATCATGACATTCCTTTTTAAAACTGAATATATGAACTATGAAATTAAATTTGATGTGAAAATAACTAATAGTGCCACATGATCACAGGATATTCTATTCCAACAATTTATTTCATATCAAGGACTTGTAATTACAAACACAACTTTTTTTTAAACACCAAGAACAGAACTGTAACTTCTACTACCGCTATTATTAAAATGGCACTTTCTCTGCAAATGTTACAACTACTGATATAATTTTGGTCAATAATATTAATTTTATATAAAACAAAGGAACATCTGGAAGTAAATTGCAACAATAAAAAATTGATGATCATGTTAAGGAGGTTTCTACACACAAAAAAACTTGTTTCTGATGGAAACATTTACAATTTTAAAGCTGAGACCATCAAAATGGTTTATGTTTTTGGTTTGCTTTGGTATCATTCGTGCATCTGTAAAATTTAGATTATTGTTCAAACAGCCCTGAATTGTTTAGCTTCATAATGAACCTACTACGAGTCTCTTCAGGTATGTAATAAGAAGCAGCTGAAGATGTGGAGTCACCTTGCCTTGTTCGCAGTGGTTTTCAAAACCACTCACAGAGGTTTTTTGTTATTGTTGTTACCTCATACTGACAACATTGAGCATTCACCGATATCATGAAGTATCTGCAATAGTCTTCTATCAGCGCCAGCTGACTCGAGTATTACCCATGTGATACCCAAGTTAGAGAAGTCAGACATTTTGTCAAAATGGTCAGACCAATTACTTTGAAGTGTCACTGTGTAAAAATAATAACTACTATAATGGCAATAGCAAAATTTCCTAATTTATTGTTCACATTACAAAATTGTTTTCAAAATGTAGTTAAGAAACAGATCTTCATAAGTTTGATTGTGATTGGAAAACAGAATTAGCAGAAAAGTTATTAAGATTGACACAAAGATAGTATTAATATGTTTAAAGATATCCTTAAGTAATCTTGGAGTAGAAAACTATTAGCGTCTACATCGGCCCCCTCCAATATTTTCGTGGCCTTTGCTTTATATGTCAACAAAACACTGATAATATTAACTCTGTGCCATGAATTTGGAACTCTCTCTTGCTGGTCATGATTAGTGCTGGCTGGGAGACTGGAAATATCCATTTTCAAGAAAGGGCAAATTTCACAGAAATTACCAAATTTGCAGAATGGTTGCTCTGAGAAAAATCTGAAGCTAGCCATAGGAGTTCAGCTATTATGCATAGGTTATATCACATGACACTGTATTACAGTTATACAATGGTTATGTCACAGGATATTGGATTACAGCTATATGTAATATGTTATATCATTGGACACTGGTACAGCTATACATTGGCTATATAACAGGACACTGTGTGCAGCTATACATAGGTTATTTCACAGGACACGGTGGTACTGATACATAGGTTATTTCACATGACAATATCACATGACAATATCACAGGACAATGTGGTACAGCTATACATAGGTTATGTCACTGGACACTGGAGTACAGAAATGCATTGGTTATACCACATGACATTGGAGTACAGACATAAATGGGTTACCGGTACATCACTGGAGATTGGAAGTATCAGAGGACATTGGAGTATGGACAGACATAGAGGTGTTTTATTTAATCATGTGTACAGTAGATAGGGGAACATCACTCCATTGTCATGTGATATAATCTATGCACACCTGTATTACAATAGCATGTGATATAACCAATGCAAATCTGTACAATATGATCGAGAAGGAAATCTGCCTTAACACCGTTTAATGCAAAAGCAGCATCTTCCAAATTTGCTAACTGGGTTGTTTCCGCATCATATTATTTGCAGAATCAAATTGTCACGTTTCGAACATTCATTTGATATAATTTTGCTTGAAATAAACGAAGATTGTGAGAAAGACAAAAGGATATTATAAATATTGTCGTCTTATTATCTAAAATGGGTTAGGCAGGGTCATCGAAAACAAGTTTGAAAAAAAAAAGCCAAACTCACTACCACTGTACCTGTAAAAATAATATCAGTGTCACATTGAAATAAATTTACTATATACACCAAGGTAAATACACTAAAAACAGCAAGTAAAACGAAGAAAGGACAAACATTTTACAAATTTTACCTTCGCTAGGGCAAATATAGCCTTTCTAATGCACAGTAGGAAGCTTGATTAAATCCGGTGTTAAGTCAATTTCCTAACCATTCAAGATGTGGGCTTGGTCACGTAAACACAAGTTGGCCTATTTTATAATTGTAGGCTAGTCATATATACCTGAAAATACAAATGCTAATCAGTGTGCTAGAAGAAACACACATAACATGACCTGAATTATCTGACCTACAGATTCAGCAAAGAAATATGACAGATATACCAAAAATAAAGAAAAAGAAAAACGTGTATAAACTATTTTATGTACGTTCACGGCAATTATCATGAATGTTCCCAATACTCATCACGAACATACCTGATAGTTACGTGCATACTTGATATTATGTACGTACGTGTGAGAAAAAACAAGGTTTTTTTTTTCGGGGGAGGGAGAGGGAGCAGCTAGGGGTCAAGCACGTAGTATACAGCTATGATGTATCAGGGATGTATGCCATAACAAGATTAGAGGTGAACTCCGGGCGGTGTTGTGTGTGAAGGGGCAAGTCCCAACTCATTGCCCCAGAGACGTAGCTGGGGGGGGGGGGAGGTGGTACATATGTCCCCGGGCGCCAAAATGAGGCTTGCAACGTTACATTATAATAAGTAAACATGTAATAAATCGGTCACAAGATCGCTGGGGCGCCAAATATCATCGCTACGGCTCTGCATTGCCCCTATGTGCTGTCACACATGATTACGTGTGATTATCAGTCAGCACACTCTCTGTACTTAGCTAAAAATAATAATAATAATAATAATAACAATAACAACAACACCAATAACAACAGCAATATTATTATTATTATTATTATTATTATTATTATTATTATTATTATTATTATTTATTTATTTTTTAATGGTGTGTTATGTTTGACGTGACTCACAGAAGAATATCAGTGAGCAAAAAAATCAAACACATGCTTACACTCTTTATATAGATATATTGCTTTATGCAGAAATCTGTAATAGCTACCTTTACTGAAATTATACAGGCTTTTACGGCTAGTGTTCCCAGATCCTAGCAATAGGTATTAATGTCTTTTGTTATTCGATTTAAAAGAATGACCAACAACAAATATTTAGAGTTGGTTTTTTGTTTTGAATTTGATGAGAAGCTTTGTTGGGTTCGATGCTGCACTTTTTTGGAATTTATTGTATAGGTTTTAGCTCCCTCTTTTTGCGAGTATAATCTATTAAGTGAACTCCACAGTCTTTTTTCTCTTTGTGCCTTTATATCGATGCTCAGTTTCTGTAACAGTGGCTTCTCTCTCTCTCCCAACCGTTCTGGTGCCTAAGTAGTTTGAACGTCCTCATCAGATGCGAGAGGTAGCCGGCGGAATTATATCAAAGACTTATAAAAATGGTACTTGCAGATGCCTCACTTGGCGCTCAGCATTAAAAGGTTAGTGTCAGGACTACTGATCGGTCTAGTGTCAGAACTACTGATCGGTATAGTGTCAGGACCATGTGACTGGGAGGAACATTATACTACATGTCTGCGGCCATGATGCCCCAGAGCATAACACCTATAACATGCCACACTGCAGGATTGGGTCACTTTAGCGTCAAACGTTAACGTTAAAAATGGGTATATCAAAATTGGTGTCAGTGGGAATATAACATGGGAATGTCACCTGGAGTTCTAAGGGAATTGAACATTAGTGACTTTATTGTGTTTATAGGGTTAAAATTATTTATATCGTAAAATGTACTTGTAGGGACAAAGGGCTGATAGGGACAAACATAGACATACAAAAACAAATAAATACACATCCAAACACACAGAAAAGAGGACAGAAATCTTCGAAAGAAAGACCCACCAATAGGAAAAGCCTACGATATGGGTTCAAAATATTTATTCAAGTATATACATGTGATCTCTCTCTCTCAAATGTTTCTCTCATCGTCTGCACGTCTTTAATAGACCTCAATAGTTTGGAAGAAGTTAATTCTGTAGGTGTACTCAACCCGACACATACAGAAGATTTCAGACGGTCGTGATGCCTAGATAGGTTCAAACGACCTCGATCTTTGATTGACGTTTCAGTTCCTCTAATACTGAGTCAAAGAAGTCCGTAATGAAACCTGCTGATTCCTTAGCTGGAAAGTCAGACGCAAAGTCTTTAAATTTCACCGTATGGTGTATACTTATTCAAATTGTTCCAACTGAGATTTCGTCCGTTTTCAGATTTATGTGTGATTCTCATTAAATGGGCAGCCAAACTGTTTTTTTTTCTCACCCAAACAAATTAACTTCAGCAGCAGAGAGAGTGAACAGACCAACTTTTACAGGCGTCGATTTAGCAAACTGAGGCTTTCTCGAAAATGCTTAATATAAGCCTCCATTCATCAAAATAAAATTGAAAAAAAAAACGACGCCATTTTTGTTGTCACCATCCCCTTTGCTGCTACGATGCTTGGAAAATTCGTGGAGTTTTCGGGTAAAAAAAAAGACGCCATTTAGTTGACGTTCACCTCCTCGGCTGCTAATGCGCTAACTAAATAATTGATCAAGTCCGACACGATATCTTGTCCGAGGGTCTGATAAATTTATCGTCACAAATCCGTGTGGAGTGGCTTTAGCCACACTAAAGAAATTTTTAAATTGATTATGATCCATATCACCACCGCACCAAGTTTGCCAAATATTTCTAAGAGTATGAGTATCAACTCCGTTAAATACACACAGCATATTGCAGTTATCTCTGATCACTTTTGGTATTTGAGTGTAACGTTGAGTGATATATATCACATCGGTGTTTTTATGTCTGCCTCTGGAAAATATTCTAGCAGGATTCTTTTGATTATCTAACATGATATCATCATATACGACTAAATTGTTAATACTTCCATCAATATCATCAATACTAGGTGCCTCTTCGATATCGGTTATAAACTCAATAACACCATCACCGTTAATTTCTAGCGCGGCTTCGTTAAAATCCTTTAACACTTCATAACATCGCTGATCGTCTACACTCGGAGCAATCATATACAACTTATCCCACTTCATCCATCTCGTTATCAAATTAAGTAGCAATTGTGTTTTACCACTTCCAGATGGTCCGATGATAATCGCGCGAATAGAATTTGGTAACATTGCATGGTGTTTAATAGGTTCCCGTCGTCGAGTAGCTGAATAATCAATTACATTCATAACTGTTATATATAAATTATGGATCTATATTGTGTGAAGTGTAGGACGCGTACTGGCACAAATGACTTGACGACGATCACAACGAAAAATAATCGATCAGCGCTTTCTGGTAAATGCGTACAATGTAGTACAAAAAAATTTAGATTTACTTCCACGAAACCTTTAAAAAAAAACGAGGAGGTGATATTGCAGCCAAATTGACAAAACTCCCAGGAACACCGTGGGCAAAATACCCCGGAGAAAAGCACCTTCCAGGGTATAGCTACTGTGGACCGGGAACACGATTAGATATCAGACTTGATGATCAAAATTTACCCCGACCCGGCGAGTATCCAATAAACGCTATTGATAAGGCGTGTCATGCTCATGATGTCGCTTATAAAAGCAGCAATCTTCAACATAGACATCTCGCAGATGTAAAATTAATTCATGCGTTAAATGCTATTCCTGATAAATCCTTCAAAGAAAAGTTGGCTTCTTGGTTGGTAAAATCTGCTATGAAGGGTAAATTGATGTTAGGTGCTGGTAATTGAAAATGTTAGAATTTTAATATGGAATCTATTTATTATTCTCCGAGAGGATACTGGAGAGGTTACGCAGCAATCAATAAACTAGCTAGTGCATCAAAGGTGAAAAAAACTACAGCGGCAAACTGGTTATCTAAACAAGCAATATGGCAAATTTATCTACCAGCGCCTAAACAAATTAACTATTCGCATTTTGATGTTACAACACCTAATGAAGTTCATCAAGCTGATATACTATTTCTGCCGCATGACAACGGTTACAAATACGCGTTAACGTTAGTTGATATTGCAAGTCGATACAAAGAAGCAGAACCGTTAAAAACAAAATCATCTACTGAAGTAGCTTCTGCATTTGAAAAAATTTATCGACGAGGTCCTCTGCGCTGGCCAAATCTGTTACAAGTTGATCCTGGCAAGGAATTTCAAGGTGTTGTTACATCTACGATGAATCATCATAATGTCGCCATCAGACGAGGACACACTGCGCTACATCGCGATCAGGCAATTGTTGAACGGTTTAATAAAACCCTTGCTGAGCGGTTATTCGGATATCAATACGCAAAAGAATTCATACAGGATAAACGATCCCGTGAATGGGTCAAGAGATTACCAGCTGTGATTACCGCAATCAATAATGAGATTACTAGAACAATTAATATGAAACCTGTCAACGCTATTAAGAAGGCGTCTATCAAAATGGAAATCCAAGGAATTTCACAAAAAGAACAAATTCTTGGTAGTAATGTCATTGTAAGGTACTTATATGAACCAGGAGAGCTTGAGGGTGGTAAAAAAAGAGCTACTGATCCTATTTGGAGTGTCACTACGCATAATATATCCGGTATAACACGATCAACTGGTAGACCTCCAATCTATAGACTGGATTCAACTGCTCCTCAGCGGGGTTTTACACGCGAACAATTACAAGTGATTCCCGAGGATACTCAATTACCACCGCGTGGTCTTAATTAGCACCCAGGGTGCTGTCACCCCGGCGTCTATTACACTCAAGACAGGTCAACATCACATTGTTTCTGACATGACCGAGATTGTTATTTTTTCTGTCTACGGTGAATTGGCGAGGATCTTTATCCGAATACTGCCAACGCATTATACAATTGCAACTCGCGCAGTGATTATTCTGTTGCTGTTTCAGCGTCTTAATTAATTCAGCATCAATGTCAAATTCTCGTTTATTTTTTTTATCCTGTTGTTTATAGCCAGAGAGTTTTTTTCTGATTATATCACCAGTGATAAAATCACCAGTGATAATATCGTTACCAATGATTTCATCGTCAACAACAATTCTTCGAAGTTGGTTTATTCGCCGTACTCTGGATACTGCGAGATAAACTAAATTTGACCACTCAATATGATTATCTACTATCCAAAGAGTTGTATCGGATATAGTCAATCCCTGTGAAGAGTGTATTGTTGCTGCATAACCTAGCGTCCACGGGGATTTATCAGCAGAACTCTTTGAGTTCCCCAATGCATCTTTAACGACGCTGATATCAACCAACACAATATCATTTAATACTAAATTCTGCTTTTGTTGTTGTCCAGGAATGTCAACGTCGATATTCTGCTTTCGTGTATCCTTAGGTCTATAACAGAGTGGTACTGGAAGCGTTGCAAATTTTTCTTTATGTAGCGCAAACAACTTCATCTGAAGTGCGTCTCTGACTATTTTTCTACTCGCGATTATTAAATCATTTGGCTTCCACATTTCCCAAAAATCATTCATGGGAGTTTCAGAGATTATTTCACGCGCTATTTCACATTGGATTTTATCCGGTTGTAATCTAATTAGCGCTTTGAATTCTCGTAATTGTTCATCAAGTGATCTATGGTCGGTATTAATCTCTTCATAATAATCTACAAATCCTTTTAGCCATTCATGTGGAGATCCACCAACAAATGGCTGCGGTTGGCCGTGATCCCCGCACATGACGACTTTTGTATTTTTCAATAACAACCATTCAAGAAATATCTGTAATACTGTCAATGATACCGTGCATATTTCATCCCAGATTATTATTTCAGGAATAAATTTATCGCCCATTCGATCAGGAGTCCATGTATCACCTTTCCATCGAAAGAAGCTGTGATAGGTACAAGCTTTTACTCCACGCGCTATCATCTCTCTGGCGAGTCTGTGAGTTGGTGTTAGCACAACCATGTTTGTGAAATCCGTAGGATTTTTACGACGAAATAATTCGATTGCACGAGTTGTCTTTCCTGATCCACCACAGCCGTTTAAATAAACTGTCTTGTATCTACAAATCGGATCGGATACAGGCGGTGCAGTAGAAAATTCTGATTGAATCTCTGAGATATTATGGTTACTTTTTAAGTATTTATCATCCATAGCAACGTCTGCGGATTTACAATACTCATGTAGTGTTTCTTTTTTAAACCTCCAATTCCCCCACGCTTCCTTAGGATCTGTGAATTTAGCTACATCTGATTTGTATTTCTCATGGATATACATCGAATCAGTAGCTACTCTAACCGCGGTATTAGGAAATCTATTTATCATCGAGAATAGATTAATACAAGAATAGGCTAGCATAGAACTTCTCAATTGTGTGTATTGACAACTTTTTCCATCACAGTAGGTAACAACCGTACCTAGTTTCTTACCATTTCGAAGGACATCATCTACCCAAACATTATTAGTTCCGCTCGCAGATTTGTAAGCTTCCTCATCTAATTCCCCTGATAGAAAAGCGTTCTTACGGGTTACAAATTTCCCTTTTTTTATTAAATCAGATATTATGAAATTGTATTCTTCATCGTCTATGATTAATCTCGAAGAGTATTTTGCATTATCAAATCTTCCACCTTGAGTGAATTTACCGATTATTTTTCGTCCGAGATCTTTAGCCTCTCTATTACTACCTTCGAATAATTTCTTAGACCAATCTATGATTTGTTCCTCGCTGAAATTCTTCGAATTTCCATCTAGAAATTGTTTTCGTTGTTCGTTAATTATTTTTTCTAGATCGGGTTTTGGTAACCAAACATCTTTCTGAGCGTTATAACAAATAATCGCTTCACTGACAATTAACGATATTAGCATACCACAATCGATCATATACCGCAATAGCACAATTGGCATCCACGCTTTTTCATACATATGTCTACCAAGCCAAAGATAACTACACGGATGTAACCCTGTAGCTAATTCGAATGATATCACACGAGCGAACCCGGTTAAATCAAAATCAGGCAATGGACCATTAATCGCAACACGAGTCATTTCATGTGTGGGATGTCCAAATCGTTTAAAATATTCAGAGCATTCTCCATACCCGAGAAAACTTCCAGGATAACACGCGGATATATCAATTGAAATCATACCGTCACGATGGTATTTTGTATTCCACAGTCCTCCATGACCAAATTCGATGCAACTCAACTTCACGTCATTGAGAAAATCACTTCGTGTTGGACGCCATGAGTTTTTCTCTCGTGCGAAGTGAGCTACCACTGATGGAATAGTAAAACTATCCGTAAGTAGTTTTTCTGTAGAAATGCTAGTGTTTCCTTCTAAATATTCATTAGCGATTTTTCTCATTCTAGTATCTAATTCTTCAGTTCGATATAATTCACCATTTGGTTTTACAAACTGATCAAATCCTATTTCCGGATCCTCATTACTCCTGAGTAACCATACTGACACAGGGTCGTCTTTGGTTAATGTGTGAATAGCATCAAATAATTTCTCTTCATAGAAATCATCTGAAAATTCTTTAGGGATATATCGAACAGTTCTTTCTCGTGGAAATATATTTACCGCGGGTGTCCACGCGTGTTTGTTATGATCAATAATTTCAATTGGAGCTCCTCGCGATTGATATTTCGGTTCGTATAATACTTCTCCGGCTATTGTCGCTACCGATATTGGAAATTTTAATAATGCTTCTAATTTAGCTATATCGGAAATCTTTGCACCATGCTGTTTCACTGTCAGTTCCCATTCGGTTATTTTCTTACGTCGCAGATCAGTTAGTTTATTTCCTCGGGATGCATTTGTAAAGTGTTCTATTAACCGTGTTGCTACACAATTAAGTGGCAAAGCCACTGATGATGAAAACATTGGAGCTAGTTTTGTAATATTAGGATTATTATTTATTGGATATAACCCATACACAACTGCTGTTACAGGGTAAGATTTCTCATAGTATGGTTTGTCAATTCCAGTTAGAATTCCTGGTTTGGAATCTCTACTCACAATAACAGTTTTTTTATCCTTAAGGATTGGGTCAAATTTATCTCTGATAATCCATTCACCTTCCTCTTCGATAATGAATTTTATTCTAAAAAAATACCTCCGTAGAGATTTCTGGCCAAGGTGTGAAAGTATCACAGCTGCTCTTATATCATTCATAGTAGCATCAATTACGGGTATATTGACATCTTCATCAATAATTCGAAATGTCGACCACGTATGAGATGCTCCATCACGCTTAAACTCATTAAAACAGTCGCTGATTTTACTCAATAGTGGTTTATCATCTACTAGACTTTTAGGTATATCAGAGATTCTATCGAGATTAAATCTAACATTTTTCCAAGGCTTAATTTTCGATAATCTCTTGAACTCCTTCATATTATAATTAAAACAAGTATTTAAATAAGAAAATTTTATATAATGAATCATTGCAAATGGCTTATGATTGGATCAAAGACTCCGTGTAACAAATCATGTAGAAATGAATTCTGTGGGTATCATATGCAGAGTGTGAGAAACGGTTCGGAGGGGCCTTTACCATGCTTGCATTGTGGGGTAGGTGTAAGAGGCAAATCGCAGTTATGCATTAATTGCGGGGGTAAGCGTTATAGAGAGTTAAAACGTTATTATGACAAGCGAAGAATCAAAAATCCTGACGACGTCAATGGAAAAATCATAAAAACTACGGATGACTATATACAAAGATTTGTTAATGTTATAATTCAGCCAATTAATGAATTAGACAAATAGATATATTATATATACAAATGAGCCAAGAATTTCAAAGACATCCTGTTATTAAAAATTACGAAGCTTCTAGTGATGGTGTTGTTAGACACAGTAAAAATAGGAAATCTGTTGGGCGGGATAATGGTATGGGTTATTTGATATTTAATGCTGGAGGGAAAATGTATCTCAATCACCGTTTCGTTTATGAAGTGCATAATGGATTAATCAAGGATGGTTTTGTTATTGATCATATTGATTCTAATCCCAAGAATAACAAATTGAACAACCTTCAAGCTATTTCTCAATGTGAAAACACAAAACGAGGAAGAACTGGGAAATACCCGAAAAATGCTAGATCCGTAAAGTCAATGGACACTGACAACAAGGAGATGGTATTTCAATCAATGACAGAAGCTGGTAGGTATTTCGATATTTTCCCCTCCTCGGTACAAAAAGTAGCAGAAGGAATTTATAAGACCGCTTTTTCAAAGCGTTTTAAAAACAAAATTCAGTTTTCTTATGTAGGGAGATAACTCCGTTAGGTATAACGCGTGTGAAATCCGTAGGATTTCCACCAATGACAGAGCTACGGATCTTAAACACGGAAACGCTAGTGTTGGAAAATCTTCGATTTTTGATTGGCTGTTATAATTAAATAAATCCGAACAAAACACAATCAATTTTGTCTTTTTTCAAGTATTAACAGAACTGTTTTATAAACACGTCGTATTTAAACATTTTTTTTAATGTCTGTTTCAAGTATTATATGTGTTTTCAACGTTGTCAGTGATCGCTAATAAACAAACAAATAATTACAATCACTACACCTATTTTATATCACCTCGTCGTAATGAGTGTATATATACAAATTCGTTCTTATTATAATTGGGCATTTAGCCGAAATTCAAGTGTAAACAAAACCACACCGTCACACGTGGTATGAACGTTATTATTGACATTCAAAACCAAAGTTTCGATTTTGCGGTTTTGTTTACACTTGAATGTAGAATAGCCCGCGTCATCCATTGTCATTGAAATCAATTCATTGTTCACCTATAATCTATTGTTGTACCGTCGTCATTGTCATTGAAATCAATTCATTCATTGTTCACCTATAATCTATTGTTGTACCGTCGTCATTGTCATTGAAATCAATTCATTCATTGTTCACCTATAATCTATTGTTATATGTTTGTCGGTTGTAACCGTTGAGCGCTGCTTGATGTATAAAACACCAAGGGGGTTCAAACGGTGAATTGTGCCGTCTTCATTCATTATATATAATCATAATCACCTATAATCGCATTAAGCTTCTGGGTATACTAAGATGATCAACACCTTAGTGTATCCAGAATTCATTTTGAAAATACTTTGTATTTGAAATATTTTGTATTTTTAATTCTAAAGAATTTTCATACTTTGCATTTAAACAAATATATTTTTATATATATATGAATCTTGAAAATCTCAAATTGATTATTATTGAAATCAACAAGTTGAAGGATGAAAATGTAAAATTATGTTCAGGTTTGGATTGTGATCAAATTATGACCAATTTCGAGGATATACAATTTGCAGAACAGACAGGAAAATATGTCCTATCTAAGAAATATTTTTTAATTAAGAATATCCAAAAGCTTATACGTGAGAGCTTAGTAAATACTGAAGATGTTAATGTCTTCGTACCATTATGTAGCATCGTTGAACGTGTACGTAAGCAATTAGGATTAGAATATGAACAAAAGAGACTTATTAATTGTAAAGTGAGACAATTAAAAACATTAATGGAAAACTCTGAAGGTGATGAGCCCACGCGTAGAGAGCCTCCTTTGTTTGTATAACCAGTACGGTATGAGGAAGTAAAATTATGTGTGTAAGGGGGAAGTATTAAAATGATTTACATTTTTTAGTTAGTGATTTCTTTCGAAATGATTTGCAATGAAATGCTTTGCATTTGAAAATCCAAAGGATTTTTTAATTTGACAATTAGTGATACTCTTCTAATAATGATAGGACAATCATTAACTACACGGAACACTAAAGAAAGACTTGAAGCTCTTAAGAAAATATTACCCCTTCGTGATAGAATCCGTGAAAAACTTCAACAACGGCAATCAATGGCCACCGACTTCACAGAGGATACAGAACAACTCTTCAAACCGGTTGTCAAGGCAACTACAGATGTGAAAACAGCAACTGAACGGGCGATATACGGAGATGTCCCTAAAGAAGGTCCTAGAACAGAGAAGCCTCTTCTCCCTGTGTTGGAGAAAATAGCAAAAAGAACTAAACAAACGAAACAAGCTGTACAAATACTTCCAGGTGAAATCGCAGGGGAGATGGAACTACAACGACAGCAAGAACAAGAAGAACGAGAAGAACTACAACGACAGCAAGAACAAGAAGAACTACAACGACAGCAAGAACAAGAAGAACGAGAAGAAGAGGAAGAAGAAGAAGAAGAGGGAGCTGTTTCCACTTTTCGTGATGTTCCCTTTATAAACAAACTCACTCCGACGGGTATAGAAGAAATAAAACAATTTCAATCAATGAAACCCAGCAATTATGATGTTTTTGGTGATTTTGCTGTTAAAAGCTATTATTCAAAAAATGATTTTTTGAAGGACGAGTATAAAAAGAGTAAAATATCACGAAATGACTGGGTTAATAATTTGTATAAAATAGTCAGGGGTATTAATCGTTTGAATACGAAAGAGTTGGGATATATAAAATTTAAAGATGGAATTAAACAATATGACATACAACAACAACAACAACAACAAGAAGAAGAAAAGCAACAAAAACAACAAAGAAGAAGAAAATCAAAAACTAAGAAAAAAACCGGAAAGGGATATTCACCTATGGATTTTCACTCTAGTGTTGGAAATTCTAGTGTAACATGTCCTGGTAATATTCTCGGTGATATATCCCGATTAGAAATACTTGTAGGAGGAAAACGAGCCGGAAATAACTCACCAGAAATAATCAATGAAGCAGCTGATATCTGTAGGAGATTATTTCAAGGTGGTATCATGGATATTGCAACATATAGAGATTTCATTGAGGAGTTAGCCGAAAATTCTCATGGTTATCATAGCGATTAGATAATTGGAAACACTAGCATTTGGAAACACTAGTGTTAGAAGTATAATACTTCTATATAGAGAATGATCATACACTACAACCATGATAAACCAACTAACGTCTACGTGGTAAACTCACGATTACCAAAATACCGAGTATACTATGGAGATGGTCTCGGTAATACTATAATGGGATTATTTTCAAGAATGGCTCCAAAAGTGGCTCCATTTGCAAAACAGGCAGCAATGAAAGCAATTGATGTTATCCGAGATAAGGGTATTAACACTGTTGGTGATCTTGCTAGTAAGGCATTTTCAGCCGCTCGGGATAAACTAACAGCGCTAGTTCGACGACGAAATTTTTCAAAACCTGGAAATGCTAGCATTAGAAACACTAGTGTTTCTGGAATGACTTCACTGCCATCTACTGCAGTAATGCCTACACAGGTTAGTAAAATAATAAATAACGCCGTGGATAAAAAACTACAGTCGTTAATGACTAACGCCCAGGATAATATAACAGCAAATATGATAGCCGGAAGTGGGCTTCCGGGAAGTGGTTTTAAGAAGATTCGCCGGAAACGTTAGAAATATTTATTTGAACAGGATTTCCAATTATGATAGTTATTGTAGAAACACTAGTGTTTCTAATATTTGTGTCAGAATCACTTGTGATTCTATTTATTTGAATAGGATGCTCAGTTGTTATGGTTATTGTAGAAACACTAGTGTTTCTAATGCTAGCATTAGAAATATTTGTGTCAGAATCACTTGTATCAGAATCACTTGTGATTCTACTTACGTTATCTTCATTATCAGATATTTTCATCATCATTATTAAAATACACCCAACTAAATATTTATTTTTATATTATAAAATATTTATTTTTTGCTAATTTTGTTAGATTTTTTACTTTTTTTACTCATTTTTCTAGTGTTTTTACTCATTTTTCTAGTGTTTTTATGCAATTCATCGACAAAATTTCATGAAAATCGAGGATGAAAACCCCAGGAATTCATTTAGAGAAAATCGATTTTGATCAGATTTTTTATCCTGTGAGGCTAAAATATATTGTTGTCATCGAATTTTCGATGTTTTTTTATTGATTTTGTATTGTTTTTTGGCTAATCCGTCGACATAATTTCATAAAAATCGATTTTCTCTAAATGAATTCCTTGGGTTTTCAATTCAAAATTCCTTCAGAATTCTTTCAGAATTTTTGATTTAGACCATCGGATATATAATAAAAATGTTCAAACAAAACCCTGATGTTGCATTTGACATGGAAGCCCCAGTGCTTAAAGATACTTCTGTACGTGATTATCAATTTTTTGCTTATCACGCAGTACAACCTGATCTTCGTGGAAGAATTGAACTTCAGGTTCATGATACCAGTAAATACTTTTTACCCGCTGAAGCCTTTATTGAGGTTGAAGGTGAACTCGTACAAAATATTCCACTTAATACAGTATATGGGCCTAATTTACAAGTTGGTTTTGTTAATAATGGTATTATGGCATTATTTGAAAGCGCAAGATATCTCATTGATGGAAAAGAAATCGAATCTATTGAACGTGAAGTTGATGTAGCAACAACAATATTAGGGCTAGCAAGATACTCTGATGACTATACTAGATCAGCGGGTCCATCTATGATGTTCACGAAGGATATTACTGATAATGCTAATGGCGTTCAGTATTCTAGAGTAAAGGCAACACGAGCTACAGCACTTGATCCAGCACCAGCCGGATATGTAAGACCAGGTGCTGATTTTGATGTCATAAATACTATTCCAGAGTATAATCTAGGATTTGCAACACGAGTAGCAACGTTACAAGGAGAGCATCGACAGTTTTCATGTGCGATTCCGCTCCATCACATATTTGGATTTTGTAGAAACGTCAGAAAAGTTATTTATGGAGTAAAGCATACTGTAGCACTAGTGAGAAAGGGTGATGATAATAATGCAATCTGGCGTATTGACGGTGCTGATGGTAAAGTAATTTTATCAAAACTATCACTGTGGATGCCAGTGTTGACTCCATCATTGTCAGTAGAACCGCGGTTGCTATCATTTATGGATCAAGGGGGAAAGAGATTATTAAGCTGGTTGACAACGTCCACAGATACCATGGATTCTAATATTGATGGTACATTTACATGGCATTTGGCAGCACGACAGGGTGTTTCAGCTCCACGGCATATATTTGTTGCTCTACAGGATATTACGAGATTAAACAATCAAGAAAGAAGTCATATGATATTTGATCAACTTGGGTGTAGTGAAGTTTCACTAAAAATAAACGGACAACAAGAACCATCAGAGGATATACAACTTAACTATGAAAATAACCACATTGCACGAGTTTATCATCGATTGCTATCATTTATGGGACGTGATCAAAATGTAGATACTGGTCTACAAATATCACAATTGGATTTTAAAGGTCTGTATCCGATTTATTACTTTTCCCTAGAACATCTTGACTTGATGAAACAGTCCGTAGTTGATATACACTTCCGAGCTCGTGTAACCCGTCCTGCTGGTATTATTAATTATAGAGCGGTTGCTGTTATTCTTAGTGATAAATCAATGATACTTGAAGGTGTTGGTGGACGAATGAGATTGGTAGATGCACCAGTTGAAAATCTATAATTGAAAATCCTTTGGATTGGAAATTGCTGTGCAATTTCGCCATTGAATCGCTTGCGATTTAGAATCAATCTATTTTGTATAATGTCGTATAGTAATATCAATGTTACGTTGACACCTGGTCAAATAAAAAAATTACAATCTAAATCAGCTAAGCAATGTGGGACCACAATAACGCTGAAACCTAATCAAATGAATGGCGGAGGGAATAAGCTATCGCTGACAAAAACTCAAACTAATCATTTTAATAAAGCGCTGAAAGAAAAAAAAGGAGTTCAGGTTACTCTTTCTACGAGCGCGATTAAAAACATGGAAAAGACTGGTGGTATATTCCCGTTGTTAGGGTTGATTCCAGGGTTGATTGCCGCAGCAGCCCCAGCGGTAGCGAAGGCAGCAGCATTAGGAGCTATTGGTACCGCAGCAGGAATGGCGTTGAAAAAGGCAACTGGAAAGGGGTATAAAAAAAAAGGAAAGGGTCTAAGACTACCAGGAACCCCGAGTTCATGGTACAGCGGAAAGGGTCTTCGAATTCCAGGAACGATATAGTTCCTATGTCCAATTTTGATTTAATTGATACCGCTAAAAAATTAAAAATAAAAAATTTCAGAGGGGTTTTTATGAGAGATCAGTTACCGGCACAACCAAATGATGTTGAAACCGGTATTATTAATTTAGATAACAGCGATGGACCTGGAACACATTGGGTTTGTTACGCAATTGATCCACGTGGGATTATTTATTTTGACTCATATGGATTAGCGCCGCCAAAAGAATTTATGCGTTATATTAAGAAATTTAAAAGATTTCCAATTTTTTATTCTACACTACCAACACAAACGTTGAATGACCCACCAATATGCGGTCGAGAAGTATTAAATGTCCTTAATGCTATTTCGAAAGAATCTTTAAAACCACCTCATGTAGTGGTAAATGAGTATACTAGCGGTAGAAACGCTAGCGTTTCTCGGATTAGAAATCCATAGGATTTGAATAATAAAAAGATTTCTATAATAATGATTGATATTTGGGGACGACCTTTATCATCGCTGAAAAAACCTGATAGTGGAGTTGAAACCGTTGATAACAAGGATGTTAAAAAACTAATCGAAGATGAAATATCCGAAATATTAAACCTAGCAAATGTTGATCCTGGTGAAATAGTTGTATTTCAAGATCGTCAGGGTAAATTGAAAAGTAGTAATATCTCTCTTAATGATATTTTGGTTAAACAACGAGACGCAGCAGAGGATACTATCGCGTTATTTTCTGATGGGGGTAAACTCAAACCAGGTATATTTGTTTCAACGATTACGGATAAATTAGCAACATATGATAACACGGTGAATTCATTAAAATCGCTTAATGATAAGTATGATGATCATATAATTGTATTTGATCAGTTTACTGCATTACAAAGAAATATAGTTGACAAAATTGACAAACCCATACTAGAATTTTTTGGAAATCCACCAGTAACCACACCAAAACTCACCACAATAAAAGATTCTATATTGGAACTAGCAACTCTTCAATCCGAATATGAAAAACACACGAAACTATTTATGACGTTTCGTAAAAACCTCATGGACAAGTTTATTGGGAGCCCATTTGATAAAATTGAAATAACACTTCCCGATATTAAAAAATCCATCGATGAACTTAAAACATTCAACAACGCAATAAGGGATGATGCAATGAGAATGATAAGCGTTGTTGAAAAAGTAAAAATTCCTCATAATAAATCTATCATCAACGTCGTATACACGATTCAACACGGATCATATACGTGGATACCTACAAATAACATTTTAAACATAGCCGCAGCAGTCAAGGGTATTTATCGATTAACAATAGTATCACCGACTCAGTTTGAAATATCATCAAGTAGTTCATCTGGAGTCAATAATACGATATCAACGATAATCGACAAGGATACAATTGAACAATTCACGATAACGACTACAGATAAAAATCTAGTCAAGGTTTCAGTAACGTGGTACGTAGAATTCGTAGTGGATTTAAGTAAACAATTAAATTGATTTAAAAATTCTTTCACGATTCAAAATTACAAAGTAATT
Organism: Unio delphinus; assembly: GCA_029339505.1. Classification (NCBI taxonomy): domain Eukaryota; kingdom Metazoa; phylum Mollusca; class Bivalvia; order Unionida; family Unionidae; genus Unio; species Unio delphinus. The sequence continues at coordinate 3,526,077 of JAQISU010000167.1, read as the reverse complement.
TGTAATTGAAAATGCTAGCGCTTTTAAAATAAAATGACTCCATCATCGAATCAGTATCGCTATGATCAAGTCAGAGAATTTCAAACTAAACTCAATTCTCTCTGTGAGGAGTATCAAATAAAAATCAAAAAATACAAACGAAGAATAACCACAGTTGATATCACCGTGTACTCGGTGTCAGGAGTAATCACTGCTGCTGGAATAATACTATCTTCGGTTACAATGATTGCTCCGGTCGTAGTTCCAATCGCTATTTCCGCAGTGGCTACAATTGCTGGTATATTAACTGGGATCACAAAAAAACTATCATCGTGTAGCCAGAGTAAACTACATGATTATTTAATTAAATATCATATTGCATCTGCCGGTTACTCGCAATTATCCTCGTTGATATCATCGTCGTTGGATGACACAACAATATCAGATAGCGAATTTTCAACTATGGCTCAATTGTATAAATCAACAATGCTGAAATTAGAGCAGAATAATAATAATAATGTCGTCGCAAGAACTACTTCAACAAATAGTAACAAATACAACACCAGTGAAAACAAGCTCGATATCAATAACCTCAACACGTCCCGAATTTAGTGTTAATTTTCCAATTCCTGTTCCCGTGAGCGAGATCGCACTAGCAAAACTACGAGTGTATCATAGCTGGCCTAATATTAGATCGGTAGCATTTGGTGGTCAACAACCGAATAATTCCTTGGTATTTGCAAACAAGAATCGTGAAGACGGAACACCAGATTGGCAGGTTGTTTCTATACCAACTGGGTCATATCAAATCGAACAGATCAACGCTGAATTTCAACGAAGAATAAAATCTCTCACTGGAAAAGAATCAAAAATCGCTATAACAGTTCACGAACCAACATTATCATCCGCTATCGAGATAAATACAGAAGGATACGTTGTAGATATTTATCAGAGTTCTATAAGATCAGTGTTAGGATGGCCTGAATTACCACCGGATAACTCGCGAGAAAATTCGAAGGATTTTCCACCCGAACCTAAGAAATCCGATTATATCACCAACAAAATAAAACCCGTCAATGAAGTCAAAAATTATCAAGATTATGCTCCTAATAAATTCTTGAATAAAGAAATTTTTGAATCAATTTATGTTCCTCTCATTAACGGAAATTTCACAGTAATGAATAATGATTTTTCACGACTGCTAATATCTATTAAATCCGGCTCTCTCACCAAGGATGAATTTATCAACGTCGTAGAAACGGGTAATAAAATCATCGACGATATGAAAATATTTCACTCGAAAATTATTCAAGAAGTATTAAATGAAGAAATCTTACATGATAAGTTTGCGGATCTATATAAGATTAATAAAACGGAGATTAAAGATTTTAAAATCCCTGGATATAACCCGGATAAACTAAAGAAACAACTTGACGATGCTATTGATATTGGGTTCAAAAGAATCCACGATAATTGGAAAAAATCGAAGAATCCCCCAGCAAATATTCTGAAATATAATAATGATCCAGAAGGCGGCGGTAGACATATTGCTCCGAACAATGTGAATATTTCAACGGTGATTGCGCTCAATTTAGTATGTGACGTTATCGAAGGAAATTATCAAATAAATCTCGAACAATCAAATCAAGCTCAGCAAGGATATATTTTATATTCATTTGCACCAACGGCTCCTCCAGGATTTCTAATTATTGAAGACCCAACTAATCTAGTCTATATGCGATGTCATAATAATTTGTTAACGAGAATTAATTTCAAACTCACTGACCAATCTAATAATCTGATTGATTTACGAGGTGAGGTTTTACAAATTAGTTTGTTTGTGAAATCTTAAGGACTTGATCAAATATTTAGTTAGCGCATTAGCAGCCGAGGAGGTGAACGTCAACTAAATGGCGTCTTTTTTTTTTACCCGAAAACTCCACGAATTTTCCAAGCATCGTAGCAGCAAAGGGGATGGTGACAACAAAAATGGCGTCGTTTTTTTTTTCAATTTTATTTTGATGAATGGAGGCTTATATTAAGCATTTTCGAGAAAGCCTCAGTTTGCTAAATCGACGCCTGTAAAAGTTGGTCTGTTCACCCTCTCTGCTGCTACTTCCTGCAACTACGAATAGTTGCCTTACATATCTTTTTTGAATATGGAAGAAGTGCTTGTTCGGTGTTTTAATTCAGAACGTCGCCTTCTATAATGCTTATATTATTAATGCAATCAATGCTATCATTCGATTCAAAGTGTACAATAATATATTAACCAGTCTTAATTGTTACTTTTACTGGAAATTATTATTAAATTATATTGGTATATCTTTATCAACGGAATATCTTCAACCAAAGAAAACTTGTAATTTTCGAATCATAGTTCCATATGCATATATACATAGTTCCGTATAATTTATATTTGTTAGCTCAATTTTCATGGTTTAGCTTAGAAAAAAAGGCTTGTTCGTGGGTACGTAAGTAGTTGTTTACATATTATACTGCATATTGGTAAATATTTAATTTCGTGATTTAACCTGAACCAAGATAAAGACTTCAAAGGAATAAAACTAAACCGATGTAAACGATGGTCACTTGAATAGTACTACGTGAATGAGCATAAAGCAAAGAAGCTAACATCAAATAGAAGCCGACGCAGCCAACAACACTGAAACAATACAGCCAACCGTATCAGCACAAATACAGCACCTTTCAAGATCAATCAATCACACCCAACGTTCCCTCTAAGCGGGAACGTTGCTCACACCGTGTTTTTATTAGGACAGAATATTTAGTAAAAGTAATAAGACTGAAATTTTTTCAAAGTTGTATTACAAGTAATTTTTCATTAAATGACATTAAAAGTAATTTTCTACTAAAATATTTTGAGATTAATTTCATTTATTTGAATATCAAAACTTTATACTATTATAATAAATATTAGGCCCTTATGAACTAAGGCAAAACTCTCTTGCACTGGTGGTTACGTACTAACAAATGCCAGAGATGCATTGTGGGTATTTTTTCCACCTCAACAGATGCTACGACCTGTTTAGGTTTAATTATCGAATAAGGCAGCACTATCCTTTTTATGGCAAATGCAAAGACGAGGCTGGAATGGGAAGTAATTATCAAATGAACTAATATGGCGGACGATCTACAAAAAATATAAAATAATAAAGGTAAACGTTATTTTATACGTATTTCGTTAATGTCATGCAGCAATTCCGGTAATTAATAAGAGGACTATTAAATTTTTTTTTAGTATATGCAATGATAATGTTCAAAATGTTTATAGAAGACTGATAAAAGCGCCTTGTGTGAATCAAATGCGCACAATTCGGCAATTGACCAAGGGTTAATGTACACAACTTACTATGGGAGCTGGACATATTTCTACATTTTCCGTGTCCAGAGGGAGGCAAAGGAAGAAATGATACAAAAGTAAACGTTTTCTGGCACATTATCTAGTATCTGATTATAAGTTGATACAAACTCTGTAAATGCAACTATTGTCTGACCATTGTTAGTAAGGGTTATGGATATCATAGAAAGTTGTTATTTTACATACATACATCGTTTTGTGATGTTATTTGTTCACAACTGAACCAACCGTTGCCACCTTGTGCGGCAGGGCCTGATGGTCCATATTCCATCATCTAATTTTATTTATTTGGAAGTAGTTTTTCCATGGGCAGTATACTTATTCCTATATTTCGGGGAATTTTGTTACTTAGGTACTTCATTGTGAAGTGCAGTCTGGCCGTGATGGTCTTTTGTGTCTGTCTGCTTAGTGGCTCATATAACCGAGAATTTTGTTTTCCAAATTTTACTACACGGACAGTCTTGGCCTGATGGTCGTGTTTATTGACTACCTTATATTTTCCAAGTTCTCTTCAGGATCAAAGTTGGTTGGTATGATACTTCTTGGATTGTAGTGAACTGCTGCCACCAACATATATGAATGGAGATTTTATTTTTAAAGAGTCTTTCTGCAGTAGTATGAAAGCAAATGCATGCTTTGCTAGTGACGCCTAGCCAATTGGGTGAAAGTTGGAGATAAAGGTAAAGAATATATAAATATAAAAGTATAAGGAAATACAGAGCTCTAAGTTACATATTCAAGGGCTTGCGAGCTATGATGTTTATTAATATAGTTAACGTGTCCTGGTATTGTATCGTTGATATAACTAGTTCCTTTAAAGTTAAAATTTTGGCTTCTCCTTAAATATCTTTATACCGAAACGTTGTTTATCATTCTATCGCATGCTAGGTCCATTATTCGACGCAGTCTATCTGTGAAGTATCGAATTTTGAATAAACATTGCACCTTAAAATTGAATGTACTGAGCATTAAGATTTTATCACATTTACACGGGCAAGTCATTGTGTGGGATCTTTTTGGCCTTTGTTCTTAATTTCCTTCATATTAGTGTTAAAACTTCAATGGGGCCAGTGTTCCGATTCAGTGAAATTGACCTGATCTCTTAGCACCGGATTGAAGGAGACACAGCTGAACTTCCTATCCATGTCAAACAGCCATTATTCAAAGAGAAAAGTTTATAATGTAGTTTAGATATTATGACTGACAAAACAAATGAATGTTTTAGGATTTTTTCAATAGAAGCCACTGCTTATGATTTGCAGAGTGAAATTATGACGTATACCTTGGAAGTAATGTGAATTTAAAGTGACAATCTTGACCGAAATTATGTGGTCCGAAATTTTCTGAGAGATATAAGGCACATATTTATTCTTTTAGCTGTCTTGTCACAGAAAAATATTCCAAATATCTCTTTCCTGTATAAAACAAATAATGCACAAAAGAAGGTTTGGTGGCAGTGTTGGTTCAGTATAAAAGCCATTAGTTGGAATTAACTTTAATACCTCAGTCGGAATCGTACAAGCATCCTTTCAACAAAACTGATTAGTTAATTTTTCTTTGTATCTTTAATGTAATATAATTATCATTTTTCTGCAATAGGTCATCGTCGGACGAAAATTTGCCTCCCCCCCCCCAAAAAAAAAAAAAAACTGTTGAACGAGACCTAAGATATGACCTACGTCTGGACAAGTAACGCCTGGCAGTGTCTTTTGCATTCGGATAGTCTTGGATTTCTATATAGACCGAAAGGTAAGATCCGAATAACTGCGGACTTTCGGATCTTACCTATAGGTTTATTGTGAAATCCAAGAAACTCCGAATGCAAACGTTATTGCCTGACAACACTTGTCCAGACGTCACAATTGGCGGTAGCAGGAGGAGGGGTTAGTGCGTTCACTTTCATAAAGGTGTTACGGCTATTGGATTTAATTTACTTTAGTTTTTTTTATTGTTAAATCCAAATTTGTCATTTATTGTTTAATATTTATTAATTGGGAGATTTTTTCTAGAAAATTCAGTTTGACCTAGACTCTTAGTTGTAAACAGCTGACTATCCTTTAATTGTAAACAAGTTTTGACCTTGGCTTACAGTGGATCTAATTCCTGACCTTGCTTTGGACATTGTCAACAAGTATCTACAACTATTGGTTAATTTCAAGGACAACTTTTTATTTTTAGTAATTCGTGGCTTATTTTCTTCTGGATGATTCTATTATTACGTGACTAGGTAAAGGTAGACTCTTCCTCTGACCTTCTATCAATTTCTAGAAAATCACGTGATCCCTTGTTTACATATTAAAAACGGGTATTTAAATCATTGTACTGGAAGTTTGTTTGTTTGTTTGATTATGATTTTTAACGTAGCTTTAACAATTTTTCAGTCATATCGCTACGATGTCTGCTGTGAGGCAGTTTATAGTGATGTCTAGCACTGAGACATCATGCCGCAGACATGTAGCATGATGTCTCACCCAGTCACATTATCCTGACACCAGGCCGACCAGTCCTAACACTAACCTCTTAATGCTGAGCGTCAAGCGAGGCAGCTGTTAGTACCATTTTTGTAAGTCTTTGGTATGACTCGGCCAGGGATCGAACCGACGACCTCCCGCTTCCGGGGCGGACGCTCTAACCACTAGGCCACCGGAGCGGTTTTGTACTGGAAGAGAGATTCAGTAGAATTTGGGCTTATTTTAAAGTTAAGTTGTGTATTTCATGTTTGAGTGTTATAATTATTCTGGACTTTGTGTCAATTCATTGAAGAAAGAGGATTTATTATTTATTTGGAGGAGAAAACATGTGCTCATAATTCATGTGGATGATAAATTAAACAAGAACTGCATCACGTGACATTGTCAGCCATTTTGGATTACATCGTCAAGATTTGAACCTGGAACTATTAGAACATTTATTTATCAGGACTCTTACAATTCCATTAGTGGATTATTTTTGTGAATTCTATATTGGATTAATGTTGGATTTGATTCTCTAAAACTGTAAGTTTATTTATTTTATGAAAATAATTGTACTTAATAAATTCATTGTTAAAGTTATACAAGCTTGTTAGTTTTCACTCTTTCTGTGTTGCTGCTTATTCGAGCCTAAGCACGTAAGATAGAAATCGGGATCTCGTCTTGGGATTTAAATAAATTTGAATTTAAATTTGAATTTCCCCTAGTTTTTTTTGTAAAAATTTAAATTTTTAGTGAGACTAACACGCTTGTGTCAAAATGACATCTAAGGTAGAAATATTTCTTTCTAATCTTACCCAGGAGCAATTAGATCTTTTCAAAAAAGATGAGTTGGTTCAACTTGCCAGGAAATACGATCTTTCCGAAGTGAAGGCTTCTTTAACGAAACAAGATATCAAAAAGATTTTAGTCCAGTATTTGGTAGAACAGGATGTTTTGGAACAAAGTGCTTTGATTCCAGTCATTAAGTCTACACCAGACTCTGACCTTAAACTGAAGGAATTAGAATTAAATTCAAGATGGAATTAGAGTTGAAGAAGCTAGAATTTCAGGAAAGGGAGAGAGAAAAGCAATTACAATATGAGAGAGAGGAGAAAGAGAAACAAATTGAATTACAAAAGAGCAAATGCGGATTGATAAAGAGGAAAAGGAGAAAGAGAGACAGGAAAGGGAGAAAGAAAAGCAAATTGAATTACAAAAAGAGCAGATGCAGATTGAGAGAGAGAGAGAGAGAGAGAGAGAGAGAGAGAGAGAGAGAGAGAGAGAGAGAGAGAGAGAGAGAGAGAATTAGAGGTGAAGAAGCTGGAATTTCAGGAAAGGGAGAAGGAAAAACAATTACAATATGAAATTAGAATGAAAGAAATGGAGCTGGCAAGTGGGAATCATCATCATACTTCAAATCAAAATTTTGATATAGCAAGGAATATTAGATTAGTGCCCCCTTTCAAAGAAAAAGAAGTAGACAAATATTTTATTCTTTTTGAAAAAGTTGCAGAAAATTTAAAGTGGCCAAGAGAGAATTGGACTCAGTTACTACAATGTGTAATTACTGGTAAGGCTAGTGAGATTTACACCTCACTGTCTGTTCAGCAAAGTGGTGATTATGACGTAGTTAAAAAATGCATTTTAAGAGGTTACGAGTTAGTTCCTGAAGTTTATAGGCAAAAATTTAGAAATTACAGAAAGAAGATGGACAAACTCATGTCGAATTTGCTAGAGAAAAAGAGCAGTTGTTTGATAGATGGTGTTTAGCCAAGAAAGTCGAGCAAGATTATCAAAATCTCAAGCAAATTATATTAATTGAAGAGTTCAAAAACTGTGTCCATAATGATGTTAAAACTTATCTTGATGAGCATCAGATTGAAACCTTGGAAAATGCTGCTCGAGCTGCTGACGAATATTCTTTGACACATAAAGTTCCTTTTGTTAATAAGACTTTTACTCAACAATTTTCTGTTAGAAAAGAATTTCCGCCTAATTCAAGCCCTTCTAAAACTCAAACTAACACAACTTTCAAAAATCAGACTTCAGAGAAGTTTGATTCTAGATCCTTGTCTCTTCCGACGTGTAACTTTTGCAAGAAAAAAGGACACGTTATTTCTGATTGCTACAAATTGAGAAATAGGCATCAGAATCAAGACAGACCTGTTCCAAATGCTCTTATTTCCAAGAGGTCAAGGTCACAGTCATGTATTGAAAGCAATACAATTGTTGGGTCTAATAAATCCCAGTCTGATTTTGATATGGAGAATTATAAACCATTCATATCGAAAGGTTCTATATCACTCTTCGGTGATTCAGCCAATCCCACCCCTATTAAAATTTTAAGGGACACAGGAGCCTCTCAGAGTCTTTTATTATCAGGTACTTTGCCTTTTTCTGAGAAGTCTTATTCTAATGAAAGTGTTCTTATTCAGGGAGTAGAGTGCGGCGTTGTTAATATTCCTCTCCATTGTGTAAATTTGTCATCAGACTTAGTATCAGGACCTGTGACAATCGGAACGGTCTCGGTTTTACCTGTTGAGGGAATAGATTTATTGCTAGGCAACGACTTAGCTGGAGACAAGGTTGTGGTTAATCCACTTGTAACTGATAAGCCTAATTTGGATCAGAAAGTTGATCCGATTGAAAAAGAAATCCCTGATATACTTCAAGCTTGTACGGTTACTAGAGCTATGGTAAAGAAAGCTCTTGAGAATAAAGTTGAAAAGGGCAGTATTCCCTTATCTGACACCTACGTGGGTCAAGTTTATGATGTTATAGATGGCAGCATTCCTTCAACTGACGCTTGTAAAGGTCAGGTTTTTGATGAGGTCACTTTTACTCTTGGTTTAGATCAATCAGAAGGTATTGATCATAGTGATCCTCTTTTGACAACTTATTCTCTTTATTCTAATCAGGGTGATGATTTTGAGAGTGATGTTACAAAAGGCAGCATCCCTTCAACTGGCGCTTGTATCGGTCAGGTTTTTGATGAGATCACTTTTAATTTTGGTTTAGATCAATCAGAAGGTATTGATCATAGTGATCCTCTTTTAATAACTCATTCTCTTAATCAAGGTGATAAACGACAGTCACTTGTCGTCGAACAGGAAAAAGATCCTGAGATCTCCTGTTTGTTTCAAAGGGTCATAAATGAGACTGAAGCCATTGAAGTTCCTGTCTGTTATTTCATTAAAAATGGAATACTTATGAGAAAATGGAGACCTCCCGAGGTACCTGTTGGTGATGAATGGTCAGTGAACTATCAAATAGTAGTTCCAAAAACTTACAGACAGGAAATACTTAATCTGGCCCATGAAACTCCTTTGGATGGTCATTTAGGGATTAATAAAATGTATCACAAGATCTTGACTCACTTCTATTGGCTAAAAATCAAAAGTGATGTTGTCAAATACTGTAGATCTTGTCGTACTTGTCAAATGGTAGGAAAACCCAATCAGAAGATACTTAAGGCTCATCTGCAACCTATTCCTGCATTTGATGAAACATTCAGTGGAATTATGGTAGATTGTGTAGATTCCTTACCCAAGACCAAGTCAAGTAAACAATCAAAGTTAAAAATGAAACTATGGTTTGAAAGAAATACAAGGGAGAGAAGTTTTGAGTCTGATAATGGAGTTGTGTTACTCTTATTCATTCTTCTTACTTTTCTTCAGATTAGATATTATGGCCCGTACAAAGTTAAGAAGAAAATGAATTAGTTAAATTATAGTATTAGTGCTCCTGGGATCTAAATTAATTATAGGAGTACCAGTATATTGAAAGAGATAGCCATGTTAAATATGTAATTAATTTAGTTGTGCCTGTCCCACTTAGTGAAGAAATATCGTCGGATTCTACTGACATTGGAGCGACAAATTGTTGGAATTCAGAAATTATAAAAAATCTAGACCAGAAACTTTCACAGTTGCAAGTGCAAGAAAGAAATTAACTGAAAGTTATTATTATATGAGCACTTATGTCCAGATATTCTTACAAGGACAAACAAAATTTTCATGACGTTGAGATTGAGAATTCCATGCAGAATGAGTCCACTCAAACAGAAATACTTGAAAAAGGAATTTCAATATTTGCTGGAGAATGATTTTATCAAGCCCAGTAAAAGTGATTGGATTTCACTATGCATACTGTTCCTAAACCAGATAAAACTTTCCGTATGTGCACTGATTAAAGAAAGGTGAACAGAGTAACAAAAACAGATTCATTCCCATTAACAAGAATTGACTATTCTATTGATAAATTTGGGAATGCCAAGTACGTCACCAAATTCTGACCTTCTGAAAGGATTTTGGCAGATTCCACTACGGAAAGAGCAAAGGAAAACTCAACATTGCGACTCCAAATGGACTCGACCAAAAAGAAAGTCCATTTCAACGTCTTATAAAAATGTTCATCACTAGTCTTGAGATTTGTGATGTCATCATCTACAACGACACCTGGAAAGAACATCTAGCAACAATTCGATAATTCTTTAACAGACTCACTAATGTATATTTGACAATTAATTTGTCTAAAAGTGAGTTCTGCTGTGCTTGTGTGCCTTTCCTAGGACATTTTGTGGGACATGCACAAGTTAAAAGGTTGAGGCTATTTCTTGATAATATAATTGTAGACACTCTTTCCCGTGTATAATTTATTATATTGTGTAATTTATACTAGTTCTTTTGACATCAGATGTAAATTGGTTTGTGATAAAAAGAAAGTTTTATCATATAAACCTTTCTTTTTATTTTATGGGGGAAGGTGTTACGGCTATTGGATTTAATTTATTTTATTTTTTTTATTGTTAAATCCAAATTTGTCATTTAGGGTTTAATATTTATTAATTGGGAGATTTTTTCTAGAAAATTCAGTTTGACCTAGACTCTTAGTTGTAAACAGGCTGACTATCCTTTAATTGTAAACAAGTTTTGACCTTGGCTTACAGTGGATCTAATTCCTGACCTTGCTTTGGACATTGTCAACAAGTATCTACAACTATTGGTTAATTTCAAGGACAACTTTTTATTTTTAGTAATTCGTGGCTTATTTTCTTCTGGATGATTCTATTATTACGTGACTAGGTGAAGGTAGACTCTTCCTAAGACCTTCTATCAATTTCTAGAAAATCACGTGATCCCTTGTTTACATATTAAAAACGGGTATTTAAATCATTGTACTGGAAGAGAGATTCAGTAGAATTTGGGCTTATTTTAAAGTTAAGTTGTGTATTTCATGTTTGGGTGTTATAATTATTCTGGACTTTGTGTCAATTCATTGAAGAAAGAGGATTTATTATTTATTTGGAGGAGAAAACATGTGCTCATAATTCATGTGGATGATAAATTAAACAAGAACTGCATCACGTGACATTGTCAGCCATTTTGGATTACATCGTCAAGATTCGAGCCTGGAACTATTAGAACATTTATTTATCAGGACTCTTACAATTCCATTAGTGGATTATTTTTGTGAATTCTATATTGGATTAATGTTGGATTTGATTCTCTAAAACTGTAACTTTATTTATTTTATGAAAATAATTGTACTTAATAAATTCATTGTTAAAGTTTTACAAGCTTGTTAGTTTTCACTCTTTCTGTGTTGCTGCTTATTCGAGCCTAAGCACGTAACAAAGGCCCCATTTTGCAAAATGGTGGCAAAAATGCTGTTTTTAGCCAAGAACGTTGACTTATTACGAATCCAAAGGATAATCTAAAGGTTTGTAAGATTGTTGATTTCACTTGTATTAATGATGATTTACTAATCCGATCAAAGAAAATGACTGCAATCAGGTTGATGTTGAATATCTTTTGAATTACTTTATTGGGCAACTGTAACAGTTTTTTGTCACCTCTCCGGCGGCCAAGTGATTAGAGCGTCCGCCTCGGATGCGGTAGGTCTCGGGTTAAAACCATGGCCGAATCATACCAAAGACTCGTTAAAAAAAAAGGGTACTAACAGCTGTCTCGCTATTCGCTCAGCATTAAGAGGTTAGTGTTAGGACTGGTCGGGCTGATGTCAGGATAATGTGACTGGGTGGGACATCGTGCTACCTGTCTGTGGCATGATGCCCCAGTGCTAGACATCACTATAAACTGCTGCACTGTTGGTTTGTAAGATTGTTGATTTCACTTGTATTAATGATGATTTACTAATCCGATCAAAGAAAATGACTGCAATCAGGTTGATGTTGAATATCTTTTGAATTACTTTATTGGGCAACTGTAACACTGGGGCATCATGCCACAGACAGGTAGCACGATGTCCTACCCAACAGATGATTTACTAATCCGATCAAAGAAAATGACTGCAATCAGGTTGATGTTGAATATCTTTTGAATTACTTTATTGGGCAACTGTAACAGTTTTTTGTCACCTCTCCGGCGTAGCGATATAACTGAACAAATAAAAAAAAATCACACACATACACGCACAATTTATTTGGATAGTTTTATAGTTTCGTTTTTTAATTAGGTGTTATCACCCCTCGCCCTGGCAAATCTCTAAGTGCGAAGTTTGAGAAATTCAGAGAGTTGTCGAGGTTTAATTTCAAGTTTGTAATAAAATAAAGTTGAATCCCGGGTACAATACATTGAACACCATTATTCTGGGTTCGGAATGGGATCCAGGACAGTGAACCTGGGTTATGTTTTGACAAGTTTTCCATTACACACTCAAAGTTATTTCATCTTTATTCAATACATCGCCAAGAGATATTGCACAATGCCAAGAGATTTCTCACCGTCTGATTATACTACGAACATATTTCTCACAGTGTGGTTATACTACCAAGAGATTTCTCACCGTGTGATTATACTGCCAGTAATGTTTTTATATGCTGGAATAAATGTCAGTCGCAGCAGCAAGGAATTTTTTTTTTTTTTTTTTGGGGGGAGGGGCATTTGCCCCGCACCCCTACCTCACGAATTTGCATGTGCTGTACAACTTGTTGTATCCTATACACGAAAATTAACAATCCTACCTGTATCCAAGAAGATCACTTTCAGAATAGGTAAAATTGATTAAAGGTTACTATGCTCTCAGTGGGATTTCGGCTCACGCAAATTTGTACTTGGTATTGTATTGTTTATTCTAGTCAAAATCTCTTTACATGTTCAAAAAGAGGGTATTTTGAAATCTGTTCGAGTTTGATTTAATGTCAATGTTGTACAAAGTCCTCATGAGAAAAGCTAAAGTTGTATGAAAGCTGTTTAACCAGATTTAAATAGCTGCCTTATGAAAATCTCATTGAACTGCCGATATTTTGAGCACTGCCTTTAAAAGTCTTAATTTTGCTTTTCAATATCCCGAAACACCTTATTGAGGGTTTCCTCCCCTGTATATGATAATACTTAAGCAGTGATTAACATTTGGTCGGAAAATAACACCTGGACAACCTGGCTTTCTGTGTTAACTTTATTACAGCAATTTCCGTTATAATTTTATGTGATACTTTTTATTAGTGATTTGGGGTAGAATATATAATTCGAAAAAAATATATAAGAGAAAACACTCCTGAATACTTTATTTGCAGCGATAAACCTCAATTTCGACATTTTATCATAATTTCTAACAAAAAGTGTCTATCATATATGCACGATCAATCAACGAAATGCCTTTATCGGAGCTTTTTCACACTGTAAATGTGGCTATAGCCGCTTAATTTAATACATTAATGGATCTATTGCGCCACATATCAATTTGCATCTATTTTGCCTTATTTCCGTTAATTTCGCGCTACATGTTGCCGTTTCTTTTGCTATAAATTGATATTAGGAGCAGCTAACATATTTACCGGCAATAAGAAAATCCCAGCATTCAGGCTCGGATAGTGTGATTTAGGCACCTTACTTGCTGCACTGCTCAAATTTTGTTTAAGATGTTTCTTCCAATAACTGATAATGAGATCGTTTATACAAAATACAGTTTTGTGCTGACTTCATATGTTTTGTTTTAAACAGTCATTACTTCTTAAACAACACTAATGATGTTGATGATAACGATGACGACGGGAATGATTTCAAAATGAAGATTAAAGTAATGCTGCTGCAGATGAAGACAAAGCATAATAAGTTTTGACGATAGAAATGACGATACAACAATTCTGATTACGATGACACAGAAACGACGATGTTGACGACTGTTCGGATCATTAGGGCACTCAATATCAAAATTGCTATTATTGTAATGACTGCAGAGCGTAGTGCTTCCAGACTGAGTATGGCAATATACAGGATACACGCATAGAATCGATTACCGCAGAGACATAAACGTTCTTCATTACCGTCATAATAAAATCAGCCTCAGAAGATCATCTTTGGTCTTTATAGAGCATGGAACTTTTGTTTTTATAGCATGGAATTGTTCTTAATTTGATATGAAGTTATATCTGTTCTGTTTGAATTAAAAGCATCAGGTAAATTATTGAGATCAAAGAAGGCCGCACCCCAGGTGCTGACTCCCAAGGTAGCCACTCCCACAGTTAGGAAGTTCAGTATGAATCCAGCTTTCATCTGAAATATATAATGAAATACAGACATAACTATATTGTTAAAAATAGAGCACATATATATAATAATTAATTATGTAACTTAAAATTGAAAGTTTTAGCCTTACGCCATTGTTTGAATTTTTTTATATTGCATACCAGAGTATCATAATAATATTGCGTTTAGATCCGAAATACTTGAATTTAAACACGATCTGTGTCATATCCCGTCCCCCACCCACGTTTTAATTACTTTAAAATATAGATCTTGAAAGTGAAAGTACATGGATCTAACCAATTATATGCCATGTACATAATCTCAGAGTTACAAACATAGGATAAACAGAAGAGAGAATTTTCATTTACAGCCTCAGATTTATATAGATTTTATGAAGGTCTGTATATTATATGTGGTTGGGGTGGGGGCCCAAATGTTTATTCACTTATTTTAACAGATATGCTATTAAACATATATTAGCCCTTTAACTTCCCCTTTTCAGAAACGTGCCTCTCCACGCATTCTTATATATTCGCAACTTCTCGGTCAATGTTACGGTTAATCGAAACGTAGAAATAGCCGAGGTGGTCCCAATAGATCGCAGTTCTTATGGGAAGGTGTGTGATGTCACGGGGTTTGAATTTTTAACGTAGTTTAAAAAAAAAAAATTTCAGTCATATCGCTGCAATGTCTACAATGTGGCAGTTTATAGTGTTGTATAGCACTGGGGAATCATGCACATACATCTAGCATGATGTCCCACCCAGTCACATTGTCCTGACACCAGGTCGACCAGTCCTAACACTAAGGAATTAATGCTGAGCGCAAAGAGAGGCGGCTGTTGGTACCATTTTTGTAAGTCTTTGGTATGACTCGGCGAACCCATGACCTTCCGCATCCGAAGCGGACGCTCCTACTACAAGACCACCCGAGCGCTCCACTTTATGCAAAAACATTCCAGCAAACAAAAGTTGCAATTTTTCTGTAAATTACCGCGCCGACATTCAGGGCTAGACCTAAGTTTATCGGGGGGGGGGGGGGGGGGCAAACTTGTTATTTGGTTAAGCGAAGGCGCGAAGTGCCGAGCCTTCTAGGTGGGTCCGTGGGCATGCACCCCCGGAAATTTTTTTTTTCAAGGATGCAAAATGGTGCATTCTGGTGCTATCTGAACCTTGAGAAAGGGATCTAACAAAAGTGACTAAAAACTGCAATGTTTTAAAAACACTAAAACAAAATTAAAAAAAAAAAATAAAAACAAAATTAAAAATTTCGGAACCCCCTTTGCATCTTTAATCAAAAGCAGTGAATAAGTTTTTTTTTTAAGAAGGGGGGGGGGGGGGGGGGCGGGCCCTCTGGGCCCCTATAGCAGGTCCGGCCTGGACATACATCTGAGGCATATTCTTTTACTCTTGGTTATATGAAATTGAACGAGACATAAAAGATTATGTGATTTGTTATGAAATATTAACTCGGTATTCTGAAAGGAATGAAGTGCTCTCATAAAACACAATACAAAAGAATGGTCTACTGGGTGCCTTTCAAAAGCCAGTAATGATCGTTGATGTAACTATATAGCTCATATTTTCAATTGCACAAGTACCTTTTTTCCTAGAAAATAATAACTGTCCACATCTTTGTATTTTCGTTGAAATGTTTATTGCAGATATCTAGTCCATATTGGCTGGTGCAGGACGTAACTTACCATTTCATAAATAGAAACGTATCCCAGAGAGTAGACTAAAGCATTTGGCGGAGTGGCAACAGGAAGTATGAAGGCGTAGGAGGTGGCCAGCGTGGCAGGTATCATCAGATACAGCGGATTCTGTCCTATACTCAACGCCTAGATTGATAAAACAGAGAAGAATACAACAGGTCAGTTTCTCAGGTTTCAACTTAAAATCTGAATATACCTCCCCTTTTGTTTGTACCCCTCCCCCAACCAAAATTTAAAGAAAACGAAAAGCGCAAATCCCCAGAACGTAGCAGGTTCATTCAACGATTTATAATTTCAAACCTGATAATGTCGCACTGGACAGTTTTTTGGCAAATTTTCATCTAACGATGACCTATTGCATAACAAATAATAATAGTTCAATAAAGATACAAATAAAAGCTAATTAATGACTTTTGTTGAAAGTATGCTTGTAAGATTCTGACTGAGGTATTATGGTTAATTCTTGATGCACTTAGGGCTTTTATACTGAACCAATACTGCCACCAACCCGTCTGTTTACATTAATTTGTGACAGTAAAGAGATATTTTGAATATTTTCTTGTGACAAGACAGCTAAAAGATACAGTTTGTGCCTTATGCATGAATAAAGATCACTAGTATTGTAACAAATTGACCTACCCCTCAAACATCTAGTTTTTAAAAAATATATTTACCTCTGCATCAGACACATGTTAATACATAAACCATGTCGGATGCTCATTTGCAGGCCAAGTTACGCATTTGATTTGCAATGCTAGTCTAACTGTGACAGGCAGTCACCAATAAGTCAACCTATTTCCATGCCTAACTCAAAGTAAATGTAACCCACATTACATATTTAGCTTATGTGTGAGGTCGAGGCCTCGAATGCATACAAAAAGATGGAGATGACTAGTGCTCTCAATAGTCTGAGTTTAGTTTTCAGACAGATATTCTTATCTCTCCAGATGGGTCTTAGCTTTGACATACCTGCCGTTGTTTGTGATGCTCGTGACATAATGTCTGTTCTTGATCCCTCTTTGGTGATTATGGAACCAATATATTTAAATTGGCCCACTGTTTCCAGTTTCTGTCCTCTGACTTTAGACTTTAATCTTGGCTGAAATTTGTTTGCCACTATTTGTCATCAGCTTTCTCTTCTTAGCTCTTATCTCCATGTCAAATCTGGAAGATGTTTCATCCAGGTTCTTCACTAAGGTGGAAAGCTGATCTTCATTGCCTGCCAGACCATCAATGTCGTCTGCAAAGTGGGCGTTGGTAATGTTACACCCTCCAATGTTGACTGTCCCACAGTGGTTTTCCCAGGGCTTCGCTCATGATGCACTCTAAGAAGATGTTGAAAAGCATGGGTGACAGGATAAAGCATTGACGTACTCCAAATGTGGTCTGGAACCAGTATCCCCATCGAATTTTGAGCAATTACTGCATTGGTAGCCTTGGCGTACAGCTGCTTGATGGTATTGGTCAACTTTTGACCCATGTTGTACTTTTTTCATTGTGGCCCACAATGCCTCATGCCACACTCTATCAAAGGCCTTTTTGAAATCTATTAACACATGAAAGAGATCTTGTTGATGCTGAGAGTACTTTTCACACATAACCCTGAGCTTGAATATATGTTATCTTGTGCTACTTCCACTCCTGAACCCTGCCTGTTCTTCAGCGATTATTTCTTCTGCTTGTAGGTTCAGTCTGTTCAAGATGCTCTTCAGCATCACCTTACTAGCATGGCTGATCAAACTGATAGTTCTGTAACTTCAGCACAGCTGGAGATTGCCTTTATTTAGGGATTGTTAGAATCAGTGACTGGGTCCACTGTGTTAGCCATTCAACTGTCACCAGAGCTTGTTGCAAATTTGTGTTAGTAGCTCATCACTGATTTCCAACCCCATCCCTCCATTCTTGATAAGTTTAGCTTGGATGTTGTCTACTCCAGCTGCCTTCCCATTCTTAAGTTCTATTATCGCTAACTCCATCTCTTCTTTGAGAATGGGGAAATCATCATTTGTGGAGTCTGGACCTCCATGCAGTTCTGGGTCTCCTGTAGACTGATGGTTGTAGAGTTCTTTACAATACTCAGTCCGTCTTTCTGCAATGTCACTTGCTTCTGTGAGGCATTTTCCATTTTCGTCTTAAATGTTACTGATTCTTGGTTGCTTCTGTCTGGTGAGGTCTTTCACAATTTGGAATGCATTTTTGCTGTTATTCTTTATCAAACTGTTGTCTATTTATGTGCACTTTTGTCAAATCCAATCTTCTTTTGGTTTCTTCAAGATTTCTTTAATGATATTCTTGTTTATTTCTTTGTACTCCAATGCCCATGTTGTGTGTCTGATGTTTTTGAGATCTCTTCCAGCATCACACAAATTCAGAATATATTCTGTAACCCAGGGTTTTTTTCTTAGGGCGATGGAGGCCAATAATGTCCTTAGAAGCTGTTGTCACGACGGTGTTGAAAGTGTCTGCCGTCACTATAACATCAACATCCTCACAAGGAAAGGAGCAAATTTTCCTCCAATTGTGGCTTGGAATGACTTGCATATGTTAGGGTCCTTCAGTTGTTCAAGGTTGAATTTAAGCTTGATTTTCTTTGGCTTCTTAATTTTCTTCAACCTCACTCGAAAGTTCATAATCACGAGGTCGTGATCACTCCCAACAACAGCGCGTTGGACCGTTCTTGTTTTTGCTCTATTAGTGCCAGATCGGTAACGGTTTTGAACTAGTATGTAGTCGATCTGGTTATGATGGGTTCCATTTGGTGCGTGCCATGTCCAGCATCGTGAAGCTTTATGTTGGCCCAGGGTGTTGGCTGGTACCAAGTTGTTGTAGCTTGCAAACTCGAGCAGCCGTTTCCCTCTTTCACTGGTAAGCTCATTGCAAGAAGGTCCACAATGATCATCCCAATCTTTTAGAATATCTTTGCCAGCTTTGGCATTCCAGTCTTCTTGGATGATGATGTTTCTTCTCACTGACCATGTTTATAATACTCCTCTTCATCAACATGATCGGCGGTAGTTGGAGTATAGACTGATAATTGTGATGTTAAAGGGAGATGCTTTCAGACGAATTGAGATGATTCTGCTTGATATGGGGCGGCATTCAAGCACAGATCCCTTGATGGCTTTCTTTACAGAGAAGCCTACTCCATTCTGTGTACATGTGTGCAAATAAATATAACTCTAAACTCCCAATATTATTTACGGAATTATTTGGCAATTACCGAATAGGATGAACTACGTCACAATGTTGTCTCTAGAAATCAATTAGCACATAGTTTACGCAACATGGCGCCGGGTTAGTGTGAACAGTCCGATAAAGCATGAAAGGCGCAGACAATGCATGTCAGGGTCACTTTGGTTATATTCAGGTTAGAAATTATAAATAAATGAATGGATTGATTAAGTTCTGTGCAATTTTTTAAAATCACATGAAAGATTTCCGTTACTGATATCGGTCTGTGTGTGTGTGTGTGTGTGTGTGTGTGTGTGTGTGTGGTTTACAGACAAAGCGACGTATATTCAGACTATAATAGCAGTACTCTTGAAGCAAGACTTCATAGTCGCGAAATATTCTTAGCCTGAAATTAGAATTATAAACTACTACTACTACTACTACTACTACTACTACTACTACTACTACTACTACTACTAGTTTTGCATAACACTTTTAAGTTATCTCAATTACCCAAACACAATTAAAACACACTTCCTCAGCTCTACAAATTTGCTTAATGTTTTCGCATACGGATTCTTTGTGGCAGCGTTTGTAATATTCGAGTATGAACAAAGGTATTGTATTTTGTTTTCATGCGATTTGTAAGCGTGACTTTCGTGGTTGGAACCTTTGCTCATGATTATAAATATATAGATGAAATATATACATGAATATATACATGAAATATATACATGAAATGATAACACGTTTGCATAGTTTAAGTGTCCTAAGGAATTGTTTAATTTAAAAAAAAAAGTAGTTTTGAAATGTGTTGGGCGTAGTAATATGTCTAGTTTTCGTAATATTTTCACCTCCCTTTTCTAACACGTATCTAAAGATAGAATATATGGTTAAGTTTCTTTGCACTACGCCTTGATTTTTAACATTTATTTACAGTTTTCGTTTCCATTCAGATTGACTAGATATCAGTTTTATTTTCCATTCAGATTGACTAGATATCAGTTTTATTTTCCATTCAGATTGACTAGATATCAGTTTTTTTTCTCCATTCCGATTGACTTGATATCGGTTTTATTTATCAATTTTATTTTCCATTCCGATTGACTTGATATCGGTTTAAGCTGCCGCATTACAACAGAAACTACTTTTCACACTGTTGTGAAACGTTTATTGATTGCATGCGATTTCTCATCCTTGGGAAATATAATAATTCTATACTTATCTTCTACAGTCCTTCTTTTCTATTTCCTTTAGTTAATTTATTAAATTGTTTTTGTTTCGTATGTTTGTTGGATATTATTTTTCATGAGTTAATTGCAATAAAAAATCTTGATCCTCATAATGACCCCTCCCCCCCCCCCCGCACGCACACACCCGCTCACACACACATACTTACCAGCTGTTGTATTATAGGTAAAGTCAGCGTCGCAGCTGCTGTATTCGTTGTCACTTCCGTTACCAAAGAGATGAGAATTGTCACCAAGAGACATGTAATCCAAGATGGAAGTCGGCTAAAGATAACCAAAACCTGTCGTATCCAGTTGGAGAGGCCGGAGACCTGAAAATAATTTCCCGTACATTTGTATTTGGTTCGAACAGGAAATGCTACCAACTTAATGGTAATGAGCGAATAAATAAATTTAACAGGTCTAAAATTGTTTCATTGTTTCTTTATTTTGTTTTTGCGAGTTTTAACGGCATTTAAACTCCTAATTGGCACCGTTGTGCGGCTTAGCTGGGAGATAGATGCCTATCTCAAAGACACACAATGGCATGCGATTCATGCTGGCCTGCGTGGGTTTCAAACCACAACCCTTACATTTCGAATTCGAAGCTCTATCAAGTGAGCTATTGTATATATGTGCATGCTTATTTGTGGGTTTGAGATAAACTAAAATATTCAAATAAAGAATATTTCAACCTATATATATATATATATATATATATATATATATATATATATATATATATATATATATATAAATATAAATTACAAACGAGACCAACCTTTTGATCTCTTTATCAGAATGCTCATTTTTATGGAAGCTGATATTACATGATCAATGAGAGACCGGTCATATGACGAATAATGGAACCAATCATATGATGAATACATGGGACCAATCAAATGAGGAATAAATGGGACCAATCAAATGATGTATACATTGGGCCATTGCATTTTATTTTTATAAGCATTAGCATAACATACACGTTTTCGCCGTATCAGTTGTTACTGTATGAGATAGAAATTCCCTTAATCTTTACCTATTAAATGAAGAGCAGAAAACAACTGCGAAGCCTTAATTTCTTAACATGGCATTGATTGATTAATTAACACAAATACGGTTAAATTTGTTGGAGGTTGCTATCTATCAGAATAAAATATATTACCTTGGATTTTAAATGTGCATCATGGTACGTAGTCAGAAGAAAAGAAGATGATATTGAACTAAGAGTACAATAATCGGACAGAGTTTATACTAGCGCGTGAAAACTTGATAATACTGTGTTACGGGGTTGATTTATATCTCCATGCATTCCATATTTCTAAAACAAAGCAGTTTGAGTTCTTAGCTTTGTAGTGATATTTTTTTAATATGTTAAACCGCGTTAGCGTTTCGAAGGGTTACTCCTACCGTTTGGTGCCCTACAAATTTTTTTCAAATTTCATATTGCTTTCAAAAGGGTTTCCCCTTTATTTTTTTACATCACCTTGCAACCCTCGGCCAATGCAAAGCCACCGCCAAATAACAGGAACAGTCCCCAGGGTAACTTATTATGTACCACATTCCACGTAAGCAATGTCTTCACTTGGATATTAGTAGGGCCTGCGAAAAATGAAGCAAACTTAAGTATCAATATATGCACTAAATATAATCGTATTATTGTTTAATATTATCGATACGGTCCGTAATTCTAGAAAATCTTTTGAATATCTAATTCTATCTCAATACTCTTTAATAGATGTCATTCTCAGTCGAGTAATATGTTCAGCATATTGTATATTTGATGGAACTCAAACTCAGTATACTTACTCACATAACTACAATCAAAACATATCAAGTTATTTTTTTTTAAAACATTCCAACCAACATGAATATGAGGTGTCATCATGTTGAGCATTTGTATTTAAGTCACGTGGTTCAAGTAGTTCTAATATGGCGATACTTTTACATGCATAAATTTTTTAGATTTTTTTTGTAGACGAAAGGCTTAAATAGTTAGCGTTTATATTCAATAGAGCTTTGGCAAGACAAATTTACACAAAGTGAAAACAAGTTTGTTGCTAAGAAGACTTAATCAATTTGTTTATATAACTTTTATTGTCATTCAGTTGAGACTTTACTCGAGGTAATAATATAATTATCTTTTCATTTTATAATAATCTTAATTTGATCAAAGCCATCACAAACATCAGACATCTCTCTCTCTCTCTCTCTCTCTCTCTCTCTCTCTCTCTCTCTCTCTCTCTCTCTCTCTCTCTCGTATATCAAACCTTTGTTGTCATTTACTCATCCTCGTGAAAGGAAATACCAGACGATCCTCCTTCTCTATCTGTGTGTGTGTGTGTGTGTGTGTGTGTGTGTGTGTGTGTGTGTGTGTCTGTGTGTGTGTGTGTGTAAGGAAAGGAAAAGCTGAAACGGCAATCCCCCTAAACTGTCTGTATTATTATATGCAATCCTTGTAACTGTATCATTATGCTCAATTCACTAAAATGTATGTTCCATTATACTCAATCCACTAAAATGTCTGTACTATTATGCTCAATCCACTAAAATGTCTGTACCATTATACTCAATCCACTAAAATGTCTGTACCATTATGCTCAATCCACTAAAATGTCTGTACCATTTTGCTCAATCCACTAAAATGTCTGTACCGTTTTGCTCAATCCACTAAAATGTCTGTACCATTATGCTCAATCCACTAAAATGTCTGTACCATTATGCTCAATCCACTAAAATGTCTGTACCATTATGCTCAATTCACTAAAATGTTTGTACCAATATGCTCAGTCTGCTAAGCTGTCTGTTTCATTATACTCAATCATATAACCTGTATCGTTGTTTTCATTCATTTAAACCACATGTATCATTATACTCAATCATTTCAACTGTCTGTATCATTACGCTCAATCGGCTAAACTGTGTCATTATACTCAATTCACTAAATTGTCTTTATCATTCTACTCAATCAATCATTTAAACTATATCATTGTTTCCAATCATTTAAACTGCATGTATCATTCTACTCAATCGTTTAAACTATTTCATTATACTCAGTCCGCTAAATACACTAAACTGACCGTATCAGTATGCTCAGTAATTTAAAAAGATATTTATTATCACGTTTTATGATACAAATGGTTTCGAAGTACATTTTAACAGAGATTAAACAATGTTGAACCTATTCCTCTGAAAGAATTGAAAAGGTCGTCAATATTAGCCGGAATCACGAACAACAACACTGCAACCAGCGTGGGGGCGGCTGAGTCTGTCACGTATCTGTAAAATTAAATATAAACATATATTACCTTAAGTGACAATCGTCTTCAAATGATATGAGATAGCAGTAGACCATAGTTAAACATAGCCTCCGAATGTTAGGACTACATTTCTGCTCTATTTATAGCCGACAGCACAGAAATATTGAAACGATCAGTGACAACCGCACCGGTGGACTAGTGGTTTGAGCGTCTGTCAGAGAAGCGGGAGGTCGCGAGTTCGAACTATGATCGGGACGTACCAAAGAAATATAAAAATGGTTCTAAAGCTGCCTCGCATGGTGCTCAGCATTAAGAGGTTAGTCTTAAATGGCTGGCCTGATGTCAGGATAATGTGACTGGGATACCATGTCTACGGTATGATCCCTCAGTGCTAGATAATTACTATAAACTGCCACACTGCATACATCGTAACGATATGACTGAACAATTCGTAAAGCTACGTTAAAAATCCAAATCACACACACACACACACACACACACACACATGAATACACACACACACATGAATACACACAATAACACTTAAATAATGACCACAGTAATAACATTATAAGACATATCACGGCTATAATAGTATTTGACTGAATAAACGTTGTATAAGGCAATAGGTTGTTGTTGTTGTAGGGTTTAACAACATTTTTCAGCACACGATAGGCTATACATGGCGATCAGTATTATTGGTGGAGGAAGAACCCACGAAAACCCCCTGAAAGAACCACCGACCCACGAGAAGCTACTGGCAAGCCTTCTAGCATACCCACATTAGCCGAATCTTGACTCGAACCCACGCAGAGGTGAGATGGCAATGATCCGTAACGGAGAGCACTTTAGACCACTCGGCCACTCGGGGCCGCTAGATAATAGGTACTACTTAATGAGAATGTTTTCTCATAAACTCTTAGTTTTCCATGAACAGAATAAATGAAAGAATGAGAAGAAGAGAGTTCAGGCTCTCTTAAAAGAGGTGTCACTCATAACGGTGTAGATGCGACTACATCTTGGGGAATTGTGCTAGTCTTCTTTGAGTTCCAACGAAACGAAATAATACAGATATTTTTAATTTGTTTGTAACATTTGAGCTAAAAGATGTTTATGTTGTTTGTAGACTGATAGGTTCCAATATTTGGACAAAATAGATCGAAAATAAGGACACCGTATACTTTTGAATGTAGACTGCAGCTTACTTGTATCGGAATATGTTTCCCCAACCGCCTACACCACCAAGATCACGAGACACCCATGATAATATCAACACCACAAACAGCGCCAAGACCGAAATTTCTGGAAATCTGAAATAAGTCATGAAAATTAAAAATATTTTTCTTAAATGGTTTTCAGAAATACATATAACATGGTAAATCTAGTAATTAAAACTCATATATATATATATATATATATATATATATATATATATATATATATATATATATATATATATATATATATATATATATAATGGTAATACACGACTGAAATTACTGTTTCCGTTGAGAACAATCTTTCATAGCAGACACTGGACGCATATCATTTATTTGCTAAAGATAATTTAAAGTTTGTATTCACTGAATTACTATGCCAAGTGCGAATTTAGCTAAATCTACAACAGCAAGTGCTGTATTAGCTAAAACTACATTAAAACAATTTTACTGACTACGATGTCAAGTGCAAACTTAGTCAATGTTACATTAACATTTTTTTTTCATTGAACTATAACGGCAAGTGACATATTAGCTAAAAGTACAACATTCCTTTCACTGAACAACGATGTCAAGTGAAATATTGGGAAAAGATTAAAACGTTTTTTTTTTCTCTCACTAAGTTACCTTGTCAAGTGCCATATAATGTACTGAAACATTGATTCTCAAAATAGTTATTTCACCTGGGTAAAGAAAATATTGCTCATTGATTACAAACATTGTTCCTTAATTTCATG
This sequence comes from Unio delphinus, assembly GCA_029339505.1. Lineage (NCBI taxonomy): Eukaryota > Metazoa > Mollusca > Bivalvia > Unionida > Unionidae > Unio > Unio delphinus. Next base: position 3,500,446 of record JAQISU010000167.1, on the reverse strand, counting down.
GTGTCTGTTTTTGTTTTGTTTTTTGTAGGCATATCATTATAGATGTTGTAAAGCTCTTAGAGCTAATAAAGTTTAAGCTCTATACAATGTACTCATTATTATTATTATTATTATTATTATTATTATTATTATTATTAAAAATAATTGATGCATTGATTTATTTGGAAAGTATCTAGGTAATGAACGAGTTCTTATTACACGGCAGTTATGACGTTTACCTATTACGTACCATATTAAGGTTTAATTTCCTTAACAAACTAAAAAAATGTTCAAAGAACTCCTTTACCTCATGTTTTCATGCTTTCTATATATCTTTATCTCATGTTTCCAAGCTTTCTATATTTTTTTATCTCATGTTTCCATGATTTCTGTATTTCTTTATCGCATGTTTCCAAACTTTCTTTATTTCTTTATTTCGTGTTTCCAAGCTTTCTATATTTATTTTTTTCATGTTTCCAAGCTTTCTAATTTCTATATTTCTTTACCTCATGTTTCCAAGCTTTCTATATTTTTTTTTTATGTTTCCAAGCTTTCTAATTTCTATATTTCTTTACCTAATGTTTCCAAGCTTCCTATATTTATTTTTTCATGTTTCCAAGCTTTTTTATTTCTATATTTCTTTACCTCATGTTCCCAAGCTTCCTATATTTCTTTACCTCATGTTTCCAAGCTTCCTATATTCCCTTTGCAGATATAAGTACAACCGATCCTCTCGAGCTTTAGATCGCTTCCCACATCTGAAAATAGTTACACAGAAGAAGTGAAAGTAATGAAAGTAATAATGTAACAAAAATAAAGTAATAATGTAACAAAAACCTAAATTTTAGAAAGGGATATGATATATTTTGTTTAACTTTATTGCTAGCGTATATTTTATTTTTTTTCTTTCAGAAGAATTTGTTTAAATTGTGTAGCTATTCTTCCGAACGATGGTCAAAGTTATTTGTGAATTATATCATTTACTTCGTAATCATTTGTTGTTATTAGGGAACTATTTCTCAACTGGAATACTATACTAAATTTTGGCTTCTAGAAGAAGACGACATAATGTGACGTATTCACGAGACTTTATAACAACAGCACGGTTTAGTTTTGAAAATGGTCATTCTCCGAATTGTTTGACACGGATAATTGTTTTTATTCTCAGGTATACGTGATTAGTAATTTGAGATAATAATAACGTTTTGTGTTGGATGTTTGTATTGCTTATTATTAAATCCTTATAGTCGGTTGGAAAGCGCTAAGTCATGAATTTTAAAAATGTGAAACAAAAGAAGAAACACACGCAAGAATTAAATTAGAGTCTACTTTCTTGTGTGTGTCTGCGTTGTCTCTTGTTGCCATTTTTATAATGTTCTTAAATATACTTATAATACGTATTTAGTGGATACTGATAGCACAGTGTTTTTAAATAAGACTTCTATTTTTTTAAGTTTGTAAATGGTGATCTATTGATATATTCCTGTTTAACATGAATTTTTCTATAAATTCTCTTCTTGCATGAAAATCAATTTGTCTTATTAAATTTGTTACAGCAAGAATATCATTATTAGTGCATGTTCAATTGACTTCTCACCTTATACCATTGAAGTAAAAATTCAGCCACAAAAAGAGAAGAATAAATTGCAGAAGAGAAATCGGAAAAGCGACAACCAACCAACTGCCGAAATTTAGACCGGAGCTCAGCCCAACTTTTGCAAAGACTCTGAAATACAATTTAGCAGCAATAAGACTATTTTTTTTAAAATAGAGACAGTCAGGTTCATTTAACGATTAATTATTTTATGGTTGTTTTACATAATCTCACTTTTAACTACCCAGTGCCATATCTACGCCATTAGCTAAATTCTTATGATCCAATCACCAGTTTTACGCAGTGACAACCTAAATGCTGTGTTCCATAACTTAAAGAAAAAAAAAACCACCATCTTGATAGATCTCACCAAATCTAGTGAAAACAAACTCGCTACATTCTGTTTTACATTGAAACCTGTCTTTGACTGGTATGGATAAGGAATCATACAGCCTTGGCCAACAGTGAACAGATGTCCTTCGTTATCAAAGATATCAATGCTCAAGAGACCACATAATTCTGTACTTTTTGGACATTTTTGTGTGTGGTAGAGTTAGGATGATAAGGAAATGTGTTTAATAATGATGACCTTTATAAGCAGGTGTCTTTTTGTGAGGTGTTCTGTTATGACAGGTTTTTATATGTATCTTTGAAAGCCGGAATTACATTAATATCGTTTGCATAAATAATCTTATTATGCACTTTATGTGCTTTAGTGCATTGATTCCATTTATTAAAATAGTTGCATGACTAATGTTCTATATAGAATTAAGGCTTGAGACTAGTTAAGAAAACTAAAGGAAGATCCAATGTATCCAGACAACTGTTGGGAGCAAAATTTTCTAAATGAAAGATTGAGGCTTTAAATATTTTACGCCAAAGGAAGAGGGCAATATTTTAGTTTCTATAATCCATCAGTTATATCAATTATATCCAAACTAAATTATTCAAACCAATAATTTTCAAATTATTCAATTATGCAAGTAAAGATGTTGTGTGTGTGTGTGTGTGTGTGTGTGAGAGAGAGAGAGAGAGAGAGAGAGAGAGAGAGAGAGAGAGAGAGAGAGAGAGAGAGAGAGAGAGAGAGACATACTCATCTGCCATTCCCTTTAGAATTATGTTGGAAGCACAGCCGGTGATAGTTGTTGTCCCACCTATGTTTGATGCGTAAGCGATACCGAGGGTTATTGCTTTTGCCGTTTCTTGATGCTCCCTTGACGTTTGTGCTACCTGTGATGCTGGGTCAATTTGATCTCTTGCAAAACATGAGGGATTATTTCTATAATACATTATGACGTAAGAGCTCTGTGATATTAGCTAAAATTTTAATTGTTACTGATTTTCATGAATTATTCACTTTTCCACATTTGTGCTTCCTGACCATAACATTGTCTTTATGTATATGCATATTGTTATGCATATCTATATGATATGTATTATTTTGTTTAATCATAATTGTTAAAAAGGACCATACATCACTGTATAATTAGGGGCAAGCTAGTAACTATAAAAGGTCTTTTCAGAGCTAAGTTAGTTAATAGCAACGTAACTGCTTTACACTATATTTGAACTGAGGTAACTCAGACAAATAAATAACATTTTGATTTATTGTATTTTTTCAGATATCACAGTCTGACGTCGATTGTATGATTAATGATCTAAACGAAGTTATCACACTCTGGAGTCGATTGTATGATTAGTGACCTAAACGAAGTTATCACACTCTTGAGTCGATTGTATGATCAATGATCTAAACGAAGTTATCACACTCTGGAGTTGATTGTATGATCAGTGATCTAAACAAAGTTATCACAGCCTGATCCCGAACGTATAATCAATGATCAAAACGATCTTATCACAGCCTGATCCCGAATGTATGATCAATGATTTAAACAAAATTATCATACCCTGAGGTCCTTGAGAAAAATAGTATAATCTCTTCAGCACAAACCCCTAATCAATTTTGAATATTCTTTGTAAATATTAGATGAACAGCGTAAATATCAGTGATGTGTGACTCGTTGCATTTTCTGTCTCCAAAAGTAATTCTACTTACTGTTTATGCTATTCACAAGCTGCTGTTTTATCATTATACCAGTTGCAGGATATTTACCTGATGTCTAGAACAATCGCTAAGCAAAGATCATCACGTTTAGTCAATGTCTAAATCATTCACTAAGTAAAGATCATCACGTTTAATCAATGTCTAAATCATTCACTAAGTAAAGATCATCACGTTTAGTCAATGTCTAAATCATTCACTAAGTAAAGGTCATCACGTTTAGTCAATGTCTAAATCATTCACTAAGTAAAGATCGTCACGTTTAGTCAATGTCTAAATCATTCACTAAGTAAAGGTCATCACGTTTAGTCAATGTCTAAATCATTCACTAAGTAATGATCATCACGTTTACCGGTAATCAATGTCTAAATCATTCACTAAGTAAAGGTCATCACGTTTAGTCAATGTCTAAATCATTCACTAAGTAAAGATCATCACGTTTAGTCAATGTCTAAATCATTCACTAAGTAAAGATCATCACGTTTAGTCAATGTCTAAATCAGTCACGAAGCAAAGATCATCACTAAGAAAATAGCTTCTTTTCTTTAAGTAATTCATGTTGTTATTCAAGGAATCACATTCTACTTTATTATCTCAATCAGACGCAAATCGTTATAACAAACTTCCACCTGTAAAAGGAACCAAATTTGGGAGACGTGGTCCTTTGACTGTTGATTCGAAGCAAACTCTGTATTTCCTAATCTGCCGACACAACGATTCACAGACATATAATGGGCATACACTGTTCGTATTTAGATACGCGATATAGACAGACAAATACAATAAAATACAGTTTGTATTTAGATAGGCGATATAGACAGACAAATACAATAAAATACAGTTTGTATTTAGATACGCGATATAGACAGACAAATACAATAAAATACAGTTTGTATTTAGATACGCGATATAGACAGACAAATACAATAAAATACAGTTTGTATTTAGATACGCGATATAGACAGACAAATACAATAAAATACAGTTTGTATTTAGATACGCGATATAGACAGACAAATACAATAAAATACAGTTTGTATTTAGATACGCGATATAGACAGACAAATACAATAAAATACAGTTTGTATTTAGATACGCGATATAGACAGACAAATACAATAAAATACAGTTTGTATTTAGATACGCGATATAGACAGACAAATACAATAAAATACAGTTTGTATTTAGATACGCGATATAGACAGACAAATACAATAAAATACAGTTTGTATTTAGATACGCGATATAGACAGACAAATACAATAAAATACAGTTTGTATTTAGATACGCGATATAGACAGACAAATACAATAAAATACCCAGTTTGTATTTAGATACGCGATATAGACAGACAAATACAAAAAAATACACTGTTTGTATTCAGATACGCGATATAGACAGACAAATACAATAAAATACACTGTTTGTATTCAGATACGCGATATAGACAGACAAATACAATAAAATACAGTTTGTATTTAGATACGCGATATAGACAGACAAATACAAATAAATACAGTTTGTATTTAGATACGCGATATAGACAGACAAATACAATAAAATACAGTTTGTATTTAGATACGCGATATAGACAGACAAATACAATAAAATACCCAGTTTGTATTTAGATACGCGATATAGACAGACAAATACAATAAAATACACTGTTTGTATTCAGATACGCGATATAGACAGACAAATACAATAAAATACCCAGTTTGTATTTAGATACGCGATATAGACAGACAAATACAATAAAATACAGTTTGTATTTAGATACGCGATATAGACAGACAAATACAATAAAATACAGTTTGTATTTAGATACGCGATATAGACAGACAAATACAACAAAATACAGTTTGTATTTAGATACGCGATATAGACAGACAAATACAATAAAATACAGTTTGTATTTAGATACGCGATATAGACAGACAAATACAATAAAATACAGTTTGTTTTTAGATACGCGATATAGACAGACAAATACAATAAAATACCCAGTTTGTATTTAGATACGCGATATAGACAGACAACTACAATAAAATACACTGTTTGTATTCAGATACGCGATATAGACAGACAAATACAATAAAATACACTGTTTGTATTTAGATACGCGATATAGACAGACAAATACAATAAAATACCCAGGTTTATCCTCAACATCTTCATCTGTGTTACAGACGACCCCTATAGTTATGCCATTTTCAGAGACACCACAAGAGGTCGTATCCTTATGCATCTCTAGTGAATGTTGTTCTTCTTCTACGGCATCTGTGAAAAGTATAAAGGAAGAGATGCATGTCCTTATCAAGATTACATTCCTTTTGAATAACCACAACGTACCTACATACTAATAACACGATTTAGAAAGAGGTTCACTATTCTCATTCAAGAGTAGAATAGATCCTGCTCGAATGTATTTGCCTAGTTTCAATACAGATATGTCTTTTAGCAGGGAGAACGTAAATATGAAACGTATTCTGTGTATTAAATCATCACAGTTGACGATAATAATTTACCTTATAAGCAAAAGGAAAGGACACGTACTGTTTGAAGTAATTCTATAAAATATGTACTTCAAAACAATATTCTTAGGTGCGTGAATTTAATCTTTAAAAATGACCATGAAACAACAAAATTTTCATCTGATTTCATGAATGTTCTGTGTTTACCATAAGAAGAACTGGGTTCTGTGTGCTCCAGCTCTTTTAATAGCGCATGCGCAATAGGACACATCATGGCCGTGGTTGCCATATTACTAGTCCACATGGAGAGAAACCAAGCAGAAAGCATGAAGCCGATCATCAACCTAGAACAGGACGTAATGCAAAACAAATGATAATCAAACGACTAAAGTATTTCTACTTTATGCACATAATTGTAATAGAATGGTATACTAAATTATATACACTTTAATACATATTGTTTGAAAGTTATATATAATTGGAAACACTCAAACTTTGGTGGTGCTAAGAGTCTAAACAAAAACTGATTCCACTAGATAAGGGCCAGATTAAGGTTATGCATGGCTAATTGAATACCGTCGATCAGCTGTTTCTTTAATATGGATGGAAGACCTAAAGAAACTATTACGAATTATGATGACCTAAGTCTCTAATATTTTTAGCCTATGGGTTAACCCGGCCATGCACATGATAGAAGTAAACATTGGACTGTAACAATGCCGTAGAAGCTTGAATGAAAGCAACAATATGCGTCTGTGAAAGAAACGCTGATGCGTTTAGTTTTTAGATGTAATGTCATTATGAACGTGTGTAGATCTTAATATTTCTTTCAAAGAACTAAGGTCCCATGCAAAAATATCTTTTTTAGGAATAGGTCTCATGAACTGCTGGAGAGAGGTTCTCATCTTCTAATATATGCCACTAATTAATGCACCGTTAACTGACAACTTAACTTTACAGCATATATTGCAAATGGTTCCTGGTCACAGGAGGCAGTTAGCAACCGAATCATCCGACACATGATCTATAGTACAGGAGAATTTACAGAGACTCAGGTTGTTCGGTTCCGATTCTGACGTCAGTCTTGGTTCTGACCTTTGTACCACTATCAGATGCGGAACATAATTATCTTTGACACTGAATATGGAAACACACTAAATGCTAAATATGAAGTAGAGCATGGAGCATCAGGGAAGAGAGATGTACCGTTTCTTTCAATTTTCGAGTTGCTGCGCAATCATCATGTAAAATAAATGCATAACAAAGCTATTGAAAATCCGGTACACAAATATAAAAATTCAGACCATATTCCAATTGTATACTAGATTAAAAATAGCATACTTATTTCTGATACAAGTGTGTCAGAGCTGGACATAATTGTTTGTTCTTTGTATGGGAAACGATACTGCATGTATCTAAATAAGTTACGTCTTGACCTCTCGAGATAGATGCCCTAGATGAATTAGACCAATTCGGCACTATCCAGGGATCTTAGTTTCTTTACAACTTTCCAGTCTTCTTAACGTGCATATTCTTTTGTGATACACAAATTAGCTTCATCCCCACAGTCGCATATCACTAGCCATAACCAACATGGATGGGCTTTAGATGATGGCAATGTATATTTACGCATGGACATTAAAAAGAACAATCTTTTGCCAGTGTTTGTTAAAATTTTATCAAAACGTAAGTTTTATCTTCAATCATGTTGAAATTGAACAAGATCTTAACGAGAATTATCCTGATTTTGACAACTACATTGATGAGTCGAGTGATACACTGTTTCAGGACATTCATTTGATTGCATTAGTATAGAAGATTTATTTATGCAATGATATGTTAGTTTATTTAAACATCGCTTGTGTGTATTCTACCTATTTTGACGTTTCCATACAGTCTTCATTACATGAGGTCACATCAAAGACATCCATCTCGAAAAAAAGTACAACTATATACTCTATCATTTCCAAAGTAATTAATTTGACTGCTGGAAAATAAATATTCTCATAATGTGTTAATTTATAATGGAAAATACAAATATAAATTTACAATTTACTCATCACCCTTCATAGTTATGCGTTAGATGTTATTGAGATTTGAGAAGAAAACAAAAACAACAAAACTAACATTTGATAATTTGTAGCTGTAATTTAGAACTATCCAAAAGTGTGTATCATTTACGCACATGATCGCTCAATGGTATATAGATCTTCAAAATTCCCAAGGGCTGGGAATTCACTTATCTGGCCCCATGGGAAAACAGACCAAAATACCGTTAATACTGTATTTTATCGTATATAACACCATAACAAATATGAAAATTGCAGACTTGGATCTGCTAAGGCATTCAATGTGAAATAGAGGATTTCAAATCGGTACAGATTTAAAATTGAATTTTTTAAATGAGTTGAATATCATCCAGCTTTTGATATTATTTAACGAGTTTCATAAATTTAGTATTAAATCATTACCCATTCGAGATTCATTTTATCACAGTTATTTTTCAGTAAAATTTATTTAGATAGAAAGAAGAAATAATTTCATTAATTCTGACAGACACTGTACCTTTCATTTTGGTATACGTGAAATAGTCGATAAACAATGTTGAAATAGTAAATTTATATTATAATTTTTCCACACAAATAAATAGAATATTTTGCAAAAGATAAAACATTCGTCAACACAAAATATCCAATGCGTGCGTTTTCACATTCTTTGATACGGTGCATATTGCCGGATGAGTTGGCCTACGCATCACAGTGCCAGTGTTTATGTTTTCACATCACTATTAAACATTACGTTGTTGCGATATTTCAGCGAAAAGATTACTGGCTGCAGAAATACACATATTTACTGTAAAATATTTGTGACGTGATATTTCCACTATTTGATTTGGAAAATTAGATCGTACAGAAGACGTAAAAACAATAATTTCAATTTGAGTCGGACCTGCATCACATATTTACTGCGCCAATATGCTGTGATTGGATAAAGTTCATTTAGTTGGGAAGACCAGTTTGTGTTTACATTCTTATGTGAACAAAGTTGAGTTTATTTACTTCAGTAAGTTCATATGTAAACCAAGCTTGTATATTGGGTGGATATACCGCCCGTCCATCCCCCCCCCCCCACACACTATCATCTGAGCAAAAAACGTAATTTAACTTGTTTTGTTATTGTTTATGTCTTAGGGGTTTTGCCATTTTTGATAGAATAATATCTTATGCATGGCATAACAAACCCCTGTGGGGGTAACTTAGCAATAATGAAACAGATGAGACCATTTTCCCCTAATTCCCTTTCGCGAGCCGAATAAAAAAAAATTCGGTCAAAAATATTCCATGAAAACAAAATATTCCAGAAGGCGGAGTTTAAAAAGTTTTCTTACGATCGCAGCCAATCAGTAAAGAGAATACTGCAAAGTAACTGCATGGGCTTATTCAAACCAATCAGACTCACATAAATGTATATGTTCACATATTATAATATCAAAAATATTAAAATGCACACACTATAGGCAAAGTGTACCGACTATGTTCTAAGATGTTTGTTTGATCCATGATTTCAAGCGAACACTAGATACCCTGATTTGCTTGCATGTTATGTGAAGGACTATTTGACTCAAGTCTGGTTGCATTTGGGTCAGTGTTATGCACGTGTGAATATGTTATGAATTTATGATAACATTATTATTATTATTATTATTATTATTATTATTATTATTATTATTATTATTTATCACCAACATCAAAGGCCGTGTTCCAACAGCAAGAAGAACTCGGATGGCTATTCTTCTGTGGATATTCCAATGCTCAATCGCGATAGCCATTATCAATCCACCCACGAACAGCATCGAGGAATCCTTCAAAAGCCAAGCAAAATCGACAATTATGAAATTGTTTTTTTCTTATTTCGTATACACAATATAAATAGCAAACTTTCCTGCCCAAAACATGCAAAAATGACATTATTACAGAAGGTTTTATGCAATGTGGCATATCAATCATTTTGCATTTTGAGAAGTTTAGTTTTACATTTAAATATGTCTAAGTTTAAATGCTGCTGAGTTATATTTATTTACAAGAATCCTAGACTGAAAATGCTCTCTCTCTCTCTCTCTCTCTCTCTCTCTCTCTCTCTCTCTCTCTCTCTCTCTCTATATATATATATATATATATATATATATATATATATATATATATATATATATATATATATATATATATATATGCTGGAGTTATTTGTCACATACGATAGGGAAAAATATTTATCCAACACGATCCTATCACAAGCGTTACACGATATTGTCGGAGAAAAATATGATGATCGAGGAATAA